>JARHVA010000826.1:1522500-2170000 GCA_037957365.1 Torreya grandis
AATAATCTGGAGTCTGAGTCTCCACATCATGTTTCATAACTATTGTAGCCATACCATCTCTATCTATCCCATCAATTACAACATATAACTTTTCCACCTTATCTTGTAATCATTTAATCTTAATTGTTTAATCTCCTTTATTATCTACAATTCCCTATAATTTGGATACCTCCCTATGTAACCCATCTATCTCTATGTCCTAATCTCTAATATCTTCGTTAAGTCTATCCACAAGAACCTAATCCTTCTGAGATCTTAGAGTGCTTAAAGAACTAATAAAATCCCCTCTATCTATCTAAGTGTCTTGTGTTACTCTTATAACTACATCCTCCCCCTCTCTATCCCACTCACTATAAATAACAATAAGTGGAGTCTCATAGACCTCAAAGTGATTAAAAAACCAATAACATTCACTTTATCTATTTGAGTGTCCTATGATACTATTATAACTACATCCTCCCCCTCTCTATCCCACTCACTGTAAATAACAATAAGTGGAGTCTATGATTTGTATCCAAATGCATATCTATATCCACACTATATCAATCCTTACCTCACATAAAATATCCACATCTTTCATCTTAGTAATCTCAACATCATCTAATTGACTAATATCCATCACACATCCTCTACATCATGCTTGTGACCATACCCTCTCTCCTGTAATAACCTTCATAATCTAGGCTCCAAATCTTATGCCTCATGGATGCCTACTTAAGCTAGTAACTAGTCTCTATATCCATGTCCATGGTGGTGCATATGGTGTAGTCAATATCAATAACTGTTGTTAGGCCCACTAATCCACATACCCATCCATAACTCCTAAATCAATCACATATCTCCTATTGATACATCAAACTATTTGAATTTATGATCAACTATGATTGGCTATCATTAGATCAATGGTAATCCCCAATATGTTATCTCTCTCACACTAATCATGTATAAATGTGTAGACCAGTTGGTATATGATGCCTAACCCCAAACTAGCTCATCACCCTATTTAGGTAAATATATCTATAATATAGTCATGTTTCCCAATAATATAATTAGGTCATCATATATTCCATGTGTAAATAATCCTATGGACAGTAAAATACAATCTCTATATAAGGTCTCTAGGTGATCTGGTCATCACCTAGCTCACCAATAACCCTCATGTAGAACTCAATATCACCTAAATATGGTCTATGAGTATAAATAATAATATGCCACCTGTATTCCAATGGCTCATCCATAGACTAATTTCTCATGTGCCCAACTAGCCTCTTTATAGCAATATGTTCCCAATACCATACCTATAGTAATGTTGATGACCCAATCTCCTTCCCATTTGTATACACTACATGATTTAAGTCCTTGTATAACTATGTTAATATGCATGGACCCTATGAAATTTTATCAACCATATCCATCGTATCTCTAATCATATCTAATATCCCAATCAAACATAATCTTTAGCTCTTTTTAGGTACCATAATGCCACAAATAACAACCATAATCATAATAGTTAAAGAATCTATCTCTAATTTATTACAATAATCCAAATCCACTCCACCCCTCACAATATGAGTCAATCCATCACCAAATATCCTCTATAATGTAGTCTCCTATGGACATTGCCTCTAATATACTCATCTCCCTCAAATTAAAATACCTAAAATCTGATAAACATCCTCTAATGTGACAATCATCTCTTATCGGTAAGTGAAACATACTAATATTACTATGCCTTTCTTAACAAGTGCTATAAAATTCCCTATCTTCTCAAATCTATGGTATATGTGTAATATATGATAAACCCATAGCCTCTAGAACCCTGAACTTGTACTCTATAAAACTAGCCATTTGTGTCGTCAGTCGAAGCCTTCACTCTCATGTCATAACACTAGTAATACCTCTTAAAAACCAAACACATTATCATCCAGTTAATTTTTATTATCATAATAATCCATCTACCCATACATTAAAATCATTTAAAAAAACTAAAAATATTTTAAAATTAACATAGCTACTCATGCTATTATTTTGACTTCTATAGTAAACAATTTTTCATCCCTCTTGTACTTTCAATTTTAATCCATTCAAATTTTCCTTTACTTATTCATATTCTATCCCAAAATGAATTCACATCTCATTTTGATGATTTCATGCCCCATTTTTACAATTTCGCTTCTTTATTCTACAATTTTGTGATTTCTAAACTACAAAATCATGATTCCTCACAATTTATACCCCTAATACAATTTTGCTACCCTGTTATATGAATTCACTACCAATTTTAATGAATTCATAATTTACTCTAAAAAATTTGTAAATATCTCATCTATGAACTTGTTTCGATCAACATTAAGCCTTAATAAATGACATTAAATGCAAAAATTTAAAAACAAAATCTAATTCACTAGAGGCCCACTCCTCTTAGGTCTCTAAAATCTCCTCACTTTTTCTACATGGTGTTCATGGTGTGGAATGCAGTCCATTTTCCTCCAAGGTCTTAGAACAAGTCTCTCAACTATTTTCTCTTATAAAATAGCTTTGAATATCAAATTTGGACAAATGAATTTCCTTACCCCATTTCTTCTATTTATATTTTTACTCCATTTCAAAAAATGATTCCCCTCATCCTTCCATTCTACTCCTTTTTCATCTATTTTGAGTCAAGTTTAAGGATAAATTAAGTCAACCTATTCCAATTTTTTCTTAAAATCTTGTAACAATCAATTTGTATAAATTTATCATTATAATTTGAAACTAAATATATTTTTAAATCCACATATTATTATCATTGGTATATATCATCCCCAAAACCACTTAATTGACCCCTACATCATTAGCAAACACTAAGCATGTAATCTTTGAATGGTACAAGATATTATTTTTTGATTAATACTCTAGTTACAACATAAATATTACAAGTTTGACATCAATTCTATAATAAGTTGATTTATTTCTTGTCCAAATCACTTTGTCAATTTCCTTTTTTCATCAATTTTGAGTGTTTCTCCATTTTATCATACAAACCCTCAAGGGGTCATCATCACACTCATTTCCATTCATTTGAGGCAAATTTTTTCTTATTAATCATCAACACTCTACTTATACTATGCTTTGAAATAATATTACTTTAAAACACTATTTTAAAAAGGGGTAAATGTAGACATAGTGTTTAAATGCACCTAAAACCTACTAATAATTCTTCTTAATGTAATTCATGATATCTCCCTCTAAATTTAAATAATTGAATAAATCAAATTAATCAATTTGGGAAATTTTAAATCCTTATTTAAATTAAATATAGATTTTACACCTCATCCAACATCTACCACTTTATTCTCCCTCACATGTTGACTCATCCCAACTAAATCCACATTTTCCTCAACCTTCTTTGAGTCACCCCTTGAGTTGTCAAAAAGTTTGACTCATTCTTGATGAATCATTTAACCATTCACATACTTCTATAAACCATTTGAAATTTTCATCATCCTCATGGGTGAGGACTCATTAGATACTGTAGAATATTTGAATTATTTAAAAATTACAAGTAGTCCTCCATTGTTGGAGCTTCCTCCAAAAAACTATAAATAAGCATGAAAACCATCATTTTCATCATCCTAACTTATGATAATGAAGTGATATCCAATTCAAAATTGAATAAAATCATCCAAAAACATTTTTTTTCACAAAAATTTTATCTATTTTACTTTACATTGAAAGAGTAAGAAACCACATTATTGAAGAACAAATCAGGTTTATATCATAATGGAGGAGACTTGCATATTTAAGGTTTAAGTTTGTGCTTACTATTTTATTTATTTATTTCTCTATCTTAGGTTGAATTTACCTTAGATTAAGATTGCATAATTAGTTAATTTCTTAGAATTTCTAAATTTAGTTCATACAATGGTAGTCACCATGTGTGTAGCTCGCTCCTACTAAAGCCTACTAGGTCTAAGCCTCTCCAACTCCAACCCTTGATGGTGGATATAACCCATCACTGTTATGGCCAACATGCCCACTTTTCTTCAAAATGGTGGACCCATATACAAAATATTATGAAGTAGAGATTTAAGATCCTTTTTTTATTCTTATCAATTTTGCCTACTTAAATCCTTGGAATAATATGTCACCCTAATTTACCTGAGCAACAACAAGCCTGATTTATTTTATGACTAAGATATGTTTTTTATTTTGTGAATCATGGTATTGATATTATATATTCAATTTTGAGGTATGTTCCCAAAGTCTCATTCCTTTCTTAGAGTAATAGATCCATTACCCTTCATGGCAAATTGACATCTCAATGATAGACAAGTAGGTATTAAATGTATTATGTCTCATTTTAATTTCTTACTTAGCATTTTTTGTGGATTTCATAGAAGATACTATCCAAATAAAGAGGCACCATGTTTCTAATTATTAGATAATCTAATCCCCAAACTTGTCAAAGAATAGGAGAGCCCATTTGAATCAAGAGGAACCACATCACCAATTGAGAGAGTGGCCAGTCCCCAAGCCTATTAGAGATGTCATATCCTTAGAGAGCCCAACTAAATCAAGAGTCACCATATCACTAATTATCATATCATCTAATCCCTAGACCTATCAAATATGTTAGAATGTGGTAGAGCCTAGGTAAATCAAGAGGCACCACATTTACATTTGTTAAAATGTTTAGTCCCTAGACCTATTATATATTTCAAAGAGTAGGAGAGCTCGACCAAATCAAGAAGTGCCATGTCACTAGTTATAAGAGTGTCTAGTCCCTATACCTATAAAATATGTTAGATCCTAAGAGAGCCTATACAATATAAAAGGTGCCACATCACCAATTGTTAGAGAAACTAATCCATGAACCTGTCATAGCCTAGGAAAGCCTAACTAAATTAGGAGGTGCCACATTACTATTTTTTAGAGTGGCCACTCCTTAGAATTATCAAAGATGTCATAATCTAAGAGAGCTTGGCCAAATTATGAGGTACCACACCACTAGCCATTAGAGCATCCACTCCCCAGACCTATCAAAGATTTTAAATCCTAGGCAAGCCCAGTTGAATTAATAAGCTGTACATCACCTATTAAGGTAGATGAACTCCCAACCACATAAATCCCTATAAGGGTCAAAATGAGGTAAAAATGATGCAAGAGAACCAATCAAGATGTGCCAAATAAGTGTCACCTCACCCTTCTTAAGGGTATGACACATAGTACAAATCCATGCCTAGGTGTTGATCATTAGTAGGAGGACCAATGAGAAGGTGACATGTGTCATAAAGTGGGAGTAAACTAGGAAGGATCTAAGGTGTGTGCCTGTGTGACTATCATGCATTAAGCATTAACAAAATAAAAGTTAGACCTGATTGGATAGTTTTAAAACATCCTATTGCCATTCTTAAATTTGAATAGTGGCAGAGGATTATGGGCTCTAAATTTAACTCTAGATTTAAAAACAAAGAGAGGAAATATATCCACCAAATTAAATTTGAATTTGAATCAAGTGAGCCACCAAATGTCACTAATACAGGGGGTTGTATTCATGCATTTATAAAATCCTAAATAAATCACACTAACGATTGCCATTGTATAAATTTTAAGCACTTAATCTCTTGGGTTTATAATTCTCTTAAAGTACCCCTAATTTCATGTCTCCTATTCTCAAATCCCCCCTATTACCCCTCAATCCTACTACAAGGGCTACATCCTCTTCAAACCCAAAGGCCAAACTTGAGTATTGGGAGACCACATTCCTAGCTAGCTTGACCAAGTCTAAGCACTATAATGACTTACTCAAGGTATTCGAGCAAGTGCCCATGGACTTGGGCTCTGATTACAACCAACAAGAAAAATTTTAGGATTCCCTTTAGCCCTACAAGAAGTGCAAACTTTAAAGAGCCATTGCCAAGTCAAAAACATTTCCTTGTAATAATTTTCTTGGAAACCTCCTTCACACCATCATCCAAGTGTAGGACAGGGTCCACAACTAGGTATACTCACCTAAATATTGGCACCAAATTGATGATATATATAGGAATTATTACAAGGAATACTACTCCCTCCCAAACTACACCTTCTCTTATAATGTAGCAGTGGTGAAGATCATGATGGAAACTTACCAAATATATGGCATCCTACATGACTAGGTTGAGAACCCAAATGATAAATGGGATAACAAGGAAGACATAAATTCATACACCATCCACACATTTTATGAGGAATTATAGGTAGGCATGGTTATGTTAAACTAATTATTTATGGCTTAGGACTACTTACACATCAATGAACTATGGGTACCCCTCCTCCATATGATCCTCACACATTTTGAAGTTTTGGATATGGGAGGATTGATAAAATTTAAGTTGGTCAATGCCATTGTATATTCTTGAGTTAGGATAAATTTATAAATGATGAGTTACCTTGTGGATGCAATCTATGGGATACTCTCTTTCAAGCCTTTAAATTTTCTTGCATGGGTTCCCAAGTATGCAACAATCCATGTGGTCTTCTACAAACTATATGGCCACTAGTTCTAGAACCACATCTAAGACATATGTAAGTATTTATACCTAGAGGTTTACCAAGTTATTAATGAATCCTTGATGCCCTATCTATCACAAGTGATTAGGGACTCCATCACCACCATTGGGGACTACTGGCTCTATAGATAGGACACTATGATTTGGATTATAGATTTCCTCAAGGATCCCCTATGCCTACCATATTTCATCCTAGATTATTTATAAAAGAAGGGAATCACCTACCAATTATTAGAGGTAATATTTGTCTTTTGCATATAAATTCAATAGAAGGCATACCCACCACTTCCAATCACCATAAAGCACCATGTGTACAAAGTATTATGTCTAATCTATAATATGGTAGTCAGACAAAACCCCTTCACCCTATAAAGAGACAAGTTTATACATTAAGACCCTAAGGTGATAATTAGAGCTCCCTTGGTACACTATTCATCCCACCTCAATATCAATTATGGTTATCAAGTAGAGGATTATGATGATGATCTCTACTTTGATGTGGTTGATGATCAAGAAGTATTGTCCTAAATCACAATAAAGAAGAAGGGAAGAAGGTTCAAGTGGGCCCATCTGTACCCCCTCCATCTCTTACTTGATCCATGGAGTATTTAACATCGACTCTTTCTACTATCTCCTAGATGATTTTGTAGGGAATCCTAACACCTTCTCCCCCTCATGATCTATTTATAGCTCCTCCTACTCCATTAGATCCTACTCTTTATGCTCTAGTTCCACCTTCACCTCCTCTAGTGTCTCCTTCTCCTCACACTGTGACTCCACCTCTACCTCCTCTAATTTCTCCTTATCCTCTAATTCTACCTCTACCCCCTCTGATATCTCTAATAATCCATCTATGATAGAGCTAGACCCATGATACTTAACACCAATAAACCCAAACACAACCAACTCAACCACCAACACTTCATTTCTAGGTTACACAAATCTTGAGATTTGATGTGATTGATAGTGTAAAGGAAATCCTAGAGTGAGGCTACCAATAGGAACCATAATATTATCCCCCTTGCATACCTCCTTTTTATTACATTTCCATTCCACCCCTCACTCCCATCACTTTCCAACTCTTGGTCCTTAAACCCAAAACTTTTTTTTCCACTTTCTCAATCCCCCAAATGGTGCCTCCTCTTTTACCCATTTCACCTCCTCAATCATTTTTCCAAGTACCTTTGGCCTTAGTCATCTTGAGTGTCCTTTCCTCTTCATTCCCATATACTCCATCCATTTCATAACCCATAATCCTCCCAATGCCTTCCTTGATTTTACCTTCATTTGTGAGCATATCTATAATTATAAGAACACCACCAATGGAAGGAATTCTCTTGGTGCCCACTCTAGTTAGCTTAGTGTTTCCCTCAAAAACTTTGAGTTATCGACCATCATTTCCCATGATTATTGTTATATTAGTTGGTCCTTCAATTATAGCATCCAAATCTAACCCAGGTAAGAGATCAAAGAAGAAGTAGAAGGCAACTCACACTCCATATCTAGATCTAATGAATTACACTCTAATCCAACCTCCTTTGTAGGCATCAAAATTTCCTCCAACCTTAGCTATAATACCTCAATGTATTATTCCTTAAACCCCTCTTTTCATTACCTAAGGTGTCATGGGATTTGTCTTTGACCAAACCATATCCTCCTAGATATTTACTAACCCTTTCTTGGGGGAAATTCCCCCTCAGGTGAACTTAACAAATGTTCCCTTGGATATCCCCTTTTGTTCTTTTTACTTATTATCCCATGCCCCCTCTACCTCCACTAATTTCTTAATTCACCCCATCCACTTCCTCCATATCCCCTCCACCTCATCCTCTACCCTTCACCATAATTTTATCCACCCCTCCTACACCTCTTCTAGTCTAGGGAATGGTACCAAGGTTGTAGGCACTAGATATGACTACCTAGGGTGACCTAGATGTACAATGGATCTTTGACCAAATTTTAGGAAGCATGAATAGAATAGTGGCATAGAGTTTTGTCTAAGATGGGAATGTAATGGTTTGGAAGACCCATCAAGATTTGTTCTCCCTCACTAAGATGAGGAATTCCACTATTGAATAAAGTATTGTTGAAGACCCACTCTCGATTCTATAAAAAACTCACAATATGTCTCAAAATATCCTCATGGACATGCAAAGATACATTCAAACCTTATAAGCATAAGTGAATAGATATATTCCATTTGGGTTGATTGGGTAGGTCAAATATGCCCTCTTAATACTCTTATTAATTATTAGGAAGGTATTGGAGACTCTGGTTGAGACAAATGTGCCTATCTAAGGGACCCAAGCTTACTTGGAGAGGATTATCAAGATAGATGAGAAGTGTAAGAAGATGTAAGTGATAATCAACAAAGAAATGTTCCCATAGTTTAAACTAATGCCAACCTCAAACTTAGGGTTTTATCAGTTATACATTAGGAATATGAGAGCCACTATAGAGGAGTGGTTGGCCATGGTTCACACTAAAAATAGATCCTTACAAGAGGGAAAGAAAAAGATATTGACCTACTTCAATTAGGTCAATAACTTTGTGATATTCCACCTAGATGGCACCCTACTAGAATAAAGAGAATCTAGAGTCCACCTGGGTCAATTTGATTGGGTAATGAGGGATAAGGTTACCAAATTAAATTAAGAAAGGGATTGAGTAGTGTTATATCTATTAACATAGTCTATGATGAAAATTAACTAGGTATCTAGGGTCCAGGTGTCAATGGAATCACACTTCCAAGTCTGCCAGAGACTAGAAACTCAAGCCGAGGTAATCTTTAGGGAGCCCCCAATAAACCTTGCTAGGCTAGATAAGGAGTTTTACCTCATTTAAGCTATGTTGGAGACTATGGATGCCAAATCAAACCAATTGGGAGCTAAACCTTCACATCTACCCCTGTGTAACTATTAAGTGGTTCCCTATATATCTTTTATGGTTTTGAAGGGATTTTATTACTTTAATTTTGAATTATAGTTGTAACTATCATGAGTGGCCATCATGGCCTAGGATGGGATCCTAACACTATCTAGAGGTGAGATCCATCCTTATCTATATAATGAAAATAAATATTATAATATAGGGCTGATAAAAATTTGTTTAAAAGTGTTGTCAAATTATAGCCATTATTTTACATGCTTTTTCCTTCATCTCTCTAGACTGTAAAAGTTGGCCAAGATCGATTGTTGTAACATCATTTAATTTTTAATGAATACAATTCATATTTTATGCAAAGGGTTTATTTTTTGTCTTAATGTTCTTTCATCTCCATTCTTAAATTCTAGACAATGTTAGTTTAATTAGATTAATATTTTTCTACTTTATGTGTGTTATGGTTATGATGTGCTTATATATTATAATCACTGTGTAAATTCCTTAATTTCCCTTTTACAATATTGTTAATTTTTGTGTTAATCTACAAATTATGACAAGTTGTTTATGTGTATCTTAATATAAACTCCTAGTACTCATATTTATTGAGAGTTAATATTGAAGACATAATCCCAATTCCCTCATACTCTTCCCATAGTATGTTATTGGAGGTAGAACTTTAGTCAAACCCAGTCTATAGTAGTATAACTATGGCAAGGTCACTTGGTTTAATGATCAATTACTTGAGTTCATTTTATACCTGGAGGATCCATTTTATACCTTATCCTTCCCTCTCTTTTGTGTTTGTTCATTTAAATTGAAATACCCTTTCCACATGTTTAGAATCAAAGGAGTGCAATACTCAAAATCTCATGACAATCTTTGATAGTTAGACTTGTGTGTAGGAACTTTATATTGAAATTTTCATAGTAATAGTGTATCTCTTGGAGACTATTCATGCAAACTCTATTTTTGCATTCAAAAACATATATCCATGCCCTAGGCTTATCCTAAATTAGTCCTAAAATAGAGGATGAAAATCTGTAGTTGTCCCCACCTTCCCTTTTGGGTAATACTCAATCTCATGGTCTTTTCATGAATAGAGGAGTATAAAAAGAAAAATATTTGGTGCTAGAAGGAGGGCCTAATTATAATACTTAAAATTTATCATTTATTATGTTTTATGAGTGTGTTAATATTGTATTTATGGATAATAATGTGTTAAATACTAGTTGACTACGAAGCATCTTGAAGACAAGTTTGCATGTTACCATGGCTAGGTCTTACTAAGTCCAATTGATAATTTCCCTTTTTTCCCATAGAAAACCCAAGATCAACTAGCCTATACTTATTGTGATTCCCATTAATTCATCTTGGAAACCCCTTCCAAATTTGTAGCCTAGGATATCTTGGTTAGTTGGATCTTACATTAACATCCCAAGAGTTATTCATGATTTTACCTAGGAACCCTCAGAGGTTTCTTCCCCACTTCACATATATCATGAAATGAACTATGGAGGAACACATAACATCCTATAAAATTATCATAAGGCTTATAAATGTATAACATGTAGATGTAGCATGCAAACTTTTCCCCTTCACACTAATAGACTTAGCATATTATTGGTTCTTCAACCTACTCGAAGACTCTATCTTGAGTTGGGACCATTTCATCACTAATTTCCTCACCCAATTTGGGAAAGTGATAAACCTCAATTTCCTATATCAAAAATTTTCTTGTATCAAGAGGGAACTTAATGATCCTATTAGGAACTTCAATGCTAGGTTTTAGAATAGGTATAACTAGGTCATTATGATTTATAAACCTATTCTTAGCTAGCACTTTAAATGTATAATAATATGATATACCCTTAGAAAACCATGTTCCTAAGGATGGATGCAACCATAACATACCTATCATTGACTTATGTAGGGGTAATCAAATTAGTTAGGCAACTAAACCTTCAAGATCACATAATTACCCCCACTCTTGGTGTGTTACCATAAATTTTTTCTTTCAAATTCTTTCCAAATGTTAATCAAAATGCCACAATGTTTTAACCCCTCTCTATAATGCATAAAATCCCACTTGGTCATCCCACTTCAAACCAATAATTGGGTTTCCTGGACCGAGGGATCCATGAACTAATCCCTCAAACTCAACACTAAGTAATGTTGGCCACAACTAAAAATCCTAAAACCACACCTCAGGAGTCCATTAAGACTAAGTTAGATGTCATTCAAAATATCATACAAAAACTCAATAACAACTTCCTAGGGCTATAAAGGTTGGTGAGTAACTATAATGTAGAAATTTCCAACAAGAATTTCACATAACAAAGACCAAATAATAATTATAACCATCCTCACAACCCCCCAAAACATTCACCTAATAGGTTTCCCAAGATCAACATATTTAAGATAGCCTTTCCTAACTAGTGTCAAGTGCATAACACAATAGCACATGGGGAACTAGACCACACAGAGTTCATTTCTAATTTTAAAATCTTCCAAAAAAATATAAGAATATGATGTGGTCCCCAATAATCTTGAATCCTCTTACTCTGGTAAATCCCTTAATACTGCTATGGTGTTAGAGACCATGGATTTACCTAGCAAATAATAAAATGAGCTAGAAGAGGGTATTAGTGAGGTGAAAGAATTTTAACAATTCCAAAAGAGAAACTATTCCCTTAGGAATACGTAACAACAATAACCCCTTACTATCTCAACCCCTCTAATAATGGTGTAACCCCACTAGACAAAAATGCTATGAATGATCCCACACATCTAAGACCTCAAGAACTTAAGGCACCTATAAAAACCCCAATGGTTAAAAGTAAATGAGGTTAGAACATAGTTTAATACATGAAAAAGATCAAGGTGAACATTACCCTCTATGAGCTTGCTCAAATCATGGAGCAATGAGATCTCTTATTGAAATCTTTGACTCAAATTTTGACCCAAAAAATCTAGCCAAAATCGAAAGCAACAAACACTAATGTGGTTATTCAAAAAAATAAGATATATTTCCCTCTTTCCTCTTAACCATCTAGTTGTTTGGAAATAATTTACATAACTACTTAATATATTCTATATCCTCAACCAATATAATACCAATAGGTATATGTGAGAAACTCATATTGGCCCCCATAAAGTTAGATAGATTGGTAATCTAGCTAGATAAATCAAAATTAAAAGTGATAAGTGAACTAATAAACATCCACATCCACTTAGATTTTGAGCCTAGGATTCAAAACTTCATATACATTCAAGTAGTGAATATCCTTGAATCCTACATCATGCTCCTGAACAGAGATTGGTCCAAAGCCTTGAATGGGTATATGGCTACAGATTTCTCCCATATGTGGTTGCCATGGAGAGAAGTATCCAATAAAATAAGGGTATAAAAATAACCTCTCATGAAAAATATTATAAGTAAAATTACATTAATGAGAAGATAAACCTAGTTTCCTCAAACCTAGGCATCTACACACTAAGCACCAAGCCTCCCAAAGATTAAACTAGCCATAACCTAGACCTTTTGGGCCTATGGTCTATATATATAGATGAATATTATTCCAAACAATGTAGTGGGGATAGTGTCATAATTATATATCCCCAAGGGAGAAAACATTTAACATCATATAGGTTTCATTTCCCATTCATAAATAACCTAGTCGAGTATGAAGCTCAAATCATGGTATTGCAATTTGCATTAAAATATAAGGAAAATGAACTAAGAGTATTTAGTGATTATGAGATGGTGGTTAATTATATTAATACTAAATTTAAATATAATATATCATACATTATAAGGTATAAACATAGGGCTTGGGACCTAATAAAGTTGTTTAACACATTTAAAATAATCCATAGCCCCCAAGAGGAAAACCAAGTGGTCAACTCACTATAATCTATGATAGAAAATGTAAATCCTCTAGATGACATATAGATTAAATATTTATATGTGGAATTCAACTCATGTTCCTATGTCTTGGACAATATGAAAAAAATTTAGGTCTTCGAGGATGACTAGTAGATCATATATTTACTCAATAATAAGGGAATATTTGAGACCCAAGTTATAGATGAGAAAAATAGAAAAACCCATAAGAATGAGCTAGATAAAATTGGATCCTAAATATTCATGATAATCGGATCCTAAAGGAAATGATCTCATTGGAGAGAGCATCTGATGCATTAGATCCCACTTTTTAAGTGAAAAAACCTAAGTTTGCAGACCAAAAGTGTCAACTCATCAATCTCAACCTAGTAGAAAATCCCCAAATGGTTAATGTCGGTCATGATTCGATGGACCACAAATTTGAATAATTATGAATGTTATTACTCAAATATAAGGATATGATTTCTTGGGCCTATGAAAACCTTAAGGTCTTTAACCTTAGAATAATCACTGACATTATTCCCCTAAAATATGGATTAAAACCCTTTAGGTAAAGGTAGAGGATGATAAAACCAATCTTGGATCCATTGATACATAATAAATTTCATAATTTTCTCTCTAACAGAATAATTTTCATAGTTTACCACTCCACCTGAATGGCCAAACTGGTCCCATTGCAAAAGAAGAATGGAGAAATCCACCTCTATGTGGACTTTCAAAACTTGAATTAGGCCTCAAATAAATCTGATTACCCATTTCCTTCCCTCAATGAGGTGATATAAATGGTGAGTGGGTCTCAAATGATGTCCTTTTTGGATGGTTTCTCATGATACAACTAGGTCTTGGTCAACCACAAAGATCAAACTAAGACTAATTTCACCACCAAGTGGGGCACAATTTCTTATAAATGAATTCCCTTTAGGTTTATCAATGTTGGTGACACTTTTCAAAGGTAAATGGACTTCTATTTTTAAGTACTGACAGGTAAATGTGTAATAATCTATATGGATTGCCTAACTATTTTTTCAAAATATAGGTCAAATCACATGTGCCACTAGGAAAGTGTATTTTAAAGATGTATAAGGTATGGCATTTCCTTAAACCCAAAGAAGGACATGTTCAATATCATTAAAGGTAATATTCTTGATCACATTATCACAAATTAAGGTATTTCTATCGACACCAAAAGGGTGGCTGTAATTTATAAACTTACTTTACCTAAAAACAAGAAGGAACTAAAATATTTATTTGGAAAAATCAATTTTTTTCATAAATTTATTTTTGGATTTGCTAAAATAGTAAAACCCTTGAATGCAATGTTGAAATAGGATGCTAAAGTGGAATGGCATAAAGAATCAAAGAAGTGTTTTTAGGATATTCAATATGATATTATATAAGCCCTAGTCCTCATCAACTTGGATTATATGTAGTATTTATATACATATCCCTTTACTTTAGAGCACACCATCACCACCTACCTCATCTAATAGAAGGAGAATAACACCCTATGGATTTTATGAGAACTAACCTTAAAGATTTCAAGCTTAGATATTATAATAAAGATAAACATGCCTATGACCTATTCAAGGTAGTGAACAAATTTAAACATTACATCCTCCAAAATAAATTGCACGCTATTATCCTGGAACTGGATATAAATTAGATACTGGGGTATAATGAGCTCAACAAAATAAGAGGTTGATTGATGATAAAGTTATAAAAGTAAAAATTGAAAATCAATCTCAAAAAACTAGTTAGATGAAAAGGCCTCACTTAATTAATATTGAATATAGACCCAATGATTAAAGTATACTAGTTAGACCAAAATAGGGAACTACAATTAGATTGTTACACCCCAGTCATGTAATTTTTGCTCTATGAAAATGCACCTCTAGGACTCAACCACACATAGAAGAGGACCCTCTGATTGAAATACATACAATATATGTTAAATAAATGAGTTATATTTAGAAGTAACCATGAGGGAATCTACCTTGAGTGCATATCACAAGAAGAGGCCAAAGTGATAATGGCAAGTTTACATGAAAGATTGGGAGTTGACCACCTTGTAGAAAATGTCATGGCCCACAAAGTTCTTTAAGTAGGTTAATACTGGCCAATTTTTTTTAAATATATTCATATCCATGTCTATTTTTTTCATCAGTGTTATACCTTTACTAAGATGTGAAAATATGCAATAATGCCACTACAGCCTATTGTGGAGTCTACCCCATTCACACAATGGGGGATAAATTTTGTGGGGCTCATCAACCCTAATTTGTCATTTGGCCATAAGTTCATTATTATGGGCACATACTATTACACCAGGTGGTATAAGGTAGTTTCAACCAAAATAAGCACTGCTACCAAAGTCATCAAATTCCTTGAGAACACCATAACCACCCATTTTGGGGTCCCCATCTCTTTAGTATGTGATAATAGTCCTACCTTTCAATCTATATAATTCATAGAATGGGCCTATGATAATGGAATTATGATAAAGTTCTCATCAAATCATTACCCACAGGGAACATATTGGTAGAGTCCACTAACAAGAATTTGATTGACACTATCAAGAAATTAGTTGGGGGAAAACCCTAAAAATGGCACTCATTACTAAATTTCTCCCTATGGGTAGATTGCACTAGGTATAAACAATAACTCAAATTATATATTTTATTTATAGTCATGTATTGGAGATAATCATGTTTGTCATGCTTAGGATACCAACTTATAAGTTTATGTAATGATTCATGGAACTAGATGATAAGGTGGATTCTAGACTCTTCAACCTAGTTCAACTAAAGGAAGCCCAGGATGAATCTATGTTGAGATTTAGAAAAAACCAAGATATAGTAAAAATATGGTTGACAAGAGATCAAAGATCAATAACTTTAGAATCTCTAACCTAGTCCTAATGTGAGACAAGGATCATGAGAAGAAAGGCCAACATTCAAAATTTAAACCCCTCTAGATTGGACCATACCAAATAACTAAAATATTGGGTTAGAATGCTTTATATCTCAAGGATATCAATGGTAATGAGATACAAATTCTAATAAACAAGTAGTTCTTAAATCACTATTTCTTAGTTATCCCCTCTAGTGTAGTCTCTGAGTAATCTGAGCAAAGGTGGTAATGTATTTATTAGATAGGTTTGTTTTAGTGAGTGTTTGATTTTATGATGTTTTTTATTGAATTTTTTATTTTTTCCCTCTGGCTCCCTCTTTATTCCATAATTCTCTTCTAATGCCCGGCCTTGTTAGAAACTACTCTAGGTGATGGCCAAAGCCCAAATGGATAATTAAAAAACATGAAGACCCAAGTTGAAATCTTTGATCTAAGCAAGTTTGGGATGGTAATTAAACCTTTTAAAACTTTAGATTTGAGAGGCCAATGATTATAAAAAAACATGTGGATTTTAAAATAACCCACATCCTAATAGAGCTACCAACATGCACTTAATATGATGTCTCAAGAAAATATTGAATTATCCAAGCAAATCAAAGACTAGTTGGGTATTCAAAACCTCCTAATCATCCATTAACCATTAGATTATTCTTTAATCCTCAATCGAAAAGAATAATAAATTATAATATCTTCATAGGTAAGCTTGGAAAATAATATGAAAAATATGTCGAATCTAAATTGTGAGTCTACCATGAAAGATCTATACAAGCAATCTCCACTATAGGATTTTTGACCTAGTTAGTAGTGGAACAAAGCCATGAATATGACCAGAAGTATCTCTATCAAGGCTATGTATGCTCATCTATTAGTAGATAAATTCCCCAACCATACTCCCTCCAATATATTAAGCCATCAACATCTTAGATGAAGCTTGATAATAGTCCAACCTCTGTTTCTCAAATAACATTTGAGATTAAATGGAAAATGAAGATCAATTCTGACACACACTAGTGGTTGTATATAAGATGAAAGCTTAGTATGCCACTTATTATTGTGAGACTTTAGTGCCTTGTATTTTATATTTTAAATAAATATCCGTCTTATAATCTCTAATCTATGTGAGGAGAGGAAATTAAAATGATAAGGTTCTAAGTGATTTTAATCACATTCCCCATCGAATTCAACATTTGTTGTGGTCAACACACCCCCTTTTTTTTGAAATTGGGGACCCCTACAAAAAAATCCCATGAACTAGAACTTTAGGTTCCTTTATTTTATTCTTATAATTTTTTTGCTTAAACCCTTAGAATGATATGTCACCCTGATTTCCTCAAGGAGAAATAAGTGTGATTTATTTTATGACTAAGGTATGTCTGTTATTTTTTTAATCATGGCATTGAAATTATAAATATGATTTCAAGGTATGTTCCAAAAATCTCATTCCTTTCCTATAGTAATAAATCCATCACTCTTCATGGAAAATCAAAATCTCAGTGATAGAAAAGTAAATATTAAATGTATTATATCCCCTTTTCATTTCTTAGTCTTTTTTATTGATTTCACAGAAGAGCCCAACCAAAGCAAGAGGCACCACATCACTAATTGTTTAAAAGGCTAGTCTAAAAACCTATTAGATATGTTAAAGCTAAGGAGAGCCTAACCAAATTAGGATGTGTCACATCACCAATTATCAAAGTGACAAGTCCCTAAACATATGAGAGATGTTAGAGCTCGAGAGAGCTTAGATGAATTAGGAATAACCACATCACCAATTGTCAAAGTAACCAATCCAAAGATATGTTAGAGATGGCATAACCTAGGAGAGCTTAGATGAATCAAGAAGAAATACGTTAACAATTGTTAGATTGGCTAGTCCATAGACCTATCAGAGATGTTAGAGCCTAAGAGATCCCAACTAAATTAGGAGGTGCCATACTACTAGTTGTTAGACTAGCCA
Organism: Torreya grandis; assembly: GCA_037957365.1. Taxonomy (NCBI): domain Eukaryota; kingdom Viridiplantae; phylum Streptophyta; class Pinopsida; order Cupressales; family Taxaceae; genus Torreya; species Torreya grandis. The sequence goes on from JARHVA010000826.1 coordinate 1,540,688, forward strand.
GTCTTTGAACTTATAAAAAATGATAGAGCCTAAGAGAGATTGATTAAATTAGGAGGTGACACGTCACCAATTATCAAATAAACTAGTCCCTAACATGTTAGATATGTCAGAGCCTAAGAAAGCTCAACTAAATTAAGAGGCGTCACATTTCTAATTGTCAGAGTTGCTAGTCCCCAAACCTATCAGATATGTTAGATCCCTAGAGAGCCTAACTAAAGAAGGAGGCACCACATCCTTAGCCATTAGATCAACAAGTATTTGGACCCATCAGAGCTATCACATCCTAGGAGATACTAACTAAATTAGTAGGTGCCATATCACCCAATAAGGTAGATGAAATCTTTGTCACATAAGGCCCTAAAAGGGTTAGAGTGAGGTGCAGATGAGGTTAAACAACTAATCAAGATGTACCACATGTCCTTAAGTCACACCACACTCTTCCTAAAGGTATAACATAGAGTATAAAGTTTTGTCTAGGTGTTAACCATTAACATGAGGACCAATGAGTGGGTGACATGTGTCTTAAAATAAGATTAAATTAGGAAGGATCTAAGGGATGTGACTATAGGCCTATCATGTGCCAAACATTAATGAAATACAAATCTGGGCTCGATTGGATAGTTTTAAAAAAATACATTACCATTGATACATCCATATATAAGTGGAGTATCATGACCTTTTAATTCAACACTACATTTAGAAATAAAGAGAGGAAATTAATCCACCAACTCAAATTTAAATTCATAAAAAGTGAAGCTCAAAACACCATTAATACAAGGGATGTATGCATGAATTTATAAAAGCCCAAGGAAGGAAAAATAATGGTCATCATTACATAATTTTAATATCACTCCATCTCTTAGATTTAAAAAACAATAGATACAATAGATCTAGACCCATGTTACTCAATGCCAAGTAACCTAGGCATAGCCAACTCAACCACCAACACTTTAACCCTAAGCTGCATAAACCATGAGGTTTGATGTGGATAGAAGTATGAGGGTGATCCCAAAGTGAGGCTCCCATTAGGAACCAACATAGGTTATCACTCTCACACCTATTATTTATTCGATTTCCCTTCCACCCCTCACTGCCATTTGTTTCCAACTCCTGATCTCGAGACCCACTGATTCTACTCTACTCCTAGAATCCCCCCAAGTGGTGACTCTTATTTTATTCATTTTATGTCCTCCATAATTTAACTAATTACATTTGGCCTCAATCTCCTTGAGTGTCCTTGCCTCTTCATTCCCCTTTTATCCATCCATTTCATTACCCAAAGTCCTCTCGATGCCTTCTTTAGGTTTGCCTTCATTAACAAACATGACTATAAATATCAGAAGCACACTATTAACAATAGGAACCCTCCTAGTTCCCACTCCAATAATCCTAGTTCCTACCTCAATATCTTTGATTCCTTTACCATAAAGCCCCATAGTTCTTACTATCCCATCCAGTCTTTCCACTACAACATCTAAATCTGACCTAGGTAAGAGACTAAATAAGTAGTAGAAAGTAACTCACACTCTAGCTCCATCTTGAAGGCATTATGCTCTATTATAACCTCTTCTATAGGCCTTAGTAGTTCATATATCCCCATTCATAACACTTTAGTGCATTGATCCTTGGCCACCTCTTTTCATTACTTAGGGTGCCATAGGATTTATCTTCAACCAACCTATCTCCTCCCTACTTTGTAAAGACCCTTTCCTGGGGGCTTTTCCCCCTCAAGTGATCTTGACCTAGGAGTAGTGGAGGGAAAAACATTTCCATTGGGCCTCCCCTTTTATTCTTCCTTATTTTTCTCCCATGCCCACTCTACCTCCACTACTTTCCTCATTCACCCCATACACTTCTTCCATATCCCTTCCACCTCATCCTCCATCATTCACCACCATTTCATCCATCCCTCCTATACCTCCCATAATCCAAGAAATGGTTCCAATGTTGTTGGCACTGGAGATAACTACCTAGGGTAACCTAGATGTATAATGGACCTTTGACCAAACTTTGAAAAGCATGAATAGGACACTAATGTATATATTCATCTAGGAGGGGAACATAGTGGTTTCATAGACCCATAAATATATATTCTCCCTCACTAAGGTGAGGACCTCTACTATGAAAGAAAGGATTATTGACGACCCACTCTCTATTCTTTATTAAACTCATAATATGTTCAAAAATCTCATCAAGGACATTCAAAGATAGGTTCAAACCTTAAAATCCCAAGTGAAGAGTTCTTTCCTAGTTGGGATGATTGGGAAGGTCAAGGATACCCTCTTATTACTCTTCTCAATTCTTGGAAAGGTAGTGGAGACTCTATCTAAGAGAAATGTGTTTATCCAATATACCTAGGATTACTTGGAGAGGATTGATGAGATAGACAGGAAGTGTAAGAAGATGCAAGTGGTAATTAATAAAGGAATGTTCTTAGATTTGAATCTAATTCCAAACTTAGACTTAAGGTTGTATCAAATGTATGATGGGAATATGGGAGCCACTATAGAGGAATGGTTGGTCATGGCTCACACTAAAACTAGACCCTTGCAAGAGGGAAAGAAGAAGATATTGACCTACTTCAAGGAGGTCAATCTCTTTATGTTATTCCACCTAAATGGCACCCTATTAGACCAAGGAGAATTTGGAGTTGACCTAGGTCAATTTGACTAGGTCATGAGGGAAGAGGTTTCCAAATCAAACCAAGAAGGGTCTCGAGTAGTGATAGATCTATTAACATAATCCAAGGTGAGCATCAACCAAGTCTCTAAGGTCTAGGTGAAAATGGAATCACCCTTTCAAGTCTATTAGAGATTCAATAACTCAATTCAAGGTAATAATTATGGATTCCCAAATGAACCTTACCATGTTAGATAAGGAGTTTGACCTCATGGAAGTCATGTTGGAGGCTAGGGATGCTAGATCAAAGTAGTTTAGAGTTAGACCTTCAATCCACCTCCATGCATCAATTAAGGTGTCCCCCATATATCTTTTGAGAGTTTGACTATATTTTATTGTTTTAAATTTTGAATTACATTTGTACCTATCATGATTTCATGGCCTAGGATTGGATCCTCATGATATTTGGGGTGAGCCCCATCCTTATCTATACAAGGAAAATCTATATTGTGATATAGAATCTACAAAAAAATTCTCTAAAGTAATATTGAATTATAGCTAGGATTTCACCTGCTTTTTCATTTCATCTCTTTCTACTATAAAATTTGGCCAAGATCAATCATTGTGACATCACTTAATTTTTAGTGAATAAAATTCTTATTTTATGTAAGGGGTTTGTTCTGTGTTTCAATGTTCTTTCATCTCCATTCTTGATTACTAGTCAATGCTAGGTTAATTTGATTAATATTTTACTATTTTATGTGTGTTATGGTTATGATGTGCTTAATTATTATAATCACTATGTGAATTATCTCATTTCCCTTTTGTAGTACTATTAATTTGTGTGTTAATATACACATTATCATAAGATGTTTATGTGTAGTTTACTATAAACTCCTACTACTCATATTTAGATAGAGTTCATATTTAAGGCATACTCCCAACTCCCTTAGACTCTTCCCACCATATGTTCTTGAACGTATAATTTTTGTGAAACCTAGTCTACAGTGGTATAACTATGTCAAGGTCACTTGGTTCAATGATCTATGCATTGAGTTCATTATAGACTTGAAGGATCCCTTTTATGCCTTACCCTTCCTTCTCTTTTGTGTTTGTTATTTAAAATTAAAATACCCTTTCCACATGTTTAGATATATAGAATTGAAATACTCAAACTCTCATGATAATCTTTGATAGTTAGACCTGTGTGTATGAAATTTATATTTAACTTTTTGTGGTAATAGTGTATCTCTTAGAGACTATTTACACAAACTCCATTTGTGAAGTTAAATACTTACATCTATGCCCTAGGTTGATCTCAGATCATTCCTAAAATAGAAGATGAAATTATATATTTTTCCCCACCTTCACTTTTGGGGAATGACCAATCTCAGGGGTATTTCATGAATAGAGGAATATAGAGCAAACAATAGTCACCTCATGCCTATAGTTGTTGTGTGACATTTTCCCACTAGTTTGAACTAGCCCATTTGAGCTAGAGAAAATGAGAGCATAGGATCATCCAACATGGTAGGGTCATATGATGACATCACCCCATCCAAAATGTCATGTGGTGCATCCATAACCAAGGCTCCCCATCTAACCTCCTATGTTGTAGGATCTACAAAACCAAAAACTAGATAAACATCAAATTGCACATATATAATATATCTCTCACAATAAATAATTCAAATAGTGTTATATATCAAAACTTAAACCAATTAAAACATTTCTCACCAATGCCAGTATCACTGACTATGGTCTCACCATCTGCTTGGTCATCAAGCACCTCTTATATCATCTACTTTTATACCAAGGTAAATATAGGAGTCACCACCTAAGCCCCTATCCTTAATGGTCTCTCTATGGACCAATTATGTCCTAAAACCATTTTTAGATACCCCTATGTAATAGCTAGTGCCCATGTCTCCTCATGTCAATGGTGTCTCTATCTCTAATGAGTTTATGGTAGCCACTACCACCTCTAATGTGGTACCTAATGTGCTCCCTTATCCCTTGATCTACATCTATAATGTCCTCTCCTCCCACAATTTCTACCTCTTTTTATCATGCTCATCTATCCCATGGTTTAGCTCATCGAATCCTAATCAATGGTATTTCCATAAGTGCCCATCTACCTCCTCTCCCTCTTAGCTCTTTAGCATGCCATGCCAAATAAGAAGGCACTAATAGAAGAACAATCACATGGGGAAGTTATAGTTGTCTAGGGACACTATTCACTAGATGAGGCTCCACCCATGAAGTGTAGCGGCCCATGATCCACACACATCAAACCTATAGCAATGATAGCCCAAGTAGGCCATATGATAGCTATGTGAGTACATAGTTTCCATACTATATAACATCATGTGATAGTCTATAATGCTAAAACATGGGACACATGCTACACTACATGATCTTACCCCTATCAAAAAATCTAAGGTAACCTATCATCAATTGCATGGGGCAAACCAACTAGCTGATACACATGGAACCTCTCATATATCCATGTACTCAAAAGTATAATAGGTCCCATCATCTTCTATCCTCAAGACAACATCTCATACATATCATACATGAGTTGGGACTAGATGATAGAAACAAAATCATAGAATACTCCTTGATCTAAAATTTACTGGTGCAAGGCTATCACGTATAGTGGTACCTTGCCATCTTACTTGTGACATAACACTCTTGTTATCATAAGTCCTATCACATCCTTCTAGATATTTGAAATGACTGCAAGATAAACATCTAACAAGATCATACATAACCTAGGGTAGATTCTATATAAGCATATATCCCACTAACTTAAGGCTCATCTCTCATCCTATAACTATGTTGTATTAGTAATCAATGGTGTCTCACTTATTAGAAGTCCAATAAATGTATGAAAATCCTCTAATTTTATAACTATGTCTATGGTGTCCCCTTCCACCTCCCACTAGATATTTTTGGTCAACCATTACTATACTCCTAGGAACATGACAAAGAGATCAACACTCAGAGGGATCTGCCTCATATCCATAATGCCTCCAAAGCCCAAAGTGACTAGTCATCCCTTATCCACATATACTAACTGCTCTAATAGATATAATAGACATGATGCATCTACCAGGAACAAAAATATATGGTATCTATAAAAAATATCAAATAATAGAGTATTTATCATATATCAATCTCATAATAATTAAAATACATTCTCAAAAATTTACATATTAACTTTCATCAACTTGTTTGATTTAGTTTTCTAGTTTTTTTAATTTTATACAAATTGGCCCATTCATAATAAATTGACCCTATCATATTCTTGTTATAATACAACCTAATAGTATACTTCAAACCTTTTATTGTCTAGTTTGATATTAAATTGACCCCTTTCTCATCTTTAGTATACTACATCAACCCTCTAGCATGCAGTCAACCCCTTTTAGCAAATTGTATCAGCCATATATTATCAATTACATTGTATAGAGGATACTATTTTAGCCATCTTCCTATTTCAAATTATATCAGCCTACTAATACAAAGTCATCCAACTTGAACAATACTATGTAAACCCACTTCTACACAATCATCCCCCTATTCCTCTCTAGCCTTATGAACTAAGTTGATAGGGTCAACTCTATTCTTTGTCTATGGTGAATTTTTGACCATTCACCATAAATTCCTTAGGCATTTATTGGTCCAATATTTTCTTATCCTGTACCTTGTTCTACCCCTAGTCTACCTAAAAATTTCCTAGGTTCAGTTTTGGTGTCTAGATTTTGCCTACCATTCATATTTTATATTTAGATTAATTTTTAAAAAAATTGATAAAAAAAATTGGAACTCATGTTTTCTTACTTGTGTTACACTCTCGTTGTGCCTTCTATGTGTCCTCCACATAATATTTTTTGTCTCCTCACCATGGTCACTCTCTAGGCTCAAATTGGGTCATTCATAACAATGTTTTCTCAAAATAGTAAAAATAACAAATGATTTAATTTTCACCCTATTTATATTTACTATTCAAAATTATTTACCTATCAAATATTTATAATCAGATTCCAATTTTTTAACTATATCTTTGTTTACACTATCTATTTTTTGAACTGAAATATGTTATGAAATCCTAACATTTTAGAGAATATTTTCACATATTACAAGTATACTTTTCAAAAAAATGATTTTTCACTTTTTTTTGCTAATTTTTATAGGTTTGCCTAATGTTCTTGAAATTGAACACCTTCAAATTTATTTAATTTAATTTATTACCTACAACACTAAGGTAAGTAAAGGTATGTGTTTTCAACTCTATCCTTTGATTTATATTATTTGATTCTTAATACAATTTATTTAGATTCATTTTTATGTGTTACTATGTTCTTTTCTTAAAGCACCATCCCATATTAAACTTACATGACACATGATAAGTTTCAAATGGGGCATATGTATACACATAATATTTTAAAAATTTATCAATCGTTGATGTTTTATCTCTGGTAGAAATCCCTCGAGTCTTAATATCTTTGAGTCCATGCCTTAAGGGGTGCACTGGGAAAGGGGTGGGTAGACCATTGGTGTTTTGCAAGACTGTTGTCCCCTATACCACCACTTTTTATCTAAAAATCATCTCCTATACACTTCCCTAGTATTTTCCTCCTCTTTTACACACTCCTATAATAAATTAACCACCTTACTTGGCACCTACCTAAGCCTAAAATCCTTTCTAATATTTACCAAACAATTTCAACCTGGGCAGACTCTATATTCTACTTGATATTTGCACACTAAAAGTCTAGGTCTACCTTGGCTGACCTAGACTGAAACCTAACTTATTTTTATAAAATAATGATATAAAGTCAAATTAGGTTGACCCTATTAGTTAAAATTTAAAAAATGTTTAGGGTTAGATTCAACTATATATACACATCTATTTCCATCATTTAAGAGAAGATAAAAATAATATTATATTATGCATCTACTTATCCACCATTCTACTTAAGGAGAATTGCTTAGGGTTTAAATACTTTCTTTAGAGATACAAATCATATCTTGTAGAGAAGTCTTTTGGATACATTGAGAAGTTGTGTAGCCTAGATCTGACTTATCCTTGTTATCCTTACATACCATAATAACCTCTTGTGAAGCACCTTTGCCAAGAGAAAGATTGAGGCCTGATGGGTTCATATTCAAAGGTAAGTATTCATATCTTTATTCCTAATTTTCTAAAGTAGATAGATTTTCATTTGTAATTATCTCCCATGTATTAATATTTTATATACATTGACTTGAGTATAGATCTTTTATGCATGTTTACTTTTTAATTTTATTACCCCCACTTTATGCCATAAGCTTTGGTGAGCATTAGATTAGATTTTACTTTACTTGTCATTTATTTATTGAATATGAAAATATAGGACCTAGCTAGGGTTTTTTCATGTTTTTTCTTTACTAGAGGATTTGGAACCCTCTCTAGTGATGTTATTATGGTAAGAGATCCCTTGGTTAGGTCTAGCAGATCCATCTTGGTCATGACCCCAAGTATCTAATGTTTCAACAAATAGAAGAGTAAGTAGGATTTATATTCTCTGAGCTAGGATTGATTAATAGGTTAACTACATTTTATTTATATATAGAAGGAATTGATATATTTTATATTTATGATTTCTCAATAAGGTTTGAAGATGGAGCTAAAGAAGTTATGAGATATATTAGATTGGTCTTCACTATAAAGTAAATTTTAGATACGTATTTTTCTTGGACTAGTGATTTTTTACATGAAGTTCATCAATAATTTTAGTGGGATATGAACAATAATAATTTATGTGATGTATAAAGATAAAATATGATTTTTATGGACAATGAAAGTAGAACATAGTTTTCAGTGAATTAATAAATAAATATTAGAATAACTATGGCTGGCATTATTTGATTTTAGTAAAATATTTTGGGTATATTTTGATGCAAGTGACACCCTATTAGGATCAATATTTAGTTAATAAGGAATAACTATTGAATTTATTATTTAAAATTTGAATGATGTGAAGCATAAGTATTTATTATATGATCAAGAGTTCTATGTAGTTGTGCAAACACTAAAGAAATGGATACAATATTTGTTTCCAAATGGTTTTATATGTATGTGTGTGTTTGATTGTACAAACACACATACACACATATTATAGTTCATTAATAGTTAGCATAAGTTGAGTTAGAAACACATGAAGTGGGTTAAATTCCTAAAGAGTTAATTATTAATTTTGAAACATAGAAGTGGAAAATCTAGTACAGTTTTTGATACATTTCATAGAGTTTTTTCTTGAATGAGTTAAGAGTGGAATTCATAGGTTTTCATATTATGATATAATTATATGAATAAGATGAAGTTTCTAAAGAAGCATGGAAATCATGTAGATAATCAATTAGTAAAAAATAACACCATGGTTGGATTATTTTATTCACGAAAGTTTATTATTTAAAGGAATATAATTATTCACACTAAGAGGTTTAATTTAGGATAATTTAATCAAAGAAAGCCATAGTGGAGGTTTATCATGTATTTTTTGTTATTAAAAAAAATTAGCATGAATAAAAAAATATAATTTGGCCCAATGATGAGTTTAGATGTGAGAGTGTTTTTTCAAGAGTATAGAGTTTGTCAACGAAAAAAAGGGAAAAGTTAGAATATAAGGATGTATCAACTATTGGTTATTCTAGATAAATCATGGGATGATATAAGTACAAATTTTATTTTAGGTTTTTCTAAAAACTAGAAATGAAATGATTTAGTATTTTTGATAGTCAATATATTTTTATAAATGGTAAATTTTATAACATGTAGAAATAATACTAATGTAATAAACATTTCTAATTTTTTCCCTGATAAGTTGTGAGATTTCATGGTTTAACTCATATCATATTATGATACAAATACCTAAAATTTATTGATCATTTATAGATGACACCATGGAAGAATTTGAATACTAAACTATAGTTCAATTCAACATACCATGCTTAGATATATGGATAAATAGAGGTAGTTAACATAATTTTAGGGAATATTTTTAAATGTTTAGTTAAAGGTAAGGCATGAATATAGGATATTGTTCTAGCATAAGCTAATTTTTATTATAATAATTCAATCAATATGAAAAACCCCTAATTTTGTTTAGTGTTGTTACTTTTAGGTTATAAATTGGTTATGAATAGGACACACTATGCCATGTTATGTTATGTGTATCCACTTGTTACTTCATTGTATTGATCCCACAACCCATAATCAAAATCACGTGTATGAAAAACATTAACAAGGTAGATTACCTCCAACATGTTCTATAGGGAAGAATGTTATCATACTAATTTTTTCATCTAGCTTAGGGCATATCTTTATGTGGACCCACATGGATGGGTATTGACATGTATGGGGGAAATTCCCTTCCCAATAGGACCCCCTATGTGTCCTTACCCTACCTAAGTATCTCACATCCATGGAATCTTGGGTATAGGTTTGGGTAATAGTTTTATCATATTTTGGATGCTTAAGATAAGTGTTCAAGTTATTAATGACATTAGAATATTAGGATTGAGTAATAACCAATGATATTTCATTTATTATTCTTAAAATCAAAAGTTATGACATTCATTTACAAGCTATGATTCAAATTATATCATGATACTAGCTAAATTAGTCAATGATGTTCATAATATCAAGGTCAGGAATTAGAAAGTATATCTATAAAATCCATCAAATTTCAATAGGGTTTTAAAATGCTTGAATTTAATAAAATTCATGTAAGTGAAAAGACTATTATAGTACTATCCCTTTTAGATAATTTTACCATGATCTTTAAGCATTAGGGATTATCGTATTATGTTCTTTCTCTTATCACTATGCATATTAAACTAATAAATTTATTATTATAATCCAATTAAGTTACCATGGTCTTATCATATACTAATTTCATCACACAAGTGAACATCATACCATTGACCTATAACCCTTAACTTGATCTCATGGTAGCACTAGACCATCCTATAGATAGTCACTTAAAGATCAACTCTCTATAGTGATACCCACTTGTCAATTGGTTGTTATCCATAAGAATTAGTTATATATGTAGGTTAGATTTATAGATCATAGTAAAAGTACATTAATTAGATTTAATTTATGAAATTATAATTCCTTTCATTATTCACTAACTTCTCTTAATATCTCTTCTAAGAACATCAAAACCATTTTCACTAACAATAACTTATTCATATTCATGTTACAATGCTTAAGTAGGCCTATTTCAAGATAAGCAAAACATGTTCTTTGTTAAATTAACTTCTTAAAATTATATAACCAATTATTCCAAGGATGAACATTCTTAAATATATTTTAAATTCATATTGACACCATAGTGTCAATTTAGTTAACTTCCATCATCAATATATTAGTTCATGAAAACCAACTAAGACATATGAACCATATTAAAAATAGTAATTTGCTAATATATTCCTATTAAAAGTAAAATTAATTTATAACTTAGAAACACAAGTACATAATACTTTCAATATGAAATATACATCTAACATTATGCATTCAATTTGCCCATGATATGATTTATATAGCTTTAATGATAAAACTAAGATAATTTTAACCTAGAGAAAGATGTTCAAGTTAAGCAATTTGAATTATTTCAATTCTTATATTAATGATTGAATTCAATCCTAATTTCACTTGGTTATATAATTCCAAGGGAAAACCAAAAATCAAACAAATCTTAATTGGAAAGAAGTTTCAATAACAAGCTTAATCTTGTCAATGACAAGCTTAATCATGTCACACTGAGAACTTATGTACAATTGCATAAACCTCATATATAGTGCATCTATATACATCAAAATTCACTAATTATAATTCATACCAACATGCATGTACAATAGCTCATAAATTTTACAAAAAATATTTTCTTATATAAGTATGGTCTCAAATTTAGTCACTATTAAATAATTAAAACTATAGTCTTAACATGAATAGACAAGGGAATAAAAATTTAATTTTTGTATGCATCCAACTAGAATTTATTATATTCTACACAATATAATTAATAACCTTCAATTAACTCAAAGGAATAATTGAAACCATAGTTAATCAATTGAATAATGGAATTCAAGCTAGTAATGATTTAGCCTTTCAATCAATCTGATCATTTATAATTTAATAAGAATACAATATACTTACCCAACTTTGAAAGTTAGAACATCTAAAACACATAATAATAGAAAAGGAAAGAATTAATAATTAACTAAAGATATATGTACATCAAATCTAAAAGTATAGTTATGTTTCCAACTTTCTCTAATATACCAAACAATTAATATCTTGGCATTTATAAGATGTGCTATGAGAAACCAATAAGTAGTGAAATGTTACTAGATATTTTACCAAATGGAAATTAACCAAGATAAAATCAAGTAACCAGATGGAACCAATCAAGATATGCATTCTCACACAAATTGACCTAACCCAACCCATCCTATGATCCCCCTAATTGGTGGCTATCACCACCCCAACCATTAGTTGAGTGGTGGAGTTTAGCCTTTAGGCTTTGGGGATGTCAACATGAGAAAATAAGGACACATAAAACATCACTAAAAACAAAAGTAGATATAATAAAACATTATATGGAAAATAAATTCATAACTTAATTTTAAACTTAAACTTGACTCAAAATAGACACACTAGTATTGGAAATCTTTGTCTTTATTTGAAGGAATTTTTATTACCAATTTGGAATATACAATCAAAGATAATAACCCTTCATCATTTGTTCAAGTATAACAATGTATAAATAACATATCCAAACACCAATAATGAGGTTAAAACATTACATAAAATCAATAGGTAAATGTGAAACATTCTCATATTATTTATATCTAAAAATAGTTCAATAAAATCACCCAAAAATTTAAAATTCTTACCCTTACACCATATAATTAGGTATAGCCATTTAAATGATGGAAATAAGTATTCAAAAATTGGTAAAACATTATAGCTAACCCTATTATGGTTGGGTTGATTTCCTTAAGAAATTTTAGGAAAAATAATAACATCAGGTAAAATGATTTGGCCCAAGTGCTTAAAAAAACACACTAAATAAATAAAACCAATTGAGGTAAAACTCTTGCCCCTAAGTCAAATATGAATAAGTGAAATAATGCCAACCAAACTATACACACTATGTCTTAAACTAAGAAAGGGATTGAGTAGTGTTATATCTATCAACATAGTATATGGTGAACATTAATTAGGTCTATGGGGTTCAGGTGTCAATGGAAGTACCCTTCCAAGTCTACCAAAGACTAGTGACTCAAGTTGAGATAATCTTCAGGGAACCCCCAATGAACCTTTCTAGGCTATAAAAGGAGTTTGACCTCATGTAAGCCATGTTGGATTCTATGAATGATATATCACACTAGTTGGGAGTTAAACCTTCACATCCACCTCCATGCATCAATTAAGTTATCCCTCATAGATATTTTATGGGTTTAAAGGGATTTTATTATTTTAAATTTTGAATTACATTTGTAACTATCATGAGTGGACATCATGGCCTAGGATGGGATCTTAACACTATTTAGAGGTGAACCCCATCCTTATCTATATAATGAAAATCCATATTATAATATAGGGTAAAAAAAATTTGCTCAAAATTGCTATCAGATTATAGCCATGATTTTACCTACTTTTTCCTTCATCTCTCTATATTGTAAAAGTTGGCTAATATTGATCATTGTAACGTCTATTAATTTTTAATGAATACAATTCATATTTTTGCAAAGGGTTTTTTCTATATCTCAATTTTCATTCATCTCCATTCTTGAATTCTAATCAATGTTAGGTTAATTAGATTAATATTTTTCTACTTTATGTGTATTATGGTTATGACATGCTTAGATATTATAATCACTATGTGAATTCTTTCATTTTACTTATATAGTACTATTAATTTGTGTGTTAATCTATAAATTATCACAAGGTGTTAATCTATAAATTATCATAAGGTGTTTATGTTTAGTTTAATATAAATTCCTATTACTCATATTTAGTGAGAGTTAATATTGAAGGCATACTCCCAATTCCCTCAGACTCTTCTCACAATATGTTATTGGAGGTAAAACTTTAGTCAAACCCAGTTTACAATGGTATAACTATGGCAAGGTCACTTGGTTCAATGATCAATGAATTAAGTTAATTTTACACCTAGAGGTTCCCTTTTATACCTTATCATTCCCTCTCTTTTATGTTTGTTCTTTAGAATTGAACTACCCTTTCCCCATGTTTAGGTGTAGAGAAGCACAATACTCAAACACTCATGACAATATTTGATAGTTAGACTTGTGTGTATGAACTTTATATTGAAATTTTCATAGTAATAGTGTATCTCTTGGAGACTATTCATGAAAAAACTATTTGTGCATTCAAATACCTATAGCCATGCCCTAGGTTAATCCCAAATTAGTCCTAAAATAGAGGATGAAAGTTTGTAGTTATCCCCACCTTCCATTTTGGGGAATACCCAATCTCATGGGCATTTCATGAATAGATGATTTTAGAGAGAACAAAAATTGACACTAGAAGGAGGGCCTAATTATACTACTTCAATTTTATCATTTATTGTGTTTTATGAATGTGTCAAGATTTTATTTATTAATAATAACATGCTAAATACTATTTGACTATGAATCATTTTGAGATGAGTTCACTTGTTACCATGGCTAGGTCTTACTGAGGCTAATTGATAATACCCCTACTTTTCCATATAAAACCCAAGATCAACCATCCTATACTTACCATGATTATCATCAATTCATATTGATAACTCCTTCCAAATTTATAGCCTAGGATGGCCTAGTTAGTTGGCTCTTCCATTAACATCCTAGGAGTTATTCATGATTTACCTAGGAACCCTAAGAGGTATCTTCCCCATCTTAGCTTTGGCATGGGATAAACTATGGAAAAACACATAACATCCTATAAAACTACCATAAGGCTTCTAAATATAGAACATGAAGATGTATCATGTAAGCTTTTACCCTTCACAATAATAGAATTATCATATGATTGGTTCTTCAACCTTACTAAAGACTCTATCATGAGTTGGAACCATTTCATCACTACTTTACTCACCTAATTTGGGCAAGTGATAGATCCCAGTTTCCTATATCAACAATTTTATTATATCAAGAGGGAGCCTAATGAGCCTATTAGGAATTTTAATGTTAGGTTTTAAAATAGGTACAATTAGGTCACTATGATTTATCAAACTAACCCTTAGCTAACACTTGAAATGTATAAAAATATGCTAGACGCTTGCATAGCCATGTTCTTATGGATGGACACAACCATAGTATACATATCCTTGACCTATGTAGGGCCATATAAGTAGATAGGCAATTGAACCTTCATGATCACATAATGATCCCCACTCTTAGTTTTCTACCATAAATGCTTATATTTAACTTATTTCCCAATGTTAATCAAAATTTCATAGTGTTTTAGCCACTCCTTATAATGCATCAAATCCCACTTGGTCATGCCACTTCAAACTAACAACTAGGTTTCCTAAACCTAGGTATCCATGAACTAATCCCTCAAAATCAACACCAAGTAACATTTTTCACAACTAACAATCCTAAAATCACACCTTAGGATTCCACCAAAATTGAGTTAGATGCCATTAAATAGATCATACAAAAACTCAATAACAACTTCCTAGGGATATAGAGGTTGGTGAGTAACTCTAATACAAAAATTTACAACAAAAATTTCACATATCAAAGACCAAATAAGAATTATAACCATCCTCATAACCCCCTAAAACTCTCACCCAATAGGCTACTCAAGGTCAACATATTTAAGATAGCCTTGTCTAACTATTGTCAAGTGCATAACACATTAACACATGGGTAACTAGACCACACGGAGTTTTTTTCTAATTTTAATATATTCCAAAAAGAAATATAAGAATATGAGGTGGTCCCTAATAATCTTGAATCCTCTAACTCGGGTAAATCCCCTAATATTTCTATGGTGTTAAAGACCATGTATTTCCATAGCCAAGAAGAAAATGAGCTAGAGGAGGGTACCAGTGAGGTGCAATAATTTTAGAAATTCCACAGGAGTAACTATGCCCTCAAGAATAGGTAATAATAACAATCCCTTACTACCTCAACCCCACTAGACCAAAATACTATGAATGATCCCCCACATCCAAGACCTCAAGAACCTAAGGCACCTATAAAACCCCTATTGGTCCAAAATAAATAAGGTTATAACATAGTGTAAGACATGAAAAAGATCAAGGTGAACATGAACCTTAATGAGCTTGCTCAAATCATAGAGAAATTATATCTCCTACTAAAATCTTTGACTCAAAATTTGACCCCATAAATCCAGTGAAAATCAATAGAAATAGACACTAATGTGCTTATTCACAAAAATAATATAGAGGTTCCCCCTTTCCTCTTAAACATCTAATTGTTTAGAAATAATTTACATAACTACTTAATAGATTTTATATCCTCATCCAATGTAATGCCAATAGGTATATGTGAGAAACTCAGCTTGGCCCCTATAAAGTCAGACAAAGTGGTAGTCTAGCTAAATAAGTCAAAATTTAAAAGTGATAAGTGAACTTCTAAACATAAACATCCATTTAGAGTCTGATCCTAGGATTTAAAACTTGATACACATTCAAGTAGTTGAGATCCTTGAAGCCTATGACATGCTCCTCAATAGAGATTGGTCCAAAGCCTTGAATGGGTATATGGCAATAGATTTGTCCCATATATTGTTCACATGGAGAGGAGTAGCCAATAAAATAAGGGTAGATAAATAGCCTCTCATGAAAAATATGATAATCAAGTATAATTATATTAATGAGAAGGTAAACCTAGTTTATTTAGACATAGGCATCTACACACTAAACACAAAGCCTCCCAAAGATCAAACTATCCAAAACCCAAACTTATTGGGCCTGTGGTCTCTCTATATAGATGAATATCATTCCAAAATAGGTATTGGGGATTTTTTTAATTATAGATCCCCTAGGGAGAAAAAATTTAGCATCATATAGATTGCATTTCCCTTACATGAATAACCTAGCCGAGTATGAAGCTCTAATCCTGGTATTTAAATTTGCATTAAAATATAAGGAAAATTAATTAAGAATATTTAGTGATTATGATATGTTGGTCAACTATATTAATACTAATTTTAAATATAAGCTATCATACCTCATAAGGTATAAACATAGGGATTGGGACCTAATCGAGTTATTTAATGCATTTAAAATAATACCTAGCCCCCAAGAGGAAAACCAAGTGATTGAATCACTAGCATTCACGACAACAAATGTAACTCCTTTAGATGACATTTAGCTACCATAGTTCTATATGGAACTCATCCCATGTTCCTATGTCCTAGACAATGTGAAAACATTTTAGGTCTTGGAGGATGACTAGTAGATCATATATTTACTCAATAATAAGGTAATATTTGAGGTCCAAGTTATAGATAAGAAAAATAGAGACAACCCCAAGAATGAGATAGATAAAATGGGATCCTAAATATTCATGGGAATTAGATCCTAAATGAAATGATCTCATTGGAGAGATAATTCAATGCATTAGATGCCACTTTGCAAGTGAGAAAATCGAAGTTCACAGACCAAAAGTGTCAACTCATCAATCTTATCTCGATAGAAAATACCCAAATGGTTAATGTGGGTCATGATTGGATGGACCATGAATTGGAACAATTACAAAGTTACTACTCAGATATAAGGATGTGATTTCTTGGGCTTATGAAAACCTTAAGGTCTTTAACTCTAGAGTAATCACTGACATTATTCCCCTAAAAGATGGCTAAAACTTATTTAGGTAAAGGTAGAGATCGATAAACCCAATCTTAGATTCCTTGATACACAAGTAATTTAATAATTTGCTCTCTGAAGGAATAATTTTTCTAACTCACCACTCCACCTAGATAGCCAAATTGGTCCCAATCTGAAATCCACCTCTATGTGGACTTTAAAAACTTGAATCAAGCCTTGAATAAATAAAATTACCCATTTCCTTCCCTCAATGAGGAAATACAAATGGTGAGTGGGTCTCAAATGATGTTCTTTTTAGATGGCTTCTCAGGATAAAACTAGGTCTTTATCAACTACAAAAATTAAAAAAAAGACTTATTTCACAACTAAGTGGGGCACATTTACTTATAAAAGAATGCCCTTTGGCTTTATCAATGTTGGTGACACTTTATAAAGGCCAATAGACTTCACTTTTTAAAGCCTAATAGTTAAATGTGTAATAATCTATATGGATGACCTAACTGTGTTTTCAAAATATAGGTCAAATCACGTGTGCCACTTGGAAAGGGTATTTGAAAGATGTATAAGGTATGGAATTTACTTACACCCAAAGAAGATCATGTTTGGTGCCATTGAAGGTAAGATTTTTGGTCACATTGTTACAAAAGAAGGTATTTATATCACCCCAAAAAGGATGGATGTAATTTCTAAACTTCTTTTACCTAACAACAAGAAATAACTAAACTATTTCTTTGGCAAAATCAATTTTGTGCATAATCTTTTTTTTGGATTTGCTAAAATAGTAAAACCCTTGAATGTAATGTTGAAATAGGATGATAAAGTGGAATGGCATATATAATCAAATAAGTATTTTTAGGATATTAAATATGATATTATGTAAGCCCCAATCCTCATCAGCTTGGAATATATGCAAGATTTATATATCTATCCCTTTACTTTAGAGCACACCATCACCACTTGACTCATCCAATAGAAAGAGAAGAATACCTTGTGGATTTTATGAGCACTAACCTTAATTATGTCAAGCTTAGATATTATACTCCAAAAAAACATGCATGTGTCGTAGCTAAGGTGGTGAATAAATTTAGACTTACATCCTCTAGAACAAAGTACACATTATTTTCCTGGACCCAGCTATAAAACAAATACTATGGTAAAATGAGATAAGCAAAATAAGAGGCTAATGGATGACAAAGTTACAAGAGTATAACTTTAAAATCAATCTAAAAAACTATTTAGATGAAAATGTCTCACTTAATTAATAATGAAGATAGACTTAAGGATTGAAGTACACCTTGTAGACCAAAAGAGGGCACTACAATCAGATTGGTACACCCCAATCATGCACTTTCTACTCTATGGAAATGCACCTTTAGGACTCAACCACACATAGAATAGAAATCTCTAGTTAAAGGCCCTACAATATATGTTAAAGAAGGGAATTATCTTCATAAGGAACCATGAGGGAATGTATCTCTAGTACATATCACAAAAAGAGGCCAAAGAGATTATGGAAAGTTTCCATGAAATATTGGGAGTCAGACACCCTACAACAAATGTCATGGCCCACAAAGTTCTTCAGGTAGGTTACTACTATCTAACACTATTTAAAGATATTCACACCCATGTTTACTTTTTCCATCAATGTCATAATTTTGCTAAGATGTAAAAACATGTAACAATGCCACTACAACCTATTGTGGAGTCTACCCCATTCACATAATGGGGTCTAAATTTTGTGGGGTTCATCAACCGTAATTCATTAGTTGGCCATAAGTTCATTCTTATGGGCACATATTATTGTACCGAGTAGTCCAAGGTAGTTACAACCAAAAGAAGTACTGCTACCAAAGTCATCAAGTTTCTTGAGAAAACCATAACCACCCATTTTAGGGTCCCCATCTCTTTCATATGTGATAATGGTCCTACCTTTCAATTCATATAATTCATAGAATGGGCCTATGATAATGGTATTATGCTAAAGTTATCACCAAATCATTACCCATAAGGGAGCAGATTGGTAGAGTCCACTAACAAAAATTTAATTAACACCATTAAGAAATTCATTGAGGGAAAACCCTAAGAATATCACTCATTGTTAAATTTCTCCCTATGGGCAGACCACATCAAGTATAAATAATACCTCAAAATTTATCATTTCTTTCTAGTATATGTATTATATCAAATCATGTCAGTCACACTCAGGCTACCAACTTATAAGTTTAGGCAATGATTTATGGAACTAGATGATAAGGTCGATTCTAGACTTCTCAAACTAGTTCAGCTAGAGGAAGCCTAAAATGAATCTATGTTTAGATTTAGAAAACACCAAAGTATATTCAAAAGGTGGTTTGACAAGAGATTAAATATCAAGACCTTTGGAATCTCTAACCTAGTCCTAATGTGGGACAAGGCTCACAAGAAGAAAGGCCAACATTCAAAATTTGATCCCCTATGGATTGGACCATACCAAATAACTAAAATCCTTAGTTATAATTCATTTTTTCTCAAGGATATCAAGGGAAATGAGATACAATTTCTATTAAATAGGTAGTTCTTGAAGCACTATTTCTCAGTTATCCCCTCTAGTGTAGTCTCTGAGTAATCTGAGCAGAGGTGGTAATGTATATATTAGATAAGGTTATTTTCATTATGTGTTTTCCTTCACTATGTATTATATTCTATTTTTTTTCCCCTCTGGATCCCTCTATTTTTTAATGCTCTTCTAGTGCTTGACCTTGTTAAGAACTACTCCAGGTGATGGCCAAAGCCCAGATGGATTATTAAAAAACATGAAGACCCATGTTAAAATATTTTATCTAAGCAAGTTTGGGATGGTAAATAAACCTTTTAACACTTTATATTTGAGATGATAATGATTATAAAAAAACATGTGTATTTTAGAATAACCCACATCTTAATAGAGCCACTAAGCTACACTTAATATAATGTCTCAAGAAAATATTGAATTATCCAACCAAATCAAAGACTGGTTAGGTATTCAAAAATTCCTAATCATCTATTCACCCTTTGATTGGTCCCAAACCCTCCATGGAAAATAATAATAATAAATTATAATATCTTCATAGGTAATATTGAAAAAGAATATAAAAAGCATACAAAATCTAAATTCTGAGCCTACCGTAAAAGGGCTATACAATCAATCTCCATTGCAATATTTTTGGCCTAGCTAGAAATAGAACAAGGCCATGAATGGGAATAGAGGTATATTAATTATGGATATGGATGCTAATATGGTATAATATCAATTCCCCAACCATAATCCCTCCAATCCATTAAGCCATCAACATCTTAGATGAAGCTTGATAACAGTCTAACCTCGATTGCTCAAATAACATCCAAGATTAAATGGAAAATGAAGATAAATTATTACACGCACTAATGGTTATATATAAGATGAAAGATAAGTATGCCACTTCTTATTTAGTTCCTTATATTTTCTATTTTGAATAAAGATCCCTCTTATAATCTCTGATCTATGTGAGGAGAGGAAATCAAAATGGTCAAGTTCTAAGTGCTTGTAATCACTTTACCCATATAAGTTAGCATTTTTTGTGGCCAACACATCCCCTTTTATTTGAAATGGGGTACCCCTCTAAAAAATCCCATGAACCAAAGCTTCAGGATCCTTTCTTTTATTCTTGTCAATTTTGTTTACTTAAAACCTTGAAATGACATGTCACCTTGATTTCCTTGAGAAACAACAAGCGTAATTCATTTTATGACTAAGGTATGTATTTTATTTTATGAATCATGGCATTAAAATTATAGATATGATTCTAAGGTATGTTACCAAAATCTCATTCCTTTCCTAGAGAAATGGATCCATCACTCTTCATAGAAAATCAAAATCTCAGTGACAGACAAGTAGGTATTAAATGTATTGTGTCCTCTGTTCATTTCTTAGTCTTTTTTGTGGATTTCATAGAAGAGCCTAGCCAAAGAAAGAGATGGCATATCACTAATTATAAGAATGGGTAGTCCATAAACCTATTAGAGATGTCAAATATAGGGTGAGCCTAACCAAATTAGGAGTTTTCATATCACCAATTATCAAAGTGGTCAGTCCTTGAACATATCAGAGATGTCAGAGCCTAAAAGAGCCTAGCTAAATTAGGAAGCACCACATCACCAGTTATCAAAGTAACTAGTCCCCAAAAGTTTTAGAGATGTCATATCCTGGGAGAGCCCAGATGAATCAAGAGGTACCAAGTTTCTAGTTGTCAAATTGTCTAATCCCTAAACTTATCAAAGATTTTAGAGCCCAGCTGAATCAGGAGGTGCCATACCACTAGTTGTTAGAGTGGCCATTCCTCAAAATTGTTAGATATTTTAGATTTTGGGAGATCCCAACTAAATTAGGAGGTGCCACATCACTAATTGTCATAGTGACTAGTCCCTAAACCTATTAGATATGTTAGATCCTAAGAAATCTTGATTGAATTAAGAGGCATCACATTACTAGTTGTTAGAGTGGCCAATCCTTGAACCTATCAGATATGTCAAATCTTAGGAGAGCCTAGTTGAATTAGGAGGCACCACATCCTTAGCCATCAGGGTGGCTAGTCCCTAGACCTATTAGAGATGTCATAGCCTAGGAAAGTTAACCAAATTAGTAGGTGACATGTCACCAAGTAAGGTAGATGAAATATTAGTTACCTAAAGCCCTAAAAAGGTCATAATGAGGTACATATGAGGTTAGACAACTAATCAGGATGTATCATGTGTCATTAAGTAACACCTCACCCTTCCTAAGGGTATGAAATAGAGTATAAAGTTGAGTTTAGGTGTTGAACATTAACATGAGGACCAATGATTGGGTGATATGTGTCATAAAATAAAAGTAAATTAGGAAGGATCTAAGGTATTTGTCTGTAGGCCTACTATGTGTTGAGCATTAATGAAATAGAAATATGGGATCAATTGGGTAGTTTTAAAACATACCATTGCCATTTTTAAATGCATCTAGTAGTGGAGTATCATGGGCTCCAAATTCAACTTTGGATTTAGAAATAAAGAGAGGAAATCCATCCATTAACTTAAATTTGAATTAGTAACAAGTGAGCCCCCAAACACCATTAATACAAGGGGGATATATGCATGAATTTATAAAATCCTAAAAAAAGCCCACTAATGCTTATCATGCATACCTTTGAGATCACTCCATTTATTGTCTTTCCAAATCTCATATAGTACCCTTATTTTCATGCCTCTTATGCTCAGAGCCTTCATATTACCTCTCTATCCTGTTATAATAGATGTTTCCTCTTCAAGCCCAAAGGCCAAATCTGAGTACTAGGATATCACATTTTTAATAGGCATGACCAAGTTAAAGCACTAAAATGACTTATTCAAGGTATTCAATTAATTTACCAAAGACTTAAGTTCTGATGATGACAAAGAAGCAAAGTTTAAGGATGCCATTTGGTCCTACAAAATGTGCAAACTTCACAGAGTTATTGCAAAGCCAAAATATTTTCCCTAGCAATCACTCATCTCATATCATGATCATACTTGAACCAACATAAAATTATTTAACAACCTCATTCACATCATAATTTGAGTGTATCATGGGGTCCATGATTGGGGATGTTTACCTAACTCTTGGCACCATATTTGTAATATCTCAGGGAATGATTAAAAGGCATACTACTCCTTCCTAGACTTCACCTTCTCTTATGATGTGACAAGGATAAAGGTTTGGATGGAGACTTACCAAATATATGATGTCCTACATCATTATGCTGATAACCTAGATGATAAATGGGTTAATAAATAGGACATATATGTGTACACTATCTGCACTTTTAGGGAGGAAGTTTAGGTAGGCATGGTTCTACTAAATCTATTATTTGGGGCTCATAACTACTTGCATTGCAATGAACTATGGGTACCCATCCTCCATATGATCCTCACAAGTTTCATAGTTATGGATATGGGAGGATTGATCAAATTTAATTTGGTCAATTCCATCACATATGATTGAGCCAAGATCAATTTATACATGATGATCTACCTTATGGACGTAGTCTATTATATTCTCTCTTTCAAGCCTTTAACTTTTCCTACACAAGTTCCTAAGTGCTTAATGGTCCATTTGGTATTCTACAAACTATATGGCCACTAATTATAGAACCATATATAGGAAATATGTGATTATTTCTACCTAATGGTCTACCAAGTTACCAATGAATCCCTAATATCTTATGTATCACAAGTGATCATGGACTCCATCACTACCATTGGGGATTACTAGATCTACAGGGAAGACATTATGATATGAATTATGGGATTCCTCAAGGATTTCCTCTACCAATAATATTTTGTTCTAGATTATCTATCAAATAAATAAATCACTTAATATATGGTGGAGGTAATCTTTGGATTTTACATATAACACTAGTATAAGATGTTCCCACCATTTCTGATCACTATCAAGAACCACACATGCAAGGCCTTCCCTCTAATATAAAATATGGTAATCAAGAGAGACTCCTTCACCCTATTAAGATACAATATATGTCATTATGACCCCAAGGGGATAATTAGATCTCATGTGGTGTGGTATTCATCTATCCTCAATATTAATTATAGTCATCTAGTAGAGGATGATGATGAGCTCTACCTAAATGCAACTAAAAACTAAAAATTATTGTCCTAGACTACAACAAATAAGAATAAGAAAGGTAAGAAGGTTTAGGTATGCCCATATGTGCCCCATATATGTCTTGATAAATCCACAACATATCCAACATTGACTCCTTCTATCTCCTAAAATATTTTTTAGGGAATCTTGCCACCTTTTCCCCCTCGTGCTCTAGTTCCACATCTACATGATCTAGTGGCTCCTAATCCTCATGATCTAGTTCCACCTACACCTCCTCAAGTGGATCATTCTCCTCATGATCCCACTCCATCTCTACCTCCTCTAATTATTCCTCATCCTCTAATTTCACCTACACCCCATCTTGAACTCTAATAGTCTAGTCAAAATAGATCTAGACCCATGTTATTTGATGCTAGGTAGCCTAGGCATAACCAACTCAACCAGCAACACTTCAACCCTAAGATTCATAGACCTTGAGGTTTGATGTAGATGAAAGTATGAGGGTGAGCCTAGAGTGAGGCTCCTAGTAGGCACCAACATAAGTTCCCACTCTCACACCTCCTATTTATTCCATTTCCCTTCCACCCCTCACTCCCACTACTTTTTAACTCCTAATATCGATACCCACAACTTTTGATTCACTCTTAAAAGCCACATAAATGGTGATTCATCCTTTCCTCATTTTACCTCTTCCATTATTTGACCAAGTACATTTAGACTTAGTCCTCCTGAGTGTCCTTGCCTCTTCATTCCCTTTTTATCCATCCATTTCATAACCAAAAATCCTCTCAATGCCTTCCTTGGGTTTACCTTCATTAGTGAGCATGGATACAATTATAAAAATCACAAAAACAATAATGGGAACCCTTTTGGTGCCCACTCCATTCATCTTAGTGCCTATCTCATAGCTCTAAGTCAACCATTAACCCCCATAGTTATTACTATCCCATCTGGTCCTTACATTACAACATCTAGAGATGACCTAGATAAGAGACTAAAGAAGTAGAAAAAAGTAACTCACACTCTTTCTCCATCTCAAAGAACTTATACTAAAGTCTGACCTCCTCTATAGGCCTCAATAATTCTTTTAACCCTAGTAATAATAATTTAGTGCATTTCTCCCTAGTCACCTCTTTCCATTACCTAGGGCATCATAGGATTTATCTTCGACCAACCTATCTCCTCTCTTTTTAAATACCCTTTCCTTAGGGGAATGCCCCCCTCAAGTGACCTTGAACCAGGATTAGTGGAGGACAAAATTTTTCCCTTGGGCCTCTCATTTTTTTATTCTTTCTTTTGCTCCCATGCTCATTCTACCTCCATTTCTTTCCTAATTTACCCCATACACTTCATCCATTTCTCCTCTACCTCATCCTCCATCATTCACCACCATTTTATCCATCCCTCTTACACCTCCCACAATCTAGGAAATGGTTCTAATGTCATAGGCACTAGATATGACTACTTAGGGTGACCCATATGTACAATGGAGCTTTAACTAAACTTTAGGAAACATGAATAGGAAACTAATGTAGATATTTATCTAGGAGGGGAAAATAGTGGTTTTATAGACCCATCAAGATCTGTTCTCCCTCACTAAGGTGAGGAATTCCATTAGGGAAGACAGGATGGTTGAGGACCCACTCTCTATTCTTTAGGTAACTCACAATATGTTTAAAAATATCATCAAGGACATTCAAAGATAGGTTTAAACCTTAGAATCCAAAGTGAAGAGTTATTTTCTAGTTGGGATGATTTGGAAGGTCAAGGATACCCTCTTATTACTCTTTTTAGTTCTAGTGAAGGTAGTGGAAACTCTAGATAAGAACAATGTCCTTATCTAATAGACCCATGATTAATTAGAGAGGATTGATGAGATAGATGGGAAGTGTAAAAAGATGCAAGAGGTAATCAATAAATGATTTTTTTTAGATTTGAAACTAATGCCAAACTTAGACTTGGGGTTATATCAAATGTATGATGGGAATACGAGATCCACTATAAAGGAGTGGTTTTTCATGGCTTTCACTATAACTAGACCCTAGAAAGAGGGAAAGAATAAGATATTGACCTACTTCAAGGAGGTCAATATCTCTATGTTATTCCACCTAGATGGCACCTTATTAGACTAAGGAGAATTTGGAGTCCACTTAGGTCAATTTAACTAGGTCATGAGGGAAGAGGTTTGATGTGGTGCCCAATGTGATGCCTTATCCCCTACATCCACATCCATAATTTCCTATCCTTCTATAATTTATACCTCTTGTTATCATGCTCAATCATTCCATGGTATAGCTCATTGAGGCTTGATTAATGGTATCTTTATAGGTGCCCATCTACCTCCTCTCCCTCTTAGATCTCTAACATGTCATGCCCAATAAGCATGCACTACTAGAAGAGCCATTAGACGGGGAAGTCCCAATTGTCTAGGTACATGAGCCACTATATGAGGCTCCACCCATGAGGTTTATTGGCCCATGATCCACACATGTGTGAAACCTATAGCAATGGTATCCTAACTAGGCCATATGACAACTATGTGAGTGTAATATTTTCACACTATCTAACCTCATGTGATAGTCTATAATGCTAAAATATGGGACACACCCCACACTACATAGTCCTACCTCTATCAAACAACTTGAGGTAACCTATCATCAATCACATAGGGAAAACCAACCAGATGATACACATGGAACCTCTCATATATCCATGCACTCAGAAGTATAATAGGTCCCATCATCTTATATCCCTAGGAAAGCATCCCATATGTATCATACATGAGTTAGACATAGATGATAGAAAAAAATCATATAATGTTCCATGATCTAAAATTGACTTACATAAAGATATCATGTATAGTGGTACCTTACCATATGATTTGTGACATAGAACTCATGTTGTCACAAGTCCTATCACATCCTTCTAGATATCTAAAATGGACGTAAGATAAACATTGAACAAGATCATGAAAAAACAAAGTTAGATCCTATCTGAGTATATATCCCACTAAGCTAAGGCTCATCTCTCATCCTCTAACTATGTTGTAATAGTAATCATCAGTGTCCCACTTATCAAAATTCTAAGAAATTCATGGACATCTTCCAAAGTAATAACTATGTCTATGGTATCCCCCTCCACCTCTTACTAGAAAGTTTTGGTTAATCATTCCCATTTTCTTAGGAACATGACAAATAAATCAACACTCAGAGGGATTCATCTCATATCCACAATGCCTTTGTAGTCTAAGGTGATTGATCATACCTTATCCATGCCTGTTAACTTCACTAATAGATCTAATAGCCATGATGAATCCACCAGGCACCAAAATCTATGGTGTCTTTATAAAATATCAAAAAATTGAGGATTTATCATATATCAATGTCATAGTAATTAAAATACATTCTCAAAAATTTATAAATTAACTTTTATTAGCTTGTTTGATTTAGTTTTCTAGTTTTTTAATTTTATACACAATTATCCCATTTGATACTAAATTGACCCTGTCATAGTCATGATACACTACATCAACCCACTAGTATACATTGAGCCCCTTTTATTTCAAACCATATTAGCTAATTTGATACTAAATTATCCCCTCTCTCAGTCTATCATACTAAATCATCCCTCTAGCATGTAGTCTACCCCTTTTAGCAAATTGTATTAGCCACATATTATCAACTGCATTAGTTAGAGGATACTATGTCAGCCATCTTCTTATTTCAAATTATATCAGCCTAATACTACATAGTCAACAACCTTCAAAAATACTATGTCAGCCTACTACTATGCAATCATCCCCCTATTCCTCTCTTGCCTTATGAACTGGGTCGATAGGATCAACTTTGTTCTTTGTATGTGGTGACTTTTTGACCATTTACCATTAATTCCTTAGGCATTTATTAGTCCAATATTTTCCTATCGAGTACCTTGTTCTACCCCTAGTCTACCTTAAAATTTCCTAAGGTTAGTTTTGATGTCTAGATTTTGCCTACCATTCAATTTTATATATTTAGCTTAATTTAAAATAAAATTTCTAAATAAATTGAAACTCATGTTTTCTTACCTATGTTGCACTCATTGTGGATGTTATGTGTCCTCCACATCATAGTTGTTGTCTCCTCACCATGGTCACTCTCTAGGCTTAAATAGGGTCTTTCAGAGAATTTTTTTCTCATAATAGTAAAAATAACAAATGAATTAATTTTCACCCTATTTATATTTACTAATCAATAATATTTACCTATCAAATATTTACAACCAAATTCCATTTTGTAACCATATATTTATTTCTACTAGATTTTTTTCTAAACTAAAATATGTTATGAAATACTAACATTGTAGAGAATCTTTTCACATATTACATGTATACTTTACAAAAAAATATTTTTTCACCCTTTTCACTAATTTCTATAGGTTTGCTTAATGTTCCCTACAATAGACACCTTCACATTTATTTCATTTAATTTATTATCTACAACACTAAGGTAAGTAAAGATATGTGTTTATCAACTTTGTCCTTTCATTTATATTATTTATTTCTTAATACAATTTATTTAGATTCATCTTTGTGTGTTTCTATGATCTTTTCTCAAAGCACCATACCATGTTGAACAACCCATCAAGTCTCAATATATTTTAGTGCACACCTTAAAGGGTACGCTGGGAAAGGGTTAGGCATACCATTAGTGTTTCACAAGATTGTTATCCCCTATACCACCATGTTTTATATAAAAAACCATATCATATGCACTTCCCTAATATTTTCCTCCTCTCTTATATACTCTAAGAAATTCACCACCTTACTTAGCCCCTTCCTAATCCTAAAATCATTTTTTATATTTATTACACACTCTCATCTTGTGCTGACTTTGTATTCTAATTAATATTTGCATGTTATGGGTCGAGGTCTACCTTGGCCAACCTAGAATAAGACCTAACTTTTGTTTATCAAATAAAGATACATAGTTAAATTGGGCTGACACTGTTGGTTAAACTTTTAAAAATGTTTAGGGTTAGATTCAACTATATATGCATATCCATTTCCATCATTTGAAGAAAAGAGAAGAAGAATAATATTATATTGTGCATGTATTTATCCACCATTCTACTTAAGGATAATTACATAGGGTTTTGATATTTTCATTAGAGACACAAATATTTTTTTGTGGAGAAGTCTTTTGGATACATTGATAAGTTGTGTATCTTAGGGATGAATTATCCTTGTTATCCTTATATACCACAATAACCTCTTATGAATAACCTTTTCCAATGGAGAGATGGAGGCTCGATGGGTTCATCTTCAAAGGTAAGTATTCATAACTTTGTTCCTCCTTTGCTAAAGTAGATACATTTACATTTTTAATTCTCTCTCATGTATTATTATTTTATATATATTGACTTGAGTATATATCTTCTATGGATGTTTACTTTTTATGTTTATTACCCCCACTTTATGCCACAAGATTTGGTGAGCACTAGATTATATTTTACTTTACTTGTCACTTACTTATTAAATATGAAAACATAAGACCTAGCTAGGGTTATTACATGGTGTTTCTTGACTATAGGCTTTGTAACCTTCTCTGGTGATGTTATTATGGTAAGATCTCCCTTAATTAGGTCTAATAGATCCATCTTGGTCATGACCCCAAATATATAATGTTTCAACAAATGAAAGTGTAAGTAGGATTCATATTCTCTGAGATAGGATTAATTAATAGGTTAGCTACATTTTATTTATATATAGAAGGAATTGGTATATTTGAGATTTATAATTTATCAATAAGGTTTGAATATGGAACTAAAGAAGGCATGATATATATTGGATTGGTCATCATTAAAAAGTATATTTTAGATACATATTTTTCATGGACTAGTGAGTTTTTACATGAAGTTCATCAAGAATTTTAGTGGGATATGCACACTAATCATTGATACGACACATAAAGATAAAATATAATTTTTATGGACAATGAAAGTAGAACATATTTTTTAGTGATTGAAGAATAAAATAATAGAACAACCATGGTTAGCATTGCTTGATTTTAGTAAAATATTTTAGGTAGATTTTTATCCAAGTGACACCTTATTAGGATCGATATTTATTCAATAAGGAATATGTATTGAATATATTATTTGAAATTTGAATGATGTGAAGCATAATTATTTATTATATGATCAAGAGTTCTATATATTTGTGCAAGCACTAAATAAATGGATACATTTTTTGTTTCTAAATGAGTTTATATGTATGTATGCATGTATATAGACACACACACACATACATATACATATATACATATACATACATACATACATATTACAATTCATTAATAGTCAGTATAAGTTAAGTCAAAGACACATGAAGTGCATTGAATTCTTAAAGAGTTAATTATTATTTTTAAAATATAGAAGTGGAAAATCTAATATGGTTTTTGATACATTGTGTAGAGCTTTTTTTTTAATGAGTTAAGAGTGGATATCACAGGATTTTATACTATGACATAATGATATCAAGAAAATGAAGTTTCTAAATAAGCATGGAAATCATGTAGATAATCACTAAGTAAATAAATAACACCATGGTTGGATTATTTTATTCATGAAGGTTTATTATTCAAAGGAATATAATTATTCACACTCAGAGGTTCAATGTGGGAGAATTTAATCAAATAAAAGCATAGTGGAGGTTTAACATGTCATTTTTGTTATTAAAAAACATTAGCATGAGTAAAAAAATATTTTTGGCCCAATTATGAGTTTAGATGTGAGAGTGTTTTTTCAAGAGTGTAGATTTTTTCAACTAACAAAAGGGAGAAGTCGGAATATAAGGATGTATCAAATGTTTCTTATTCTAGAGAAATCATGGGAGGATATAAGTAAAAATTTTATTTTAGGTTTTCCTAAAAAATAGAAATCAAATGATTCAATATTTGTGATAGTTGATATATTTTTATAAATGGTACATTTTATAACATGCATAAATATTATTGATAGATTAAACATTGCTAATGTTTTTCCTAATAAGTTGTGATATTTCATGGTTTAAATAATAGTATAGTATGAGATAGATTCATGAAATTTATTGATCATTTATAGATGAAACCATGGAAAAAGTTGAATACTAAACTATAGTTTAGTTCAACATACCATGCTCAGATAGATGGATAAATAGAGGTAGTTAACATAATTTTAGGTAATATTTTATAATGTTTAATTAAAGGTAAGTCATGAACATAGGATAGTGTTCTAGCATAGTCTAATTTTTATTATAATAGTTCAATCAATATGAAACAACCCCCTTTTTTAGTATTGTTACTTTTAGGTTATAAATTAGTTATAAATAGGACCCACTATCCCATGTTATGTTATGTGTATCCACTTGTTACTTCATTGTATTGATCCCCCAACCCATAACCAAAATCATGTGTATGAAAAACCTTAACTAAGGAAATTACCTCCAATAGGTTCTATAGGGAATAATGTTATCAAGTTAATTTTTGCATCCATCTCAGGGCATATCTCTGTGTGGGCCCACATGGATAGGTATTGACCTGTATGGGGCTAATTCCCTTCCCAATAGGACTCCCTAGGTGTCCTTACCATACCTAAGTATCTCTCATCCATGGAAGCTTGGGTATAGGTTGGGGTAATAACCTTATCATACTTAGGATGATTGGGATAAGTGTTCAGGTTATTAACAAAATTATAATGTTAGGATTGAGTAATAACCAACATGAGTTCATTTATTATTCTTAAAATCAGAATTTATGACATTAATTTACAATATATGATTCAA
Source organism: Torreya grandis (assembly GCA_037957365.1). Taxonomy (NCBI): domain Eukaryota; kingdom Viridiplantae; phylum Streptophyta; class Pinopsida; order Cupressales; family Taxaceae; genus Torreya; species Torreya grandis. The sequence continues at coordinate 1,572,603 of JARHVA010000826.1, forward strand.
ATTATATCATGATACTATCTAAATTAATCAATGATGTTCCAAATATCAAGGTTAGTAATTGGAAAGTATATCTATAAAATCCATCAAATTTCAATAGGGTTTTGAAATGCTTGAATTTATAAACTTAAAGTAAGTGAAAATCCTATTATAGTACTATCTATTTTAGATCATTTTACCATGATCTATAAGCTTTATGAATTATCTTACTATGTGCTTTCTCTTGTCACTAAGCATATTACACTAAGAAATTTATTGTTATAATCTAGTTAAGTTACCATGGTCTTGTCACAAAATGATGTCATCACATAAGTTAGCATCATACCATTGACCTATAACACTTAACTTGCTCTCATGGTAACACTAGACCATCCTATAGATAGTCACTTAGAGATTAACTCTCTATAGTGGTACCCACTTTTTAATTAGTTGTTATCCATAAGAACCAATTATATATGTAGGTTAGATTTATAGCTCATAATAAAAGTACATTAATTAGATTTAATTTATGCAATTATAATTCCTTGCATTATTCACTAACTTATCTTAATAACTCTTCTAAGAACATCAATACCATTTACACTAACAATAACTTATTCACATTCATGTTACAATGCTTAAGTAGGCCTATTTCAATATAAAAAAAAACATGCTCTTTTTTAAACTAACTTTTAAAAATCAAATAACCACATGTAGTCCATGGATGAACCTTATTAAATATATCTTAAATTCATATTGACACCATAGTCTCAATTTATTAACCTTCCATCATTGAGATATTAGTTCATAAACAACTAACTAAGACATATGAACCATATTAAAAATAGTAATTTGATAATATATTCCTATTAAAATTGAAATTAATTCATAACTTAGAAACCCAAGTGCATCACACTTTCAATATTAAATATCCATATAGCATTATTCATTCACTTTGCCCATGATGTGATTTATACAACTTTAATGATAAAACTAAGATAATTTTAACTTAGAGAGAGATGCTCAATTTAAGCAACTTAAACTATTTCAATTCTTATCTTAATGACTGAATTTGATCCTAATTGTAATTGGCTATAGCATGCCAAAGGAAAACCAAAAATCAAACAAATCTTAATTGGAAAGAAGTTTAAATAATAAGATTAATATTGTCAATTACAAGCTTAATCATGTCAAATTGAAAACTTATTACAATTGCATAAACCTCATACATAGTGTATCTCAATACATCAAAATAAACTTATTATAATGCATACTAACATGCATGTACAATAGTTCATAAATTTTACAAAAAATATCTTGTTAGACAAGTATGGTCTCAAATTTTATAGCATGAATAGACAAATGAGTACAAATTCAATTTTTTTATGCATTCAACTAGCATTTATTATATTCTACACAATCTAATTAATAACCTTTAATTATCTCTACTTCAATCTATTCATAACTTAGCCTTTCAATCAATTTGATCATTTATAATTTAATAAGTATACATCAAATAAAACATATAATAATAGAAAAGGAAAGAAGTAATAATTAACTAAAGATATATATACATCAAATCTACAAGTATAATTATGTTTCCAACTTTTTTTGATATACCAAACAATTAATAGCTAGGAATTTATAAGATCTACTATGGGAAACCAATAAGTAGTGAAATGTTACCATATATTTTCTCTAAATGGAAACTAACTAAGATCAAATCAAGTAACCAGATGGAACCAATCAAGAGATGCATCCACACACAAAATTACCTAACCTAACCCATCCTATGAGCCCCCTAATTGGTGGCTCTCACCACCCCCAACCATTAGTTGAGTGGTAGAGTCTGGCCTTCGGGCTTTCAAGACATCAACATGAGAAATAAGGACACATAAGCCATCACTAAAAACCATAGTATCTATAACAAAAAATTCTATAAAAAATAAATTCATAATTTAAATTCAAGCTTAAACTTAACTTAAAATAGTCACACTAGCATTATAAATCCTTATCTTTTTTTAAAGGCTTTTTTGGTATTGATTTGGAATATACAATTGAAAGCAATAACCCTTCATAATTTTTTCAAGTATAACAGTGTATAAATAACATATCCAAACACCAATAATGAGATTAAAACATTACATACACTCAAGAGGTAAATGTGAAACATTTTCATATTATTTGCATCTGAACTAGTTTAATAAAATCATCCAAAAATTATTCTTACCCTTAAACCATATAATTAGGTGTAGCCATTTAAATGATGGAAACAATTATGCAAAAATTGGTAAAATGTTATAACTAGCCCTATTATGGTTGGGTTAATTTCCTTATGAAATTATAGGCAAAATAATAACATTAATGAAAATTATTTGGCCCAGGTACTTAAATAAAAATACACTGAATAAATAAAACCAAATGAGATGAAACTCTTACCACCAGGTCAAACATGAATAAGTGAAATAATTCCTATGAAATAAATCCAAATTTCATCCAATAATGGTGCATTATATTCTAGGGTAAAAAACCTAATTTAGATATTACTTATATCACATAAAATATCAAAATAAAACCCAATGAAATAATTATATATAGCTAAGAATGTCATACCCTAGTTAATCAAAATGACCAAGAAACAAAAGAAACAAGTATATTCTCAACCCAAATAAAAAGTTTTTATAACGATTTGAGTTTAAAAGAAAGATTTCAAGCATAATGTTTAAGTCCAAAAATCCCAAATGAACTGGTTGTAAAAATTTAATATAACCATTTAAATTTAATTAATAAATAAAAAGAAAGGATTCACAGTGATATAAATCAATTTATGGCTTTTCAGGTTCATCAAGAAGTTCCAGGGCTTCCTCATGAGCCTAAAAATAATTTATTTTTCTTGCATAACATAAATAAATAGATATTCATTATTTTCCTTTCTCAAAATAATGCATCACTTACCTGTGAGTAACCTTTCCATCCAAAATTAGAACAAAGTTCTAAATATTTTTGTTTTTTGCCCTTCAAAGACTATGTGATCCTCTCTTTATTACCCATGGCTAAAGTTTCTCCATTCTCCATCCTCTCTCTTGTCAAGGTTTACAACCCTATTAATCATAGATACCACCATTTTATCCCTTCTAGGGTTTTCTTATCTTTCCCCCAATTGTTTCTCCTATGCCTCACTCACCTAACTACCCAAATGTGGTTCTATGGTAGGAGAGATAAATCTGACCAAATGATAGCATGACTTTTTTTAATTTCATAAACCAAAATTTTGGTCATTATCATCCCCCCTTTAAAAAAAAATCCAAAGGCCCATGATCCCCTCACTTAGGTCATCATTAAAAAAATCAAAACTTAGCAAAACAACATAGGATCCATCTATGTAAGGTAACTATAATAAAAAAGAGGTAAAATTCACACCACCAAGGGATCAAGATTTAACATTAAGATTAAAAAAATTGTAATATAACTAAACATGAAAGTGGTCAAAACACATGACAATCAAAATAAAATAAGGTAGGTAAAATCCAGACACTAATCCATATAATGGTTAGGCACAAGGATGATTGGAGTCAAATGAATAATAATAAGATAATAAAAGATAATTTTAAAAAGTGAACAAGATAAGGCAACTAGAATGAAAGAATAAAATGATAGACTATTATTACATAGATGACTTATACATATTATCCCTTCACCTATGTTGGTATCACCCAACTAATCACTTCCCTATCCTTTATTTCCCTAATTACTAAAATATATATTTAATTGGAAATGCAAAAAATATTTAAATTAATCTTAGCTCAGATAAGATAAATTCTACTTACACTTCTGATTGTGGATACATTACTTATTTGAGGTCATGACCAAGATGGATCTGCTAGACCTAGCCAATATATCTCTTACCACAATAAATTCACTAGGGAGGGTTCCAAAGCCTCTAGTTAAGAAAAACCTTGTAATAACCTAACTAGGTCCTTTGTTTTCATATTCACTAAATTAGTAACAAGTAAAGTCTAATCTAGTTCTCACCAAAACTTATGGCACAAAGTGGGGGCAATAAACATTAAAACTAAAAATGCATAGGATACATATATTCATGTCAATGTATATAGAATATTAATGCATGGGATATAAATATAAATCCATATATATCCACTCTTATAAAGGAGGAACAAAGGTAGGAACACTTACCTTTGAAGATGAACTTGTCGAGCCTCAATCTCTATGTTGGACAAGGTGCTTCACAATAGGTTTTTATGATATGTATAGATGACAATGATAAATCAACTCTAGGATACACAACCTATTTATGCATCCAAAAGACATATCCACATGACAAGATTCATATCTCCAAATAAATTATGAAACCTTAAGCTATGCTCCTCAAGTAGAATGGAAGATAAGTAGATGCAAATATATATATATATATATATATATATATATATATATTCTTCTTACCTTGTCTCTAAGAATGGAAAAATATGTGTTTAAATAGGTGGATCTAACCCTAGTCCTTTCTTAAAGTTTAGATTGATAAGGTCAACCCAATAAACCTTGTATCATTATTAACAAAAAAAATTAGGTCTTGATCTAGGTATGCCAAGGGTTGACCTATACCCTAAATAAGTTTTATCAATTAGAGTACAAAGTCAATGGTGTCAACAGTGCAATGTAAACCATCAATGAAGGCAAAAAATGACTAGAAGAGGGTTAAAAATAGGAGGAAAATATTAAGGGAATGTTTTTAGGAGATGGTTGGATTGATATCACGCTATAGTTTAGGGAATATAATCCTACAATGCACCAATGGTTTGCCCACCCCTTTCCTAGTGCACCCCTTAAGGCATGCACTCATAGAGATTAAGACTCGATAGGTTCCTACAAGATAGAAAAAATTAGTAATTGATAAAGTTTGAAAATATTATGTGTATACATATTCCACACTAGAATCTCATCACATGTCACTCAGGTGTAAAAAGGGATGGTGCTTTAATAAATAACATAGAAACACACAACATTGAGGCTAAAAAAAATGTTACATTATTTTAAAGAAAAAATAACTAATAGTAAATGAATAAAATGAGAAAAAAAAAATAAAAATTAATGTATGTGTACCTTGACTTACCTTTATCACTAGATGGTTGTATGTTGTGTTTGTATATTTGATCATGGAGGGCATAGAGACTATTTTTGACAAAACCAAGGATACAAAACTAAAGATCAAAAACAAACAAACATAAGAAATCTAAGATAACTAATGTTATGTGGATGAGACATACTTGAAAATTTGGCAAGCTGGGGTGACAAGTGTTATGTTAAACTAAATGACCAAGTCAAAAATTTTAGAGTAAATCGAGTAACATTTTGAAATTTATGTGATTTGGTATTGTGTGAAAAAGAGTAAAATAGTGTAACTAAAATGGTAATTTGAAAACCCACCTATTTAGACTATGATTACTCTAAGCATGTAAATGGATGAAAAAGAAATGTGAATTAATTACTAATGATAGTTGTTAATTCCTTGATTAAGAATAGTATAGAGACAGTTTAGGCGTCATTATATGAAAATAATATAGAAAATAGTTGAGTGAGTTGCTATTATTCTATAAAAGCAAGATCTTTAATAATAGAGTCAAATAGATCAACTATATCTCTCAAATAGAAGATAGACTACAAAACTAGGTTGACCTAATTAGTTTTAGGGTTGCAATTTTAAAGACTGTTAACTTGTGAAAAATAGAAATAAAAAAAATACTAAAATGATAGAGAGAAGAAAGAAAAGAACCTTGGTGAGCTTGAATATGATCAAGGTTTCAAGTTTATATTGTTATGCCTTAGTTTTTTTCTTTCAAATTTTCAAACTAGGTTTATTGGTTTGACCAAGTTCTGCAAAACCTTGTATGCTAAAGAAGAATAAGGAATAGGGTTGACCTGTTTGATAGTATTTTTTGACTTGTATGATGGTAGAAATAATTATTAGGTAAATTAACGTGTTTGATAGTGTATGATAATATATAACTAAAGAAGAGTACTGGGTTGACCTATTTGATACAGTGACCTATAGCTGATGAATACCTACATACACAAAATAAAGTCTTTTTAAAGTGACTGTGTTAAACCTATGCACATAAAGTTATAAATATATCAATTAGTTTGATATAATTCCATAAATATGGAAAAATATAATAAAATGATAAAAAATGATGGTGTAAAATAAAATTTGCAAGGGTTAGATTCATGTCAGGTTCACTAAAATGTATGCAATGGGAAATGTAACAGATATATAAACCAATCATATCTCAGAGAAGATAAATCCTACTTACACTTATAATTGTGGATACATTAGATATCCTAGGTCATGACCAATATGGATATACTAGACCTATCCAAGTGATATCTTACCACAATAAATTCACTAGGGAGTGTTCTAAAGCCTCTAGTGAAGCAAAACTATGCAATAACCCTAACACTAAACTAATAACAAGTAAAGTAAAGTCTAATATAGTGCTCATGAAATCTTGTGACACAAAGTGGGGATAATAAACATTAAAATTAAACATGCATAGAAGACATGAACTCACATCTATGTAAATAAAATTCTAATACATAGGAGAGAAGTAAAAATACATATATATCTACTCTTATAAAGGAGGAACAAAGTTAGGAATACTTACCTTTGAAGATGAACCTCTCAATCCTCAATCTCTCCCTTAGCCAAGGTGCTTCACAAGAGGTTATTGTGATATGTAAGGATGATAAGGATAAATAATCTCTAGGATACACAACCTAAGCTTCATATCTAAATGACTTATCCATAAGACAAGATTCATATCTCTAAATAAATTATGAAACCCTAAGCTATGCTACTCAAGTAGAATGGTGGATAAGCATGTGCACAATATATATCTTCTCTTATCTCTAATAATGGTGAAATGGATGTGTTTATATAGGTATATCTAACCCTGTTCCTTTATAAAATTTTAGGTAGATAAGATTGATCTAATCAACCTTGTATTGTTATTGAAAAAAATAAATTAGGTCTCGATTTAGGTCAGCCAGGGGCTGACCTAGACCCTAAATATGTTTTATCAATTAGAGTACAAGTTTTATGGGGCCATCAATGTAACATAAATCATCAAAAAGTATTTTAGGAAAGGGAAGGACTAATGAAGTCAAAAAATTACTAGATGAGGGTGCAAAATAGGAGGTAAAGCTTAAGGGAATGTTTTTCAAAGATGGTTGGATTGATATTAAGTGGTAGTATAGGGACAAAAATCTTGAAAAGTACCAATGGTATACCCACCCCTTTCGTGGTGCACCCCTTAAGGAATGCACCTAGATATGTTGAGACTCAATAGGTTCCTACAGGATAGAAATCATCAATAATTGATAAAATTTGAAAATATTATGTGTATACAAAATCCACCACCAAATTAGCTCATGTACCTATGCCTTTAACCATAAACAACATCAACAACAACTAAATGACATGGTAATAATGTAAATGAACTAAATAGTATAAAATATTTGAAATGAATCATGATCAATAATGAATCATGGTAACTAAATTATCTTGTTTACAACATAATTCATAGCTAAAATAATTATTCAAGTATCAATTAGAACTAAAAAATCATGATCATATAAGAATATAATCATCAGTAGTCTAGCCAATCTACAATCATACAATAACGTCAAAACAATAGTTATGAAAGTACAACTAAATAGTATAAAAGTGTGATTAAAAACATAAAATAGTCTATGAAATGGCGTATAAATTCTTATTGTAACATTATCCTCACTTTAATGAGGATCCATCTCATTTCTAAATCAAAATAACTAAGGATAGTGTTGTTTAAATAGTTACGTATCTTCCCAAGTGGCACTCTTTCTACTTAGTGGATCCCATTTTATCAAGACTTGTTGAATTTTTCTATTTATTAATTTAATTTTACAACACCCATGATTTTCACTGAGTCTAGCTACATCTTTTCCTCTTCCTTAACCTAATTTTTTTCCAATCCAACACATAAGATAGATTAGATACATATTTCCTTAGTAATGCAAAATGAAACATGTCAAGAATTCTTGACAAGAAAGTAGGTAAATCCAACCAATAGGAAACAAGGCTAGTTTTATCCATAATGTTAAATGGAACAACAAAGTGAGGAGCTAACTTGGATTTTTTCCCAAACTTGATTGAAATTTTCTATGGTCTTACATGAAGAAAAACCTTTTCACCTACATCAAATTCATGGGTTGTATTTTTTAGACCAGTGTAACTCTTTTTCTAATTTGAGGTAGAGTTAAAATTATGGTGTATTATAGCCATTTTCTCATCATATTTTATCAATAATTTTGGACCAGTAATGGCTTGATTTTATAAACTATCCTATCCAAGTGGGTTTCTACACTTTAGCCCATATAGACCTCCAAAAAGAGCCATCTTGATTTGAGAATGATAAAAATTATTAAAAAAAATTCAAATAAATGGAGATAGTCATCCCACATAGTTTATTGATCCATGACATACATGTGAAACATGTCCTCAACCATTTAGTTTAGCCTTTAAATTTGACAATTTATTTATGGATGGTATGAATAACTAAAATTCAACTGAGTGTCAAAATTTGTGGTCAAAGTTTGCTATAACCTTGACGTGAAAAAATTATCTTTATCAAAGATAATGACCTATGGCATGCCATGTAATTAAACCACTTATTTCACAAAGTGTTCAAGAAATACAACTACATCATCAATCAAATTTTTAGAAATAAATTGGCTAACCTTGGTTGCTTTGTTGATTACCACTAAGATAGTGTCATGTTGGGTACAAGATTTGGGTAGCCTAGTAATAAAATCAAGAAAAAATATTGCCCATTTATCTCTTATTATGTCATGTGGGTATATAAATCCCATAAGATGATAATGTTTAACCTTTACATATTTACATTCTAAATAACTTGCCATAAAATTGGTTATTCACACTTTAGACCAGGCCAAAAATGAAGTCTTTTCAGCTTATGGGTCATTTTTTTTAACCTTAATGGGAGAAATGGAGTATTGTATACACTTATTGTATCCCAACTTTATGCATTCCACTTGGATACAAAAATTATATTTTTATGCCTTACAAGGCCATCTTTTTCAATAGAAAAATCAGAAAACTCTTTTACTAAAGGCTCGTCATCTAGTCTTGCACTTACCTCTTAGTAGTATTTATCAAAAAGTTATTATGTTAAGATATCACTTATAAATTTTCCTTGAAAACATAAAAGGTAGTAAGGTATGTATGCCTACTGATTGCATCAACCATGTAATTTTATTTATCTTTCACATAAGATATGTCTATGTCAAAATTACTGACAAACACCAACCATCTACACCGAAAAGCATTCAATTCATCTTGAAAAAATAGGTGTTGTAGGCTATGATGATCAAACTTCACCTTGAAATATTTACTTAGAAATAAATTATTCCACTATTTTAGTGTGTTCATTATGGGAGTAAGTTTTAAATCATGCATGAGAGAGTTATTTTCTACTTCCTTGAGCTTATATAACTCATAGGCCACCACTCTACCTTCTTGGGTCAATATGCCACCAAATCCTTCCTTAGAAGCATCATCTCATACCTCAAAATGACCATTTAAGTCAAGTATAATCAGAATAGGAGATGTTGTCAATAGCTCTTTAAGCTTTTTAAAAGTTCACATTGAGGTGTCCATGCAAATTTTTTGCCTTTACACTATAATGACCTAATGGGGTTGGATAGGCAAGAGAAATTTTTCATAAATCACTGATAGTAACCATCTAGGTCCATAAAATTGTGCAATTCATACATGTTAGAAGGAGTAGGCCACTCCTGAATGGCTTGAATTTTTATTGGGCCTACAACAATGCCTTTTTTTGAAATCACATGCCCCATGTTTTTTTAGTTTAATATAAGGTGCATTTAGACAAAGTTCTAAATATTTTGTGATGTCTTAGCCTTTACAAATCCAACCTTAAGTTATGATTATGTTCAACTTCAGAGTAGATGGGAATGTCATCCAAGAACACTAGTACAAATTTGCCTAAGAAGTATTTGAAAACACTACTCATCAGATTCATAAATGTAGTAGGTGTATTTATAAGGACAAAAGGAAAAATAATGAACTCATAATGATCTATCAAGTCCAAAAGGCTATTTTGTATATGTCATCCTCTTTGATCCTCAACTAATGGTAGTCAGATCTTAAATAAATTTTTGATAAGACTAATGCATCAATTATCTAATTAAAAAAATCATTGATATGGGGTAGTGGGTAATTATTTTTGATTATCACATTTTTGAGCATGTGATAGTAAATATACATCCTTAAAGCTACATATTTATTCCTTACAAAGACCATCGAAGCACCCCTAGGCAACATAGTTAGCCAGATGCTTCTATTATCCAAAATTTATTATAGATAAAATTTCAACTCTTGTAAATCTACCACATTCATTCAGTAAGGGGATTTTGATGTAGGGACAGTCCCTAGCATTACCTCAATAGAGAAGTAAAAATCACATTTTTGTAGCAAACTAGGCAACTTTTTAGGAAAAACATACATTAATTCTTGTATGAAAGGGAAATATGAATATACCTATTCTTCTCCTTTGGTAAATTCTTACAATTTGACTACATATATTTTACACCCTTTCCTCATATCCCTCTTTAACTACAAAGCTAAAAACATTACTAATTTTTGGCCCTTGAAGGCCTTGTATCTATACAACTTTTCTATTTTCATTAGCACATTACACAATTTTTTGGGATCAATTAAGTGTTGCATGGTTTTGTTGTAGCTAATCCATGCCCAATATGATATCATAAGACCCTAGGGGTGTTAAAAATAAATTCACCCTAGTTCTGAAAATGCTTATATCAAGTTCAATTTTCTCCAAGCATTCCTAGATAGGTACCCTCTTAGTAGTACCAGACTCAACTTCTAAACCTTCTCTTAACTGAATAAATTTTTTCTTACACATATTTGCTTTAATATGTGAAGTAAATTTTGTCATTGCACTAAATCAATTAAAATAGTCAAAAAATTACCAGATATATTACCTCTTATCTCTATTCGTGTATCCTAAAATTCAATTTTCTAATTTTGTAATGCTACATACACTCTATGGTCTACTAGCTACCCTATTTTTAGTTTCAGGTAATCCTTGTAGTAGTGGTTATCACTACAGTCCTAACACACTACTATCATATGTAGATATATTAGGACAATATCTACCCCCATGGCTAGCCCACACTAGCTATTTTGATGTTGTTCCTTCTTAAAATATCCAATTCTTGAGGTATTGTGAGACTTAAGATTTTTTTTGACCTTGGAATCAGTTAAAGCTTTTGCTATTCCCTTGGAACTTGTAATTTTGGTCTATTTTCTTAAAATGTTTAGGTGTTGGATGCATGTTTTTGGTTTTTTATTGATACATGTTATTTTTGAAGTCTTTTCTCACATTTTGTTGAGACTTTTATTTTTCTTCTACCCTCTAGGGAGATTCTATATCAACATCTAACATCTTAGGATTATTCATATTCATGTCATGCGTCAATCTTTATTTCATCCCTAGATTTAACTAGGTTATTTTCATTTCCTCATCATGCATATAGTATACATGATGTATCAAGTTCAAGAACTTATTTTCATATTCTGAAATAGTCATATTTTCCTACTTCAACAACTATAAATATATAATTTTTTATTCCTTAAATTTTGCACTCAAGTACCTTTTCTAGAACTGGCTCTCAAAATTTGGCTAGTTAAGATTCGTAGGTTGATAACCCTCTAAAGCATAGAGATGATTCCACATAATGTAAAAATGACCATTTAATTGATCGATAACAACCCTTTCCTTCACATTAGATAACATGTCATGTAGTTTAAAATATTTCTATAGGTTTATGAACCATGCATTGACTTCATCTCTTAATTCCTCACCTTAAAATATGGGTGGAGGAAGATTTTTGAGCTCCTTGATGATCGGGTCTACTATTCTTATTAGTACTTATTAGAGTGATTACACCTGTACTTTTATAACTTATAATCAAGGAATTTATTCCCTAGAAGCACCCTCATAATTATTTAATCTATTCTCTTTATTTTCAATCTTTCCATATATGGGATTCAAAACTGTCAAGATTCCATGAGGGACATCTTTCTTATTAGTTGGGTTATCCCTAACTACATTATCAATAGGTGATTCATTATTATCATTATCATTTTAGAGGAGAGGTTCATTTTTATTTTGGTTTAGATTTTGGGAAGCAAGGCCCCTACCTCTATTTCTACCTCTGCCTCAACTTCTACCTCTCAATACCAGCCTATCAATAACTTGGTCATTGTTAACCTAATTATTACCAACACTAGTTTTAACCATTTTCCTATGAAGTCATAAAATAATATTTTAGGCATCATTGAATAGGGATAAAATATTCCAAAGTATTATTTATATCTATGTTTATAACTTGATTACTTTAGCATAGGCTCTGATACCAAGTGAAATAACCTAATTTTTTATTGACTATTGTTACTTTTATGTTATAAATAGGGATATGAGTAGGACCCACTACATAATTTTATATTATTCATAGACACTTTTTAATTCATTTTCTTGATCCCACAACCCATAACTAAAATCATTTGTATGAAAAACATTAACAAGGAAAATTACCTCTAGTAGTTTTTATAGGCAAGAATATTATAGTATTAATTTTTGCATCTAGCTCAGGGCATATCTCTATGTGGGTCTATATGGATAGGTCCTAACCTATATGGATTAAATTGCCTTCCCAATAAGATACCTTAGGTTTCCTTACTCTACCTAAGTATCTCACATCTATGAAAGCCTAGGTATAGATTGGGGTAGGTAATATTATTATACTTGGGATGTTTGAGATAAGTGTTCAAGTTATTAATAACATTATAACATTAGGATCAAGTAATAACCAAAAGGATTTCACTTATTATTCTTAAAATTAAAATTTATGACATTCATTTACAATCCATGATTCAAAGTATATCATGATACTATCTAACTTAATCAATGATGTTCACAATATCAATGTCAACAATTTAAAAGTATATCTATGAAATCCATAGAATTACAATAGGATTTTAAAATGCCTAAACTTAATAAACTTTATGTAAGTGAAAATATTGTTATATTAATATCCCTTTTAGATCATTATACCATGATCTATAATCTTTAGTAATCATTGTACTACGTGCTTTCTCTTATCAATAAGAATATTACACCAATAAATTTACTCTTACAATCCATTTAAGTTACCATGGTCTTGTCATGGACCAATGTCATCACATGAGTGATCATCATACCATTGACCTGTAATGTTTGACTTGATCTCATTGTAACACTAGACCATCTTATATATAGTCACTTAAAGATCAACTCTCTATAGTGTTACCCACTTGTCAATTGGTTTTTATCCATAAGAACTAGTCATATATGTAGATAAGATTTATTTATTTTAATAAAATTACATTAATTATATTAAATTTATGCAATTATAATTCCTTTTATTATTCACTAACTTATCTTAATAACTCTTTTAAAAAGATCAAAACCATTTGCACCAACAATAACTTATTCATATTAATGTTAAAACACTTAAGCAGGCCTATTTCCATTTAAGTCAAGCATGCTCTTTGCTAAACTAACTTCCTTAAATCAAATAACCATTTAATCTAGGGATGAACCTTAATAAAATATATCTTAAAGACATATTGACACCATAGTGTCAATTCAGTAACCTTCCATCATTGATATATTAGTTCATGAAAAACCAACTAAGACATATAAGCCATATTAAAAATAGTAATTTTCTAATATATTCCTATTAAAATTGAAATTCATGCATAACTTAAAAACCAAAGTGCATCACACTTTAAATATTAAATAGACATCTAACACTATGCATTCACTTTGCCCACGATATGATTTATACAACTTTAATGATAAAATTATGAGAATTTAACTCAAATAAAGATGCTCAATTTAATCAAATTGAATTATTTTAATTATTATCTTAATGAATAAATTCAATCCTATTTGTGATTGGATATATAATGCCAAGAGAAAACCAAAAATCAAACAAATCTTAATGGGAAATAAGTTTCAATAACAACCCTAATCTTGTCAATGTCAAGCTTAATCATGTCACATTCAAAACTTATGTAAAAATACATAAACCTCATACATAGTATCTCTCAATACATTAAAATTAACTTATTATAATGTATACCGACATGCATGTACACTAGTTTATAAATTTTACAACAACTATCTTCTTATGTAAGTATGGTATCAAATTTAATCACTATTAAACAATTAAAACTATAGACTTAGCATGAATAGATAAGGGAATACAAATTCAATTTTTTTATGCATCTAACTAGAATTTATTATATTATATATATCTAATTAATAACTTTAGTTAACCCAAAGGAATCATTGACATCATAGTTAATCAATTGAATAATTAAATTCAAGCTAGTAATTACTTATCCTTTCAATCCATCTGATCATTTATAATTTCACAAGTATATAATATACTAACACAAATTGAAAGTTGGAACATCTAAACCATAGAAAAATGGAAAATAAAATAAGTAATAATTAACTAAATATCTATATACATCAAAGCTACAAGTATATTTATGTTTCTAACTTTATCTAATATACCAAATAAGTAATAGCTTTGCATTTTTAAGACATGTTATAGGAAACCAATAAGTAGTGAAAATTAAATATAACATGCTACCAAAGATTTTATCCAAATGTAAACCAACCAAGATCAAATCAAGTGACCAGATGGAACCAACTGAGAGATAAATCCTCACACAAACTAATCTAACCCAAACCATCCTATGAGCCCCTTAATTGGTGACCCTCACCACCCCCAACCATCAATTGGGTGGTGGAGTTTGGCCTTCAAGATTATAATACATGGACATGAAAAATAGGGACACATAATCCATCACTAAATACTATATTATCTATAAAAAAACATTCAAAATATAATAAATTCATAACTGAAATTCAATCTTAAACTTGACTCAAAACAATCACACTAAAATTGGCAATCCTTGTCTTTATCTAAAGGATTTTTCAGTAGCAATTTGGAATATACAATCGAAGCCAATAAATATTAATTATTTTTTCAAGTTTATAAATGTCCAATAAACATATACCAATAAAAATAAAAAGGTGAAAAAATTACACATAGCCAAGAGGTAAATGTGAAACATTCACATATTATTTGCATCTGAAACTAGTTCAATAAAATCACCCATAAATTTAAACTTCTTATCCTTATGCCATAAAACCAAGTATAACCATTTAAATATTGGAAAAAAAAATACAAAAAGTGGTAAAACATTAAAAATGTTCCTATTATGGTTGGGTCAATTTATTTAAGAAATTGCATGCAAAATAATAACATGAAGGAAAATGATTTGGCCAAGGTGCTTTAAAAAATACATAGAATAAATAAAACTAATTGAGGTGAAACTCTTGCCACCAAGTCAAATATGAATAACTAAAAGAATTCCAACCAAAAAAATATAAATTCATCCAAGAATGGCACATTATATTCTAGGGTTAAATCCCCAATTTAGATATTACTTACAGTAGGTAAAATATCAAAATAAAAACCAATAAAATAATTATATACAACTGAAAATGTCATACCTTGGTTAATCAAAATGACCAAGCACTCAAAATAAATAATTATACTCATATCCCAAATAAAAAGGGTTTGTAATGATTTGAGTTTGAAGGGGAGATTTTAGGCGTAAGGTTTAAAATAAAAAATCCAAAATGGCCTAATCATACCAATTTTCCATACCCAATAAATTTAATTAATAAATAGAGAGAAAATATTCAAATTGATATAAATCAATTTGGGGCTTTTCAAGTTATTTAGGAAGTTATAGGGCTTCCTCATGAGACTAAAAATATTTTTTTTTATTAAAAAACATAAATAAATAGATATTCATTCTTTTCCTTTTTAAAAATAATTCATCGCTTACTTGTGAGTGACCTTCAACTCTAAAAGTGGAATGGAGTTCTAATCTTTTTTGTTTCTTCCCTTTAAAGACTATGTGATCCTCCAATGTAGGAACATCACTACCTCCTTTGTAAATACTATTCTACTTTCATGTTTAGAGTCTTAGTAGGTTTTCATGGTATTTAGGAGTTATTAGAAGTCCATTTGAGGTGCTACATTGTTGACAAATTTGAATTATGGCTTGGAAAGGATTTTCCCACCAAATTCATAATTTGAATTTTCAAATCTCTATGAGCCTACAATCTTATCTAATGGAGTGTCAAGTTGAAAATTAGCTTGATAAATGTGTCAACACACTACTTAACTCATAAGTGATTAATTTTGTAATTTTGAGTTTGTTAGTGGTTAGGTGAAAAGACTCCCAACGTGCAAGTGGGAGTTACTAGGGAGTTACAAAGTAGCTATAGAAGATTTTGACATAAATAATGTTTTTTTTTGGGTTGAAGTAGGTCAGGTCATTCAATGAGAAGAGATTAGAGTGGGTTAAAATTTGAAAGGTCAAATGTATTAAACCTAAAAGAAGCTAATGAAAAATATTCTTGTTTTGAAACAAAGTTTCAAACTATCCTCTTGTTATTTTGTGTTTGGAAAACTAAATGCAATGCTAAAAGGAAAGATTATGTTTGTATGTAAAGAAAGGAAAATATTGACTATTATAAGAGATTCAAAGGTTAAGTGAACTTTATTAGGATTCCTTTGTATGTTTTAGTTCTTTATAATCTATAAGTTTGTATCCATATGCATTCATCAGGTTCTCAGTACAGACCTATTTGTATTGTTTGTACCCTATGATTGAAGATTTAGAGAAAATGGAAGTCTCAAAGAAGTTTATTTTGATGGATATTGGAATGTGTAGATAATTGGTAAACTGATATAACACTTTTTTCAAATCCATTTCATATTATATTTATGCTAAATAAATTATGTGAGGATCAACACAAATCTTGAGTTGTATGGAGTATTGAGCATGTTTCTTTGTTTAAAGAGGATAACATGAGAAATGAGTGAAAATCTAGTAGATATAATTTGTTAAGTATATATATCCATTTATAAAAATTATTTACACTTCTCAAGATGCTTGAATATGTATATATTTTGTGGGCAAGGTATTCAGTCTACAGATAATTGTATTTTAAAGCTTAGTCAAACCTAGTTTTGTGAGTAAGTTGCTCAGTGGTGTCTTACATAGTAAATGATGACTGACTAAGATATTTTAATTATAATAATAGTTTATTAAACCATTAAGAGTGTTTTGAGACATATATAAAAGCTAGATACCTTTAAGGATTCCTTATCTGGTTATATAGTTCTAAGTATACATATAGTCAAATGCAAATTTTGATAGAAATGGTTAGCAAAAGAGTGTAAGGGAATGAAAAATGGTTGGAAAACATGTGATATGATAGTACAAACCCAAAACAACACTTACATTCATTTTAATTTGTTTGTAAAGATTAAAATGCTTAGTTGACCCTTCTCGGGTTACCATGTCTATGTCTAATCCTATTCAAGGGTTTTAAATAAAAAGTTGGTGTTTTGAGAGTTGCCACCAATATAATTTCACAAAATTTAGATATTAGATATGTTAAGACATGAAATAAAATATTTTGGATACTTTGAACCATTATGGTACCTATCTATACATACACAATAGACTGAGTGTGCACATAATGGTGGGAAACCTAAAGGTCTAATTTGGAACCAAATTTGACCTATAAGAGTGATATAATGAAATATTTAGGGAATTGTTATTAGTTAAGGGTAAGAAAATGACAAAGGGTATCTAAAAATTAAATTAGTTTGTTAGAATGCCACTGTAAAATTCTATACAAGAAGAAAAGGGTGAATAAAATGTTAGTAGCCTTGTTTGCCAAGGTGTGTAAAGTTTGGGAAAAGAGTAAGTTGAAGTTTTAGAGTTTGTACTTGGATTAGGAGTTTATAAATTGAGTTAAATTTCATGTTTAAATATGTTAAAGACTTAAATTAATCAAATAACCTCAGAACCATTGAATGCATGTTGTCCAATGAGCTAGTAAAGCATTGTCAAAGGAGAGATTTAAGCATTGTATAAAGAGTTTATCTTGATAAAAGAAAAGAATGATATTTTAGTGAAAACCTCTACATAATTTTGGTATTAAAGTGAGAAATATTATGTGGATAAGTCTAAGTATATATATATTTTTTATTTTTAGTTTATGCATTTGATAAGTTCAATGAAAGTAAGTTGAAAGTTGATTAAAGAGACTGCTAAAGAAGATTGCAGGTAGTTGGTTAGGTAGATTGAAAGCCAAGAGAGGATTGAGGAGAGAGAAATATTTAAATAAGTTCATTGGTCCAAGGAGATAGCTTGGATGAATATGGAGTAAAGTGAAAAAGACTTGCTTAGGATGGAAAAAATGTTAAAGACTTGCTTAAGGTGGACTAAGGTGAAATAGACTTGCTTAGAAGCATACAACTGCCTAATATAAAAGGCTAGCTAAGAGAAGAAGATAGAGGTAATATACTTTTAGATGAACAGTTAAAAGGATTATTTTCAATTATGTCAAATCACTTATCATGAATATAAAATAATGAGTATTTAAACCTTTTTGTTAAGAAATTAAGCATGTTGAGGGCATTGGCTATGAAAAAGGAAGTTATTGATTAGGTACAATAGTAAGAAAAGGATAAAAAGGTTGTATAGGTTGAGAGGTTTGAAGGAGAGAAGAGGACACAAATAATAAAACCAAACATAAATAGAACAAGTGTTTAAGTACAAGAAAGAGGATACCAAAAAGACAAGCAGAAGATTGTTTTCATTAACTTATGTGCTTCATGTGTAGGATCGTTGTAGGACAAGAAGCAAGTGTTGAATATGATCAAGTTGAAGATCAAAGTGAAATTGGATAACCTCAAAAGAGAGAGAAAGAGATATATGAAATGAGGAGGAACCGACATAAGAAAGCACCACAAGGGTATATGTGTCACAAATAGACCTTTGGATCCAAGATGAGATTCCATTGTATAAGAGTTACTACAAAGAACATCAAAGATCAATCACTTATAAATTTTAGGGAAAGTTTCCATTTGTTCCTCGATAGTATCATGCAGGAACATCACTATCTCCTTTGTAAATAATAACCCAGTTTCATGTTTAGAGTCTTAGTAGGTTTTCATGGTATTTAGGAGTTATTAGAAGTCCATTTGAGGTGCTACATTGTTGACAAATTTGAATTGTGTCTTGGAAAGGATTTTCCTGCCAAATTCATAATTTGAATTTCAAATCTCTATGAGTCTACAATCTTATCTAATGGAGTGTCAAGTTGTAAATTAGGATTAATAAATGTGTCAACACACTACTTAACTAATATGTGAGTCATTTGGTAAGTTTTAGTTGGTTATTGGTTAGGTGAAGAGACTTCCAACGTACAAGTGGGAGTTACTAGGGAGATACAAGGTAGTTACAAAGGCTTTTGGCATAAATAGTGGTTTTTTTTGGGTTGATGTAGGTCAGGTCACTTAATGAGAGGAGATTAGAGTGGGTTTAGATTAGAAAGGTGAAATGTATTAAACTCCAAATAATCTAATTAAAAATATTATTGTTTTAAAACAAAGTTATAGATTGTCCTCTTGCTATTCTATGTTTGAAAAACTGAATATAATGTTATAAAGGAAAGACTGTGTTTGTATGCAAAGAAAGCACAAAATCGAATATTATAAGAGATTAAAACATTAAGTGAAATATATTGGATTCCCTTGTATTTTTTGGTTCTTTATAAACTATAAGGTTGTATTCATATGCATTCATTAGGTTCTCAGTATAGACATGCTTATATTACTTGTACCCTATGATTGAAGATTTAGAGAAAGTGGAAGTCTCAAAGAAGTTTCTATTGATGGATATTGGAATGTGTAGATAATTGGTAAAATTATATAACCCTTTTTTTCAAATCCATTTCATATTATATTTATGATAAATATATTCTATGAGGATCAACATAGATCCTGAGTTGTATGGAGTATTGAGCATGTTTCTTTGTCTAAAGAGGATAGCATGAGAACTGAGTGGAACTGTAGTAGATATAAGTTGGTAAGTATATATATATATATATATATATATATATATATATATATATATATATATATATATATATATATATATCCATTTATAAATATTATTAACACTTCTCAAGATTCTTTAATATGTATATATTTCTTGGATAAGGTATTCAGTCTATAGATAATTATATTTTAAAGCTTAGTCAGACCTAGTTTTGTGAGTAATGTTGCTCAATGGTGTCTTACATAGTAAATGATGAATGAGGAAGGTATGTTAATTATTAAAAAATGTTATTTAACCACTAAGAGTGTTTTAAGACCTATCTAAAAGCTAGATACCTTTAAGGATTCCTAATCTAGTTATACATTTATGAGCATGCATACAGTCAAATGCAAAAGTTGATATAAATGGTTAGTAAAGGAGTGGAAGGGAATGAAAAATGGTTAGAAAAAATGTGATATACTAGTAAAAACCTAAAACAAAATTTACAGTCATTTGAATTTGGTCATAAGGATTAAAATTCTTAGTTGACCCTTCTTAGGTTACCTTGTCTATGTCTAACCATGTTCTAGTGTTTTAAACAAAAAGTTGGCATTTTGAGAGTTTTCACCAATGGAATTTCACAAAATTTGGATATTTTTTGTATTAAGACATGAAATAACGTATTTTAGAGACTTTGAACCATTATGGTATGTATCTGTATGTACATAAGAAACTGAGTATGTACACAGTGGTGGGAGACCTAAAAGGCCTAATCTGGAACCAAATTTGACCTATAAGAGTGATCTAATGGAATATTTATGGCATGGTTATTTTTGAAAGGTAATACAATGATAAAGGGTTATTTTTTCATAATTACACTGCATAATTTCATACAAGTATAAAAAGGTGAATAAAAGGTTAGTAGTCCTATTTTCCAATGTGTGTAAAGTTTGGGAAAAGATTAAGTTGAAGATTCAGAGTTTGTACTTGGATTAGGAGTTTATAAATGGAGTTAAGGTTTATGTTTAAATATTTAAAAGACTTAAATTAATCAAATAATCTTAGAACCATTGAATGCATGTTGTCTAATGAGTTAGTGAAGCATTGTCAAAGGAGTGATTTAAGAATTATATAGAGAGTGTATCTTGATACAAGAAAAGAATGATATTTTAGTGAAAACCTATGAATAATTTTGGTATTAGAGTGAGAAATATTTATTAGAGAAGGATAGGTATATATTTGTTGTTGATTTTTAGTTTATGGATTTGATAAGTTCAATGAAATTAAGCTAAAAGTTATTTAAAGAGACTGCTAAAGAAGATTGTAGGTAGTTGGTCAGGTATATTAAAAGCTAAGAGAGGATTGAGGAGAGAGAAATATCTAAAGAAACTCATTGGTCCAAGGATATATCTTGGATGAAGATGGATCAAGGTGCAAAAGACTTTTTTAGGATGATGTAAGGTAAAAAAAAATTGATTGAGGTAGAATAAGGTGAAATAGACTTGATTAGAAGCATACAAATGCCTAATATGAAAGACTGGCTAAGAGAAGAAGATAGAGGTAAGATAATTTTAGATGAGTAGTTAAAAGGATTTTTTTTAATTTTGTCAAATCACTAGTCATACATACAAAAAAATGAGTATTTAGACCATTTTTTGAGAAAGTAAGCATGTTGAGGGCATTGGCCATGGAAAAGGAAGTTATTGATAAGGTACAAAAACAAGAAGAGGATAAAGAGGTTGTAGAGGTTGAGAGGAGAAAAGAGGACACAAACAACAAAACCAATTATAGAGAGAACAAGTGTGAAAGTATAAGAAAGAGGATGCCAAAAATACAAGCATAAGATTGTTTTCATTAACTTGTGTGTTTAATGTGTAGGATGGTTGCAAGACAAGAATAAAGTGTTGAAGATGATCAAGTTGAAAATCAAAGTGCAAGAGGATGACCTCAAAGGAGAGAGTGAGATAAAGAATAAATAAGGAGGAGCCAACATAGGTAATCACCACAAAGGTCTATGTCTCACAAATAGAACTTGGGATCCAGGAGGAGATTCCATTATATAAGAGGTGCTACAAATAACATCAAATATAAATCATTTATAAATTTTAGTGAAAGTTTCCATTTTTTCCTCAGTAGTATGGTGTAGGAGCATCACTACCTCCTTTGTAAATAATATTCTACTTTCATGTTTAGAGTCTTATTAGGTTATCATGGTCTTTAGGAGTCCATAGAAGTCCATTTGAGGTGTTACATTGTAGACAAATTTGAATTATATCTTGGAAAGGATTTTCCCACCAAATTCATAATTTGAATTTTCAAATCTCTATGAGCCTAAAATCTTATCTAATGGAGTGTCAAGTTGTAAATTAGTCAACACACTACTTAACTCATAGGTGAGTAATTTGGTAAGTTTGATTTTGTTAGTGGTTATGTGAAGAGACTCCTAACATACAAGTGGGAGTTACTAAGGAGTTACAATGTAGCTATAGAAGCTTTTGGCATAAATAGTGGTTTTTTTTTTTGTTTCAAATAGGTCAGGTCATTCAATGAGAAGAGATTATAGTGGGTTAAAATTTGAAAGGTGAATATATTGAACCCCAAATAAGCTAATGAAAAATATTCTTGTTTTTAAACAAAGTTGCAGACTGTCCTCTTGTTATTCTGTGTTTGGAAAATCAAATGCAACGCTAGAAAGGAAAGATTATGTTTGTATATAGGGAAAGGACAAACTTGATTGTTATAAGAGATTAAAAGGTTAAGTGAAATATAGTAGGTTTTCCTTGTATGTTGTGGTTATTTATAATTGATAAGGTTGTATTCATATGCATTCATGAGGTTCTCAGTATAGACCTACATGTATTGTTTGTACCCTATGATTAAAGATTTAGAGAAAGTGGAAGTCTCAAAGAATTTTATGTTGATGGATATTGGATTGTGTAGATAATTTTTAATCTTATATAACCCTTTTTTAAAAGCCATTTCATATTGTATTTATGCTAAAGATACTATGTGAGGATCAACATAGATCCTAAGTTGTATGGAGTATTGAGCATGTTTATTTGTTTAAAGAGGATAGCATGAGAGCTAAGTGTAACTCGAATAGATATAATTTGGTAAGTATATATATCCATTTATAAATACTATCGAAACTTCTCAATATGCTTGAATATGTATAGATTTCTTGGACAAGGTATTCACTCTACAGATAATTGTATTTTAAAGCTCAGTCAAACCCATTTTTATGAGTAATGTTGTTTAGTGGTGTCTTACATAATAAATTATGAATTAGGAAGGTATGTTAATTATGATAAAAGGTTATTAAACCCTTAAGAGTGTTTTGAGACCTCTTTTAAAGCTAAATACCTTTAAGTATTCCTTATCTGGATATATAGTTCTGAGCATGCTACAATCAAATGTAAAAGTTGATAGAAATGGTTAGCAAAGGAGTGAAAGGGAATGAAAAATGGTTGGAAAATGTGTTATATTATATTATAGACCTATAACAACACTTAAAATCATTTTAAATTGTTAATAATGATTAAAATGCTTAGTTTACCCTTCTTAGGTTACCATGTCTATGTCTAACCCTATTATAGGGTTTTAAACAAAAAGTTGGTGTTTTGAGAGTTGTCACCAGTGGAATTTCACAAAATTTTGATATTATATATGTTAATACATGAAATAACATATTTTTAATACTTTTAATTGTTATGTTATGTATCCGTACATACACAAGAGACTGAGTTTGTACACAATGGTGGGAGACCTAAAAGGCCTAATCTGGAACCAAATTTGACCTATAAGAGTGATATAATGGAATATTTAGGGAATGATTATTTGTGAAGGGTAGTAAAATGATAAAGGGTATCTAAAAAGGAAATTATTTTGTTAGAATTCCACCCTATAATTTTATACAAATAGAAAAGGGTGAATAAAAGGTTAGTATCCCTATTTGCCAAGGTGTGTAAAGTTTGGGAAAAGAGTAAGTTGAAGGTTGAGAGTTTGTACTTGGATTAGGAGTTTTTAAATGGAGTTAAGTTACATTTTTAAAGGTGTCAAAGTCTTAAATTAATCAAACAACTTCAAAACCATTGAATGCATGTTGTCCAATGAGCTAGCGAATCATTATCAAAGGAGTGATTTAAGCATTGTATAGAGAGTATAGCTTGATAAAAAAAAATGATATTTTAGTGAAAACCTCTACATCATCCTCCCTCTTTATACCCATGTCTCAAATTTATCCATTCTCTCTCTTTTTTCCTATTAGGATTTTTGATCCCCATTACTCATATCTTCCACCATTTTCACCCTTGTAGGGTTTTCTTATCTTTCCCCCAATTATTTCCCCTATGCCTCCCTCACCTAACTACCCAAATGTGGTGTTATGGGAGGAGATTCAAATATTCCAAAATGATGGCATGCCTTATTTTATCCCATAAACTAGGATTTTGGTCATTATGATCCCCCATTTTTTATAAATTGTTAAAGGCTCATGACCCCCTCACTTATGTCATCATTAAAAAAATCAAAACTTAGCAAAAAAACATAGTGACCTTCTACGTAAGGTAAATATAATGAATAAGAGGTCAAACCAACTCTACTAAGGGATCAAGATTTAATTCTAAGAAAATAAACTCCAAAAAATAACTAAAAATGAAATTGGTCTAAACACATGGCAATCAAAATGTAACAAGGTAGGAAAAATCAAAATAGCAATCCAAATAATAGTCAGGCACAAGGATGATTAGACTCAAATGAAGAATAATAAGATAATAAAAGATAAAGTTAAAAAGTACATGGGATAACACAACTAGAATGAAAAAATAAAATAAAATAATATTTATACACATGATTATATGCCTTATACATATTATGCCTTTTAACTATGTCAGTATCACCTAACTACTCACTGCCCCTATCCTTTATTGTCCCAACTATTAGAATCTATGGCTATCCTAGCTCATACACCTATACCTAAAATGCGAAATGACATAAATATCACCTAAATTACATTTTAATAATTTTTGTCACTTTAATTCACCCATTGAGAAGATGAGACAATCTTCTCCTCACTCAAGTGACACAATGGAACCACCCTAGGGCTATGGGTATCCCTATTAGGGAGTGGATCTCTAGATTAGGGGCTAGCTCTCCTTGATGCATCATTTAGGCTCATATTCCTACTAATAACAACTTGGGGAAGATGAAAAGGGTTTAAAATATCATGAAATGTAAACCTATTCTACTTGAGGTGATGTACCAAATGATAGTTCTACTCACACTCTTGACATGTACTTTAAACCAAGGGAAGCCTAACATACACTGCATCCAATAACAACCTTCTTCTTGCATCAATGTTTTAACATGGGGTATTGAAATTAGCTTAGGATAGGAAGACTTATATAATAGGCATTATAAGACACACTATTGTAAAAAATATTCACTACACCTGCAACTCCATTTGACACTTCTTGCTGACCTATAAAGAGAAGTCTTTGAACTCACAAGGTACTAGGAAAATTGACATGTGAAGGTAAGTTAAGATACACTTGCACAAGAAAATAACCATCACATACACTTAGATAATCCTTGAATTAGGTAAAAAAAACTATATTTATTGATTCAAGACAAAATTTTGGTAGGACTTCACCATACCCAAGTGGAGTTATCCATACAATGGTGAAAAGGGCCCAATTTATAAAACCTGGATGAAGAGAGAGAGAAGGGGAATCCAAAAGGAATAAGGACATGTGTAACCAAGTGAAAATTAGTTATAATTAGATTTGGAAGAGAGGTGGGGTGAGATATTCTATGTCATATGAGTATACTTTTCCAAACAAGTCATAAGGATAGTGAAAAGTGGCACAAAACCTACAATTTTGGCATAAGAAATTGCCTACACAATTTGCCTTGCAAAATTGACCTTATCATTACATATGGTCAGATATAATGGTTTTTATAAGAAACATAGATTACTAACAATTCCCCACATGCATTAGATTGACCTATGACCATCCTTATTATTCTGGACATGCAAAATCATCTTTGGTAGTTTCAAAAAGGCTCTTCTCTATGCACACTCTCCACTTGGCATTCAAAATATCCAAATTTTCATAAATTATCCATGAAAAATAGGTAATTTCACTTTTCCAACATTTTAATATGATCATTTTCAATAAAAAAAACTTTAAAAAAGCTTTACAAATTATTTTTCACCTCTTTCTCCAAGTGTTCACTAGTTGGCTCACTGGACTGGCTGAAAGTGAGGGCCTGGTTGGGACACTTATAAGTTTATTCATGAGATTATTTTAATTTTATTAGTGATCTAAATTGTAAATATTCCTCCAAAAGTTATTTTCATCTCCTAATTCCTCTTTTATCTTGCACATCACTCAAAATGGTCAAAATAAGCCTTGTTTCCCTCTAATCCATATAGTTTTGTATAAAAAAATCCATGTACTTGATCCTCATGGAGTTTTAAAAAACTTATATTCATCACTCATGGTAAAATTCATCCAATTGGTGTCACTTTTAGGCCCATCTTCACCTCTAGGTTTCAAATGGGGTTTTAGGAGGGTTTTAGAGTGACCAACCCTCTAAACAATTTGTTTATAAAGGTGGCACATTTTAATTCCTTAAAAATTACACTTTTGGATCATAAATTACCCCCTATAACCTCCTTGAATAAATCCTAGTTCCATGCAAGATATGGTGGAAGCTCTAGGCAGTTGAAGTTGACCATTCGAGCTATTTTAAGCCTTTCATGAGGGTTTAAGAGCTTTAAATACAAGAATTTTTATTATGATGCATTTATTTGAAAAAAAATGGATAAAAAAAATTTATATTGATGCCAAAAACATTTTACCATCCTTTTATTGTCTCCTCAAGACCAAAAAATGAAAACCTACCGTTATTTGGCACTAGGCCTAGACCTTGCAAATAGGCCTGCTTGCCATTTGAGACCCAACCTCTTTCTATAATGGATTAATTTAAATTATAATTGATAAAAAACATATCATGTTCCACTTAAAACATTTTACAATAAATTTTAAGGCATGGAAAATGCCAAAAAATAAGATGACTTCTAATTTGGCTTTTAGGCCTAAGGATTCCCTTCACCCTTGATTGCAAACCTCCTTGGTTGGAACAAAATGTATTCTTAAATAAATTATATTAAATTTTTATAGGTTTATTAAGGTCCCATTCCACTTATAAAATCATAAAATTATGCTTTTTATCCTTTTGGTTCAATATTTCATCATTTTTCTCAAAACTAGCACCTCCATGCACACTAAAACAACTGTTATTTTGAGATAAAAATGGGTTTTTTAACTATTAATTTTTAAAAAATAATTATTTTATGGTGATATATAGGTACTAAGGGTACTATTTACCAAATTTTATCACATAAATTATCCATTTGACCCTTCAAATCTCCAAATTTTCAAGGCATACTTTTTGAAGGTGTAGGATTGTGAGGGTAGATAGGGTTTGGATTGTAATTGGAGGTTTCAAGATTTTTTTGGGTTTGATTTATGTTTTAATGGAAAATTTTTGTCTATAAAAATCTATTTCATCCATATCTATCTTATTTTCCCTTCCAACACCTTGTCATCTCTTCCTTAGCACCATCATCATGCTCATGCTTCAACTTAACTATGTATAGACTGAGACATTATTCATTCTTTGATTAGGTATCATGGAGGATTATAAAACATAAAAATGTATATAATTTATTTATTTATCTCCTTAAAAACATAAAACCATCACATGACTCCCTTAAATTCTCATATGCACTCTAAATACCTCCTCACCTTGACTGCCAATACCCCTGACTGGTCTTTGGTTGTAGGTGTTCATTCTTCAAGTTTATAGGTCAATTTAAGGTAAATTTGATCAAGTTATGAGTATACTTGGATTTTTTTATTTAATGTAGGATTATATAATTCACACTTTCATCACTCCATTGACCTCCATGCTCTACTTGGGCTGAAAATACCCCACCCTAAATTGTGACCAATCTTCATACTATGATTGTGTATGCATGCTTCCAAGTCTGAGTGTTAGCATTTGGGATGAATTTGACCTAAAAAATTTATGAAAAACTTTTTTTTTGACATTATATCATACAAATACCATCACTCCTTAACTTTCATGTTCCATGTTTAGCTTAAAGGTCTCCTCAATCTTGACTGTGACCTATTTTCTAAGTAGGACTGAGACATCTCTTCTCCATGTTTGTCCTAGTCTGTAGGTTGTCAAGGTAAGTATTTAGCCTAAAAATGTGTGAATTTTATTTTTTAATTATCTTATCACTCCATTTTCATCATTTCATATGTTTTTATGCATGAATTAGGCCTCAAAAGACCACTTTCACCCTTAACTAAGTTAAAACCCCAACACCTTGACTATGTCACATATATTCCCAGGCTTGTAGGTTATTTTTAGGACATTTAAAGCATGTTTGTGATGTTTTAGGGATTTTTTACCTTTAATATAGTACCAAAAAACTTAAAATTAGGCTCTAGTTCCTCTTTAAGATCCCTTTCACCATTTTTATGCCAATTCTAAAAAATTGGCACTCATTTCCCTGTGTACCCTATGTACAAACATGGGATGGGCCTATAAGTCATTTTATGTGGCCATCACCTCTCATATGATTTAAATTCTTAGGAAACCTTCTTGGAATGTTTTTAATTGCTTCCAAAACTTGTACAAGGTCAAGAATCTTCATAAGTAATGCAAGCATCAAATTTGTTTCCAAACCCTGTAGATGTCACTGCCATAATTTAATGGCTTTTTTCCATCTTTGAGGGTGTTAAAATCCATATTTTATTTGTACCTATAGTCTAAAAATTGGCATGGTGATATATTTTAGGTAGGAATACAAGATGGTTATAAGAGGATTACCCAAAAAAATCATGGTTTCACTTTATGAAAAAAGTAAAAACCTCTTAGAGCTCTATTTGGAACTTTTGGGGATTGTGATACCAAAACTCAGTCACCTCTTCATTTGTAATTTATCTCCTTTTCATGAATTGGTGAAGAAATTATGTCTCATAATTGAAATACATATGAATATGACTTTGAGAGGATATTACCAAGACTATCTCACATTCCTTAATGCTCCCCTGCCCCCTATGTATGGACCTCCTACAGGATGGACCGTGTTGCAATGGATAGTGAATGGAAATAATTAATAAGATTCATAATTTAAGCCTTTTTTAGAAGGATTATGTCACCAAAAACCTACTCTAATTCATGTCATGGATTCAAACCTTTTATAACATCACTACATACTCTCATCCAATGTGGATAAACCACTCCAAAGTAACTGAGCTGATTGTCAATGAAAACTAGGCCATTTGCAAGCATGTATAAGCCTAAAGGAATATTTTCCAAGAGAATTAAACTCTAAAAATAAATAATAAGCATTTAAAAGTCTTTAAAATCCTTTTGAGACACCTTAAACACACAAATCTTCAATCTAAAACAAGAAATTTTAAGACAAGCTCAAACTTTGACCCCCTCATGGTTGAACATGCATAAAAATTTACCTGGAGTCAAACTGATGGTTCATGAAGAATAAGCCACAAAAATACAATTTATTGATATGGATATGAAGAGGACTTAGAAAACTATTCACCCCCAAGATAATTTCCTCCAACTCAAATTGTACGGCCCATAGTGAGCACATAAATTTGAAATTTTTTTACATTCCAAGAGGAAAAGGGAGAAAAATATGTTGAAGATGCAATTTTTTGTCAAAAAAATGAAAACCAAACATGGATATTACCTATGGGGAGATGAAGAGTCATAACACCATGTTTTCCAATTATCACACTTCCCAAGGTAGCCATACAAGTGCTCATTTCTCTCTCTTTAGTCAAGAAAACTACCTTTTATGTAAACAACCTAAAATTTATTTAGTTATGACATCCTAATAATATTTCTTAGGACACATGGCATGTGAAAAAACTTCTTTACACTTGGAAAAATTCCCAAGAAACTCATACAAAGCATTAAATGCACTATTTAGACCCCTTAAAATGACTTAAAATGATAAATTGACATAGAGAACACTTAACTAAAGCTATTAAAACATAAATTAACACTAATTTACCCATGAAACACATTAGAACAACGTAATACACCCCTTAAAATGCCTAAAAGTGAAGTTTTTTTTACTAGGGGTGCCCTATTTTGAACTAAAAGTCAAAATTGGTCAACAATAATATAACTAAATTGAATGGTATAAATAATTATATATGAATCATGATAACCAAATTACCTCATTTTCAATATAATCCATAGTTTCATTAATTATTCAAGTATTAACTAGAACTAACAAATCATGATCAAATTAGAATATAATCATCACTAGTCTGGACAATCTATAGTGATATAATAATGTCAAAATAATACTTATAAATTACAACTAAATAATGTAAAAGTGTGCTACAAAACATAAAATAGTCTATGAAATGGGGTATAAAGTTAGATTGAAACATAATAGAAGTACAAGAAAAACACTATATCATATTTTTCACATGACAACTCTAAATGGAGTTACATAATTAAGAGACATGAATAATGAGCAAAATAAATGTGTTGAAGTAGAAGGTTTTGCAAAAAATATGTAATAAGTACATAATCAAGCATGAGAATAGTTGGAAACAAATATATAAAATATTAAAAACATATAAATTAGAAGAAAAGAGAATTTCAATATCATGTGAGAGACTTAGTCTTATCATACTTGAGAAAATGAGATATTTACAAAAGGAGTATATAATAAGTTGAAATGGAAAAGTATTGGTCCCTACAATTTTTTTTGAAATTTTGTAAATAATGCATATGAAATAAAATAACCTAAAGGTATATATATGCAACTTATTTTAAGCATGGATTATTTTTATTTATACTATGAAGGGCATAATATTGATAATATATGTGCATATTTTGGAGAAATATATTAGAGATCTCAAATGATTGAAAGATATCATGAAGAGATATAAGGAGCGATTGACATATGATTTTGAAATAATAAAAGATGGAAGGAATATATAAAATATCTAGTAAAGTGGATAATCTTAGACTAAAAAAAGTAATATCATTAGTAGAGTTCCTATAAGTCACATGTGAAGGAGCACATATTTCTTCTCTTACATAGGGTGTATGATGTAGGAGCATCCAAGTTCACAATAAATATTGCATGGACCAAAAAAAATTAGTTTATAATTTTCTTAAGTGTTGTGTTGCATAAGGTTTCTTGCCACACATATTTTTAATGCATTTTTGAAAATATTATTTGTTGCATGGATATTATTTGTGTTGTTTTGTGTTTTAATTTTTTAAGTGCCTTATTTCATGTAGTTATGTGTTGCCTATGAGCACACACATGTCTGTAATGATCAAATGTGTCTTGTATTTCACATTTGTTTCCAATTACTATATAATTGATTCTAGGATACCTAATTTGAGTCATTGTGATAATAATTTCTCTCCATGTAACTATACATAGATGTTATGTATGTTTATATCAGTTTATGACACTTGTTGAAGTATTCTATTTGCTAAATTTGATCCTTAATCACAAATAAATATTAGTAGGAAATATTTTTTGAGGTCCTTTTCTATTTTTTTGTAAGCTTTGCATCATGTTTTAGGTCATTGAAGAAACAATGGTGAATTAATTCATCCTTCTTGAGAAAAAATAAGATTCATGGTACCAAGGTTTCATAATCATTATTGGATTTAACATCTTGCAATTTTATTTGACTTTTTATATATTTATGATGTGCTAGGAAAATAATGATTGCTAATTATATGGAAAAAATATTTTTTAAGTTATGGAGGTTGATAAAGATTCATTTAATAATGTATGTGACATATTTTTAAATGCATTGAGTTCCAACGTGTTTTTCCTTGTATATTTGAATAAATTTAATTTTTGAGATATATTAAGGTGTGTTAATGATGTTAGTGGGGTAAAAGTACTTAATGTAACTAGTTTAGCTTTATGTCTATATAATCATGCCCCTGCACCTTTTCTAAGGGAATTCTTTAGTTGGGTAGTGAAGCTTAGATATAAGATTTTATTAGAAGATATTTTGAGTTAATAGAAGTAGAGATATATAGATATGATGTTGTAATAAATCCAATTATGATATCATGATATCATTATGTCATTTTTTTATTATATTTATATTGATCAAAATCAACTAAAGATATAATTTTTTATTGTTGCATTTTATTAGAAAATATTTTAAGTTAATATAAGTAGAGATATATAGATATGATGTTTTAATGCATCCCATTGTGATATAATGATATAATTGTGTCATTTTTTTATTATATTTCTATTGATAAAAATCAACTAAAGATTTGAGTTTTTGTTGGTGCATTTACTTAAAATTTTTGTTGAGTATTCTAAGGGATGCATGGTTTAAGTCATATCTTAATTAATATCACTAACCATGACTACATCACCTAGGATTCTTATATGTTTTCATTCTACCTTCATATGCTTTCATATTTTTACATTATGGTTTTAGATCTGGTTTATTATTCTCCTTATTCACATAACTAAATTATGGTTTTAATGCATATACATAGTTTATAAATTCTTATTCAAGATATGATTTTCATCATTACATGTTTACTCTCTATATATGTAAAATATTTCACAATGATGCAATTAAATGGTTTAATCTCATGTGAAATAAAACTAAGGCTAAAATTAATGATGAAAAATACTTATCTCTTCTTAGTAACTCATATTGTATAAATATAATATCTAAGATGATTATAGTCACCACTCAACATTAAACACCATTTAAGACTCCTTTTATTCATCCTTCCCATATAACTCAAGGTAATGAACACTTCCATCCCACTCATATTATTTTCCATAGTATTATATTAAATTTTGGTCTATGTTATCATAACAATAATAGGTAGGGTTACCCATCATGCATGACATAACAAAAGAATTGAAAATTTGTGTCCTCATATCCCTTCCACCTCCCATGATGCCAAATAATCAAACTAAAGGGTATGATATCATTGATCAACTTAAAAATATCCAATCTAAGATCTCCATAATAGAGATACTCAATAGAAAAGCAATCTATGAGGACATTCTATATACATTATTACATGTTTAAACTATACCAAATCATGCAAAACTTGTTTATTTTTCATCCATCATCAATATATTAAATAATCATGAAGACATCCTATCTTTTAAAATTAATAATTTCCTACTAAACATACTATAAATCAAAATCTTGCATTGTTCATTCAATTAAAAATCTAAAATAAGGGAGTCAAACATGTCTGGATATATAATGGATCATAATTAAATATTTTTAACATCAAATTTATACAAACATTGGGTATCAATATGGACTCTATTCATAAATTAGATAATAATAGAAGAGTCTTTGATAGTGTTCCTTTCCAAGTTCTAGGATCAATAATTTTGAATGTGGCAATGATCCTTAAGACCTTATCTACTATGTTTTATTTGATGCCAAATCATGTTCATTATAACTTGATCTTAGGTAAACCATGGATTAAATAAATGTATTTTTTATCATCTCCCTTACATTTATGCTTATATTTTGTCTACAAGGGACATTTATACACATGATTTATGGATAATCAACCTTTACAATATTGTAAATGTATAGATTATAGTGTTGGATACAGTTCACAATGTAGTTATTTTCATTCTACCATAATATTTTCATCATAAATCATACAACCAAAAATGATACATACATATTAATTTAGGGATTCAAACAAAGATAATTAAAAAAATCCAACTCTAGATACATCAATGAAATAAGAAATAATAAAGGAAACACAAAATGGTTCTAACACACAAAAAGAGAGGGTTTCATATATTTCCTTATTATTTAATTCAAATCAGTTATTCATGAAATATATTAAATTGATGATGATGAGAATGAATTTCTAACAAACATAGATGAACATTTGTATCATTTCAATTTCACACCCATTGGTCCATGAGAATACTGAGATAATCCAAAAAATGTTGAGAAATACTAAATTAGATAAAGGATAGGTACCCCCTTGAAACACTCATAAGGATACAAGTTTTTTTTTTTGTTACAATATCAATTTAAGACAATATACTTCAAATATAAATTATTAAATCAGATAATACTTTGTCAAATCCAACATGACTATAAAAAAAGAGGCACAACACATTGTATAATCAATCAAAGGTGAATACCAAACGTTTATTATAGATAAATAAAAAATTATATCTCCTGGATATAAAACCTGCTAGTATATTACATATTGCTAACACATAATATAAATCAATAACTACATTATATATGTTACTTGATAAGAATTTTAATGTGTTACCTACCACTCAATAAATATTTATGTTTATATCATCAAATCAGGAGGTATAGATACTAATATTTTGTATTAGACACTTGATAATGTCATATTTGAATAATATTTAACATACTTTACTTATGCACACATACATGACTCATGTTCACATTTTTCCTCAGCCATTCATCCTTATATAGGCTTGACCTTCCAAAATTACTATTTTTATTAGGATTTCATTATTTTTTTCCTAAATATATTTATATCATTATAAATTTACATCTTAATCTCAAATCATTATTATTATTTTCTGGATAGTTTTGTGTGTCCTCAAATATTTTTTCTAGTGTGGACCTAGCCACTTAGGCTAGACTTACACATTCACCATTTAATTATTATTTTAATAAATTCAAAATTTTCATATGGATCATCTCATACATTTAGAATTTTAGGTTAGAGGATTTTACATAAAGATTAAGATATTTAAACATATCAAGTTAAGCCTATTAAAAACTAATGCTTATCTATCTATTGTTAGAAATAACCATCCCAAAGTTTCTAAATATTGAACCCATGAAAGGAAAATTACCTAGGGTAATTAGAAACAACACTATAAGGTAAAATGACATATTTTCAAGTTTTTAAATCCATACACTAGATTCTAATCCATACTATTATTCCATAGGATTGTGCAAACTCAACTTGGTGGAAAAAATGTGTTCAGTTTGACTTACCTCTTCAGATTATTAAATACATATATAATTCTTGGATACATGGGGTGGTTGAGGTTAGATTAATCCTTCCATTTAACCCATTTACCCTATTTTAAACTATTATTATAGGGGAAAAATATGGTTTGAAGCAAGGATAAGTATACAAGGTCCATTTTTGTGGGATATAATACATTCACATACATAGGATACCTTATCATACATATGTGAAATAGTTAAAATTATCTCAGATCAATGAAAACATGTAAGATGATTCTACACCCTATAATATAGTGTTTCACTATGAAAGCATCAAGGAATCATGTATTTATCCCATCTCATGGTGACACTATTTCAAGATCCAAGTATTCACAGGGCATTTTATGTTTTCTTTTGATGACTATACCCTATCATAGACCTAGACATACATCTAATAGGCAAATTACTCAATTCCTATAGAATTTTCTATAAATTTAAAGTTACTATATTAGTCTAGTTAGACTAATATGTTTTTAGTTATTGTACATGTTAAGTGATTTGAATTTACTATGGTTTTATAATATTGGGGATCCAAGAAAAGATAACACATATTAGTGAACCCATTACTTGTATTGAGTGCAATAAAACCCTAGATTACTTAGGGTTTCCTTCCATTGTCTTACAGATTCATATTTATCTATTTTTTAAAATTTCAAACATGATTTATAATATTACTCCTTAATTAATGCTTAATAATAATAGAATACATAATTAATTTGAAAATTAGATTTGATGATTTTGGTAGATATAAATTAACTAATTATCTTCATATGAATACACACTTACATGATGCATTATTACATGTAACTAGAGATGGAATAAAAAATAATACCAAGGTTTTCACATCTAAGAAAAAAAAACATGAAATCTTTCTTGGTACTAATACACCATTTTAAGGTATTAATTCTACAATAGGCTATCAAAATACTACTCTTTATATTATTATTACATTTACACCTTTGTCTACACATGTGATTCCAAACCAAGGAAGGGGTCCACCACAAGTTTTTCTTTGGATTATAGTGACTATCTCTACATAACATGCTATCATACTTTATAAAAATACTAATAGTGTAAAACCATATGTTGGTACACCATTTTCTATGACTGATGATCAAACCCTCATGTAATATTTATTGATATACAAAATAAAATTTCACAATTAAAAAAAATAAAATTTTAGATTATGTCATACCACTAATTCTATTTTGTTATTACATAATCCACTAGTTCTTGAGATATTATTTTTTTCATCTTTGATAGGTTTTTTATCACTTAATATTACATTTTAATATTTTAAGGATTATCTATAATGACATATTCAATTATTTCATGCAATATGTTTAGACTATGTTTCTAAGGATAAGTTATGGACTAAGTTATTTTCATGAAGTATTAAGGACTACACCTTGCATTAGTTTTATGATATTCCTTTGTAATTTCTCGTGCTTTAAATAATTTGGATTATAACACATTTTATTTATCAAAATTAGTGAGAATATGTCTTATGATCATATTAAAAAATATAAACAAGGATCCAATTATCATATTTGAATTTGTTCTCTATTACAAGACTATGATTTCTAAATGGACAAATATAATGGCTAATAATGAATTATAAGATATATTCAAGTAAATCTTGATTTATCTTCTACATTATTTTACTGTGTTCAAGTGGTTATAATATCTTAATGATCTAAGTTACACAATCAAGGATAAATAGTTAAAATTATTGTAATGAATAATCTAAATTATGGATCTAACCCTCCAACAACTTTTGGTGTAAAGTTTACAAGTAAAATAAAATCAAATAAAAGGTTAATGACAATAATAATGATGAAAATTAATATTTAACACAATATCATACATAATTAATCGATTTGTTCTCTCATATCCTATAAGAGTGAATTTTCACACTTACTATAAACTCCTCTTAATGTATTATAGAAGTTACTTGAGTGAAACCTTATATCCCTACCTCCATAAAAATAGTTTTCTATGATTAATATTTAATGTAAGAGATTAAAAAATAATGCATATTTTGATTATCATAGATGTTTAATAAATTAAACTAATAGAATCATAAATTTTAAACATAATATATAATTTTTTTTAGATGATAACATAATTTATCTAAACAAATATACATATAATTAAAAGGTATAGTCCAATAGGAATGCTAAGTTGAAAATATTTTCCAATCCATTTCAAAATCATGTATCATAATATACTATTAATAATCTTGAAGTGCATGTGACTTATAATTCACATCCTTATTTGATTTCTTATATTTATATAATTGAGTAAGATCATCATATAGATGGTATTATGATCATACTTCATATTATATAGGAATATAGACTTAATATCACATTTGATGAGAAAAAGATTGTTTATGGTGAATATTTTGATAATGAATTATTTTTACATGCATACATTATTTAAAACCTATACACATTGTCATGAAATATAATTATTCAATTGAAAAACTTTGTACCATGACATTCATTTCTAGTCTTGGATATATACAAAAAGTTTTATAGACACACTAGAGATGATTAAGGGATTACCTAGAAGGAAACATAAAATTATTTGGGAGGATATTACTAAAATTTCAAGTGGGTATTTAAATACTTTATAATTTATATTTGGTTTATTGAATACATAGGAATTTAACATGTTTCTAGGATGTATTTATATAATAAGATGTGTGCAACACCATCTTTAATATATAGATGTGTGAAGTATACACATGGTAGTAGGGTAGTAATAGTTTCAGGTATTCCATATGAATATCCTCTTTAGTATAAAATTATTACTCACCCCCACCACTATCGTATTTATTTTAACAACCTACTAATGTTTATCCTACTCAAACAACTCAAAGGAAGATATTATATTTTCCTAGAAGACCAATACTTTAATGTCAATTATATTAGAGGGCTATCTAGGATTCATAATACCATTATCCACTTCATCACATTATATAATAGTGTTAAAAAATCCTTTATGTGTTACAAAATGAATGAATACAACCTATCTTCTTATGCATCAAATTTCACATAGTAATATGATGTAGAGAGCTACATAACATACACATGATTGTATAGTTAATGATGATCATGATAGATATGTCACAACAAGATATATTTTTTAGATTGTGATTTAAATACATATGTTACTAATTGATAATGATGTGGAATATTACAAATGTTTAACATATGACTTACATGTGAATATCCCATTGATAGGACTTTTGGTTAACATTACATAAAGTTATAAAAATATTTTTTCAAAATCCAAAAAAATAAAAACATTGTAAATAAAAGGACCTATGCATGACATATATTGATTGTGTATATGATCACTTTATGATTTATCATATTTAGCACTTTTATATCGATATTTTTTTATGCACTTTCATTTCATGGTATACATGAGTGAGATGTAGGACATACATATTTGATATGATATTTACACCTAGGATCCACCTTTCTAAACTAGGGGCATATTACTTTTTTACATAGGTTTATATTTATTTAAATATTTCCATTGATCATATTAACCTAATTTAAATTGAATACACATGATTTGATCAGACTCATACTACTTAAATTGAAATTTCACTAGATATTATATTTTTTTTATGTGATGATGGCATACATTGATTGTGTAGATTATACTTTATTGTTCTATGCTTGATTAATGTTGTTGAATGTTACATGATGATAGTCTTGTGTGAATATTTATCTATTATCTATTTGGATTTTTTTTGTGTCATATTTGATTGTTCACTATGTTTGGATCTTGTTTTACGTGACATTTGGTTTTCCATTGTGTGTGGCTCTTTCCTTATGTGACATTGAGTGTTATTGCATGTGATTTTTTTATGAATCATTACCATAACATTTTTGTGTGACTTTGACTTTATTTTTATGTGTGGATAAATTTAAGATTATCTTTTGATATTATTTATGTCATGATCCATATCACACACTCATATTATTGTTTGTAGTTTGTTGATGTGGGTTTTATGAACACTAGGGAAACTTAAAAAGTAGCCTTTAATGTTTTAGTATCAATAAAATAAATTCACTCCAAGGTTAGGTTTTGTAAACAACCTATTGGTGAAATATCTATGAGTAGAGTAGTTTTTTACCATGGATGGTTTGGATATGGATGAATCTAATTATAATTTATATGGGTGGATAGATGATGAGTTTCATCTAAGGTGGGTATGACCAAAATAAACTCAAAAAAGAGGGAAAGTTAAGGTAGAAAATAAGGCATGTGGACCAAACAAGATGAAAACTTTCTAAGCTAGATCTTGAACTAGGGATTGGACAAGAAATCATGAAGAAATGGTTGATTCAATCCACTATAAGCACACCAAAAATAAAGAACAATTAATATTCTAAGGAAACAATAATATAATAAATTTAATAATATATAATCAAAGGTTGCCATGTTTTAAAGATTATTTTTGCACATCTACAAGGAGAGACTATGATTAATACACAAAAGGCATTCTAATTAGAAATAACACAATATGAATAAGTATATTGAAAATACAACTCATGCACAACCAAAATAATAAGATACTATAATTTTAAAAATTCCTACAAGATTCAAAAGTTTGGAGAAGAATCATATTTGCACATCAAGAATAATTAAAGAACAATCCATGCAATTTCCTATTAATATTAATAACCAAAATTCTCCTCCCCTTGGGATAGGGAGAATATAAATATATAGGCTTGGGGAGGGAAAGACCTCATCCTCCAAGATAAATCTTTACATCTCCTAAAATATAATTGTGTGTCAAAATCATACAAAGCATACATGTATAAATTATTTGCCCAGAATAAATTTCCTTGACTAAAAATACATTATATGTGAAAAATAAATTAGGAACAAACATTACAACTTAGTTTAAACATGCAAATATTTATTTATATTTATATGGGTGGTGATAAAATGATTGAGTGATAACTATAGAAACTAAAGTAACCATTATAGTTCCCTAAGGAATTAAAACTAGTCCCACTAGAGTATGCTTAACTGCATATCTAGGGAATTAAGAACCCTATGAAGATGTGGAAACACTTGAATTTGAATGAGTTCTTGGTATTAAACTTGAATCTTTTTAGATTTGAGTTCCTCAAATAATCTATGTGTTGCTTCAAACTCTTTATTAATAATGTCAAAATTGAGAAAAAAAATATAAATATTTTGATGGCTTCATCCTTGTATATTCTAATTCTAAGATCTTAAACTCTGATCCAATGGCCTTAGCCTTTATCATTTTAATTCTTGGAATAAATTATTAGTTACAAAATCTCATCATTATATTTGTATAATTTTACTTAAACTTCATCCTTAAATCTATTTATGGTTGCCTTAAGGAGTATCTCAAAATTAGGCATTTTGACTAACTATCTAGTACATGATATCAAATAAGTGACCCTCATATATTATAAAATTTATAAGGATTCACTCTCATGGATTTCAAAATATCCCAACAAAGCCTTAATTTGTGCATGACAGTTAAGGTCCCCATCCCTTTTTATAATTACAAAGCTCAAGACCCATATTGTATCTTGGTTGGACATTAGATTCAACTAGTTGAATACACTAATATTGGAACACTAGACCAAAAAGGTGAGACTTTTACCAAATTTATTTAATTGGTGCCATATTTTAATCACCTTTGTACTTTTAGATTGGCTTTCTCCTATGGAAATTTGAATACTATTCAAAATATTATATAATCTAGTGGTTGCACTTTGTATGTTGTCAATAATTTCCCTATAGCATAGTATAATATATTTATATATTAATATTTTTTGTGCCTATTTGATTTTATACATTCATTTCATCACTTCTCTAGTTGAATCCATAAAATGACATAAATCTTTAGTATACTTAGTTAGATCATTGGGATTCTTTTTATATTTCTTAGCCTAGGTAAATAAGTTTTCCCTTTATTTAAACTAAATTTATTCCCTTGTATATATATTCATTTCCTTCCTCTTCCTCACCCTCTAAATGGTACCAGTTTGTTTACCAAACTAGATGGAGACCATAGGTAATTTGGTGATGACCAGATTCTATCTCTCATCCCCTTTCCCTTGTATTTATTTAACCTATTAGGGATCAATAAGTTCCCATTATTATTCTAATTTACTTGGGTATTTAGATGTATAGGGTGGAGGATTCATCAAAGGAGGAGTTATTATTCAAGGTGATAATGAAAAACTTATTTAAATTGAAAATTGTAGTGGTGGATAAATAATTTTCTCCCATGGTGAGGCTTCCCTCTTTGTGTTGACCTCAACCACATATTTAATTAAGCCTAGAATTTGTATTATTATCATGGTATCTAAATTTATAGGTGATGATTATGTGGGAATATCTAATTGAGTTTAAGTTTTTTGGGGTATTGGTGGTTTTA
Source organism: Torreya grandis (assembly GCA_037957365.1). Lineage (NCBI taxonomy): Eukaryota > Viridiplantae > Streptophyta > Pinopsida > Cupressales > Taxaceae > Torreya > Torreya grandis. The sequence continues at coordinate 1,614,310 of JARHVA010000826.1, forward strand.
TAGGATTAAAAATGGAGATTGAAATTAGATTCTCAAAATATACCCTTTTCTTTTGAGTCTTTATTTGTGTTGATGTTGAAATAATGGAAGAATAAACTAAATTATAAAATGATGACCTTGAAATTTTTAGATAAAAATATATAATTTAAGTATCTACAATAGTGATATAAGAAATAAGAGAAGAAACTACCTCATTAATATTTTACCATTATTCTTTAGTGAGGACTTACTAGCCTAGGGATCCAATTGGAGTTTATTACTCTTGTAAACTTCCTAAACTTAATTCTTTGGAATTTTATGATTATTAATCTTCATAATATATAACTCTCTCCTCACCCAATCCAATTTATGATCCCTTTAACATTTCTAGATCTTCCTCTCCATCTGTCGAATACTCCACTAGGGATATCACATGTCCATGATCTTCTTCTTGTGTTTTCTTTGCATCAAGGGATTATTATATAGTATATAGACCAAATTTTGGTATTTCCTATAATTTAAAAGATTTTTATGAGGCTGGGAGGAATTTTGATCTCTTTTATTAAGTGGTTATGGTGGAAACAAGTGGTGAAATGAATATTGAAACAAATGAATGAGCACAATAGCAGGAGCTACTAATATAAGTGGCAGAGAAGGAATGGGAAGTTTAAAGATAGATTAAGGGTGTATGGGAAGGAAATTAGTGTGATAAGAAGTGTTTGTGAGGAGATACCCTCATTGGTGGTAATAGATGAGGTGCACTTACTTGAAATGCTATAGGGGAAGAAGGAGTAGATGAAATAGACAAGAAATCAGATTGTATAGACTCTAGGAGACTTACTTTTGTGACAATTGAAAGTGGAGGCAAAGGTTATATAAATATTGTGCTCTTCTACCCATCTATAGGAGGCATATTCTTCTCCATTGCAGTGGCTATGCCCAAAATTGTAATAGCAACTGATGAATGTGTGGAGGTTAAATAGAGACTAGGGAGACATATAAGAATTTATTTTATGATTTAAAGGTTCTCCTCCCTTTGATTGTTGGACTCTCCCTCTTGAATATTTGTATTTTATCCTATCAGAGAGGGAAGTTGGTCTTATCTTGTTGATTTATTATGCTAAGCTAGAGACCACTAATGAATCCAAGATCTTTGTGCCTAGTCCACCATTTTGGTTTCTTTTTCCTTGGTAATTTATTGGTCATATTGAATGACTTGTCAAACTATCATGGTCATTTGATTATTATTCATAAGTGTCCATACTTATAATTCATATTATGAATTCATGAAGATAACACCATATGTATATTATTGGTGACCATATGTGATGATGGTCACCCATTTCTTCTCATTTATGAGTTGGAGATAGTTCATGATTCTTTTCCTAGGGTTTGATTCTCTGAATTAGGCCACATATAAATTATAATGGGATCCTACCTTCCCAACCTGGTTGAAATGGTCCCTTACCACAAACTAGAGCTTCTCAATACTTAAAGGAGTCTTGAAGTGATATGAATGATGTTTAAGGCCAATATCCTCATCTATGTTGTTATACAATTTATTATCCACTTCTTGTTTTACAAGTTTGAGTAGGACATGTCATGGTAAGAACATATGATGTGTCCTTGTTCCTTCAATCCTAATAATTATGCAATCAGGATAAAACCAATAATCTTGCATTTTGCCTATGCTTCTTCTTAAGTTATAAAATAACCTAGGCATATGATTTCCATGAATGGCATAGTATAATTGAGGATAGAATTCCTCACAAATCTTTTTGATTTAATTTTTGAATTTGTAGACAATCATGAAAGAATAATCTTCACATATCTTGTTATCCACATACTCTACTGATGGTTTCCATACTTTTCCATGTGTTCTATGAAATTTTCCAAGAAATAAATCTAATAAATATTACATCATATATAAATTTCTATTATTTGGCCTTTTTTTAGTCTTGAACATCTGAACTTTCAGTTTAACACTTATAATCTCTCCCAGATTATTGTCCAAAGTTAAGAAAATGTTCAACAATGGGATCCACTCCACTTATACATAAGTAATGTTATTAAAAAAATTTAATATGCTTAAAATTTCCATGGTTATCCTAATCCTAGGTCTAAATTTGATGATGCAATTGGAAGAAATGCCCCCTTAGGATTTAATCTTTGGCCTTTTACTAGCCATTATTTTAGTTTTCCTTCTAAAATGTTATGCTTAATCCATACATTGGGAAAGAATTGGTTATAAGATACCTTAGTGTTGGGATCATAAGGTTACTTTCAAATTTACTTATAAAAATGTATGCAAGTGTATTATTCCCTTTTCTAAGGTTTAGATAATCTCCAAATTAAATAACATTAAAGAACAAATCACAAAGCAAGTAGATACAGAGCATTACCTCTAGTTTCACTTCTACTTGTTGAAGCCCCATGGTTTTGATTTGAAGTAGGTCATTCATGTTTTTATCCTCATCTTAGGATAATTGGTCTTGTTAAAATTATAGTGCCATAGACTCCATTGTATTCCATAGTGTTGAATAATATGGAAACTTAAAAGTGAGGGAATTTTTTTTTAATAGGGTATTTGTGTATTTGATATTTCCATCATAAGAATATGCAGAAGGGGAATAAAAACATGTTGGTTTTGAATAATAATCCATTTTATTAATATAAAAAATGTAATTCTTTCACCAACTAGTCTAGATGCTCTTTTGAAAATTCACTAAAGACTAAGTCTTTTGGTCACATGAGAGATTCAAAATTGTAATGTTTACTCATAGATTAATGGTGAAGTGAATTGAATTTTTCTTTTATTTTTTTTATATTACCCAAATTATATATCTTTAATTCCTAATTCATGTAAATTAAATTAAAATAAAAAATTTTGATTTTGGTTCTCATTTTAAAATTAAACATGCCAGTCAGCTTTGGCAGGCTTATATGTTTGCCAAATAGAACTTTTCATCAAGTTTGTATGTCTAATAACTTTATTTAATACATGTCAATTTATCACTTACTATCTCTTTTATTTATTTTTTAACTTAATTATTTCAACATTATCCACTTTTATGCTTTTTATTTACCCATTCATTTAGATGTATGATCCTACTTTATGTACTCTATGGTTGCAGGCTAACATAATTGAGCCACATGCAGTGATCTTAGGTTACAAGAACTTGGAGGCTTGGGGCCTCAACTATTTAAAAAAATTTATCTATGTACATCTTTTGGAAGGCTTATGGTAACATGGTATTGCCATGTTTCATGATCTCAATACTATAGGGACTTAAGGCATTGGAACCTTAGAACCATTAAGCTATTAACTTGGGTTTAGACTTCCATAATTTTGAGATAATGAAATTGTGCCAACTATCAAACTATTAGAGCTCAAAACCTTGAAACCTCAAGGCCATTAGACCCTATTTAATCCTTCAAAGGTTTTGGATTAACATAATTTTGCCACTTGTCAAGCTCTTTGATTTGAACTTTTGTAGTTCTAGGTAATGTGATTATGCCATGTGTCATGTTCTTGGGGCTCATAACTTTGATAACTTAGATTTTTTTGAAGTGAACTTCATCCTTGATAATTGTGGTTTTTTCATGTGAATGTCTTATAGATTCCTATATCTTGATAAAGTATAAAACTTTTCTAAACTATGATCAAATCCAAGTAACATAATAACACCATATATCAAGCTATTGGAGCTTATGAACTTTGAACATTTAGAAACTTTTATGAAGGCTAAAGACTCCAGGTAACATAGTTTTGATAGTTATCTTGATCTTGGATGAGTAGAATAGGGCCTGACCATGAATGATTTAAAATTCTTTTAAAATAATCCTAAAAACATAAAAAAAATATAGGAACACTAAGACAAGACATATTAGTTTCATTAGTCCAAAAAAATAATAAATTCAATTATGAAAACCCAAGTTTTAAGATCAATCAAAAATCAATGTTCAAACTTTGATTTTCATAAATTTTGAACTTTCTAACTTTAGACTTTGAAGACAACATTAGAATTATGAAAAATAAAACCAATCATGGGTGTTTTAGGCTTATAAGACCTTTGAATAATGATACTCAAACAATATTTCTTCCCTATTTAAATTTTTAAAATGGGTTGTGTGTGCTAAGGCACAACATAGTTCCATGATAGATATCATGAAATTTTCTTGTAGTTTACTCATTTTATGGAGTCTCATTGATATGTTAATAATTTAATGTGTTTTTCATTTCTATATATATCGTATACATGACACATACATGCCTCAGAGTGCATGTTTCACATATACTCATATGCTACATTCTTACTATGATGAGATATTCTCCACAAATTAGTGCATACTTTACACTAATTAGATGTTTTTAACTCCTTTTGGGATAATTAATTCATAAGATACACCCATCATGTTAAAATAGGGGAATACACAATGTCTTATCTTATAAAATAATCCTTCACAGTCAAGTATTTCATATTTTGGGCACATATTGCTTTAGAATGGTATATGTTTATGCATATTATTATAGGTTTTTTTAAGAATATAATAGGTTCAACATATAATTCAAGGAATATGTCATGTTTTCATAGGATTATGCGTAAAATTTCATAGATTTTATCATGACTTATATTTCACACATCACCAAGTTGTAGGAATATGTGATCCATATGTTCACATTTTCACATATATTATTAAATTTTGGACTCATGATACATAGATAATTGGATTGGAAACATATACAATGCATATGTGGCACATTATAAAAACTTAAACTTAGTAGTTACTCAAGCATTACTAAGGTATTACTCAAATTTAATCATATAATCTATTTATAATAGAAGATTTATAAACTTTGCATAGATTCTCAGGCATTTCTCATATTTATTGGAACCCATAGTGGGTTCTAGTTTGTAGATATAGTGAGTTTTGTGGGGATGAATTTTTATATGAATTAAATTAATGGAACATAATTATTTTAAATAATGGTTAAGAAAAATTTAGTTCAACCCATAGTTTTATAAAATCATCTCTAAGGGGCATGATTACCTCATTCTCCATTATCTCTAGAAGATAATTCTCCAAAAGGAATCCTAATTTACATGTATACAATTTTATTTATTCCTTAATATTTAATTTCATATATGTTTAATCTTATAATTAAGATTTACATCATAATTGAAAATTTAATTTCTACATGTTTCACTATAGTTTTTCATGGAGCAATGCATGACACTCAAAACACAATTAAGTGCACCATCATGGTTATCCTCATTTATCACCTTATATCCTTTTAATTTATAGATTAAATTATGAGAATAAAAAGGGAAAAATTTAGACACACATTTTTTTATCTTATACATTTTAAAACATAAAATTTTACCAATATTTAACATACTTGACTTATGAACACATACATGACTCTTGTACACATCCTTCCTAATCCTTTCATCCATATATTGTATTGGCCTTCCTAAATTTAATTATTATTACATAGGGTTCCAACTATGTTTACCTAAACATATTGATATCATTATAATATTGTCTCATTATCTCATATCATTATTACTATTTCATAAATAGTTTCTTCCTTCCTCAAATAATTTAACCACTACAGACCTATCCTTTTAGTCTAGACTTGTTTGTGTGCCCTTTAATGGTTATTTCCCCAAATCAAAATTTTTAAAATGTGTCAACCTTTACATATTGTATGTTGATTAAAAATAAATTTCCCTAAAGAGTTAGCTATATCAACATATCAAGTTTAATCTTAGTTACATCTAGAACTTATTTATCTATAATTAGAAATCACTCTGTACATTAAGAACTATGTTAAAGTTTCCAAATATTGAAAACCTAAAGAGACTAAATCCTTGACCTAAGTTTGAATACCACTACAAGGTCAAATCAGAGATTTTTAAATGTTTAAATCCATAAAAAGAATTGAAATACAAGATAATATTAAAAAATATTTCACACACTTAGCTAAATGGGAGAACTATAATCATTATTTCATTAAATTTGGACATATTTAAGTCTATATTGAAAACTAAAACTATTGTTACTATATTTTTATAGGATCAATTATTTCAAATATTAAATTCTATTTACTCTATTATTTGATTCCAATTTTGAGTTTACTAGAATTGCATGTCATATTTTATGGATCCTAGTTTAAATGTTTTTGGAATTCAAAGTTTATAAACAATTGGTAGTTTATATTATTCTAGTTTGTTAAAATAATTCAATATTTTTTTGAAAAGAATGGTTAAGTAATTAATATTTAATTTTCATGTAATAGATTCAAAATTGAAAAGAAATTTTGTCTCCCAATTTGAATCTAAGCTTAGAGAATATTGAAACTAGAAACATTCTCTACGAAATCAATCTACTCAAGCTAATGATATCATAATCTTTGTTTTAGGGAGGCTAATCAAGTTTTTTATATCATAGTCATTATAGGGGATTGTTCACTTATAAAATTTAAATGAATGATATTTAAACTAATGATCAACAATAGCATACTTCAATGGCCTCATTAATATTAATAATCATTTGACAAAAGAAAATATTAACTTTCAAGAACACTCAAGGAGGTCTGATAGCAATGAAAAAAGAGAATTTAACCTTTCTCATGTTAGAGAGGCTTGATGGAAATGTGAAAAAGAGAGTATTAACTTTCCCATGCTTAGAAAATATAATTATAAAATGAAGTATTTAATCTCCCACACTTAGAGGATGGCAAGCATATCAAGTAGTTATGACATCAGTACTCCATTATCTATTAAATTATCCATCTTCATTAATTATGGAACTGTCAATCTCATTCAACTCTAAATCATGTCATTACTCAAAGTTTTAAACATGTAATCTCTCCTTAATTATGGTCCTCATGCTCTGTAATCCTAAAAAGATATATGTAACTACTTTGATGGTGATATCATCCTCAAAAGACTAATTTATCAAGAGTTGATGGTGTTTTAACATTTTATGACTTAGTATATGTAAATCCTATGTTGTTAAAGAGATGAGTATAATAATAACCTATAATAAAAATTGGAAATAATTGATTTGACAAGATTTTCACAAAATAGCAAGAATATAGATAAAGAGCACTTAGCTAGAGTAAAATAGGTATTTTTATGGATTAAGAGGCCTAGAAACATGCTAGAAAAATAGGTAGACACCTTTAGTTCTGGACTTGGCTCATTTCTTGGGCAAAGAAGTGGACATAAGCTATAGTGAAGTATGTGAAAAGGAAATCCATAATATGGTGTCCTCTATACTAAATTTGAATAGTGAGCTAAATTATGAGAAATAAAACCCTACTTTACCCCCACCATGATATATAGGCTGAATCTAAGTATGTAAATTGAATATGTGTAGAAAAAATGCATGCTTGCCCCCACTATGATATGTGTACTAAATATGAGTATATAAAATGAATATGTGGAGAAATAAGGCCTGCTTGCCCCCACTCTGATGTGTATACTAAATATAAGTATATAAATTGGGTCTAGTGGAAGGCTATTTATCAACCGATGTAGATAGTCATGTGACCCAAACTAGTGAAAATTTGGTGGCATCCTAGTGACATCCTATTGAAAATATGAATTTAACTTCGCAATCTAAAAATAGAGATCAAGGACATGTGCTCTACATCATGACCCAAATATTGATATCTAAGTAATGTAGATATGCATTTGAACATCTATATATATAATTCAAATTGTATATCTAAGTGAACTTGTATATCTAAGTCAAAATATATACCTATGTGAACCTATATATCTAAGTCAAATTATATATCTAAATGAACCTATATATTTAAGTAAAACTATATATATTTTTGAACATGTATATCTGAATAAAACTATATATTTGAGTCAAACATGTGTATTTAAATATATGTATTTAAGTAGACCTATGTTTATTGAATAGGTGTATTTGAGTGAATTTGTGTGTCTGAATATTTATATCTGAATAGACTAGTGTGTCTAAATATATGTATCTAAGTCAACCTATGTGTTTGAATAGTTGTATCTGAGTGAAGCTATGTCTAAATATCTATACATGAGTATAAATATGTCTTTGAATAGTTGTATATGAGTGAACCTATGTGTCTAAATATCTATATCTAAGTAGACGTATGTGTTTGAATATCTATATCTGAGTAGACCTATGTGTCTGAATAGCTATATGTCTAAAGAAATCTATGTGTATTTTCCCCCCTTTTGGTGAGAGAGCCAAGACTAAGGTAAGGGTGCTAACCAAATATGGTAATGATTAGATGTGTTGGTGGTATATAGTTAGGGTGATGTTGTATTGAGTTTGAATATTTTATTTATTGTGATAGAGTTGATTGTTAAATTTGGTAATGGGATAAATGTTTGGTCTATATTGAGTTTATTATGATAATATCATTTTTGTCATTTTTTAGAGTTAAATGTGATCATGATATTGGTTTAACCAATATAGGTTGATGCACATTAAGGTCATGTCCCATGTGTAATAAATTGATCACAAATACAAGTTATGGTTCTCTAGATATCGTGTTGGCAAGAAGTTGATATTAGTTGGCAAAATTGGTGTATGAAGTCAACCTTAGTAAGGTGTAATTTTATAAATGTGACTTAAATAGGTTATTTTATGAGTTTGACAATTATTTTGAATCATTTTATTTGATAGTTATTATTTTTTCTGAGCTAGAGAATATGCTGATGAGATAAGGAATAAATTTGACCCAGTATGAGGAGGTGGAGGCATTTATCCAAGCTGAGGAGGAGGTTACCCTAGTAAGGAGCCTATACTTCTTCCTATTTTTATCATTTTTAGCATATTTTTTACTTTTTTATTAAAATATAGTAGTTTAGGGCTACTTTTTTTTAAAAGTGTCACTTTTGTCATCATATTATCACTAGTGTCTAGGATATGGTGCTAGAGTCCTAGATATGGTGTTATTTTCTAGTGTTACTATCTTGTATGTAGTGATAGTGTCCATTAGGCCTAGTTTATGATGATTGTTATTTTTTAATGGTATTTTATGACTATTTCTATATATGATCTTATATTTTATGTTGCTAATGTTGGATTTGGTTATATTTTTATAGGTTGATGCATGTATGAGAGAATTATAGAGTGGTTAGATGATGGAGAACTTATGGCATCTTATCTTGATATAAATTGAGATGGATATGGTAGAGAGATCTATTTTACATCATGTGACATCCTTAGATTCAATGACCTAAGATAAACACATGATCATTTCAAAATGTGAGAGGTGAGATGCATATGCATGTACATTCTAGTTACCTACTAAGGAGATGAATGTTACCCTAGATGTTGTGTATAGGATCATATAATTACCCATTACTAATAAGAGAGACATACTATAGGAAGATATTGGTGATTTATCAATACAATAGGTTGCTAGGTATTTTTATTCTATGTCTACATGGACTCATTGTATAGGGAGCTACAATGATATATTATTGTCACTGATTGTCATAACATATGTTCCATTATTGTAGAAGTTTTTAATTATTTTATTGGATTATTTTATGGTGGTAGATGGAAGTGGGGTATTTATCTCCTATAGGATGTATGAGATATTGTAAGACATAGAGGAGCATAATATTGTATAATCATGGGGTCATAGTATGTTAGCCTATGTGTACTTGTATATGTACCATTTTATCTAGAAGATGTGTGATATAGGTATTAGATATCCCACACTATTACACTATTAGGCATATGAGCATATAGTAGTGAGTAGACCAACATTGCCTCTACAAGGTGATTGGGCCCACCCACAATCATTTATACAGAGCTGAATTAGGATGAACTGCATGCCTAGGAGGAGCATGATTTAGTTTTAGGAGGTGATAGATAGGTTGGAAGCTAGAGACATTATCTAGAGGCCTTATAGGGGCTATGATGGATGTCCTAAGGAAGATGCTCAACTAAGACATGTTTGAGTGAGTTATTGGCTACATGACCATTGGGTCAATGTATATTAGAGGTTATAATATGATCAAGTGACATAATAATTTGGTGCTACTCAAGATGTTCCCCTATGCTAATGGTGTGGTTGAGGAGTTCTTAGGATCTAGTTAGGCTAGGTAGTGAGCCTAGACCATCAACTATGGATTTATCCCTAATTTAATTGATAGAATAAGATCTAGTGATTGACATACTAGATGTGGATGATGTAAGAGTTAATGATGCCTATATATCATGGTGGAGATATCATATATGGGCACCTCTATTTCCAATAGGTGGGATTATTGTAGAGGGTGTATTAGATGTGGATCCCCTTAGGGATATCGATGGTAACTTATTATTTTATGTTTGTTTATTATATGTATTTGGTTAAGTATCTGATGTGATGTGTGGGTATGTGTATATTTAGGTGATGATGAGTATTGGGAGACTATAATCAAGTTAAAACATTGTGTACTAACATGACATATTCTTGATGATGTTGTGGACAATGGATTAGTGGAGAGGGCCATGGATGTTGTTGGTGTTCATTCCCATTTGTTTGATCAATTTTCCATAGCTAATGTGATGTATAGACAAGAAATTTTAAATAGGGATGAGGCACATGTGGAGTTGTATATATGAACCATTTTTGCACTTGATTCTTTGGGTGGGGTAAGTAGTTAGATAGTGGATGATTACGTAGATCGACAATGAGAGCATATGCAATCATCATTCGAGGTCACAAAGGGATAATGGGGCCTTTAGTTTAAGTAAGGATATGTTTGAGAGTGAGAGTGAGGGGTTTGGTACTAATGGTCATGTCGCTATTATTGAGTGATATACAATATTTGTATTGAAACTATGTTTTGAGTTATATATATGGATGTTTGTTGTTATATGGGCACTATGTATATTGGTATATTGATATAGTTATATTTTGAATGTTTACATGTGTTTAATTGTTTTGATTATGTTAAATGGTGATACTGGTATATATTATTTCTCTAAGTAATGGTAATGAATTTTTTTTATCAAATTACAAATGTTTTCAGTAGACATATATAGTGGACTAGGAATGTTATTTGTTGGCATAGGTTTTACAAGTGTTTCATAGGATATCTACAAGTAGATCATGTTATGATCAATAGGAATCCAAGAGGGGAGATTAATATCATATTAGTATGATCAAAACCAAATAAAATGCACTAATAAAACTAACACCTCTATCTGAGACACTCAAATAGCAAGAGAAAAATACAAGTAACTATTAATAAAAGATAAAACAACCATTATTTACCTTACTTAAGATAAAGAGTTATATGTTGGCCATGGATGGATGTGCTCAGTTGTGTGTTCAAATAATATTTGGCAATGGTGTTCCTTATATCATCTCTCCTTATTACCTTGGTAATGTTGGACTTGGGTTTGGGTTTGGCTTGGTTTTTTCTCAAAAAATGAGAATTATAACACTACAAAGATGGTATTTGAAGGTATTTTTGCATCATAACATTACACCAAAAGATCTTTTTGAAGTTATTTTAGCATAATAACCTTGTATAAAAAAAATCTCATTAAATAATTGGTAAATTATTATATTTATTGTCTTCTAAACTAACTCTAACCCTAACATAGTTAGGTAAGATTTAACTATAGTTTAGTTTATACTAACCCTAATTGAGTTAGGGAGGGGACAAGTAATTAATATTTGGGATAAAGATCCCATTTATTAAGCATAGCTTTCCATATCTAAATTTAAGGCTTTAGGGAAGATATTTTCAATTTATTGACTTTGAGGATGATGACATCATCATGACCTCATTTTTATTGGAATTTAATTTTAAGATAATTCATTTTCACTAATTTCACATGGAAATTTCACTTAAGCATTTAATTTTATTTGCTTGGTTAATTCATTATGCTTAGCATTTTTTCACTTTAAGAATTGTTTAAGTTCCTTGCTTAATGGGTCAAAAGGCCAAACTATCAATTTGATAGGTCACAAGTTGACTAGAGATGAATTCATGAGAAGTTAGTATTGTGTATAAGATAATACTCCAAATAGGGGTACTTCAACATGATTCTAAGGACTAATGTTTGACATATGAATGAATTTGGTATATTCAATGATTCTTAAGCTTAATTTGCATGTGTGGTACAAATGAATCTAAAGTCTAATTGGAACATAGTTGTGGACAAAACATGCTATCTATAGTTTTCCCATATTTTGGAACATGTTGAAAGACATAAGCATAATAATTTATTCTCAAAGAATGAAAAATTCATTATTGCCTTGGCTAAATTCATTTTCAATAATTGCACATGAAAATTTAACTTAAGCATTTAATTTTATTTGCTTAGTAATTAATTTTTCTTATCTTTTTTTTACTTTAGGATTTGTTTAAGTGTCCCACTTAATGGGTTCAAAGGCAAAAGTATCAAATTTCTAGGTCACAAGTTGACTAGAGATGAATCTGTGAGAGGTTATTATTGCATATAAGATAATAATCCAAATAGAGATACCTCAATATGATTATGATAATTAATGTTCAATGTGAAAATGAATTTTGAACATTTAGTAATTCTTAGTCTTAACTTACAATGTTTGGTAGAAACAAATCTGAAGTTAGATTAGAACACAGTTGTGGCCAAAATAGAGTGTCCACAATTTTCCCTTATTTGGGAAGATGTAAAATAAATGAATAGTAAAATATTCTCAAAGAATGAAAAATTCATTAATGCCTTGGTTAATGCCCCAGAAGGTGGTGGATGAGCCTTGGATGCCCCCTTACGGGAGTGGTCAAAAAATAAGGTCGTTGAACATTTCATTGAAAGGAAGGAAATGATGCAACCTACATTTAACGGGGGTGAAAACATTAATTTGACTAAAGGTAGTTATAATCAGTGGCATAGTGAGATTTCATAGTAGGAAAAATAAAAATAATTATTTTACCAAAGGTGGTTATAATCATTGGTATAATGAAAATTCCCTAGTATGGCATGGTTATGAGAATGATTTGCCCAAAGTCAATTATAATTAGTAGCATAATAAAAACATGACCTAGTAGGGTGAAGAGGTGATAATGATTTTCCCAAAGGTATTCATAATCATTAGCATAATAAAAACATGCCCCAATAGGGCAGATAGATTGAAAATAATGATTTTCCCAAAGGTGGTAATAATCATTGGCATATTGGGTTTCTCCAATTGGGCAGAGGGAAGCATGATATAACTTGTCTTTACCCCAGTAGGGAAAATTGGAAAAGGGGGATTATGTACTAAATACATACTCATAGAGTAAGAGTAAGTCATTATAAAGGATAAACATGAATTTGGGCTACCTTCTAGTATTGAGATACATGTCCCAACTATTAGGGATTAATATTCATTTGTGATTTAATTACATTGTATTTGGGAAGTATTTGGGTAAATTAGAAATTTTTCAAGTGTGAATAAGGGGAAGTATTATGGCATTATTTCTTGTAATCTCCACCAAACTAAATTTTATTGTAGCTTGGGATATTATATATCATATTTATAGATAAATATAGTAATAATGTGTATCTAAAGAATGGGAAACTCACTTTAAAAACAAATACAAATCACTTAGGTGTAAGATATGAAAAATCCAATCCCAAATGAATATAATGCAATAAACTAAGTTTAGGAACATACATTAAGTCACAACTAAAGTACAATATATGGGTAATCAAGACTCAAGTGTAAATAAAGTGTATAATCCTATGGTAACCGAGAAACAAAAAAGAAAAGAGGTAAAATAAAAGCAAAATAGACAAATAAATAAATAAATACCAATAAATAAATACACAACAAAACACCAATAAAAATAAACAAATAAACAACAAAACACCAATAAACAAAAATGGCCATAAATAAAATAAAATAATCTGAAATAAGTAAATAATCGTTAATTACAATGTTAGTACAAACATAAAACAAATTATTCATGCATGTGTAATAGAGGTGTTACTCATAACAACAAGGTGAATCCTATGTTATATAGCAATAATGCAAGTATAAAAACACAAGAACAAAATATTAAAAATATTTCCCCTAGGCTAAAGGGGATAATGACACAAACAAACAAAATGGGGTGGAATAAAATAAAATTAAGGGTTAGCCAAGCTAACTCTAGATGCACTAGGCAAGTGGGCATTGTCTACATAGTTCCACAGACACAAGATCCAATGTGAAATTTAGGCCAAATGTAGTTATCCCAAGATATGGGATAGAATAAAATGAATGATTTATAAAACATGATTGATGTGTATAGGAAAATGGGAATGATCTCAAAAAATGATGAGTGCATGAGAAAAGAGGGGATGATGTTCTACAATCATGAAAATGTCAATACAAATAAATCATACAAGTTCAAGAGTATGGTTAAGCTAAAACCACACTAAGAGATGATAGGCAAGTGCTTACACATGAACTAGGTTCATAATTATTATAATGTTTGAGGCTCAAAATGAGAATAATCTCATAAAATGGTGAGAGCATAAATAATGAGTTCTCACAAAATAGCAAGAGAGTTGGTGGAGACAAACTTAGAGGAATAAATTATCCAAGAAAATGATGAAGAAAATCAATCACCAACATTGGTGGATATGAATCCAAATGCACTAGGAAAGTAAACACTACCTACATAGCCCCATGGACACAAAGTCCAATGTGGACTTCAGGCTGAATATAGTTCTCCTAAAAATGGGATGAAATATGATAAAAAACTGGAATAGGAAAATGGAAATGGTCATGATGAAATCTATGAGAACACATCATTTACATCATTTAACTAGGAGATATATGTCTTGAGTGGCAAGGATATAATCTAAATGGTTGTTCATACATCCAAGTTTTTTGGTTTTTCATGTGTCTCAACTCAATCAAGAATTATGAGACATAAAATGGGTAAACTAAAAAAATAGTGAGAGCATGGATTAAAGATGCTCACAAAATAGTGAGAGCATTCAAATCTTAAAATGTTGTAAAAATGGAGAGTGTGGTAAAGGGGTGACTGAGCTAACCTCATTTTAAATCAAGTGCTACCTAAATAGTCCCTCAAGACCTCAAATCACTATAGTTTTTCATTTACAATGGAATAATTCAACTAGGTAGCAATAAGTTCATGAATTAGGCAAATAACACAATATGGCATAGGGAATTTGGCAATTATGGATAAAATGGGCTTATTCATAATTTTACCTAAGGTGGTTATAATGAGGAAACATAGATAGGTACCAATGATACTAATTTTCCCTAAGGAGGTTATAATTAGTAGCATTGAGAATGAGATAAAATGTGACAATAATGAAGAATGTAATTACCAAACCAATACCATATTGTCCTAAGATACTACCTCCATAGGGAAATATTGAATCAACTACTGAAACTCCATTTGAATCCCATCACTGAAAGTGCCTAGAGAACCAATGGATAAGAACCAAGGACAAAAAAGATGGGAAAGGGAGGGTAAAATAGCTTTAGATAATTAAGAAAGGTATGGTAGGAACAATATATGGTATGGTACAAGGAAGGTGACATTATGGTATGATGTAAATGATCATCATAGAAAATATCTCAAGTTTTTCAAGCAAAATAATGTTTGAGGTGTATTATGTTCATGGGATCATCAAGTTCATCACCTTCTTGTGTATCTAATATGTAAGCTCCAGATCCATAATTAGTAACAATGACATAAGGGCCTATCCAATTAGGTTTGAACTTGCATTTCTTATTTTTATTATTCATGGTGTTATTTTGGTTTTCTTTGAGGACAAGATCACTAAGCTCAAACTCTTTGTGCTTGACACACCATTTAGATTGACCACATAACTAGTTATGATATGATTGAAGGTTGTTCACAATGGCCATCCATTTTTTGTCGCATAACTCCAACTCCTAAAAGTGAGATACTTTGTAATCTTCATCATTAGGGATATGTTTTAATTAAATAAACAAAGAATACAACTCAAACTTGATGGTAAGAATGACCTTAGTTCCATAGACAAAGGAATATTGTGTGGTTCCTATTATAGTACTATAATTATTAAGATAATCCCAAAGGGTGTGGAAGATCTAAAATTTCCAATCATGGCTAGCTTCATTGATAATATTGTTAATAATATTGATAATGGTTTTATTAGATGCCTCTATTTGGCCATTATCTTGTGGGTAATATGTAGTGGAAAAATGTTGGGAAATTTTGAACTTGGCACAATTTTTTTTGACATCTTTTTTCTTAAATTATCCATCATTATTAGATATATTGTTAGATGGGATACCATTGTGGTATAAGAGATGGTTGAAGATGAATTTGTAATTTTTTTCTAGTCATGTAAGTGAGGGATATAGCTTTGACCCACTTAGTGAAATACTTGGTGGTGATAAGGATATGTGTATGTCCATCTAAAGAGGTAAGGTTAATATTACCAATGAGATCAAGTATTCACATGTAAAATGACCGTGGTGTACTCATTGGTTTGATTGTTCTAGCTAGAACATGAATCAAATTAGCATGCCTTTAGAATTTGTTACATCTTTTTACATAAACAACTGCATCTACTTCTAGTTATCTAATAATAACTAGTATGTAGGAGATTTTTGGAAAAGATGTCCTCATTCATGTAGGATACAAAAATTCCTTAATTAAATTCCCTCAATGCTAATGCAACTTTTACTAAATTTAACCAATGAAGCAAAGTTCCATCAAAGCTTGGGTAGTAAAGGGTTGGGTCAAGTAGGGTATATTGAGAGGCTTGGTGTGTAAAGGATTTTTGTTTTTTTTATGAAATTTCTAGTGGAAGGACTTAGTCATGAAGGTAGTTATATAAGTTTTAATACCAAATATAACTGGGACAAATAATATCATAGATCATTTCAATAGTCATAGGCTCATAAGCAGATGCTAGAAGATGTTCAATGAGGAGCTGATAGTCTTTTGCCTTGTCTATGTTGTGGATAAAATAATTAATAAAATCTATGACATTTACTATCATATTATTATCTTGAAATATGTGTTAAAATTGAATGTAGGAAATATGCTACTTTAGAATGACCATCATGGCCTTGTATGGTACCAGATTATCATCTTTCATTTAGAATTGATCTGTAGCCTAATTAATGATTTAATAAGAATCAATATGAGCCAAAATATGTCGAATATTCCATTTCATTACTTGGCATAGCCTTATAATGAGTGATTTGTATTCAACCATGTTATTAGTACAAGGAAAGTTGATATGAAATGATTTGGGAATGAGGTTCCCCTATGGTGTAATAAATAGTAGGCTTACTCCTGATCTAAGAGATGTGAATGAATCATCAAAATATAACTTTTAGTGTTTCTCTTCAAGAGTTTTTTTTATGGTGGCCTTGATGAAATCATTTTGGAATCTAAAGTAAGTGGTTTAGTATTTTAAAGGGGAGATTCAATAAGCTAATTTTCAAGTACTTGTCCCTTTATGGCCTTTTGATTGACATACTCAATCTCAAATTCAATTATAAGCATGATACATTTAGCAATGTAGACTTGTAAATATATTTTGGATAGTAAATATTTGAATGGATCTACTTTTGTAATGGTTATGGTCTTATTGTTAAGCATGTAATATAATAGTTTTTGGGATGAAAATACCATAACTAAACAATCTTTTTCTATTGGCATCTAGTTATGTTAATATGCTATTAGTGCATAAATTAGATATTACACAACATTCTCTTTCCCATTTTCATCATGTTGAGCTAAAATTTCCCCTAAGGCATTGTTAATGGTAGATAGGTATAGTAGAAATGGACTCCCTAGCATTGGTGGTAATAGAATGGATGGATTTGATAAGTATTCCTTAAATCACTAAAATTATATCTCAAAGAAATGTAATATATTTCTTCAATAAATGAGTGAAGGGATGGAATTTATTGGCCAACTAAAAAATGAAGCATATGATAGATTGGATTTTGCCTTAAAAACTATGGACATGCTTCAAATTGGAAGGTGGAAACATCGAGGTAATTGCTTGTACATTAGTAGGATCAACTTCATTGCCTTGACAAGATACAATAAAGCCTAAATTTTTTCCCAAAGTGACACTGAAGACACATTTATTGGGTTGAGTAAAACCTTTACTCATGAATCCTTTCTAATTTATTTTTTAGTATAGTTACATGATCTACATAGGTCTTAGATTTACCCAATATGTCATTGACATAGTCTTTGATAATATAATGCATCATGTCATGAAATATAATGGTCATAGATCTATGGCATGTGGCCCTAGCATTCTTTAAGCTAAATGGCATAACCTGATAGAAAAACATTCCCCAAGGAGTGGTGAATGTTGTTTTGTGTTGGTCTTTTGGTATGATCTCAATCAATTATATCTCAAAAAGTCATCCATAATGGAAAACATTTCATACTTAGTTGTGGAGTTAACTATCATGTTAAAATTTGGTAGAGAAAAGTCATCCTTAGGGTAGGCCTTATTGATGTATATGAAATTAGTGTATATTCTAATCCATTGAGTATTTTTACTAATAGGCATAATGTTTTAGATCCACTCTGAATAGTCAATTAGTCTAATTCATCTCACTTCCAAGAGTTTTTACAACTCTTTCTTAAATACACAATAATATGAGGATGCATTTTACACACTTTTTGTTTCATGGGTTTGGCATTAGGATGCACAATGAGATGGTATAAAACCAAGGTGGGGTCCAAACTTGGCATGTCAAAATAGTCTCATGTAAAAATGTCAACAAACTCTCTCAAAATGGATGTCATAACTTCATGTTCCTCTTCATTGAGGGACATGCCTAATTTTATCCACGTTGGGTATTATGGACTCCCAATGTTGACTTTTTTAGTGTCTTATACTAAGAGAGTCAAGCCATTATTTAGAATAGTTGTTAAGGATGTGAATTATCCAGAAATGGAAAAATATTTTGGTTAGACTGGTTCTTCAAGCTCTCCCAAACATGATGAATTTGAATCTCTTAATGGTAGTAATGGCCATATAACAAATAATATAGGACATTCTCAAATAGTTTTATTACAGACATGTTATTCCTCTATACTAAAATTATACCCAAAATTAATTTCATTATTGGTGGTATCCCTATGTTAATTTGAATAAGGGTGAACAACCTCATCTAATGACACCTGAAACATGTTTTTATCAATAGACTGGCATTTTTCTTTAACTTTTACCTAGTCCAAAAGTGCCTCAAAAAGGTTTTCACTTTGGGACCTCAATGTTTATTATTTTGTTTTTGGCTAAGGTTGTTCACCCACTATCTAAAATAGTTTTTTGGATCCAGTTTGATGGAGAACCCTTGTTTGTGGTCTCCTAATAGAACATGATTTCTTAGACCTAGAAAAAAGCAAAAGGCCTCATCATTCTCAAACTCATTTAAAGGTACCATAGATTCTTTTTGGTCTCAGTTTATAAGTTGAGGATGATAGAGGGGAAGTGAGGAATGTAGAATTACTGACATAATGGTAAAAATGGTATATGGGTCAAATAATCTAGTACTAGAAAAGTCTTCATATAAGTTATGATTATAAACTACTTCATTTCTAGCATCATCATCACTAGTCATTGGTGTATGAACATGAATAAGATATGTGGGTCACCCCCAACTGATTTAAATTTGATACCATAAGTTCCTTTATATCTTGTCATAGAAATTAGCTCAAGAGTACCCTACTAATTTGGCCTAAGGCCTTTACCTTCATATGCTCGGTTATCCTTGATCCTATTAGGATGGGATACTTTGTACTGTGGTATCAATCAACCAATTTGTCATTTTATTACCATGAATCATCATTGGAAAGTGGGTCTTATTATTGGCTAGTGGTAGGGGTGAAAATAATAGGCACAAGGATATGAAGCTTTCCTTTTCCCTTTCATCACCATTCCATGCAATATGTCTTAGCTTTAGGCCTTCCATAGGTCTTGGGGTTTTGTGTAAGCTTGGCTATATGGAATGTGTCATAGGTAAAATACTCTCCTCGACCATTGTATAAAATGGTAAAATTACTAGACATTTAAATAAGAATCATATGTAAAAATGAGGCAAGGTTATCATGGTCTATATAATTAGCCTCTGATAATTCAACAAGTATATATTTGTCTTTGTCATTCTTTGGCACTAGATCTAGACCAAAATGGTAATTGTAGCTTTCATATTCAGCTTTCAAATGCTTGAAATTTTCATACATATGTAAATATACATGGATAATTACCTCCATTCCTAAGTGAATAAACTTGATACATTAGTGCAATGTTGAAGCAATTACATGAATTTCATGTATCAATGGTCTACCCAAAAGCAAATTGTATGACAAATCCTAATCTAACACATGGAAAAGTGTATCATGGGCTAAAGTCCCAATAATCATTAGAAAACTTATGGTTCTATATGATTCATTCTCTTCATTATCATAGGCCTTGATAGTAATAGTCTCTATCTAAAGGTCAGTGATTTTATATCCCAAATGCTTGATTAGTTTTAGAGACACAATATTCATGCCTAATCCATTGTATATGAGGATAATTTTAACTTTATGCTACGTGATGAAAAATTTAATGTATAGTGGGTTATTAAAAAGAGGGCCAAGGGATGACATATCACTTTGGTTGAAGGTTATTTTTAGGCCTAGGGCTAGGTGTCCAACCAAAGCTTGAAATTTATCTGAGGTGATGTAATTTTGCACTTGGGATTGGCCTAGGAGTTCTATAAGGATATTATTATGGATGGTAGATGTATGAAATAAATCCAAAATGGATATTTGTGTAGGTGTCTTTTGGATTTATTCTATAATATCATACATCTTTTCCTTAACAATGGTAATTGTCTTGTTCATAACCAACATAATAGGTTGGATTAGCTCATTGGTGAGGGGTTGTGGGTCTAAGATGGTGATTTTAGACCGTCAAGTTGTGTCTACACAATCTAGATTGGAAATAGGACTATCATAACTATAAAATGATGGAGATGGACTAGAGATGATAATTATTTATTATCACTATGTTTGGATACCATTATGGGGTATTGAAGAGTTATCGACATAGGGTACTTAAATGGTAATCCTTGGTTGTTTTTATGCTTGACTATGGTTATAGGTCAAGGAAGGAATAATGACATTGGTAAGTTTATTGAAATTATTAGATAATAGTCCTGGTCTATTGGTATTCAATCTAGGATTGATGGTAATGCTAGGAACATAACAACCTATAATATGACTTACAACTTTATTGTAGTCATGTAAAACTACATGGTAAGTCTATTAGTTTTTGGGGTCATTTTGGCCTCGGTTCCTTCCATTGTGTATTTTATGTTATTATTATTATTTATACTATTTTTGTTTCTATTAATTTGGTTATGGTCTTTGTTTTTATTATTGTTGATTGTAATTGTTATGATATGGAAAAGGGTTTTGGTAGATACCCAAGTTTTGATTGGAAGTAGATGATATATTATCCCACTAGATCTCTCCATTTTATAACATATTTTGAATGAGGTGATTCATCTACACACAATGGCATATATAATTTCCATGAAAATGATGGTATTCACATAATTCATGTTCTTTGTACCAATCTGGATAAGATATTCCATTAAGAAAGTCTTTTGGAATCAACCAACTAATCATATCATCCATGGCTAGTTTTTGAAACATTGATTCAATAATCTCACCAATGTCACTAAAGATTATAGGAGTGGGTCTTATTTTTGGAGGAGGGGTTTGAAAATGTGGTGGTTGTAGCATTTTAGGTACTAGGCTAGGCTAAGGCATAGGCTGTGCTTGATGGATATGCTATATTTTTGGATCAAGTTGATTGTGGCATAGGCTAAGTATATGGTGTTTCACCATTTGAAAATGACACAAATTATTTACTCCATTACCTAAAACATTATTGTTACAATTGTATGGCTTGGTTTTTTCAAAGTTATTAGCTTGAGTGGGTGAAAATGTTTATGCTTAGACTAGGCTAGGGTTCTAACTTGGGCCTAAGTTTTGGTTTTGGTTTTGATTCTAGTTTGAGAAAGATAATTTGATAATACCTTTGTTGATAAGGTATTTTTCAATCTATATGCCTTTCTCAATGATCTCTTTGAATGTGTGAGCACACTAGAGCTCCAAGTGATAAGATATTTTTCTATGCACATTTTTGGTAAAAAAAGCTACCATTTGTTTATCTAGTAGATGATGGGTGATGCAACTAGAAAATGCTCTTCATCTCTAAAAGTATCTTGCAAAAATCTCACCAATATTCTATTTGACCTAACTCAAATATACTAATGAAATATCATGTTCAATATTGTAGGAGAAATGTTGTATAAATTTATCCAATATATCATCAAAGTTAGATACTGAGTTCTTTGAAGACTTAAGAAGCCATTCCAAATCCCATACATCTAGAATTCAATGAAAAATAAGAATTAGGTAGATGTCACTATAGGACATTGGATGAAAATCAATGACAAACTCTTTTAGATGCTCTTTAGGGTATCCTTTACCCTTGTACTTTTCAGATTTTGGTGGCTCATAACCTAGAGGAAATGGTATCTAAAGATACCCCAATGTAAATGTGTATAAACACACATAATCCAATTTTAAATTTTCATTTTGTTTTCCCATTTGAATGGATGTAATTTCATCCTTCATATGTTTTAGTTCTTTGGCCAAGAAACTTGATGGCACATTTGGTTGTGGTTGTGGTTGGGTGGTCAAATCTAGATTACCTTGACCTGAGTATAATGGTGGTATGGAGTATTGTGTAACATTAGTTTGATGGACCAATCAACTAGGAATATTAATTCATGCATTGAGATGATTTTATTGTTATTTCATGCATTATTGGTAAATATTCAAGTTTCATTTAAAATATGGCCTTGGTTCTGAGGGAATTGGGATTGTAATGGAAGCATGTAGCTTTATGGTAGGTATTGTTCTTGCTAAGTTTAAGTAGGGAATTGATACCAAATAGTTTAATATGGCTTAATAAATGTAACTTATTGACCAAGGCCTTATCTTTGAATATGTGGCACATGTTGGGTAAAGGAAAATTATGGCCTAATAGGTATTCATTAGACATTGGCACCTCTTTGTTAAAAAAACACCTATTTTAAACTTGATGCTTGTTCGGTGTTTGGCATTTATCATTGAAAAATATAAACACATCATTTATTATAAAATACCCATGATTTTTGAGGTATATTAGTTTTCAATTATTTAGGTACCTTTATCACTACCTATTGATGTGGAACATTTATTTCCCCTATTGAGGTGGCATAGTATTCTACCTCAGTGGAGGTGGTAATCGGTCTATGCCTATGGATGAAAAATATTAGCCATCACTTTTTGAGGTGGAATAAAATTCATTTTTTTTGGGGTAAAACATTGGCTAGTTCCTGATTACTCATCCCCTATTTTTCCATGTTTGAAAAAGTAGGTGTTTGAGGAGTGGGAGTACCTTGTTGTGGTTGGGAACTAGGCATTCCTGCTTCTTGTTATTATGAACCAATTATGATATTATCAATAGGTACATGTTTTTTAGGGTTATTTGGTGGTTAATTTACCTCACCTTTGCTTGAATAGGAATACACTTGAATGTTATCCATTGTATTTGGCACATGGTCCTAAGTAGAGGCCACAATCACTTCCTCAATGAATAGGACATTAAACATGTCACCTACTAAATTACTTTGGGAAAATGGATCCATACCTAGATTATAACAACCTAAAAAATCAATTGGAATGAATTTTTAAGGTTTTAATTTTATAAGTGGATCATTTGATATGGCCATAGTATTAAAATTCCATGCTAGATTAAGATAGATTTGATATTCTTGTTACATTTGTATGAATTGGTCCTCCATGAGGACCTTCCCCTTTGCAAGCATATCGGGATATTGGTTTGACATAGGAATTATTTGAGGTAAAAACAATTATATTGGGGGTGAATTAGTGTGAAATTTTTTATTTAAATTCCATATATTATCCATTAATCAACCAAACATATTTAGAGATATAACAATGCATAAGCAATCATTCATATGAGAAAAAAGAGGAAACATAACACATAAATGCAAGATCTATGTGGGAAACCCTCTTATGGAATAAAAACCAATAATAAACCTCCTTAAATAATATCCTATAATAAATTTATCAAACTTTTAGTGAGGCACCAACCCCACAAGGAGCACCGACCCTTCACTAGTTAAGCACCAACTCAACTAGTCCTTTAGCAAGCTCCAGCCTGTAAGGAGGCTCCAATGCCCTAGGTAACTTAGAACCAACTTAGATACCTTGAATATATTATCAAACTTGGACACATATTTATTAATTAATTGAATATTATCACCTCCTTTTTCTCTTCTCACTCTTCCATCTCTCTTAAACACCTATTAGGCCTTCTCACTTAACTAGCCTTTTTTTTGGTAGAATTAGGTCATATGACCTTGCTCATCACCTTTAAAAAAATATTTAGATATTAATGTAATATTTATCACACATATATTATGATATTAAATCCCTTTACCTATATTTAAAACCTATATATCTTTCACTCATATGCTCAATTCTCTAACTAATCAAATTAGGCATATTAGGCCTTCTCTTTATGCTTAACTCTTGCTCTCACCAATATTGGTAAGCCAAGAACATATTAATACTTGTATCACATTTTTAATAGATTAGAAAACATTTTTTACAAGTGAAACAACCATCACATAGGTTGGTCATTACCCTTAAGGGCCAAAAATACCAATAGGCCTGATTTAATAATCTTGGGAATATTGGAGTCTTATTCCTAATTTAGTTAAAGGTATAGAATAGAAAATCATTAAATAATATTTAAATAATTTAGATAATAATTTTTATAATTCAAATATATTATTAAACTTTATATAATTAAAAATAAATATGAATAAAATAAGACTTAGCTTAAAATCAGATGAAATGACTGAGACATGGTCTAGAATTTGTTGTGCAGAACAGGGATAGTGTCACAAATAAAGATCTATATTTAATTTTATGAAAGTATAGGAGAAAAAAATAGGAAAACCTATGCTTTGGAAATATATTACTCTTTAAACACTATTTTTCTAAAGACTCGACTTTTTTGGGTTTTGTTCATTATCTCTGTGTGAGCCTGCCTATGAAATTTTGACTATTGAAGATCTAAAAAACTCCTTATAGAGTTTATTTAGTCTTCAAAAAATATAATTAATTGTGATTTTATAAATATTGAGAAATAATTGGGTTTAGTGTGTTTAAGATGTAATAAATGTGTATACACACCCCTTGTATGGGCATGCTACTTACATACCAATACTCTGAAGAGGGATCAAGTCATATGTAGTTCTCGCACTTGATGTGCTTTGTGAAATAGTGTTATGAAGATGTAAAAAATATAAATTAGGTGTTCTTGGGGTATTTGGGGACTATTTTAAGGATTTGGATGTGCTTGTAGCTATATTGGATGGATGTATGTAGAGAATAGGGAAGTTTGCCTCAATGGTCTTACTTGTATTCTTGTTTGCTTTTGTAATATTTACCAACCAATTATAAATAAAATTTGAATAAGATTATATATATATATATATATATATATATATATATATATATATATATGTTGGTCATGGGTAAAATTTATTTCATGTTAGATCAACAAAAAGAAGGATAGGAACTGGAAGGAAATGATCATTGGAACTAAAAATGCAATTGGATAAGAGCATTAAAAATGTACACCCTAGGCTCTGACACTATAGTCCAAGTTGGGAACTATATTCCAAGTTAGGTGATATTATCTTATAGGTATGATACCTATTAGATATAATTATCATAGGAAATGTAGCCTGGTTGAGCTAGAATCGGGTCTCAAAAGTGTATAGATAATTGGGAATAAGTAAAAAGGTGTCTAGAAGGGTCATGAGGGCATGCAAAAGGGACTTATGGGTTGGGTGTCACAAGCCACACTAAATATAAAAAATTTCACATTTTATATGACTAAATTTCACCCCTTTTATTTAGTGATGTATTAAAGTGAAATACTAGGATAAAGGAAAAATAGAAAGTGTACCTAAACATACCTACAAGGGTGAAGCTCCTAAAGTTGTGTGATGTTGGATGTGCATAGAGAGTGAACATTATGAAGTGTAAATATTCAAGAGAGAAAAAATATTAGATCAGTTCTTACTAGATATGCTATATCTAAAACAAGAATGTACAAAGTTGGGTTAGAGAGAGAGGAAGAGAAAATAACAAATACGCCTCACTAGGTATGCAAACCAATACAAAACCTATTGTGATGCTGAGTGATGTTGAGTATGTGTTGAATGATATTAGATATGTTTTTTACCAAGAGTAATATTATGAATGGAGTTGAGTGCTCAATTCCTCTAAAGTGGCTCAAGAATGTAAAGGATGACCCTTTGGCTCCATCATTGCCTACTAAGTGAAGTTATGTGATCATGCATGTGCTAATCGATGTTTGGATTGTGTGTCCAAAAACTCTAAGTAGGTGACTCAAGAATATAAAGGCTAGATAGACCTTTAGCTGAATCATTTTCTTATGAATTAAATCTATAAATTGATATTGGTATGAAATGTGTGTCATATGAGATGGCTCCTGAAGTTTATAAATGTTTTATAATCTAAAAATGTGGTATGGATAGTTGAATGTGTGCTAGAAACTAGGCCACTCTTGGCCACTCAAAAAAGGTGGAGATTAGGCTTGTATGAAAACCACTCTAAAATTGGGTAATAGGCTTATGTGGAAGCCACTCAAAAATGATGCCAACCACCTACAGATGAAATAAGGCATACAACTACTAAGAATGTCCGGGTAATGCCATAAACTATAAAGAAGAGAAACCAAATGTGCCACACACTTTTCCCCTAATCACTGGTGTCTATAACATATATTCTGATCTAAAACTTATACCAAATACCATATCTAAAAATATAAGTGAGAGCCATCATGTCATGCATGATGCCCTATATATCTAGATTCTTTGAGAAAAATGTACTAAAACTACTAATTTTGAACTAAATTATTGGTAACAAAACTATAATTGGTCTTACATTTCTATCTATTTTTTGAAAATATGGTTTTTTATATTTGGAATGGATCACCAAAATTAGACACCCTACTATCTAGTGTTATAGTACAATCTTGGTGATCTTGTCTTGTGTTGATATTGAATACTATTCTATAATTTTCACTATCTACCTAGTCTATTCTACCTAGTTTGAAGTCTAGATACTATTCTAGGTGTTCTAAAATATAATTTTTTAACATGTAGAAGCTCTAATCTTTGTGACAAAAACCTTTGTTTGTTTCCCCTTATTCTAAGGGTAGGAATGAAGACCCTACAATTAATACCCTCAGAAGAAAGAGCTTTATAAGTGTGTTATACTAAAAAATACATGATATAGAAATGATAATCGACAAGATATCTCAATAAATAGCATGGTTTGTAATGGATATTATTAGATCAACAATGGTTTACCTAGATAGATATAACAATGTAATAACATGTGCAATATAATGAACTAGAACTAAAAGTCTAGTTAGTTTTTAGTTGTTAGTTGTTTAGTTTTTAGTTGTTAGTTGTTAGTTGTTAGTTGTTAGTTTTTAGTTATTAGTTATTTAGTTGTCAAGGAGGGATAGAGCATGATGTTCATCATGGCATCCAAGAAATCAAGATGCTACATGATGTGGATCATGACATTGCAAACAATTGAAAAGCAATCAAGAAACAAGCACACAAGGCAAGAAGCATACAAGAGTGGCCAAGGGCCTAAAAAAATAAGGGACATGGGCACATGTCACTCAAACTAAAAATCAAGCATACAATGCATGTTTAAATGCCACATACACATACAATTGCAAATAAGTAAGGTTGGCACGAGGGCCACTAACACATAGAAGAGTACAAGCAAAGGACATTGGAAAATTTCCTAAGGTACATACAATAATAGAAGCAAAGGACATTATAAAATGTCCTAAGGCACATACAAAAGATAAAATACGAACTAAGAAATGCAATCACATCTAGCTACATAAGCAAGAAAGGAAAGCATGTAATTACTAGAAATATAATTTCATCTAAATAATTAAAGCAAAAAGTGAAAGTATGCAAGACATGTAGCATAAGACTAGGTATATTCTAAGAAATACACAAGTTCTATATACTAGTTAGTGTCGATAGAGTAATCTATGTAAGATAGTAATTAATGTACATCAACATGATATCTAGAGTGTGTGGTGTAGGAATGACATAACTTAGATGGTGTAGTCATGTAGAAGATGCCCCCATGGGGTAGATATATTGATGTGTGTCTCAAATTTATGAATTAGTACATCCCCTTAATGGGTAGAGTGAAGCAATCAAGGATCTAGAAGTCACTGCACACACCCAAAGAAGATCAAGTGAAGCATAGTAATGTAGATAAATTGATAAACAATTGCATAAGATAATAGAATATAAGTCTATCATGGTAGCATAAATGTAAATCATGGATAATACATATAATTCAAATTTTTTTGGATTTTTGATATTTTTGAATGTTTTTATATTTTGGAATTTTATATTGTTTTTAGATTTTTTGATATATTTGAATGTCTTTGTATTTTGGAATTTTATATTTTTTTTGGATTTTTTGATATATTTCAATGTTTTTGTATTTTGATAATTTGTATTTTTTTTGTTATTTTTGGAATTTTGTATTGTTTTTTGTATAATCTATGTACAAAAAATCATATAAAAGACTATGAACAAGTAATTTTGAAAAGAAACTATGTACAATCAAGACTAAGAAGAGATGATAATAACTGATGAGTCTCATGGGAGAATCCCTATCATGGTGTCCTATATCAAACAAAGGAATTTTGGGTGATTGTGAAGCATGAGGGAATGGTTATGAATATGACTCTAAATATTTGTATTCATTATCAGTATCTTGGAAATCATAATAACCTGTATTGCTCCACTCATAATTATCATCTTGATTTTGAACCAATGGAATGCTAGTGTTGAATTTTGTTGTATCTAAATATTTTCCTTTTATAAATTATGTTTGAGAAGGATTTTACTTAGGATGTTAAATAAATCCCAAACCTTGGTGACAAACATTATCAAAAGCTAGAATAGCAGTAGTGATGCCTTGAGCCTACTTGCCCAACTCTTGACCTTGATAATCAAACTATTGTAGATATTATATGACTTTGAAAGTTGAGCCTCATTTTAGAGAGGTATATTTACATATTTTTTGTGATTTACCTTTTCTTATGGTATTTTTTATTGATATGATTTTTCTTTTTGATCCTTTAATTTTCTAAGTTATGCTTTGGTAACTACTTTTGTACTATTTCTAAATTTGACCTGTTTTGAATGTGTTCTTATGTCACTATGGATTGCTTGACTAAACCTTGTATAAGTTCATCATTATAAATTATCTATTGTATATTTTTTTCCAATTCCAAACATGAATTTGTGTGGTGCCCATGCATTCTATGATATGCACAATAATATCTGGATCTTCTCACTAGATGTAGAGGAGGTAGTTTGATCAACTTAGATTTAATCATTTCCGTTAGTACCTCACTTGAAATCTTATTTGATCTTTGAATTCTTTTTGAATCACTATTTTTAGAGTTACTTTGTTATGATTTCTTATTTTGATATGTAGTATTGCTTGAAACGAATTGACTAGGTGAAGGTGCATATGCATGATTGACACTAGGGTGCCTTTTAGGCTTTTGTATGCTAATATGATTTTCCAATGTTGTGACATTTTCATGTAATAGTTGATTATACACTTTTAAATATAAAATTAACTTGATCATACTAGTGATTTGATCCCTTAGAGTCTCACAAGTGCAAATCCTAGTTTCTTCTAATTGAACTTATGAGCACATATGCTAAAGGGGGTGTGAAGAAGCTATAGGCTGGATGTATGCATTAAGAACAATAGTATAGGCTACCTCACCTTTTAGAGGGGTGATATCATGGACTTGGTTAGAGGGAAAGTAGCTATCACCCTTTTGGGGGAGAGGAGGAGAAGGAAATGATTTCTTATGCATTAGATATGACATTGAAACTTGATATGTGGTTTTTAGCCTATCCAATGGATCCTCTACGTAAATAAGGATTTTATATGCATCTAGGTAGAAAACATGTATGTGCGATGAAATTCATGTAGTTAGAGTTATAATGTGTATATCAATATGTTTATAAAGATAATTCCAATGATAAATAGCAAGCAGAGGATAGAGAGCATGGAATTGTGCATTAATGCATAATTATTTTTGACTTGTGATATAACATTTCTAATATGTTTAGCAAGATAGACATGAAAATTATTCTCTGTGAGAGATAGAAAACAAGGGTAGAGACTATGGAACTTTGTAGTAATGCAAAATTATTTTTGAATTGTAACATAACATTTCTAACATGTTTATCAAGATAAAATTGTAATTTATTCCACATGAGAGAGAGAAAGTATGTAATGAAACCTAGTATTAAGGAATAGTAAACGTTGCTTTGAAGGGAAGGGATCTTGACATGGTTAGAAATAAATTTCTTAACATCATCCAATATTATGAAAAGTAAGCATGAAAGAGAAAGATTGAAGTTTTGTACTAATATATGGTAAACTTCATCATTCATGTGCATGATAGGACCGAGTATGGTCTCCTTATTGTTTACAAGAAATGCAAGAATTATGTGTAAATAAGTGAGATCCATTTTTTTTATGTGGAATCTAATTTAGATGTAAGGTGATACCTCAAGAAAACAAAGGGACCTAGTAAATGCAACTAAGGTCTTAAAAAATGATTACTTTTAAAAATTACTATAGAATCTTAAAAATTAATGTGAATTTCTATTTTAAAAATGTAGGTAAAAAACTAAAAAAAATTGGAAAAAAATCTTGATTTAAAGGGACCTATTATATGCAACTAGGGTTTGGAATAAATTTGATTTTTTAAAATTACTATAGAATTTTTAAAATTAAAGTGAATTTTTTATTTAAATATTCAGTTAAAAAATCAAAAAATAATGGGAAATTTTATGATTTAAAGGGACCTAGTATATGCAATTAGGGTTTGGATGAAAGTAATTTTTAAAAAAATTACTATGTAATTTTCAAATTTAATGCAAATTTTTTATTTAAAAGTGGAAGTAAAAAATTTAAAAAAATGGAAAAATCAGAAAAGAATTTACCCTAGAGTTTTTATGCACAAATGAAGTAAGTTGGGTTCACCAAATATTTTAATAATTTTGGGAATATTAGAGACTTATTCCTAATTTAGTTAAAGGTCTAAAATAGGAAATAAGTAAACAATATTGCAATAATTTAGCTAATGATTTGTATAATTTAACTATATTTTTAACCTTTCTATAAATAGTAATAAATATGAATAAAATAAGACTTATCTAAAAATTGGATGAAATAACTAAGATAGGGTCTGGAATTTACTATGCAGGACTGGGATAGTGTCACAAATTAGGATCTAGATTTTGATTTATGAAAGGATAGGAGAACTAAAATAGGACACCCAAGGTTTTGATGTTATAGTCCTCTTTTGCTGCTATTATCTTAGAGACCTAAGTTTTATGGGTTTTTTTACTATCCCTATGTGAGCCTACCTATGAAACTTTGACTACTAATGGTCTAAAAAACTCCTTGTAGAGCTGATTTAGTCTTTAAACCCTATACTTCCTTGTACTTTGATCAATCTTGAGAAATAAGGGGGGGTCAGTGTGTGTAAGATACACTAAACATGTATCCACACCCCTTATGTGGTCACATTTCCTACATACCAATACTTTGAAGAGGGATCAAGCCATATGTAGTTCTCTCACTTGATGTGCTTTGTGAAATAGTATTATGAAGATGTAAAAATGATAAATTGGGTGTTCTTGAGGTGGCTAGGGACTGGTGTGAGGATTTGAATGTGCTTGTAGATGTATTGGATGGTTATATGTCGATAATAGGGAGGTTTGCCTCAATGGTATTGCTTGTATCTTGTTTTATTTTTTAATATTTTTCAAACCATTCAAAATGAACTTTGAATGGGATTTTATAGAGATATATTTCTCATGGGTCAAATGTATTTCACGTTAGGTTGAAAAGAAGAAGGATAAGAACCAAAAGGAAATGACTATTAGAGATAAAAATTCAATTGGATAAGATTTCCAAAAATGGACACCCTAGGTTCCAAATCTATATTCCAAGTTAGGTTCTATTTTCCTATAGGTGAAGGACCTAGAGGGATGGAATTATCATAGAAAATGCAGCTTGGGTGAGCTGGAATCAAGTCTTGGAAGTCTATAGATGACTGGGAATAAGTGAAAAAGTGTATAAAAGGGTCATGAGAGAATTAAAGAGGGACCTATGGGTTGTTTTTAACAAGCCACATTCAATCTACCAATTTTCACATTTTATATGACTACAAGGCCTAATAGAGACCTAATGCAATTAGGCCTTCTCTAAACATAGTTTCACTTAGGCCTCTTTTGAACACCTTAAGCCTCCAAAAAAGGATAAAAGAATTTAAAAATGACTCAAATATACCCATGATAATATTACCTTATGTACCTAACACCATTTATCTCATTTCACTCTTTGAACCACCCAATTAGGTCTATTAACAATTAGGCTTTCTCAGTACCAAAATGCCTGTCTTGCAAATCTGATGCATAGAATCAACTTTGAAACATAAAATAAATAAAAAATCACATATATTGGATTTATATGACCTCATTTTCAAAATAATTTTAATTATAATTCAAAAAATAAGGTAAAATACCTATAACTAATCAACTTCATATGCTAACTCAGAATTACACATAAGCCTTAAGAACCCAGTAAAAAGCCTTTGAATTTTCATAAGAGATTATCATTAATAAAAATGTGTTAAAAGGAACCTATGAGATATATATAATAACTTTATATACATTATATTCTTCAACACTATGTAAAATAATCAGGAACATCATTCTCATTCACACATAGAAAATTGCCTTTAGCTCCAAAAACATAGTCATGAATATCAAGTCTTGAAAAACCTATGGGAATAATTTTATGATCTTAAAATGAGTTTTAATTATCCTTAATAATACTTATAACATGTTATAATATATATATATATATATATATATATATATATATATATATATATATCAAGTTTTAATAACAATATTGATGTTACAAACCAATCTCACATCTCCACCCTACACAGACTTTAATGTGTCAGACAAGTCACTTTGAGAAAAATGTTTTGATTGTTTGAGTGCAACAAAAAAAATTATAAATAAATGGGATATGAGTTTTAGGTATTAAAAATTTACCCCATGTATTTTAATCCATCCCTAATCCTTTGTAACCACTCCATAATCTCTTTCTCACTTCTACCTAGTTTTCTCATTGTCTTGCACATTAGGCTCTTTTAGCAATAGGCCAAATTACATGATTGGTTTAGTACATTTTATGTATAAAACATACTTATAAAATTACATGAGCATAAAAAAAATTCTCACACATCATCCTCCATCCATTTTCATGCTTTGACCTAGTCAACCCTATCTATTATATAAAAATCCAAGAAATAAGAGGTTTCATGTAGTTTTTACTCACTCTTATGAAAAAAAAGACTAACTAGAGAAAATTATAAGATTCATTTACATGTTCCAAACATCAAACTAGGTCAAAAAAAGTATTTTAATCCATAACCGACAATATCTTTCCTATCAGGTCATTATGAGGGTCTTAGGAGGGTTTTTATTGGTTTCCCTTTTTAGCAATAATTCATAAAGGATTTTACCTCAAATAAAAAACTAATGCTAGGAAATTTAAGATAGGAACCTTACCCAACTTCCATGAACCACTTAGGATGTCATTCAAAGGTTTCATGTGCCAACAAGCATAATAAATTCCTTCTCAGGTCTGTAACAAGCCATTTTGTGCACATAAAAAACCTTAACACCAATTTTCATGCTTTCTCCATTTTATGACCTCAAACTTGGTCAAAAAACTTAAAAAATATATCACACCTATGTCAATTCTATCAAGAGCTATGGTACCTTGGGAAATTAACTTGACCCCTCATAGGCCATACTAGGTCTTTTTGCACACTATGCCTTAAACTACCAGTCATACTTAGATCACGATCACACATCAAAATCTGTTGTACTATCTTTAAAACCTAATTATAATTTTATATGACCTCATACCTTACTCACACACTGCCACCCATCATCTCAAAAGCTTTATACTACTTACATCATCATGTTACCAAGCCTATGCCTTCTCACTAGGTCTTTCAAGTACATGACTCATGAACTTAGTCAAAAGAACAACAAAGGAATGACATCAATGACACTTTCATGAAATCAATGAAATATTTATGCATACCTTAGAACACTTTCTCATTAATCTCATCCTTTATCATTAATGGCAACCACTCATTGATGGTAATTATTCAAATAAGCTTCTCTTACTGGAATACATCTCTCCCATATAGATTAATCTCCCCCTTTAACATTAATGACAAGGAACTACCTATAAAAAATCAATAAACAAGAATAAAAGATCATCTCAATAGGCTCCCCTTATCTCATTGCATACCATAGACATCTTGTTCTTGACAAACTGATATGATTCCCCCTTTGACCTCATAACTTATACACTTCTTTCTTACTCTTAGAGCTAAAACACCTCCTCATTAGATCCCCCTAAGTAATTTGACTTAATTAATGATTATTAGGAATTGGAATCACACCTAGTTCCTATCTCAAATGTTCAAAAATAGCCTTTAGAAGAGGATTAGTCAATATATCTACAATATGATCCTTGGTAGACACAAATTCAATCTTAATAATTTGTTCACTCAATTATTCTCTTAGGAAATGATACTTGATAGGAATATGCTTGTTCTTTGAATGCATGATAGGATTCTTTGAAGAACTTATGGACTAGTAATATCACAAAAAATAGGACTAGGACCATCAAAATCCACCTTGTATTCTCTTAAGGTTTGTCTCATCCACAACACCTAAGTACAACATTAATCTACTAAAATTTACTCAGCCTTATAATTAGATAGAGCCACTAAAGGTTGTTTTTTGCTTATCCATAAGACTAGGCACTTACCTAAGAAGAAGGCTCTTTCACTAGTGTTTTTCTATCATCTAGAATCCTAGCCTAATATGCATCTATATATTCTACTAGATCAAACTTTGTGATCCTTAGGTACCATAATCCATACTCCATAGTTCCCTTGAGATAACTACATATCCTCTTGACTGTGTGTAGATGAATTTCTTTAGGATTTACATGAAATATTCCTACAAGACCTACTTCTTGCATGATATTAGGTCTAGAGGTAGTAGTATACAACAAACTCCCAATCATGGATCTATATGTTGTTTCATTGACCTTTGAGGATTCATCCTCCTTACTTATCTTGAATCTTGTAACCTTAGGTGTACTTATAGCCTTGAAATATTCCATTTTAAACTTATTTGACATCTCTTTTATATACTTGTCTTGTGAAATGAACACACCTTTTTTAAATTGACTAATTTGAAGTCTAAGAAAGAAGGAAAATTCTCTAAACATAGACATTTCAAATTCTAACTTCATCACCTCTACAAAGGCCTAGTACATGTTCTCATTAGTTTCAAAAAAGATGATATCATCCACATAGACTACTACTATCAACTGATTATCATTTTCATTTTTGATATACATGTTACTATCTACAACTCCTATCTTGAAATCCATGTCCAAAAGGTACTTATCTAGTCTAGCATACCAAGCTCTAGGGGCTTGTTTTAGACCATAGAGGGCCGTATTCAACCTATAGACATACTCTTTGCTATCAGTCAATAAGAAACCCTCAGGTTGTTTAATGCATAATTATTCTACTAAGTTCCCATTTAGGAAAGCTAACTTTACATCCATTTGGTATATCTTAAAGCCTTTGAAACTTTCATAGGCAATAAACATTATAATTGCCTCTAACCTTGCTATAGGAGAAAAGGTTTCCTCAAATTCCACTCCTACTTGAGCATATCCTTTGCATACAAGTCTAACCTTATTTCTAGTGACCTATACATCATAAATTGACTTATTTATAAACACCCATTTTATACCAATGGTGTTTTTATCTTTAGGCCTAAGTACTATTTCCCAAGTTCCATTCTTCTCAATTTGATTTAACTCCTCATTCATTGAATATAACTAAAACTTATCGTTACTTGATTTGACATAGCTATTAAGTTAAAATTTTGAAATTAAGGTAGTATTATATTGATTAACATCACTCATCAGTCTTATCCTTGTTTGTATACCTACACTTTTGATTCTAATGATATGAGATTTAGGATGATCCTTTTGAATCTACCTAGAAGGACCTTTTGAGTCCTTTCTCTCCTCCATTTTTTATTCATCCTCATCTATCTCTATTCCTCCTTCATCATTATTTGACTAAGAATATGATTTCTTTGTCTTATCAAAATTCACATTTGTGCTCTCCACTATCTTTTGCAACCTCTTGCTATAACATATGTAGGCATTATTTAATGATGAATATCCCAAGAAAATACCTTCATCGGACCTTGAGTCAAACTTTCCTAAGTTCTCATTATCTCTCTTGATATAGCATTTACTCCCAAAAACCTTAAAATGTTCAACACTTGTAGGTTTTCCATTCCATAATTCATATGGAGTTTTATCACCATTGATCCTAATCTGACCTCTATTCAAAGTGTAACCTATAGTACCCATAACTTCTCTCTAGTATTCATCAAATAATTTAGACTCATTCAACATGTTCCTTGCCATTTATTGAACTATTATGTTCCTTCTTTTAACCACCCCATTATGTTGAGGTGTTCTAGTAGCTGAGAACTATCTTCTTATTCCATTGAGCTTGCAAAAATCATCAAACTCATTTGACTAAAACTCTTAGCCTTTATCATATCTAAGACACTTGATCTTCACATTCAACTAATTTTTAACCAAAGCTTTGAAAGTTTTTAACTTACCTATATCTTTTGACTTCTCATTTAAGAATGCTACCCAAGTCATTCTTGTGAAATCATCTATAAGCAACATGAAGTAGTTTTCACCTTGAATACTTTTAATCATTTTAGGATGACATAGATAAGTATAAATTAGTTCTAAAGGTCTACTAGTAGAATATTCTTTATACTTGAACCTCCTCCTAGTCTACTTACCAAGTTGACATGCTTTGCAAAGAGCATCTATAGGTTTATAAATTTTGGGCATATTCTTCACAAATCCCTTGGAGCTAATTTTGACTAGATTATTAAAGTTCATATGACCTAACCTCCTATGCCAATACCAAATATCATCTAATTTTCTCATGAATAACTTCTCTTTTGTGATCCCATTTAGAACATAAATATTATTCTTAGTTATCTTGGCTTTGATAATCAATCTTCCTAATTTTGATCTCCTTATCTCACATCCTTTATTATGAAACATTAGGGTATGTGTTTGGGTGCACATTTGACATGCACTCAACAAGTTGTGTTTTAATCCATCTATATATAAAACACTTTATGTCTTCATCTTCCCATTATCCAAGTTAAAAGCACCTTTGCCAACTATGTTAGTAGATGTGTTATCCCTAAACCTTATTGAACATATGGAATTCTTCTTCAAAGTGAGGAATTTTATTTTATCTTCTATCATGTGACTTAAATATCCATTGTCTATGTACCACTTCACATATTCATTATAAGTATGAAAAGTAGTTTGGGCTATCATAGATTTTTTCTCCTCTAGAGTCCTACTTCTTGTTCAATTTACCTATAAGGTTTACTTTCTTGATCCATTATTTAGTATCATGAATCCATATCTTCTTAACATGATTGGTTTTCCTTATATATATTGTCTTACACTCACTTGCAATGTGTCCTCTCTATTTGTAGTTATAACACATGTTTCTACGTCTCCATCTATAGTTAACAACTCTATGTCCATATTTACCATAAGAGAAATAATAACCAATGAAAGAATTCACATACTATTATTATTTAACCTTATTTTTATTATGATGAACATAGAATGATACACCACTAACTTTAATAAAATTTGATAGAGAAAAACCCTTCTTAGCTTGTTGATGATTGACTTCAAACTTGATAGATTCTATATAGGTCTTGATTCTACCAGCTTCATCAGTCCTTGAATAATTAATGTCTTTTGTAACTTTACTCTTATTGAACTAATATTATTTTTATCTAAATCCAAGACCTATCATATCATAAAAATATCTTTAATAATCCAAAATATTGTTAAGATTTCTAGTACTCTCTTTAAACTTCTGAAAAGTCCTTATCTTGATTGCATCTTACTCAACTTGTGCCTCTAAAGTCTTTAATTTCATTCTAATATGGATGAATTATTCCATATTATTATTATATTTTGAAAAAATTTCAAAATAATTTTCAATTACTATGGATAGATCCTCATTTCAATAATAGAAAACACTTTCATTATCAAAATCCATACCTATGCTCCAAATATCTCCCTTAGACTATTAGGTCTGCACAAGGGACCAAGATATATACCAATTGGTGGAGGTAAACCCACTAAGAGGGGGGGATGAATAAATGTTTAAATTATTATTTCAATTCCATATATTATCCATTAATCAATCAAACAAATCTAGAGATATATCAATGCATAAATAATCATTCATATGAGCAAGGAGTGGAAACATAACACATGAACACAAGATATATGTGGTAAACCCTATTAGGTAATAAAAACAATTTATACACCAATTTAAACACTATAATATAGTTAATGTATCAAAATTTTAGTGAGACACCAACCCCACAAGGATCACCAACCCCTCACCAGTCAAGCACTAACTCAACTAGTCCTTTAGCAAGCTCCAACCTGTAAAGAGGATCTAACCCCCTAGGTAACTCAGAACCAAATAATATAATTTGAATATATAATCACCCTTGGACACATATTTATCACTTAAATTAATATTGCCACCTCCTTTTTCTCTTCTCACTCTTCTATCTCTCTCAAATAGCCTTTAGGCCTTCTTGCTCAACTAGCCCTTTTCTTAGCAGAATTAGGTCATATAACCTTGGTCATCACATTTAGAAACATATTTATATCTTAATATAATAATTAATACAACTATATAATTATATTAAATATCTTTACCTATACTTAAAAACTCTATATCATTTGTTCATATGCTCAATTCTCTAACTAGTTAAATTAGGTCTATTAGGCCTTCTCTTTATACTTGAATCTTGATCTTACCCATATTGGTTGGAAAATAACATATTCACACTTATATGAAATTTTAATAGATCAAAAAAAAAAATCATGAGTGAAAAAACAATCACATAGTTCATTCATTACCCTTAAGGACCAAAACTACCATTAGGCCTAATAGAGACCTAATGCAATTAGGCTTTCTCTAAGAACATGGTTCATTTAGGCCTCCTTTGAACACATTGAGACTCAAAAAATGGATTAAAAACTTTAAAAATTATATTTTATAATATACCCATAATAATATTAACTTATGTACCCAACACCATTTATCTCATTTCACTCTTTGGACCACCCAATTAGGTCTAATCGTAATTAGGCCTTATCACTACTGGAATGCTTATCTTGAAAATATGATGTATGAAATCAACTTTTACACATAAAATAAATAAAAAATCACATGTATAGGATATAAATGACATAATTTTTGACACCATGTTCAATATAATTCACCAAATAGGGTAAAAGGCCTCTAACTGATCTACTTCATATGCTCACTTAGAATTGCACATAGGCCTTAAAAACCTAGTTAAAATCCTTTGAATTTAAACACCTTCATAGGATATTATCATGAATAAAAATGTTTTAAAATTAAAATATTATACATATATAATATATTAATGTGTATTTTATTATTCAACACTATGCAAAAATAATCAGGAATAACATTCTCACTCACACATAAAAAACTGCTTGTAGCTCCAAAAACACAGTCATGAAGATCAAGTATTAGAACACTTGTGGGAATAATTTTATTATATTTAAATTATTTTTAATTATAATTAATAATACTTATAACATATTATAATATATTTATTATAAGTTTTAATATCAATATTGGTCTTATAGACCAATCTAACATCTCCACCCTACATAGTTCACTATGTTAGACATATCACTTTGAGAACAATTTTTTGTTTGTTTGAGTGCATCACCAAAACTTATAAATAAATTTTATATTTGGTATATGTATATAAAAATCACCAAATGCATTTGGATCCATCGTTAATCCTATACAACCATTCCCTAATCTCTTTCTCACTTTTGTCTAGTTTTCTTACTATCTTGCACATTCGGATCTTTTAGTAATAGGAAAAAATTACATGGATAGTTTTAAAAAAATTATTTATAATAATTTAATAAAAAATTAAATGATAATAAAAAAAATTCTCACACATCATCTTCCATCCATTTTCATGCTTTGACCTAGTCAACCCTGTTTGTTATATCAAAAATCTTTAAAAAAAGAGGTTTCCTATAGCTTCTACTCACTCTTATGACAAACAAAGGATATCATATATAAAATTTTAAGAGTAATTTACATGTTAAAAAAATAAAAATAGGTTAAAAAACATTATGAGCCATAACTGATAATATCTTTCCTATCAGGTCATTATGAGGGTTTTAGGAGGGTTTTCACTAATTTCCCTTCTTATTAATCATTCATAAAGGATTTCCACTCAAATACAAAAATAATTATATGAAATTAAAGATATTAACATTAATAAACTTACATGAACTAATTATTATCTCATGAAAATGTTTCACATGCCAATGAGCATAAGAAATTCCTTCTTGGGTTTACAATACCCCATTCTATGTACATAAAAAAACCTTAACACTAATTTTCATGATTTTTTACTTTATTATATGACATAAAGCTTGGTAAAAATACTTTAAAAATATCTCAAACCTATTTAAATTCTATCAATATATATGCCACCTTGGGAAATGAACTTGACCCTTCATTAGGTCATACTAGGTCTCTTTACACACTATGCCTTGAACTACCAGTCATACTTAGATCATGATAAAACTTTGAAACCTATTGTAATATCTTAAAGAAATAATTATCATGTAAAATTGCCTCATATATTTCTCACACACTACCACACATCATCTCATAAACCGTAGACTGTTTACCTTATCATGTTACTAAGCCTATGCCTTCTCACTAGGTCTCTCAAGTACATGACTCATGAACTTAGTCACAAGAACACCAAAATAATCAAATTAATGAAAATTTCATGAGATAAATGAAAAATTTAATCTTATATTATAAAATTTTATCAATGGTCATGAGCGCTTGAGGGTAGCTGGTAAAGGCTTGTCAATAGTTTAGGTATAAGGTCCATTTCTAGGAACTCTGACTAGTCTAGGTAATTTTTAATGGGGAAAGTATTCTGGAAACTTGGACTAATCCTTGTTTTCAATAAATTTATTATATAATAATTATGGGTCATAAGCTGATTTCATGATAACAAAATAAGGTTGTTGTTGGATTTGTTCAATAAATGACACATTAATAAGGTATTGAGCTATTTATTCTTATTCATGACCTAGATAGGGAGGTGTATTAACCAAGTAATGTGCTAATGGATATTGTCCTTGTTCCACATATTGAGTATTTTAAGTTTTATATGGATCCATATCATAAAATACATCATCACCATATGGGTCTTAAATAAAGATATCATTCATGGCCACATTTTTGTAATCTAGATTGTGCATGGTCCCACTACGTGTTTAGTGAGGCATATCTAAACCCATGACTAATGTATCATGAATAAAAAGGTTATGATATCTCACAAAAAATATTCAAACAGTGGTCTAAAATAATGGGTTTGATGCTTAGTATGTCTATGAAACTTGGTCTAAATGTAAAACTCAAGTCTATTATGGCAAATGGTTTAAACTTGGCCTAAGAATATAGATTCTTATTGAAAGCTCATCAATGGTAAAATTGGTCTCAAATTTATTCAATACTCTAATGATATTTCACATAAATGGCCAAATTAAAGTCAAATTTTGAATCCTGGTCTTGGAAAAGAGTTTCAAACAAATATAATCTAGGTATAAAATGAAAATGGTGTTAGGTCTGTTGGTACAAGTGGACAAAAATCTAGACTTAAAAGGCATGAACAAGGTGTAAAAATTCTAAGGTGAATGCTAGGTATTTTGTAAACAAGGCACAAATATAGACTTAAAAAGGCATGAACTGAAGTTTGAGAACTAAAAGGCAAATGTTAGGTCTCTAGTAAACAAGGCACTAAAGCTAGACTTTTAAAACAAACTAGGCCATGGTATAAAATTGTTATTCAATCTAATCTCTAAGGAAAATAGTTTGAAACACTTGGAATTGATATAGGCACATGTATTATAAAAAAAACTTGACCTTGGTATAAGACATTCATCCTAGGCACATGCCTAAAACTGATTAGGAAATTCAATCTCAAGTAAGCAAAAATAAGAGTGACGAGTAAAGCATTCAATCCCAGGTGATAAGCAAGGATCCAATGTATATTAACCAATCTTTAGGTTGTACTTAAAAAGAGAGTTTTGACCTTAGTTCAAGGAAAAAAATAAACTTGAGGCATACAAAAAATAGACCACTTCTTAGATCTAGGAAAAAAGAGTTTTCAAAGCAAGTAAGGAATTTAGTCCAAGTTGCACAATTGAAATGTGAGAGGTAAACACCCAAGCCAAAAATAATCAAGACATAGGTGTATGGTGATCAATTTAAATTTGAACTTCATAATACAAATTTCAAACTTGGTTTAAAAGACTTGGATTCCTCAAATGGATAACATCCTAGACCCAAATTGATGGCATAATGACACCAATTATAGACCAAAGGCATACATGGTTTTGAACTCAGTTTGAAATAAGGAAATGGTTTTGAAACAATATGAGTAATTTAATGATTCTATCTTTCTCAAAAGGTAGACACTAGTTTTTATTTTAAAACTCAAAGGCAAATACTTGGTATGAAATAAGTAGTGTAATGAATCCCCTTTTAAACAAGTGACACACACACAAATGTTTTGGAATGAAAAGTCTAAGGCAAAAGAGTGGTATCAAATGGATAAAATAACACCTCTTAGGCTAAAGTGGTGTAAAAACTTGTGATAGTTTTAGACTTGTTTTGATGTGACAATAAAAATAAATAATTTGTCTTAAAATGTGTATGTAAATCAAATAAAAATATAAGTAACACAAATGGCTCATCCTATTCCCTATAATTGACATGGGTGTGTGTAGCTTTGGCCAAAGTTTCCATAGATATACCAATGCTTATGACAAATTAAGTGTTAATACAAAAAATAATGTACAAGTGTAGGTAGAATTTTTATGTTCCCCTCTATCTCTCAAGCATTGGTACATGGTATGAAATTAGAGTGAAACACTCGACATTTGGCATGAAATTCTATGGAAAGTTGGGTCTTGACTAAAATCTATAAGTTTTACATGTACTAGGTGGTCCCAAGTGTGGCTAACACAAGTGCATAAAAACATCAATTGAATCCAAACCACCTAGCTTACTATGTGAGGGTCTATTCCTTTACATAGAAACTCTAGCTATGTACTACTTAGTGGAGTCTAATGTCTGGATGTTACATAGCCTGAGTACCCATTAGGATCGTCAGGATAACTACTCACCACTATCCCATCCAATATTTT
Organism: Torreya grandis; assembly: GCA_037957365.1. NCBI lineage: Eukaryota > Viridiplantae > Streptophyta > Pinopsida > Cupressales > Taxaceae > Torreya > Torreya grandis. The sequence continues at coordinate 1,658,106 of JARHVA010000826.1, forward strand.
ACCCAATTTTTATACCACATTATGGAGCGGGGTTAGTAATATGTTGGGAGATGAAGGCCCAAGTCAATGCACCCCTAAATAACTCACGGGGAGGATATGAACTTCTACCCATAATAAAAATGGATAAAAATAAATAAATTAAAAGGGAAAGACTTTAGAGGTCATTTTTGAATCACCCAAATCACTCAGATCTTGGGGAAAGCATATATGAATTTATTTTTGACACATATTTTTACAAACAAGAGCACTAAACTAAGTGCTTTTGGTCACCTAATTTCCCTAAATGGGATCGGGGAAGATAATACATGCTAAAGTTTATGTTTGCCTAAATCAAATAATTTATTCTAACCAAATTAAAACTACTCTAAAGAATAAATAAGAATAAAAAAATCTCTTAGGAGATCTAAATAAAGATGTAAGTTCTTTTTAGTAACACCAAAATTGAAATTTTCTTGAACTTTTTGTCCTTTTGGCTATGATTTCACTTATAAAAGCTTGTAAAATGCTAAAAACAAATTTTTAAGTTGATTTTGAAACACCTTTAGCCAAATATGAATGATTTTTCAACCTTTTAAAATTTGACTTTGTAAAATAAAAAAATTGATTAAAAAGCATTCAAACTTCTTATTTTCTTGGATTAATTCCCTAAAAACAAGTTAGGGAATTAATTTGTGTTGAGGCCAAATTTATACTCCTACAAGGCCCAATAAAAACACAAATTTTAGCTCTCGGGTTTTCTAAAAAAGAAAAACATAAATAATCATTGATTATTCTACTAATCGTGATCAATTCTATCAATCATGGTTGATTATGTTTGTGATCATTGTTGATTATATTTATTGTGGTTGATTCTATTAATTATGGTCACTTATATTTATGATCATAGTCAATTTTTTTGTTTGTGGTCAATTCTATCAATCGTGGTTAATTGATCATGGTTGATTATATATAAAAATAAACATGTTTTGATGAAAAATGCTTGAAAAATAATGTTTTAAACTCAAAACTTGTCACTACCCTACAAGAAGAATGTTATAAAAGTAATAAACAGACTATTAGGTACCAAGAAAGTAAGAAAATTTTGAATTTTACTACATTTATAGCTTATATTTCAACTATATTTTTGATGCAGAGATCATTATAAGTTTTATCAATCATGGTTGATTTTATTGGTTATTCATGATTCTTTAGTATTATTTGATCCTTATGGATTGGTTGAGAGTTCAAAATTTTTCCTTGTTTGGTCATTAATTCAAAAAATTGTCATGAAAATGGTTAGTAAAATGTCCTAAAAATTAACAAGAAGAGTTTTTTAGGGTGCATGTTCCACTGGGTGTGCCTTTATGTGATCAATAAGAATCCAAGAGGGGAGATTACTATCGTGTTAGTATGATTGAAACCAAATAAAAACACACTAATAAAACTAATGCCTCTAGCTTATACACTTAAAAAGAAAGAGAACAATACAAATAACTATCAATAGAAGATAAAAAACCATTATTGACATTCCTTGATAGCAAGAGTTGTATGTTAGCCATGGATGGATGTGCTCAGTTATGTGATCAAAGAGTCTTTGGAAATGGTTCTCCTTGCATCATCTCTCCTTGTCACCTTGGTAATGTTGGGCTTGGATTTGGCTTTGGATTGGATTTATCTCAAAAAAAGAGCATTATAACACTACAAATATGGTCTTTGAAGGTATTTTTGCATCATAACATTACACCAAAAGAGCTTGTTGAAGGTATTTTAGCATAATAAACTTACACAAAAAATCTTGTTAAACAATGGATGAAGTATTGTATTTATAGTCTTCTAAACTAAATCTAAACCTAGTACAATTATGTTAGATTTAATTGTGGTTGAGTTTATACTAACCCTAGTTGAGTTAAGGAGAGGACAAGTAATTAATATTTGGCATAAACATCCCATTTATCAAGCATGGCTCTTCATTTATGAATTTAAGCCTTTAGGGAAGATATTTTCAATTCTTTGACTTTGAGGATGATGACATCATCATGACCTTATTTTTATTTTTATTTCCTTTTTACAAAATTCATTTTCACTCAAGAATTTAATTTGATTTGCTTAGTTAATTGATTCTTCTTAATATTTTTGCACTTTGTGAATTGTTTAAGTGCCCTACTTAATGGGTCCAAAGGCCAAACTATCAATTTGCTAAGTTAAAAGTTGACTAGAGATAAATTCATGAGAGGTTAATATTATGTACATGGTAATAATCCAAATAGGGATACCTCAACATGATTATAAGCACTAATGTTTGATGTGCAAATGAATTTGAGCATTAAGTGATTTCTAGGCTTAGAATTACATGATTTGGTAGAAACCAATCTAAAGTTCGATTGGAACATAGTTATGGCCAAAATAGGGTGTTTACACATGTAATTATGGTATGTACTATCTGAACCTATATGGCATGGTGAGATAATGACCATACTAGTCATGCTATGTTATTATATAATTAGACTCTAGAACTAAAATTGAATGTGATACAACACTAGTGGCTAGGTGTATAGACTCTATAGTAAAGAGCTTGGTTATATATCATGCTAAACTTGTGATCTAAGTTCTATGATCTCTAGAAAATATATTTATTGGCTACTAGAAAATGTTTTGATGTCTATGGTTTATTGAAAATATATTTATTGGTGTTCAAAATGAGACTATACACTAATCTCTATGATTTTTTATAAATATATTAATTGGTGTGTAAACTAAGATTGTGCTCTAATATCTGTGATTATTTCCAAATATATTAATTCGTGTTTGAAATAAGACTATGCTATGATCTTTATTATTTTTTTCAAATAGCTTAATTAGTTTGAGAACTAAGAGTGTTCTTTGATATCAATGATTGTTTCCAAATATCTTAATTAGTATGTGAACTAAGAGTGTGATCTGATCTTTATGAATTGGTTGTCATCTCCACTGAATATGTGGTACATGAGATTTCTCATAAAAATGTGTCCTAAAAATCAAATGGCTCATATGATGACTAACTAATGGATCCTTGAATGTAATGTCCTAGGATAACTCTATCATAGAGGAGTGTGATTTAGGAGACTTTATAGATTGAAATCTCGATTCCCCTATGTGAATGCTACAATTCCTCGATTGGCATACTAGTCACTGTAGTCTTGGAGTGCACAATAGTGATTATCTGAATGCCCATTTATCTTATGAAAATTAAAATATGGCTTATTTTTTACCTTATGAAAATAGTGTGATGGATGATGATTATTAAGAGTAAGTGTGATCATATCCTTATCTAATAATGTAAGCAAGATGTTATGAGGCATATCCCTATTTGAAAACTATATAACCACTCTCTATGTATCATGTGCTCTACTAACTATAGGAGGTGCTTTATGAAGTGGATCTTTTCCCTTATTTATTATTTTATTGGTTTTTTATGTTCTAATGGTTTTTTAATCAATATTGGAGTAGGTTATTTTTATAAGTTAGATGATTATGGCTCTGAGAAACCTATATCTAAATCTACCTTTGAATGTGTGAAAACTAGTCCCAATTCTATATCTAATGTTGTAGCTATGTTACATATATTTCATAATGATTTGGATGTATGATATAATAGTTTATCCTTAAGATGAAAAATGAGGACTCTAGAACAGATGTATCGAACCTATAAATCTATCGACTAGTAAATAAATTGATGCAAACATGGTTTCAATCTTATAATGTATTCAGTTGTTGATTTTGTCTCACATTGTTTTAATAAAGGTAACCTCTCATAAGTGACTCAATGTCCCTTATTTTGTATGTAGTTCTTGAGAAAAACTACTTCTAATTCATCACATGTATGTAGTGACCCACTAAGGAGTGCATGATGGAACTATTTTAGTGTTTCCCCAACTAGGGAGTTTGGAAATAATTTTATTAGAGTCAAATTTTAGGTTACATGTGCCATTCATTTCTCATAATCTTGATGGTGCAATTATGGTTTTATATTCCCATCAAATATAGGTAACACTGGTATCTAAAATTTAGTTTGCAACCTTGTAGTGAATATTTTGTGTGGAATAGGTTTACCATGGATGACATTGGCATAGTCCAGATATTGTTATGATTTATTTTCCAATGTTATATGGTATAATTATTTTTTTAAAGCACCCATGACATGAAATAAGGATATTACTTCTTATGAAGGTATATTATCATCATCAAGGGGTTCATTGAACTCTTGGATTTTTTTATTTATATTAGACATTAGCATATTGCATTTGAAACCTTTTTTAATGGGGATTGGTTTACTCTTTGTAACCTTTGGAAGTGTGATATTTGGGACCTATTTTGAGGAAAATGAGCTATCACCCTCATTTAGGTTAGGCTGAGAAATAGGTTTTACTATAATAAGTGGGGTTGATGGAGATTCATTTGTGTCTCTTATTCTATTAATTTTCAAATAAGTATCATATGTTCATGGACTAGAAGGTATTTTATTATCATATGAATGTAATTTATGTAAATTATGAACATAATAATAAGTGTGTGCATGTGTTTTAACATGTGATCTAGTATTTTTTTTAATAAGATAAATAGGTGATGTAGGATGAGAACTAGAAGGTGTAGACTCCATGTATTCTTCACCATAATCATATTAATCATAATTATTCTAGGGTTCATAAAAATTATAATTTAATTCACTTTTATAAGTAAGAGTAGAATAAGTATCATTCACATGCTCATTAAGAGAGGGAGTAGGAAAATATTTTATATTTTTACTACTATGCAATGTGTCATCATATGTGGGTGTAATGAAATTCATTTATTTACTATTTATGTGTGGAGTGCATGAATTATTATTACTTTAAATCTTGGATTCAAGGGTAAAATAACTAGCAATCATGTTTTCACTTTTCATATTATGACATTTAGGATAAGAGTTAGAGATATTTACATTATTAATATGTTTCAAAGAATCATTGCATTGATCTTGGAATGTAAAAGAGGGTCATAAAATAATTTCATCTACCTTAGTTTGTGCATTTTAAAAAGTTTTAATATCATTGGTGCATAATTTTTTGAACTTAATTGATAAGGATAAAAAGATGCATTGCTCTTGTTTGCTTTACTTGAATCATGAAAAAGTAGATTTTGTGTATTGAAATTATATTGATTTAATTTTAATAAAGAGGTAGTGAAATTAGTTGAAAATATAGGATCACATTGGAACAAATCACTACCAACAAGAGGTTATTTTGGCATTATATTGCTAGTTTGATTTTTAGGTGTAAGAGAAGAGGGAGAGGAAAGAGAATAAGATCTATCTTGTAGATTATCATCAATATTTTCAATTTCATGCTCATAGTAATCCCCATATACATCATTACAATAATATTCATAATCATCATTATAAATTAAATCATTATCATGTTATAATGTACAATATTGAAAATTTATCCATTCATTATTATAATTATGAGAAAATTTCAGGATATCATCAACTGGGTGAGGGGTAGAAGGCTTTTTGGATGCCATTTTAAACCTATAAAAGAATATAATGTAAATAATTAATAATAAAAACACAAGAGGTATAATTCAATATAACATGTATATGTGTGAAACTATGATAAATATTTAACCCAATGTATAGAAGAAATTAGGATTATAAGTGAAACCATGATTACTAGTATTTGGATGTATAGAGACCTAGTATGTTATTATAGGGTTTGAATGAGGGTTATTTTGAAAAAAAATAGATTAATTTAAATTATTATAACCCTAATATATGATTAATTTGAATGAGCTAGGTTGTGGAAAAAAATAGTAAAAAATAGAAGTTTGTAACCCTAATTTAATGTAAAAAATTAGAAGGTAAACCTTAGAAAATATTAGGGTTTTAAACAATATTCAAAGTAAATCAAGTTCACTAAATATTTTTACCTTTTAAAACTTAGTGTATGTAAATCCTATGTTTTTAAAGGGATGAGTATAATAATAACCTGGAATGAAAATTGGAAATAATTGATTTGACAAGCTTTTCCCAAACTAGAAAGAATATAGAGAAAGAGAACTTAAATAGAGTAAAATAGGTATTTTTGTTGCTTAGGAGGATGAAAAAGGATGGATAAATAGGAAAAAACCTTTCAATATATTATTGTAGATGAAATATGGCCTTAGAAATTAGCACCCTTATGTGGACAATAGCATCATGTGGCACTAGTGTCCAATTATGGTGTTATTGTCCCTCTTAGAGGAGTTATATGGAAATTTTAGGGAAGATATGAGAGATTTTGGGGAACTTATAGGTGGTTTTGTGTCTTTTATAAGCTCAATTATGTCACTATTTTTTATTAATATCTTACAAATCCCTAGTGAGTACCTGCACACATGAAACACCAACTAGATCAAATGTAAAATAAAGGGACAAAATGGGTTGTGGGATATTACAACCATGCAGAGTAGAACCCCTATTTTCCTAGTTGCTACCTACATTAACCCTAATGATAGGGGTCTTAGATTTCATGTAGTTACCCTTTAGGGAACATGCATAATCAAAGTGCACAATATACTAGAATGACTTTCACTTAGGCCCTTCTTTGATCAAGCATGAAATGTCTAGATGTAATAGCTGAGTAGTATGCAGAGTATTGAGTTATAATATTGATTGATTTTATGTAATTATGTGCCAAAATATTAAGTGTTATATGTAAAATTCCTTGTGAGTCTCTTTATATATAATGAACTTTAATTTTAATGTAAGACCTTATTTGATGGCTGACAAGTCATAAAAGAGGGATAAAAACATAAAATAAGACTCAAGGTAGGGTTAGGACCCAAAACATGAGAAAAATTACCATTAGACATTGGATCCATAATTAGACACTAGTGGCACATGGTTCTACTATCCTAAAAATGGTGCTAGTGTCTTGAGGCCTAAAAATAGAGTTAAAACCAAGCAGAATAGGCTAGAGACCCCTTTGACTAGGAGGGTGTGACTCAGATCCACTAGGGGTGAAATAAAATAAGCAAAATAAGACATAATAAAGATCAAAATACCCAAAATGACCATGTGAACAAGTTTTATATTCATCACTAAGAAATTCATGTGAAATAGAAACAAAAGATAGTACTTATGGTTGCTTGACCAAATTAAGGTGTATACAAATGGTCTCTAGAGTAATAACTAATCCACCCTTCATAAAAATGATGTTGAGAGATAACCTAATCATTTTTATTTCCCTAATTATGTTATAATTCAACACTCTCTAATTCATTATGAGCTATTTAGTGGGATAAGAACATAATATTCATGGTACCAAATAATTGAAGGTAATTTGGGAGTTCTACTAACTCAATAAAAAGGTAAAGGAATTCCATCTGATCTATGGAAGGTATATAAAAATTGAATTGGAGATATATTTAAATGCCAACCTAGGATCCAATATTTTTGAAATAAAAGGTGAGTATAACACATTATTTTCAATAATGTATCACCTTCAATCTATTGAAGCTAAGCTAGACAAATCATTAGGTCGACATTCTAAGTGTAAGGCTTTTGATGTCAAGTGTAAAGTTCCTATAAATTTTAATGCCTTAACCCTAGATAAACACATAACTTTTTCAAGTGTCCCTTCAATGGTTGGAAGCTTTGAAAGGAAAGGAGGTAAGAAAAATAAACATGTTATCCTTCTTGATGGACATTTATGGATGATTGAGCATGTTGGTCACCATCTAGGTCTATCTTTAATCCAAAGCATTCTCTCTAGACAAAAATTGACAATGGATCAAATTTTATCTAAGCATAACATATGTGATATATTTTCTCAAGATTTTTCCTTTTTTCTCATGGGTGAAGACACACTAGGTGAATTTGACTCTCACATGAAGGCATTCCTAGACTGATATGATGTAATTATGTATAAGAAAGAAAAGAAAAGGTAAACTATCTAATCAATGTAATATTTTTGTTAACTCTTATATTTTATACCTTATTATATTTCCTCCTTAGCATTACATTCTTATAGTATACTTTCTATCTTTATTCTCATATTAAAGACATGAATCTATAAAGTTATTAATGTATTTATATGGGTTTGGGCCCCAATAAAACCCTTTTACCATATTAAAAAATAATTATCTTGACATTTAGAATGGGCATGTGCCCATTATACATAAGTCTATAATAATATATTGAATTCTTAGCTTTATAAGTGATAATATTATTATATTGTGTATTGTGAACTGGAAATAAGACTATGACAACTTTATTTATATTTTTTATTTATTGTATTGGTCTTCACAATTATTAATAATTTGTCTTTATATTTTTTAAATTATTAAATACTTTTTTGGAGTTATTCACAATATGGGTCATCAATGTGATCATGCTAAATTTTTGAGATGATGCGACTTGTTTCATCAAGTTCACACCATTTACAATCTTTAAATTACTTATCCTATCCATCATCTCAATTTTGATTACTCTCCATTGATTTCTTTATATTTTAAATTTTCACATATAGCATTAGTTCGATTACTTATATTTGATTCATGTATATAATCACTAAGGGAGTTAGATCCAATCAACTTACCCATTTTACTTGGGTGTCTAGCATTGGATGTCTTTATATCTTTTCTTAACTCACCCATCATAGCTCTATTTACCCAACAATATTTTCATGACAAAAGACTACTATCCTCTAATTTCTCTTGTTTATGAGCTATCATTTCTACATTTTTATCTTATGTATATATATTTTTTCCAAGTATCCATTTACCAATTTTCAACTTGAGGTTTCATTTTCCCCTTGTGTTTTCCCTTGAAACATCATTTTTTGTTTGCTTATTATTAATATTCATAATTTTTATAGAATGTACATGTTCTACACATTAGATAATAAAATTATCAATTAAGAATCTAATAGTCTTCACCTATGTATAATCTACATGTGCCCATTATACACAAAATATAAATATTGGATTCTTAATTAATAATGTTCTTATTATGACCAACACATCCCTTTATTAGAAGAAAAGGGGAACCTTACAAGTAAGCTTTTTAATTTTTTTCCCTTTATTTATTCCAATTTGAACTTCATATGATTTTAAAATATCAAGTGTCTATTGTATTTTAGTCTCTAAGTTGTTTGTTGTAGTTTTGATAAATCATTTATATTTAAATATATTTTTATGGGCCATTGGTTTTAAAGAGATGAGTTTCCCATGATTTTTAAAAGTTATTTTTTCTCCACAAAAAATTTAGAAGATAGGTAGGTTCTAGATTCATAGTCTTAAATTCCAATTGGCCCCTCCCTAGAGGTTAATTCTGATAGGTAAGAATCCCTAATTTGTAATTGTCGAGTTGTCAAAGTTGTCAGAGTGTCAAGATGCCTGATCAAATCAAATATCACCATGTGTACTCATACAACTAGAGTTATCAAAGTTTTTAGATCTCTAAGATACCTGATATAATTTAGATATCACCATTTTTATTCATACAACTATAGTTTTTAGAGCCTGAAGAGGCTTGATCCAATTAGATATCACCATGTGTACCTATACACTTGGATTTGTTAGAGTTATTAGAGTATCGAGAGGCCTAATCTAGTCAAATATCACCATTTTTAATTTCAAACACCCATAGAATTGTACACCTTAGAAATATTCAATACATCATCCTTTTAAAAAAAAGCACACTTGGTAAATCATTGCTTCCATGCCCATGGGATGTTGCATTATGACTGTAAACTTTCACAATTTTTCCTTTAATGTGTTAAAAAATCCATTTAAAATTCCTAATAACAATGTGAATGGATATGGGTTAGATTGATATAGCATTATAAAAAAATACATGGATCTCAATAAAGGTAAATTTTGATAATAAACTACTAAAAATATTATGATCACTATAGTAATAAAATAAATGAGAATAGTGTTGTAGAGAACCATTCCCGATGACTATTATATGATCCATTTTATATTTAGAGGTTAACATTGAAATTTCATTAAAATAGTAAAAAAAAATAGGTTTGATTTGATTTAAATATCATCAAAATAGGTCAATATGAGAGTGATATTTTGAGTTAGATTACAGATTAAGGTCAACATTTTAAAATATGTTACTAGAGATTGAGTGGAAACACCATCTCATTAATTATAGATTAATTACTCAACTTAATAAGATGATAAAGTTATTTGTATTTAAAATAAAAATTACCTTTGTTCATGAATACAAATTGAATTACAACTATCACCTATATAATTAATCAACTTACATATAAATATGCAATGTAATCAGTAATATTATATAACTTGTACTAATCACTTTTGTACTTAAATATATTCCATCTCTCACTATAAAATTTAAACAAATATTATTGTGTTTGATTATATAACTTGTAAAAAATAAAAATTATGTAATATTAGCAAGATAACTTAATCAAAGCCCTATAACTTGTAAAAAATAAAAATTATGTAATATTAGCAAGATATCTTAATCAAATCCCCCAGGGCTTTGATTATCTTTCTAATATTACATAATTTTTATTTTTTAAGGGCTTTGGGTTCATCTCATATAAGTCCCAAGGTCGAGTCTCATCGCTCAAAATTTCAAGGTTGTCTGATGCGTGTGGGACCCATCAGTAGCCCCCAGAGGATTAGTCTCACCTTTGCTTGCCCCAATAAAGGTCATTGGGTGGAGTCATAGTGTCCCAATTAGGATCAGGGATACCTCTAGGTTTAAAAAAAATATAACTCAATCAAATCCACTAATTTTTATTTTATATGTTTCCAAAGAGTGACATAGATTTTATTGAGAACCCACATGATCTAGGCATGTAAATAAGTATGAATATTTTATTATCAAAATTCAATGTGCCATCAAATTTATAGTTTGGAGGCAATCCAAAGAAAAGGGATTATTTTTGTTACAAATAAATCATGTTTTCTTGCCTATGAATAATATGTTTTCTTTCCCATACAAGTTCATGTACTTTAGTATAACCTTTTCCATGTTTTAATGTATATTGGCAAGCTATTTCATTTCTTTGATCTGATAAATTTATCACTAATTTTACATTGTGATATCCCCCATGTAAAATGAATTCCAAATTTCATATCCATTAAAATTGTTGAATGAAATAAATTTGTACCTTTGAGTTCAAGTATGTAAACCAAAACCCAATATCAAAATGTTTCCTTTCAATCTTCAACACGTCAATGTAAATGTATGATTGAAGTATTGATAACATGAATATGAAAAGTATGGGTGTTCGGTCAATAATTTAAATTTAGTGGTACCTATGACTCTAAAAAAAACTCCTTATAATCCCACTATCAAAAATATCCTTCTAAATGGAATGATAATATCTAAAATAGTCAACCAAAACAATAATTATTTTTTAATAACTAGTCAGTTACTAATATTTTATTAAAATAAAGTTCTTGAAAACATTGTGATAGTTTATGTTGAATAATTAATAATTTAATTTACTTTAAAGATTTAATTATTTATGATAAATTCATAGTTGCAAGAACATTTTGGGAGAAAATCATAGTCAAAAATATTCTTGGGTAAAAATCACTTCTTCAATGGTACCTTTTATCAAAAAATCATGATTAATTAGAAAAGTACTAAAAATTATTTTTCTTAAATAAAGTGTATTTAATAATCCTATTTAATAAGTAAATAAAATAGGAATGAAAATATATAGATAAAAATAAATATTAACATTAGATAGTAATGCAAATTAAAAAATGCTCACAAAATTTATTTTATATAAGCAGTGTAACTCAATTTCATTTATTCCCTGGTTTAACACTTGCCATAGATAAAGTTAGATATTAATTCAAAAAATATATTACATCATTTTCATCCCCAATCAAGGTTAGTTGTGTAAATAATGTCATCATAATCTATTTTATAGTTCTAAACTATTTTTCAAAAAAAAAAAACTTTCATTAGAATAATAAAATTTTCTTGAGGTACACCTTGTTTAGTGGATTTACTATAATAGTGCTTTCAATATTTTTAAAAAATATAGGATTCTTCCAAATCATGTCTAAATTATTAATAAATAATTTTTTATTTTTTTCAATACTTAGAACCCCAAAAATAAAGGACATTCATCCACTTTAACATTTAGTAGTAGGTTTTTGGGGAAAAATATATATGTTGACATCTGTATGAGACGTAGACTAAAATGATAATTTAAATTGTGCAGATGCAACCATTAAAAATTAGGTCAAATATAGTATTCATTGTATCTACTCATTATTGACTTAGAATGTAGTGTTATTATTTTTTGAATAATGTATTTGAATTAACAATCCTTATAATTCAAGAACAAGAAAATATTTTTTTGAAGGCACTACAAGCAATAATAGTTTTGAGATTCAGTTACATTTTCAATTTATTTTTGAATGTTGTTATAGTAATATGTAAATTAATATTTTACCTATAATCTGAGGATTTATTATATATTGTGCATCATCTCCAGTCAAACCTACATAAGAATTTAAAATTAAATTATTTTAATGTTTGAAAAACATAATCAAGATAATTATATTGGAAATTAGTCATGAAGTTTTAAATATTTAAATATTAATTAATGATTAATACATGTTTTCAAGCCAAGTGTTATAATTTTCAATGCATGCTTTGACGTAGTTGATGTATTTACCATATCCAATTAAATTTTTTACTAATGTTCATATTATCGATTAGATGTGACCTTTATTTGTTTACTTATCTCCCATTGAGCTAAATTTGAGTCTTCATTTGATTCATCATCTGCATTCATCATTGTTTTTAATGGCTTGAAAGTTTATACTAACATGGAACATACAAGTTTAGAATAAGAATTCAAAATTATTTAGAATGGGTGGCCACCCATAACTTTCTAAATGCATTGAAAAGTATAAAATCTAATATCTAAAGATGTAAATTTTGGTAAATAGAGTAATGTAGATAATCCAATAGTCAATAGTATATTATATTTTTAAAACTTACGATCCAAAGGATTGAATTAAACTCTAAAAATAATCTAGTGTGTAACTATGGAAATTTTATGATATAATTATCAAACCATGTACATAATCTAGGGTGTCATGAGATATTTTAAGTATTGTTTAACCATCATCTCTTGATTTTTATTTTGTACTATGAATATTAGTGAAATCATCTTTAAATTTGCAGGAACTTTTATCACATTTATGCCTCCTTAATGTACTAAAACAAGGGATGAGTCTGTGTTGCATCTTGATAACATGTTCTCCCAAAAACTAATATATCTCTCATAATTAAAATGATGTTCTAATAAGTAAATCCCAATATCAGATGGCCTCATAATGTTTGAGGGCTCAGTGTGTGATCAATCAAATTTTATCCCACTTAATCATCAACCCTATCTTTTGAATCATGGACCCCATAAATGTTAAAGACCATTGGAATTTACTCGAACCCACCTTACTCATTTAAAATCATGTAACATCCTTAAAAAATATTTTATTATTTTATTTATCCTTTCCCATATATATGTGGCCAAAATTATGAAACAAGTAATATTTGAGCACTAGAAAAAGAAATATGCACACAAAACTTTACACTATACCTAATGCAGGAGTGTATATCTATAATATCACTTTGTGTGACATCAATGACAATGTTACAAAAGTCTACAATAACCACATCTATACTAAGATAAATATGGTTTTCTAGTGCTCCCAAATTTCTACCTAATATAAAAGTAAAATAACACTGACATGTGAACTTATAAGTAAAATCTTGCCTTGAGAATTTATAGTAACTGATGATACATACAATTCCATGAGGTTGATGGAATCCTTTGATATTGTTGTATTATCTTTTTTTTTTTTTTGGATCTATTTTCATGTTTGCCTTAATTTTTTTTCTCTTTGAATTTTTAAATTCTTCATATAATTTTACAAATTGAGTTTCATTCATAAGAATTATTTTTATCACATTTGATGCATCAACCCCAATACAACTACTTTTTAAATAACCCATTAAGTCAAATAGTTTATAATTTTCACCCTTGAGACTCTAGTCTCCTTCACTCTTTTAAAATATCCACTTAAATTTTATGCCTTCACACTAGGGTCAATATTCATCTTCAGTGAAACATGTCCACTCATAAATCTATTTATGAGTAAAATCAATCATTTTGAAAACATGTCCCTTGTGCCTCTAAATAAACCTTCTATAAATTTATCCAATGAATTTATCTCAGAATCTATATCATTATCTTTATTAGGGGTATAATCTATGCCACAATTTGTCTATATATAAAAAAATAGAACCCATTTTTCACATATGTCATCGAGAGGAATGATAAATGACATATTATCACCAAAGTTTTACAATTGTTTTTTTCAAAAATATTCATAATCCTTCTTCAAATGCCTATATGCAAACATAAAATAAATTTACATTAATTAGATGTATAGGGTAAGTAAATGAATGTTATTTTTTGTTAATTTTATTATTATTTGAATTTAATTTAATAATTCAAGTACCTTCAAGTTATTTTCCTTTTCGTTGCCTAAACTAAGGCCTTGTATTTTTTCCCATGATCCACAACACCCTGCATTTGCACAACTGGTCAATAAACATTTTTATAACCCATGTTTTGTTATCTATATATTTTTTTTAGAGATACTAATTATTTTTTTTGTTATGGTTTTGGTATAAATAATATGATCTAACCTTTATTTTAATCTATCATGAAAAGAAGAAAACTCATGTTTTTTCATAATAATTTTCATAACTGTAATGGGATGTTGTCCATAGATGATGTATAAGTTAGTCTTTAGATCCTAAAATTCATGTTTGAGTTCAATGCCTAAGATATCACCAATTTTATTTTTTAATAGAGGAAATATTTCCTCCCATTGAAGAAGCACATGATTACAAAGAATTGAGTTAACTAGTCTATCAACATTAGTTAGATCAAGAGATCGATACTAGTATTTAGGATCTTGGTAGAAGCATTCACATTTAATCTTGAATGATTATTCATTGACTTAGGACAAGTTGAATCTCTTGATATGTTAAAAAGTCACTTTTATTAAATTCCTTTTCATCTTGATTCAATAGAGTTTTATCCCTTATAGATTACCTTATCTCTTGAAAGAATGACACTAAATTTTCTATTTACAACTTGTCCAATAGTCACCTCCTCATATATGTAAAAAAAATTTAATGAAAATTTTTATTCCCAAAGTATTTGTCTATATTCAAATAGTGGGTGATGGATGAAGTGAATTCATATTGATAAAATATTCTAATTTAATTTAATTTTAGTACAAATAATTTCACTATTTTCCATTCTAGTAGTGTCTTATGTGAATAAGGAATCCTTAGAGGGGAGGTTAATATTGTGTTATTCTAATAAAAATAAATCAATTTAACACACTAAACACTTGACACCTCTAGCCTAGACATTAGGGAGAGCATAAGTAACAAGCATAAAAATGAAAACACAAAATAAATCACTCTTTTACCTTCTTTGAAGCTTTAAATGCCTTGTTTAAGTGGCTTGCTTAGTTTGTGCATCAATAAGTTTGTAGCAATGACTTTATTTTTTCTCTTTCTCTCCTTGGCACCTTGGCTTAGTTGGTTATATTATGAATTTGACATGGTAACATTAGTTGAAAGCTTGTTGAAGATATTTGGTCAATATAACATTACAAAAATAACTTGTCTCTCAACAAATGAGAATTATAAATTTGAATTATTATAACTTAGATATCAATAGGTATGGCCTTGTATTTATATCCTAAAAAGTTAACTCTCACCCAAGGTGAGTTAAGGTTGAGTTTAAACATGGAATAAGTTCAAATTAACTCTAGGTGAGTTGAGGATAACTCCAATTGAGTTAAAATTTGTCATGTAATTATGATTTTTAATTACTAGTTAAGGCTCTCAAATTAGATATTTTGAGATATTTTGTAAGAGCTTGATGCTCATAAAGGCAATGATGAAAAGGCTTAATATTTTGAATTTTTAAATTTTCATTTCTAGATATTCATTAATTATAAATGGATAATTTAGCTAAGCATTTAATTTGGTTTAATTAGATGATTCATTTTAATTAGAATTTTATCTTTTTTAAGAATTGATCAAGTTCCCCATCTAATGGGTCGATAGGCCAAACTGCTAGTTGTTAGGTTGTAAGGTGAATGAGGATGAATTTATGAGAGGTTATTGTTGTTTATAGTATAATACCCCAAATAGGGATGCCTCAACATGATTTTAAGAATTAATAAATGATGTATGAATAAAATTGGGATGTTTAATAATTTTTAGGCTTGATTTGTAATGTTTGGTAGAAATCAATCTGATATCTGATCAGAAGCCAATTATGCCCACAATGGGGTGTTTATAGTTTGCCCCTATTTGGGAAAGCATTGTAATATATAGGCATAGTAACATATTATCAAATAATTAAAATGTCCTATATGCCTAATGCCCCAAAAGCTGATGGATAGGCTCTAAATGCCCCCTCAAGGGAGTGGTTGGCAAAGATGGTTGGTGATCAATCCCTCAAAAGAAAGAAATTGATTAGAACAAAATATAAATGGGTATGAAAATAATTATTTGCCCAAAGGTGGTTATAATTAGTGGCATAGTGAGATGCCCTAGTTGGGTAGATAAAAAGGATGATTTAACCAAAGGTGTTTATAATCATTGGCATAGCAAGGTAAAAAGATAATGATTTACCCAAAGGTGATTATAATCATTATTAAAATAAAAATAATGATTTTCCCAAAGGTAGTTATAATCATTGTCATAATAAAAACATATCCCATTTAGGTGAATAATGATAATGATTCACCTAAAGTTGGTTCTAATCATTAACATAATAAAAACATGCTTCAGTTGGGAAGATAAAGGGAATGATTTTCCCAAAGGAATTAGTAATCATTAACATCTAGATAGGTTAAAACACAATGATTTTCCCAAAGGTAGTTATAATCATTGGGACTATGGGTGGAAAAATATGACAATTTGGAAAAGGGGGATTATGAATTGAATCTTTACTCATGGAGTAAGAGTAAGCTGGTACAGAGAAGAAAGATGAATTAGGGAAACCTGCTAGGATAGAGATGCATGTCCTAACTAGAAAGGATTAAAATTCATTCATGATTTAATTACTTTGTATTTTGGAAATGATTTGGATAGATCAGGAATTTTTTAGGTAACCAAGGAGAAGTACCATGACATCATTGCTTGTAATATTTATTGAGTTGATTTTTATTGTAGCATGTTATGGTATGCATCATGATATAAATCACCATGATAACTTAACCAAAATATACCTAAATATTGACACATGATCAAATAAATAAATGAAAATATTGCACTAATGATAAAGACTATGATGTCAATGTAGAAATATGAATATGGATGGACTGAAGTATAATGTGCAAGGAATCACCTAATGAATGCAGTGATACTAAGTCAAGGCAAAAAAATGAAAACAAACAAGTAGGTAAACAAATAAAAAAATAGAAAAAGAAAACATGAATAAGCACAATAAAACACCAAAAAACAAAACGTGAAAAAAAATTTAAAAAAACATGAAACAAACACAAACAATGGTTAATCATAATGTTAGCACAAATAGAAAAACAAATTACATAAGGTTACCCATAGGCTCTAGGAGATAACAAAACAAACAAAATAGGGGGGATAAGAAAAGAAAGGGGTAGCCAAGCTGACTCCTGATGTACTAAGCAAGTAGATGTTGCTTACATAGTTCCATAGAAGCAAGGTTTAAAATAAAATTTAGGTCAAATGTAGTTCTCCCAGGATATGGGATAGAAGAAGAATGATGATAAGAAAACATGATTTTTTGGTATAAGAACATGGGAAAATTGATGAGTGTAAAAGGAAGACAAGTAGTCATTAATGTATCAAAGTTGAATACACAATACTCATAATATAAACTCATAAAATGGTGAGAGCATAAATATAAGGCCATAAAAGATGGAGAAACTAAATGAAAAGTGGTTACTCGTGAGATAGCTAAGAGTCCTAGAATCCTTAAGGAAAAGAAGTGGTCCAAAAAGAAAATAAGGTACGAACAAGATAACTTGAAATACCTCATGTATCCAAGTACTACCTACATAGTCTGTATGAACCTTAGGATGATGTAGTTCTCTCAGAATTGGGAGGAAAGAGACCAAGGTGGTCTAGAAATAAACTGAATAAAGAAGATGGCCTATGCCAAAAATTTGGAGGGATTTATATCTCACATGGAGATGCTAAGCCAATTTTATTTATTTTATGATTTTTAGCATTTTTTAGATCTTTTACAAACATTTTTGAAATTTTCTAGGCATCTCAACTCGATCGAGAATGACAAGATACTAAATAGTCCAACTCGTAAAATGATGAGAGCATTCAAACTTTAAAATTTCTCACAAAATGATAAGAGTGTGGTAAATGTTGACTAAGCTAAACTCAATTTGAATTGATCACTACCTACATGGTCTCATTAAGACCTCAATTCAATTTAGTTCTGATATACAACAAAGGAATCTGATTAGGTGGTAGTAAGTTTTCAAATTAGGCAAATGGAACAGTATGATAATAGGAATAACAAGGTGATATGGTAATAAAATGTAAAGGTGTTATTCCTAATTTTCCCAAAGGTAGTTATAATTAGAAAATAATGACATAGGTTAATGATACTAGTTTTCCCAAAGGAAGTTATAACTAGTAGCATGGAGTGGGATACTGATTTGCCCAAAGGTAGTTATAATCAAGAACATTCACAATGAAATGAAACAAGAAATAAAGGATGTAAAAGACAAATCACTATCATACTGGTCCAAGATGTTGCATCTATCTATAATACTAAATGAACTAATGAAACTTGTTCTGAATCCCCTCATTAAATGTGTATGAAGAACCAATAGAATGGAACCAAGGTCAAAGGGTTGGGTAGGGAGGGTAAAAATAACTTTGGTCAATAGTCAAGGTATAGTAAAATGGCATATGGTATATTACCAAGAATATGAAAATATGATACAATGTAAATGAGCCTCATAGACAATACTTTAGGTCTCTCAATAAAAATAATGCTTGAGGTGTATGATGTTCATCAGCTCATCAAGTTCATCCCCATCTAGTATAGTGATTCTATATGCTCCAAAGCCATAATTTGCAACAATGATATATGGGCCTATCCAATTTGGTTTAAAATTTTCATTATTCTTCTTCTCGGTCATGGTGTTCTTTTGTTTTTATTTGAACATAAGGTCTCCAAGATCAAACTCTCTATGTTTGACCCACTTGTTATGTTGGCCATAGTGTTTTTTTTGGTATGATTGAAGGTTGTTGATAGTATCCATGCATTTTTCATCAAGTAACCCTAGATATTGCATATGAGATAATCAATAGTATTCATCATCTAGGATGTGTTTTAACAAGATACAAAGAGAAGGTAACTCAACCTCAATGGGAAGAATGGCCTTTGTGCTATAAAATAGGGAATATGGAGTGGCTTCTTTTGGAGTACATTAATTATTATGGTATGCTTAGAGGGCATAAAAGATTTGGAGGTGCCATTTATGGCCAACATCATTGATAATCTTTTTAAGGATATTGATAATGGTTTTATTGGATGTTTCTACTTGGCCATTACCTTGTGGGTAATATATGGTAGAAAAATGTTGGGTGATATTGTACTCAACACAAAGTGTTTTGACATCCTTATTCTTAAATAATCTACCATTATTAGTTATAATATCATCTAGGATACCATAGTGATAGATGAGATGATTGAAGATGAACTTGGAAATTAGTTTTTCAATCATGTAAGTGAGGGGTATAGCTTCAACCTGTTTATTGAAATATTTAGTAGTGGTAAGGATGTGTTTATGGCCATTAGATGAGGTAGGGTTAATTTTCCCAATGAGATTGGGTCCCCGTGTTATGAATGATGATGTTGTAATCATTGGTTTTAGTTTTTTGTCTAGGGCATGAATTATATTAGCATTTCTTTAACATTTATCACACCTTTTGACATAAGTACATGCATCTACATCTATGGTTGGTCAATAGTAATCAGTACGTAGGATATTTTTGGCTAGACCAACCCTGCTTGTGTGGACTTTATATACTCCTTCATGAACTTGTAATGTTAATGTTTTTTTTTTAAAATTTAAACAAAGAATCATATTTCCATCAATGTTGTGACAATAAATGGTTGGGCCAAGTAAGGTATATCATGAGGCTTGATTGGTAAAGGTCTTTTGTTGTTTACATGATAGGTCTAGTTGCATGATATGGTCATGAAGGTAGGTAAAGAGTTTTAAGTACCATATAGAGTTGGGACCAATAATATCATAGATTATTATGATAGATGAAGGTTCATGAGCTGGTGTTATAAGATTTTAAATAAGGAATTGATATTATTTTTCATTGTTAGTGTGTTAGATCAAAGAACTAATTGTATCCATGGCATCCACTATCATGTTACTAGCCCTTGGTATGTATTCAAAGTGTATGTTGAAAATATTATGTTTGAGAGTGTCAATCATGGCCTTATATGGTACCAAATTGTCATATTTAGTCTAAAAGTGGTCTGTAACCTAATTGATGATTAACTGATAATCACCATAAACCTTGAGATGTTAAATATTCTATTGCACTTCTTGACAAATCCCTGTAACAAGTGTTTTATATTCATCTATATTATTATTAAAAGGAAATATGATACATAATTATTGAGTGATAAGATCCCCTTATGTTGTAATAAACAATAGTCCTACCATCGATCCATATGATGTGAATGATATATCAAAATATAGTTTTTAGTACTGCGCCTTAGGAGGTGTTTCAATGATGGCCATAATCAACTCTTTTGGGAATTAAAAATTTAGTGGTTTGGTATCTACAAGGGGAATTTCATCTAGTTGATATATAAGAACCTATCCCTTTATATATTTTTGGTTGATGTATTATATCTCAAACTCACTTAGAAGCATGATTCATTTAGCCATATAACTTTTTATAAAGCTATCTTGGATAATATATACTTGAATGGATCTAATTTGGAAATAACTATAGTCTTGTTGTTTAGCATGTAATGTCATAGATTCTAGGCTATAAATACCATAGCTAAACAATATTTCTCTATTGGCATATAATTGTGTTCATACATGACCAATGTATGACTTGGATAATACACGACATGTTCTTTTCCCTTGTCAACATGATTAGTTAGAAGTGAACCTAGGTATTTGTCTATAGAAGATAGATATAGTGGGAATGGCTTTCCTAGCATGGGTAATAATCAAACATGTGGATTGGCAAGATATTCTTTGAGGTGATGGAAGGCTTTCTAGCAGTCTTCATCCTAAATAAATTTGACACCCTTCTTCATTGTGTAAATAGATGGCATTTGTCAGCCAACTACAGAATGAAGTGTCTAACAGATTGAATCTTGCCTTAAAAACTATGGAGTTACTTAAAATAGATTGTGGTGGCATCTGGGTAATGTATTTTATTTTAGTAGGATCAAATTTAATGCCTCTTTAAGAGATAATGAAGCCTAACAATTTTCTTGAAGTAACACCAAAAATTCACTTCTTAAAATTGAGTTTGACCTTGTATTCATGAAGCCTCTTAAATATTCTTTGTAGTGTGGCTGGGTGAACATCATAGGTCTTTGATTTACCCAATATGTCATTGACATAGTCTTCAACAATGTCATGTATCATATCATGAAATATGAAAATCATGGATCATTAGTATGTGGCCCCATCATTCTTGAGACCAAATGGCATAACTTGATAACAAAACATTCCTTATGGAGTGGTGAATGTTGTCTTGTCTTGGTATTCTATCATGATCATAATCATATTGTACCTTGAAAATACATCCATAAGTGAAAGCATTTCATACCCCACTATGGAGTCAACTATCATGTTGACGTTTAGAAGATTAAAGTCATCCTTGGGGCAAGCCTTGTTTATATCTCTAAAATTAGTGCAGATTTTGATTCCTTCTATATTCTTACTAATAGTCACAACATTTTATATCCACTCTAAATAGTTAATCAATTTAGATGCATCTTGATTTTGAGAGTTTTTCCAACTCTTTATTTAATAACACAATAATATAGATGCATCTTGCACAATTTCTACTTCATAATTTTGGCATTAAGATGTACAATAAGGTGGTGTACAACCAAGTTAGGGTCCAAACATAGCATTTATAAATAGGCCCAAGAAAATATGTCAATAAATTCCCTCAAAAGGGTTGGAAAATTTTCATGTTCTTCGTCATTGAGGGATGTACCTAACTTGATCCATTTCAAGTCATTTAGAGTCCTGATGTTGACTTTTATAGTATCTTCTAAAAGGAGAGTCGAGCCATCTTCCATAATGGTTGGTAATGATTTGAATTGGCTTTCAACTACAAAGTCCTCTAGTTGGACTAGTTCTTCAAGCTCTCTTAAACAAGATGAATTTGAATCCCTCAGTAGTAGGTATGGCCATGTTACAAACACTATTGTAAATTCCTAGGTAATTCAATCAAAGGTATGATGTTATGTAGAAATGAACTTAGACCCAAAGGTAAATTCAACATTAGTGGCCTCCTGAGCTTCATTTGAAGAAAGGTGAAAACCCCATATAATGGCACCTAAAGTAATTTTTCACTATAATACTGGCCTTTTTCTTTACTTCCAAAATCACCTCAAAAAGGTTTTCACTTTGGGACCTCAATGTTTTAATTCTTTGTTTTTAGCTAAGGGTGTTCACCCACTCTCCAAAATATGTTGTAGGATCTAGTTTGATAGAGAAACCTTATTTTTGGTCTCCCAATATAACATTGTCTCATAGGCCTAGAAAATAGCAAAAGGCCTCATCATTTTCAAACTCATCTACATGCACTATGGATTCTTTTTGATCCTCAACTATAAGTTAAGGGTGATATAGAGGAAGTGGGTTATACCAAATAATTGGGGTAATGGTATAAATGGTATGTGGGTCAAGTAGGTTGGTATTGGTAAGGTATTCATAAATGTTGTGATCAAAATCTAGTTTTTTATCGGCATCATCATCACTAATCATTGGTAGTGTAGCATAAATAAGATACATGGGGTCACCCCTAGGTAGTTTAAAAAGAGACCTTAAGTTTCTTTGTATCGATTTATGGAAATTGGCTCAAGAGTTACCTATTGATTTAGACTAAGGCCTCCTCCTTCATATTATTGGTTCTTCATGATCTTGTTAGGAATGGGGTATTTGGAATTTTTATAGTAATTAGCCAATTTGTCATTATACAACCAGGATTCATCATTGGCAAGTGGGTCCTCTTTTTGACTAGTGGCTAGTGTGAAAATGAAAAGATTTAGACTATGAAGCTTGCCTTTTCCCTTTCATTTCCATTCCATGCAAGGTGGCTTTGCTTTAGGTCTTCCATAGGACTTAGAATTCTATGGAAGCTCAGAAATGTGAAATGTGTCATGGGTTAAATACTCTCCTAGGCCATTGGCCAAGATGGTAAAATTATTAGAAATTTTTAGAGGAGGCATGTGTGAAGATGAATCAAGGATATCTAGGTCTATACAATTGGCCTCTAGAAATTTGACAAGTATTTCTTTGTCTATCATTTTTAATAACTAGGTCTAGGGAAAAGTAGTTGTTGTAACTTTCATACTCAGCCTCTACATGTTTGTAATATTCATAGGGATACAAATATCCATTAATAGTGAACTCCATGCCTGAGTGAAAGAACTTGATACACTAGTGCAATGTTAAAGGGATTGCATGAATTTCATGTATCTAAGGTTTACCCATGACAAAATTGTAAGATAGGTTGAGGTCAAACACATGGCAAAGTGTATCATGGGTCAAGGTCCCAATGATAAATGAAAAAATTATGATGTCTTGTGATTCTTGATATTCATTATCGTAGGCCTTGATAGTAATTATTTCTAGTTGTAGATTGGCTATTATATATTTGAGATGCTTGATGAGCTTTAGAAACACAATATTTAGGCCTGATACATTGTCTTTAAGGACATGTTTAAATCTATGTCATGTGATGAAAACTTCAATATATAGGGGATTGTTATGGAGAGGGCAAATGGATGACATATCTATTTGGTCAAAGGTTAATTATTAACTTGGGGATAAATGTCCAACCAAAGCTTGAAATTTGTTTGGGATTATGTCATTTGAAACTTGGGATTAGCCTAGAAAATTTGGTAGTATGTTCTTGTGGATAGTAGACATACACAACAAATCCAACATGGAGATTTGTGTAGGTGTATTCTAAATTTGTTCCAAAATGTCGAATGTCTTCTCCTTAATAGTGGTATATGGCTTGTTCCTATCGAGGATAGTTAGTTGAATGGGTTCATGAGAATAAGGTTATGGGTTAGGAATGGTAATATTTAATCTCCAAGTTGTGATTGCATAATAAAGATTAGATACAAGACCATTATTACTAAAAAATGGTGATGAAAAGGGTCTACATAGTATAAGTTTCAATTGTCAGTACACTTGGTTATGGTCATGGGGAAAAGATAAGTTATTGGTATAATGTCCCAAAATAGTAATCCATGTTTGTTGTTGTGCTTGTTTGTAGTCCCATGTCAAGAAAGGATTATTAGCATAGATGGGTTGATTGGAATTGTTTATAAATGGTCTTGTTTTATTAGTACTTGGTCTAGGATTTATGATGATGGTTGAAATGTGACCTCCTATAATATTACCTACAAATTCAAATATATTCATATGCAATTATGTGGTAAGTTTATCATTTGTTGGAATCATTTTGGCATTGGCTCCTCCCTTTTGGTTGACATTGTTATTATTTCTACTGATATTGTTTTTATTGTCATAAATATTGATATTATTATTTTTGTTATTGTTTTAGACTTCCTTATTGATGTTGTTGGTTATTATTGTTATGTTGTGTAAAAAGGTTTTGGTAGATCCACATGTTCTAATTGAATGTAGATGCTCTATTATCCAATGTAATCTCCCTATTTTCCAACATATTTTTGATGAGGTGTTTTATCTACACATAATGGCATAGATTATGTCCATGAACATGATGGTATTCATATAACTCATTCTCTATGTACTAGTTTGGATACATAATACCCTCAAGATAATGATTTATAATTAACCAACTAATCATATTAGTTATGGCTAGCTTGTAAAACATGGCTTCTATAGGTTCTCCAAGGTCATTAAAGACTCGATGAGTAGGGGTATTTCTTCTTGGAGGAGGGATTTTTAAAGGTAGTTGTTGATGCATTTATGGATCAAGTCTAGACTGCTATAAAGGTTAAACTTTTTGAATAAGCTATTGATGAGGAGTAAGTTGTATATGTGGCATGGGTTGAGTAGATGATGTTTGTACCTTTTGAAAATGACATGAATTAGTTACTCCATTTCCAAAAACATTATTATTATAATTATATTTCTTGGATTTTTCATAGTTACTAGCCTAAGCTAGTGCTAATGCTTGTGTTTGGACTTGGTTATGGTTATGATTTGGACCTATGTTTTTATTTTGGTTTGAAGAGGTTAACTTGATAATACTTTTGTTAATAAGGTCCTTTTCAACTATCAAACCTTTGTCAATGATCTCTTTAAAAGTATGTTCACACTGAAGTTCTAGATGATAGCATATCTTGTTGTGCAAATTTTTAGTAAACACATCAACAAATTATTTATCTAGTAAGCTATATGTGAAATGACTAGAAAGTACTCTTCATCATTATAGATAACTTGTGAATCTTTCACTAAATTTATATTTGGCTTGATTCAAATCTACCAATAAAATCTCTCATGTTTAAGGTTATAGGAGTAATGCTTCACAAATGTTTCTGAGAGGTTATCAAAATAATTCGAGGAACCAATCAAAATATTATCCTACTAAACTTTGAGGAAATAAAAGGAGGAGATAAATGTTATTGTAAGCCACTAGCCGTCTTGTAAAAAATAAATTTGTCAAATGGTCCTTGGGGTCTCCTTTACCCTTGTATCTATCAAATTTTGATGGTTCATACCCTGGAGGAAATTTTATCTACATATACTCCATGTGGAATGGGTATGAACACATGTCATATAACTTGAATTTATTGGTTTGTTTCCTTGCTTTAATGGTGATAATCACATCCTTCATTTGTTGTAGTTATTGGGCCAAGAAACTAGACGGAACATGTGGCTGAGGCTATGGCTGGAAGGTCAAAGTTAGATTACCTTAACCTAGGTATAATGGAAGAATGGTTTGATGTATAATGTTGGTTTGATGAGGTAACTAAATAGGAATATACATCCATATATTAGGATACATTTTTTTAAATTGCAGACATTATTATGTAATATTTTAGTTTAGATTTGGCATATAGCCTTGATTTTGAGAAAATTATGGCTACGATGGAAGTACATGGATTTGGGTAAAGTAATATACGTACTGAGGTTGAGTAGGGACTTGATGTCAACTAGTCAAACCTAGTGAATAAGGGGAACTTGTGGACCAAGGCTTTATCTTTGGATCTATGACATGTTTTAAACAAAAATAAATTGTTACATAATTAGTACTTGTTGGATAGTGGTACCTCTTTGTTGTGTGCACACTTATTGTGAAGTAGATGATTTTAGGGGTTTGACATTTGTATTTGACCTATATACATACATTGTTGATTAGATGATGTTTATGATTATAAAAATATATTGGTCTATGATTATTGAGGTATGTTTGTCACTTTCTAATGAGGTGGAACAATTTTACCCTATTAAGGTGGCATAGTGTTATGCTTCTGCTATAGTGGTATATTAGATTGTGTCTGTTGTTATGGAATGTTAGTCATCACCTATTGAGATAGAGTAGAATTCATCACTTTTTGTTGAGGAAAAGCACTAATCAGTGATTGATTACTTAATCCCTATGATTTCATGCTTGAAGAAATAGTTGGTTGGGGATTAGAAGTAACTTGCTATGGTTAGGCTATGTGAGTGCCTTCCCCTTGCTATTGTGAACCACTAGTGGTATTAACTAAAGGAACTTGTTATTATGGACCATTTATTGATGTAGTTAAACCACTTTGGCCTAGATTGGAAGACACTTGTGTGTTATCTACCATATTTGGCACATTGTCCTATGTATAAATAATAGTCACTTCTTCAATAGATGGGACATTATACATGTCACCAACTAAATTGATTAGAAAAAATGGGTTTATACCTAAATTATATTGACCTTTCAACTCAAATAACACTCTTTTTGAAGTAGATAACTCTATGTGTGGAGCATTTGACATGGTCATATCATTAAAATTGCATGCTAGATTTAAATAGCTTTGATATGTCTATTGCATTTGTATAAAGTGGTCCTACATGAGGCCCTTTCATTTATAAATCATATTTTTGTCTTGATATGACATCGACATGAGTGATTGAGGATGACTATTAGAGGCCTATTCAATGATTTGGGTATAAGGTATGTTGAGAGGCACTCTAACTAGACTAGGTAAATTTTCATGGGGGAAGTCTACTGGAAACTTATCCCCTATCTCCATGGATCTAACTAAAACCTCATCCTTATTTTCAAGAAAGTGATGATAAAATAAATATAAATCATATGACGATGGCATAATAACTTAATATAGCTGATGTCTAACTTGTTCTACAACCAATAGTATGCTAGCAAGGTATTATGCAATTTTCACTTGGTCTTACTCTAAATATGCCAGTTTTTTAACCAAATAATGGGCTAATAGATCCTAGATTTATTCCCTAGATTTAGTAGTGTAAGGAAGATAAGGATCCATCTAAAAAACTACATCATCCCCATAGGGGTATTGAACAAAGTCATCATTCGTGACCATGTTATCATAACTTAGATTATACATGGCTCCACTATGAGTGTAATGAGACATATCCAAATCAATAATGAATATTCCATGAAGATAGGTATAGAGTTATATAAACTCTTAAAAAAAAGGTCCAAAGGATGAATTGTCCAAACTTGGTCTAACTTAGACTATGAAATGGAGTTATTTCTCCAAAATGGTTAATGAAAAACTTGGTCTAAAATAGTCTAGCATCAAATGTTAAATGTCTTACACACATGGTCAAGTAGATGAATAAAATTTAATGCTAAACCTAGGTAAAAAGTGTTTCAAACAATTCTAAACTAGGCCTAAAAATAGAAAAGGTTGCTAAGTATTTTGGAAACAAGGCACAAAAGCTAGGCTCAAAAGAACTACAATTAAAACAAAGAGGTAAGGTGATAGGACTCTTGGGAACATGACACAAGAGCTAGAATTTAAAAAACTATTGCCCCCAAATATTCCACCCTAGAAGAGTTTGTTCAATCATCTTTCAAAATTTGGAAACATGCAAACATTTCCAAGTATGTGGGTGTACCTATATCAAAAATGAGT
Source organism: Torreya grandis (assembly GCA_037957365.1). NCBI lineage: Eukaryota > Viridiplantae > Streptophyta > Pinopsida > Cupressales > Taxaceae > Torreya > Torreya grandis. The sequence goes on from JARHVA010000826.1 coordinate 1,686,533, forward strand.
CTTTAGGTTTAAGGGATAACTCTCTAAATATATCATGAGATGTTTTTTATCTAAGCTACTACTTATTTATGATGGAAAATAGTTATAAAATGAATAAATAAAACCTATTCTAAAGATGGTGATGTATAAAGAATATCTTCCATATGACCATCATATTTTTTACCACAATAAAATAAAGTATACAAGTAGGTCTCTAAGTCTCAATGGATTCTAACATGAGTATTTCAATATAGAGGTGAGGTATGAGTATTAATACATATAAAATGAGATATAGGGTATATTTAATACTCCAATAATAATCATACACTTGAATATACTTTACACACTAGACTACACTATGTATGACCTATTAGATTAAGAACTCTTGATCAGACATGAAAGGATAAGGGAAGGAAGTATAGAGAGTTATCACTTCTCATCACAATACATCACTTATAGAATTATATAATTTTTAAAAACATATAAAAAAACTTGTATTAATTTTCAAAGGGAAAATATAACATTAGTCTAGCAGGGCTCACCATACATTGCATGGAAATCCTTTACAATATCTCAAGATCTATACTTATAGAAAAAAAGGCCATAAGAGAAAGGGGGCCTTGACACTCAAAAGGGGAATCAATTAGATCAAAATTTGAACTGTATTTACAACTACCTCTACAAATATGCTCATTTAGACCATTTTATTGATCCAGGTCACCTCAAGTGGTTACATAGTTACATCATTATCCCCTTGATGCTCCTTGATGATTGCAATGGTAGAATCAAGTGGTTATATATTTGTCTTGATGATAACCCACCCATGACTAGTTCTTTTATGCATACCAAATTGAAGAGAAGGGTCTTTTTCATGTAGTTGGTCATGGAGATGAGATTGTTAGGGCCTACATGTATGCCTTCATGGTACCCACTAGAATGCTACATCTCTCTTCACCCAAATCATGCTCAAATTGGTTCTTATACTAATGGGTCCACTACAGATGGAAAACCAATTTTAGACTATTAGTTTTACTATATTCATTATATCATTGTAGGAGTTGAGGGTTTACAGATACATGGACCCTTATTTTAGAATGGTAAGCATAGTCACTAGATAATGATACTTGAAAGATGGACCTTGTATGTAATAACTCTATGAATGAGAGGTCCATGTTGATATCTAGTGGCATCTTGATCTCTAGTGGCATCCATATATATTCTTTATGACTTACTACATCATATCATCTACTCCATGGTGTTTCAATGAGCTTCAATGGCATCAAGAAGACCTTATAAAACCTTGTTGTCCATGGTCAAAAATAGCCTTTCAATCTTCATCAAGAATATTGGGCTTGTCATTACTCTTGACCTTGATTTTATTTAGTTTTCAATGCTTGATATGGATCCTTGACTCATTGACCAACTCACTCTATCAATCTAGCTATGCATAGATTCCCATGAGCCATCGATCTTCTACTAGTCGAATGCACTTGTGCCACTTATCATGTACCCATTATCCCTTGAGATTAATTAAAACTTTTACCTCTAGTCACCATTAGACCTATCTAGGAGATTAAGAGATCATACCACTTGGCATACCCACATTGGTATTTATTTTTAACCTTTGAGAATGTGACACTTTTCAATCGTACATGCTTCTTGACTATTTGACTCATATTGTGTCATTAGATTGAGATGTAAGATTAAATGAGGACCATTGATCTTGTTAGGACTGATTGTTTAAAATCTAATGGCTAGTCCATGATCTTAAAATTGATAGTTTATAGGACATCATTTGACATTTGCATGACCATAGTTGATGGCTATACAACCATCAAATTTAAGATTAAAAGGATTCTCTTTCTCTACCTTTAAATTTAACGTTTGGATCACCATAATTCATCATTTTGAAGAATACGATTGATGGCCCATATACCATCAAATTTAAACACAGGTATATTTTTGCCTGAGCTTTAACTTGATGTTTGTGTGAACATCTTATGTTTTTGACTTAATTTGAAATCTTGGATCTTAAAGTGAGAGAAACATGGAGGTCCCAAATTTTTAAGAGATTCTCTTAAGGTAAAAAGGGACAAACTCATTTGATTTTCTAGTCATGGGAGCTTCCAAAAAAAGATATTCAAAGTTCAAGATGGCTAGTCTATAACGGCTTATGCATGATGTCTTGCTAACGGCTGAGCTCAAATAACTAAGTATGGGAAAACTAGTAGAAATGCCTAAGATCCCAAATTTTCACATGTATAAATCCATTTTAATTTTGATGGATTACCTCAGACTTAGTGCATATCAACTTTAGACCAAGGTGAACAAACCCATGTGGTCACTTTCCCCTAATTTATCCATATGTGCAAGATCTAGCCTCAACAAACTGCTCACTTATACTTTTTACCACTTGACCCAAAATTAATAGGTGAATAAAATGAATAAATAGATGGATCCCTTGAATTCCCATGTTTTCCAAGAACCTTAACATCCTGTAGGGTCTCTACAACATTTTTCATGACATTAATAAAGGCCCCTATACAAGATTTTGGCTATAGGGGGTTGACCCATTTTGTCTTATGGGGAAAAATAATCAACATTCTTGGTGATTTCCTAGGGGTTACATGCCTATTTATGAAAAAATAAAAAATACTAGTTGCCTAATCTTATCCATTGGGCTATGGATTCACAAGTATATAGGCTAGACATATAAACTACTTTTGAATAGTATACAAAACATAAGAAAATAATAGGAATAAAACACAAAGTAAGGAACTAATAAAAACACACATGTGATTCAAAAGCACTTATTGGAATACAACACACACAATAAAGGAAACACACACCTAATCTAATAATTATAAGAGTAACCCCTAGAGGTGAAACATCTAATCATACCTCAACTAGGGTAAAAAATGGTTCCCCTAACATCTTTATCACTCCATGAAATTAGCCTAGCATAAGGGACATGCTCATCACCCATTACTTGCACACGTAGGTGATAAAGAAGCCTATCACCTTTGAATATTTATAGGTCTAAACATGAACTATCTGAGACCTTCATGGATGATATTTACTGATCTTCATGAGACTTGGTTGGAGCTGTAATCCTCTTGATCACTACCACATCTCATATACGTTCCTTATTCCATAGAATAAGGATGATGCTAGATGCCTCAACCTTTCTATCTTCTCATAGAGGATATACTTGGTTCTTGTGATTATCAAGTTCCTTTTCCTTAGGATCTAACTCCTCTAAACATGGCTCAATACTAGATGACTCTCCCAACTATCTTTTAGGCACAATAATTTCTACCTCAACCTCATTGGTTCCCTCTAGAATTGTAGGCTCTTAAATAGAAGATTGACATCCATATTCTTTAACAACATGCCATTTTATTTCATGATTTATATAGCACTTGAGATCTTACTCATTATTTTCATCAACAAACACATTAGTCATACACTTTTGGGGAGAAGAAGTAACATCACTAATCTTGTCAAATTCTTGACATATGGCCTCACATCTTAGTCATGAGGCATTCTCTTCTTCCTCATGAGTGTCATTATCTGGAGTATTTTCATTAATAGAAATAATGAAAACATTATTATCCCCAATATGGTGCTGAATTAGATCCACCAACTTAGGATCATCATACTTATGGATCATATAATTACCTTCAGTAGCATAGGAATGTTTGGTACTAACTTCAGCTCCTTCAAATGGATCCTCATGCATGATGTAAGTTACAAGGTTAGTTTACTCAATTAATGTGTAAGGATTATGTATATATGCATCTAAAGCATACTCATATATGAAAAAATCATAAATTCCTTCAATCTTGGAAATTCCCTCATCCACATTGGGTTCTTCCCTCTCATGGACAAAATATTTCAAGTTAGAACTTGTCTCAATGTAAGGTTCTATGTGAAACCTTATAAGAGGCTATGTCCTAATGTTCACCTTAGTCCCATACCTTATCTTAAAGGCCAATAAAGACCAATAATGTGAAATATATCCACTGATCTTGGTAGTAAAGTCCCTTGATATGCAGATTGTAAAGTGGGTTGGGAGATCAACAACAACTACGTCTTGCAAGATAGGAAAGTTAGGATAGTCATGTAGGAAAGCCTTAAAGTTTTTTTATTAGTCCTATGGTTTTGTTATGGGTACCATCCATATAGATAAATCCCTTACTATAAATCTCATACTTTAACCCCAATTTGTTAGCTTCTACCATGGGCATGACTGAATTTGAAGTTCCACTATCCACTATGCAATTATGGACCAACTTATCACCCACTATGAGGGTGAGGTAAAATTATGGAGGTTTATCAACTCTATTGGATGGTTCCAAAATGGTATTAGGAGAATTTTCAAGATCAAAATGGTCATGAATTTGATTTGAGGATGAAGGACTAGTAGGAATAATGGACAATTGCTTTTGTAACAATTCCTTTTGGCTGGGCATATGAAGGATATCCCACAAGGAGATAGATGTTTTGGCACTCTTTAAGGAATATACTATGTTTAGAGAATTGTTACTCACATTTTATTATGTCTTTAGAGGTAAATAATTTATTGTAACTTTAGGAATAGAGGAACTTTGAATAGACCCAACCACATTTTGACTTGTTGGAGGTGTGAAAGCCTTTGGAGCCATCATAGAAACCTTTGAAACTATCACACTTACAACAACATCTTATTGCCTTATAGGAGGATAGGATTATCCTATAAGCATGATTATACCACCCCCTAGAGCCCTCTTATTGGCCTTGGTATTTTCTACAATAGAGGCTCCTTGATTTAGCACAAAAGTGTCTTCAATTGGAAAGTTGGTAAAGATCTCTCCTTGATTTTGCCAATCCTCATTATCTTGCATCATCACCTCATATTAATTTGATAGGAGGGGAGTAAATACCCCTTGATATACTAGATATTGATCTCAATTTTTATTGACATCCATGAATTGGTCTTGCTACCAATCTCCCTACACCAAATTACCATGAATTGGTACCATCTCTCTTGCATTGGTGGTAGAGTTAGGATTGTAGACATCGGTAGGCCTATTGGGGTTAGGATACCATTTTCCCCTTCCTCTTCCAAATTATTTTTGATTGGGATAATGGTTTTTATAGGAATATTTTTTTATGTTAGCTTGCCTAACCTGAGCTCTTAGCCTCTAAATTTATACATCTTCATCCATGACATTATCCTCTTTCTTTAGAGAATCTCTAGGCTTGGTATTGACATTAGGATTTTAAGCCACATTTGAAACATCAAAAAAATAATGAGGAAGTGGAGGCATAGACACTTTAAGTGACAATATTCTAGCTTGGATAGACTATTATCAACTTTGATAACAAGCTCATATGCTTTAAGGAGGGACGAACCACCCATAGATTGAAGCATGATATAAATTTCAGTCCCAATGGCTTTCAAGTAGGGGATACAAAACTATAAGGTGGTCTCATGGGAGGAGTAAAAATATGCCAATTCTCTTGAAACCTTTCATTAAATTCATGCATTGTCTCATTGGGACCTCTTTTTATCATGTTGAGATAATGAATGAGAGAGGCATGGTCACTTTCATTCTCAAATTTGGAAGTCAATAACACTCCAAATGCTTCCCATGTTGTGATGCATCCACCTTATAGAGTCATATACCAATCAAGAACCTTCCCTTTAAGGGACATGGCAAGGAGCCTAATAGCAATTTTCTCTTGAACAATGTTATGGAAACTATAAAAATTAGAGACATCTCTAATGTGCTCACTAGGTGTGATATGACTCTCACCATTGAATGTGGGCACACCCTTTATGGTGTTGGGAGGGATGGCATCATATGCATGAATTTGAATGGGATTATTAGTGTTAAAGGTGGGGAAACCATTAGGTATATCCATGTCTTCTTCTTCAAGATCTTCCACTTCTTCCTTTTTAGCAAAATATACTCATTTTTCAAAGGGCATATTAGGTTATGGATACTAAATTACAAGAGGGATCTCAGGTTAAATGGGTGGATTAATAGGATCATATGGCCTAGTAGAGGATGACCTAGTGAGGACTATGAATTATAGGGACAAGTTTATAACAAAATAATGGACTAAAACTAGATTTACTTTGAGGAGTCACCAAATACTAGGTAGTGCACCAGTTTATAGTTGGTGTTTATCAAGACTAGCATTCACTTTGACAAGTTGTCTTGAAGATGATAGGTCCCATCAGGCATGCCAGAACTAGTACCACCAAATATTTCACCCTAGAAGAGGTTGTTCAGGTTTCTTATAGATTTGAGAAACATGGAAACATTTATAGGTATGTGGGTGTACCTATATCAGAAATGAGCCTCTAGGTTTAAGGGCTAGATCCCTAAATATATCATGCAATGTTTGTCACTTAAGTTACTACTTATTTATGGGGTAAAAGAGTTATAAAATTCATAAATTGAACCTAATATAAATAAGGTGATGCACTAATAATATATTCCACATGACCATCATATTTTTTACCATAATGAAACAAAGTATACAAGCTGGTCTCTAATTCTCAATGGGTTATAACATGAGTATTTCAATATAAAGGTGAGGTATGAGTATAAATACAAGGAAAATGAGCTAGAGGAAAAATTTCACACTTAAAAAACAAGAATATACTTGAAGAGACTTTACATGTTATAATACACTCTATATGACATGTTAGATTAAGAACTCTTATTTAGACATGAAAGGATAAGGGAAGGAAGGATAGAGAGTTATCAATTCTCATCACCATACATCACTTGAAAACTTAGAAAATTATTCAAAAATTAGAAAAAAAAAACTTGTATTAATTTTCAAAGGGAAAATATAACATCAGTCCAGTAGAGCTTTACCATACATGGTGTGGAACTCCTTTACAATAGTTCAAGAGATATACTTATAAAAGAAAGGCCACAAGAGAAAATGGGCCTTGGAACTCAAAAGGAGAATTAATCATTTCAAAATTTGAATATTAGTCAAAACCTACTCTACAAATATGATCATTTATACCATTTCATTGATCTAGGTCACCTCAAGTGGTTACACAATTACATCATTCTCCCCTTGATGTTCCCTAATGGTTGTAATGGTATGATCAAGTGGTTATAGATTTATCCTAATGATAAACCACCCATGATTGGTTTTTTGATGTGTACAAAAGTGGAGAGAAGGGTATTTTCATGTATTTGGTCCTATAGATGAGACCATTGGGGCCTACATGTATGCCTTCATAGGACCCATCAAAATGTTAGCTCTCACTTCACCCAGATCATGCTCAAACTAGTTCTTCTACTCATGGTTCCACTATAGATGGAAAAATAAGCTTAGACTATTAGTTTTCCTATAATAATTATATTAATTTAGGATTCAAGGGTTTATATATGCATGGACCCTTATTTTAGAATGGTGAACACAGTCATTAGACAATGCTACTTGAAAGATAGACCCTGTATGTAATAAATCTATGAACTAGAGGTTTGTGTTGATCTCTAATAGTGTCCCTAGATGTTTTTTATACCTGAATACATCATATCGTCCACTCTATGGTGTTTGAATGAGCTTCAATGGTATCAAGAAGACCCCATAAAACCTTATTGTCCATGGTTTAAAATAGCCTTTCAACCCTCATCAAGAATCCTAGGATCATCATTAATCTTGACCTTGATTTTCATTGGTTGTTGATGGTTAATCTATATCCTTGACTCATTGACCAACTTTCTCTATCGATCTACCTATACATAGATTCCCATGAGCTATTGATCTTCTACCAGTCAAATTCACTTATGCCACTTATCATGTACCAATTTACCCTTGAGATTTGTTAACCTTTTAACCTTCACTCATTGTTAGATATTTTTGGGAGCTTAAAATATCATGCCACTTGGCATCCCTAAATTGGTCTTTGGTTTCAATCTTTTAGAATATGACACTTGTTGGTCCCACATGCTTTGTGACTATTTGACTTATATTGCACTATTGGATTAAGATGTATGATTGAATAAGGACCTTTGATCTTGTTGGGACCCATTATTTGAAAAATAATGACTAGTACATGGTCTTATAATTTATAGTCTATGGGACATCATTTGACATTCACATGACCATCATTTATGGTCACACAACCATCAAATTTAAGCTCAAAAATATCGTCTTGTTTTATCTTTAAATTTGATGGTCATGTAATTGTCATTCATCATTCCATACAACATAATTGATGTCCTTTGGACCATAAAATTTAAACACATGTATATTTTTGCCCAAGATTTAATGTGATGTTTGTGCAAACATCTTATGTTTTTTTACCAACTTTGAAAGATTGGATCTTGAAACATGAGAAACATGGAGGTCCCAAATTTACAAGAGAAGCTCTTAAGGTCAAAAGGGAAAAACCTATTTGATCTATTGGTCTTAGGATCTTACAATGAAAATTTATTCAAATTTCAAGATGCCTGGTCCATAATTGCTTCTATGTGATGTCCTAGTGATGACCGAGCTAAAATGACTAAGTATGGGAAAACTAACATCAATACTTGGGAGCCCAACTTTGCACATATATAACTCCATTTGCATTTTGATGGAGGACCTCATAATTGGTGCATAGAAACTTGGGACCAAGGTGAACAAACCCATATGGCCACTTTCCCTTGAATTATTCATACATGTGAGATCTGGCCTCAACAAACTACCCACTTGCACTTTTTACCACTGGGTCCCAAAATGCCTAGGTAAATATAATGAAGAACCAGATGGACCCCTTACATTCCCACACTTTCTCAAAAACACCTTAATATACCATAGGGTCATTGTAACATTCTTCATGACATTACAAAAGGCCCCTATACAATATTTTGGCTATAGGGGGTTAACCCATTTTGGCCTATGGGGAAAAATGGTCAACAAAAACACGAAAGGGAAATTTTCTAGGTATTTTGGAAAAAGTCACAAAATCTAGACTTTGAAACAACAATGGGTCTAAGAACAAACAAGAATATTCTAAGTATTTTGGTAACAAGGCATAAAATCTAGACTTTGAAACAACAATAGGTCTAAGAATAAACATGAATTTGCTAGGTCTTTTGGGAACAAGGCACAAAATCTATACTTGACACATACTAGGTCTAAAAAGGCAAGATATTTAATCTAATAAATTTTAAACACTTTCACACAAACTAAGAATTCAAATTTTACACACACACTTGATTAGTTATCAAAAGACATTGGATTTTAAACACATGGAAAATAGACCACTTCCCTAGATCTAGGCATAAAAATAATATTTAAATTGAGAAATAAATTAGTCTAAGTTGTACAACCCAAAAATGAGAGGTAAACACTTAATCCAAAATTACATGAGTCATATGTATATACCAATCAATGTTTGAGTCTGAAATTATCAAGACTAATCTTGAACTTGATATAGAAGGCTAGATTTCTCAAATATATAATAATATAGACAAGAATGAACATGACTATATTGGGCATAAACCAAGATGTCTTTGAAATTACAATTTTTAAAACAAGGCTACAAGTCATTCAAATAATTATAACATCATAATGATGTTATATTATTCTAAAGGTATGATAAATGGTTTGTTTCAAACACTATAAGGCACAAGACTTAGAATGAAATGGGCAGCAGTGTATCAATTCCCCCTTCTAACAAGTCACACACACACACACACACCAAAAGAAAAGTTTTGACAAATGACTAAGCCAAATGTGTAATGTCAAATGGATGGCATGACACCTCTTGAAACAAAGGAGTGATGTAAAAATATGACTCATTTTATATGTAGTATGATAGACATGTAATTTCAACATAAGACTAAGCGGCATCCTAAATCCTAAAATTGATAAGGTGGAATCATACTGTGAAATTCCACATATATACTTACTCTTGATACAGATTTAAGTTGTTAATACAAAAATTAAAAGCACATGAAAATTAATTTTTTATTCCCCCTCTTCTCTCAAGAGTTTTTATGATGACATGGAACTTCTAACTACTCACCCTGCATTCACAATATGTCCACATCAAGTGGGTTTGTCTAAACTATTAATTTTTGTTCATTTATAAATGGTCCCATATATGTTGTTAACATTAGAGCACATCATATCATTTGGATCCATTTTAACTATATTTCTATGAAAAGGTCTTGTCCTTTTCACAACCACTACATCCATCAATTTTTTAGTGTAGTGTGATGTCCAAGTTACCCCTACAGTCTAAGGCTAAGTACCACTAATGGATCTTATTAAACTACTCAAACTAGCATCCTAGTGGGTAACCCTTAATTCATATACCCCATTATGGAGTGGGGTTGAAATAATGTTGGAAGGTTAATTCCTAGGTTAATGTTTCCCTAGAGAACTCATGGGGAGGTGATGAAATCCCACCCACAAGCTAAGAATGCATGAAATAAATAAAGAGGAAGGACTTTAGGGTCATTTTGGGTTCACCCAAATCTATTGTATTTTGGGGAATGCCTTAGTAAATTTCATTCCATGCTTTTGGATAAAAGTGACAAATGCAAAAGGGGGCATTTTTTACCATCCAATTTCTTAAAGGGGACATGGGGAGAGCATACATGTGACACTCTGCTTTTTAAACAAACACTCAACAAAAAACATAAAAATGAAAACTCTTATGAGTATTTAACTAAAGTGTGAGTTCATTTTTATAGCACAAAATGAAATATGTCATGAATTTTTAGCCCCTCTACATTGTGTTGAAAATTTAAACAAAATGAAAAATAACTCAAGTAAAAATATTTTAAAACGCCAAATTTAAATGTGAGTTTTAAAACTTAGAGTGTTTGAAATTGTATTTTCTTGGCCTTTAGGTCCTATAAAATATGTTAAGGGGTCCTTGTGCTTATAACCAAAACATAAGTGGGCAAGTGACTTTTGAGTTTTAGCTCACAGGTTTCAAAAAATTTACATAGAGTGTGAAACTTCTGAAACAATGAGAAATATCACCACTTTACCTACAAAACCAAAACTATTAGCATAATATCTCCATATTAAAAAAATAAAAGGTTAACACAAAACCATAATTATTATAGTAATATCATAGAAATTAACACAATAATGTAACTTTTTATTCAATATCATGACTCTCCCTATAACATAAAATAGTTAGTCAGAAAACCTCATGTTTAAGGATAATACCATAATAGTTAGTGTAATACTTCAAAAATTAAGGTGATATCATAGAATTTAAGGCAATACCATGACTGCAAAGTCATGATATTGTAATATCATAACTTTTTCCTACAAAATAGACTATTAATTAAAAAACTATAGTAATTAGGGATAATATTGTAATAGTTAGTGTAATACTGTAAGACTTAAGGTGATATCATAAATATAAAGTCATGATATCACTATAATATTGTGATTATAGAGAGAAAAAACATGACTATATAGAGCAAATTCACGATTTCCTATAGAACATCTGTGAGCCTTCGATTCCCACTTTTTTGGTCAACAAGCTTGGATGTTGACATGAAAATTATTAAGAGGATGTTCTAAAATGCCTTAATAATGACTTTTTGGGGTTTGGGTCCCACCGAGTGTGATATCATGTGAATAAGGAATCTATAGAGGGAAGGTTAGTATTGTGTTAGTTCGATAAAACCAAATCAAAATAACACACTAAACACTTGCACCTCTAGCCTAGACATTAGGGAGAGCATAAGTAACAAGAATGTAGATAAAAACACAACTAAAACATAAAATAAATCACTCTTTTACCTTCTTTAGAGCTCCAAATGGATTTTTTAAGTGGATTGCTTAGTTTGTGCATCAATAAGTCTTTATAAATGAAATTCATTTTGCTCTTTCTATCTTTGACACCTTGGCTTGGCTAGTTGGCTTATTAATTTGGCATGGCAACATTACTTGAAATCTTCTTGAAGATATTTAGGAATAATAACATTACAAAAATAGCTTCTCTCTCTAAAATTTTTTATCAAGGATACATAATATAACACCTAAGATCTATCCCAGAGACCATAACCACTTGAAACAAGCTTATAATGCAAAAACACACATACTCTATATATTACTTATGAATATATTACAATACTTAAATCTTTAACTTCTCTCTCACCTTATGAGAAACCATACCCTTGTATTTATAATAGTTTAAGGTAGGTGAGAGGAACACATTTGGTAATGTGAAACTAGATAGTTGCCAAATGAATAGTTCTAGCATGTGGTCAAATTTACACCAAACTTGTGCACTATTGTCAACATCTAAACCTAACATGTTAACTAGATAATTAGATATGTGGGTGTACAAATCTAAACCACACATGAATCTAACATAGGTTAAGCATCTTTGGTTAATAACCAAGTTACTTAGGTTATTCCCAAGTTAATCTTAACCATTATTATTTACTCTAACACCCTCCCTTAAAATTAAATTAGGAGAGAGAGAAAATAAAAACTTAGAAAATGGGTTCCAAAAATAAATATGATGATATACCCATGTAAAATAAAAATGAAGGAATATGTCCTTATGAACACCCCCCAAGGACAACTTTTGAAACCCCAAGCATACTACACAACTCAAGATAATGAGGTGAATCAAAAGGATTTGTAAAGATGTTGAAAACTTGTTATTGAGTTGAAATGTACTCTAAGATAAAAATGCCATCCTAAATGTGTTGACGAATGAAGTGCATATGTACCTCAATCTACTTAGTCTGTTGGTACTCAACTGGGTTGTGATATGTGTGAATTGCACTTTGGTTATCACACCAAAGTATAGTAGATGAATCTTATATTAAGACAAACTCCATCAATAACTGATGAAGCCAAAGAACCTATTGACTCATTATAACTACTATTTTGTACTCAGCCTCTATAGATGAAAGTATAATAACCTATTGGTTTTTGTACAACTAAGTAATAGGTGAAGAACCAAGATAAAAGATGTAGCTAGAATTGGAATTTCTATCATCAAGAGAACCTACCCAATCTAAATTAGTGTACCCAACCAACTAAATAGAACCCTTGGTGTAGTGTAATCCAAATTGAGTAATGCCTCATAGATATCATAAAATCCTCTTTCTAACTTGTCAATGACTATCATGAGGTTTATGTGTAAACCTTGATATAAGCTCAATTATAAATGAAATGTTAGGGAGAGTATGGGTCAAATATATAAGACTCCCAACCAACTTCCTATTAAATGTAGGAACACAAAGAGGAGTTATACAAGTGGAAGTGAGAATCACTCCAAACTAAAAAGAAGGGTTTGTCTTGTAATCAACCATCCCAAAATGTTTAAAACAATCAAGGGTGTACTTCTAATAACTCAAATAAATCCTTGTAGCTGATTATGAAATCTATAAACTAAGGAATAAGTGAAAAATACCAAGATCTATCATATCAAATTATGTTGAAAGTGCCTTTTGAAATTCCTAAATCTGAGAAGAGGAGTTACCTATGAGAAGTAAATCATCAACATACAAGACTAGTATAACAATACCCTCCCTAATATGTTAAATATATACTATGGGATTTGAGTGGTAGTGAATAAATCTAGTAGAGAGAAGAAAAGAATCCATCTTCTCATACCAAGCTCAAAGGACCTATTTGAGACCATAAAGAGACCTTCAAAGTTGACAAAAAAGAGAAGATTCATGAACAAATCTAACAGGCTGCTCTATATAGATTTCCTCATGAAAATCACCATATAAAAAGGCATTCTTAACACCCATCTAATATACTATCTAACTCTGTGATGTAACTATAGAAAGTACAAGGTGTACTAAATTTATCTTGGCAGTGGGTGCAAAAGTTTCAAAGTAGTCAAAACCTTTGACTTGAAAGAAGCCCTTTTCTACAAGATGAGCCTTATACTTATCAATGGATCCATTGATTACATACTTGGTGTGGTAAATCCATTTTCACCTAACCAAATTTCTTCCATTAGGAAGAGTGACCAAATCCCAAGTATTAATATTCATTAAATGAGAATACTCATTAATCATCACATCATCTCATTCTTGTATCCCATGAGCCTATGAAAAATACTATGGATCCCTAGAGAATGCCAAACACAAAAGTCTAGTACCTATAGAATGTGAAAAATGATGTCAAGTGGGTGGAAGACCCTATATGGAAAGTGTTGCCTCAGAAACTATAATACGATCCCACTTAGGCATAGTTACAACATCAGTGTGTGGAGGATCTTCAACCTCTATAACCTCCTTAGGGACCTCTTGAATTGTCTCCTCAATGAATGAATCCTCAAGAGGAGGTGATGAATCAACAAAAGAAGAAGGAGAAGGCATGGAGGAAGATGATGAACCATAATATGTAAAGCACTCATCAAATTATACATGTGTTCAAAACTAAACATCATTAGTATCAGGATCTAAAAGTCAATAAGCTCTCATGTCCTCACAATACTCTAAAAAACCAAAGGTTCTATCTTCCTATCCAGTTATTTCCTTTTCTTCTTTGATACAAAAACCCAAGCATGTCTCCCAAAGACTCAAAAAAATGAGACATTAGGCTTGGTTACAGACCAATCTTCTTTTGGAATCAAATGCTCAATTACTCTATGTGTTGTGTGGTTTTGAATGTATTTCACACGATTAACTACCTTTTCCCAATAGAAAGGAATTAAATCCCATGAATGCATCATTTAGTCCTTCAAATTTTGATTCTTCCATTCTACTAGGACATTATATTTTGAAGTATGTGCAACAAAATGTTGGTGAATAATACCTTGAGCTACCAAAAAAATAGATAAGTCTCAATTGAAGTACCCCTATTATCTATATAAATATTATTGATGCAACTTGAAGACTGTTTCTCAACCAAATCCTTCAAGAATTTGAAGTGAGCAAAGACATCACTCTTGTAATTGAAAATATAAACCCAAGTATGACTTGATAAATTATCAATGAAGGTAAGTGCATAATTATCTCTATTGAAAGGAGTAGGAAAGACCATCAAATCACTATGCACAAACTCAAGTGGTGAAGAATCTCTCTTGGACATACCCGTAGGATATGGATCTTAGTGTTGTTTCCCTAATACACAACCCAATAAAAATCCATCAAGACATGAAATTTTAGTAAGAACCTCTACCATATTTTGAGTGCTTATCTCCTTCAAATATCTATAATTGAGATGTTTAAATATCTCATGCCAAAGCCTACTCTCAGAATCTAGATGAGAAACCAAACACAACCCTAAAAGAAAAAAATCATAAAAAAACTCAAATCAATAGAGTTGACAACTATGATCAATAACACCCTATGCAATAAGTTAGTGAGGATCTCATAAAGCTTGAACTTCAGTACCCTATGGTGTGAAAGTCACTATCTTTCCCTAACTAGAATGGTAAATCTAATAAATTGAAATCACAATGGTGGTGGTGTCTATAACATATAATGCATCATTGATTTGGCTACCATATATATGTATGTCAACCTATCCCTTAAAAGAGATAAAGGAATAATATCCAACCTCAATGTTTGATGTAAAACTCAAACCAAGAGATACAAATCACTCCTTGGAAGAAGTCATATGGTTAAAAGCACCAAAATCTAGAACCCAATTATTTGAAATAGTTAATTGTGATCTCCAAACAACATTAACTACTTTATCAAGCTTATTAGATGGAGAAGTGGAGATAAAAATATTATGTTTCTTAAAAACATCCTCTAGGGCTTACATTATATTAAAATACCTAGACTCTTCATGACCAGTCCTACCATAATAGGAGAAAGATAGGCTAGACTTATTCTTGGATTTGAAAGATGACTTGGGTTTAGATGTGGTGTTGGGCTTAGGTGTTTTTTGAGATGGAAGAGAAGTGTTCTTGTACTTTGGTTTTCCCTTTTTATTAGGATGAGATGTTACCAATTGATTTTTGAGATGTGGAAGACTCAAGGTGAGACAATTGGGATTCCTCCCTAATAATTCTCTCACAAAACAACTCTAAATCAAGCATTTTGAATGCGATACCTAAGGCATCCATGCTAGATAAAAAGGTAGAAGCAAATATTTGGAATGGACCATGCAACTTAGACAAAACCAAGTATATACATTTGTCATCTTTCTTATCTCATCCACTCCTCTTCAACTATTCCAACAAATACTTAAAATAAGTGAGTTAGTCTAAATAGAGACAAAGTCATTTGAATGGAGAGAAGTAAGATCCATTTCAAGCTGTATAGCTCTCATATGATCTATTTTCTCAAATAAACCCTTTAACTTAACCCATATTTTAAATGGAGTATCACTTCCATCCAAATGAAATAAAAAACTATCACTCACCTAAGTCCCTATTAGACCCATACACTCTTCAAACTTACATTGGTGTTAAATCTTTTCATATTCTCTTATGAACTATGGTTGGGTTTTATTCATTAGGGACCATAATCCTTTGTATTTTATGATTGTCTCCATTCAAGGTCTCCATATATGGTAATTATGTGTATTTAAAGGATCACAATGGTCAATATTGAAAGTAGATGGCATGCTAGTGAATCAGCAAAGAGCAGAAAGAATGCAAAAGGGTACATAAATCAGCATCAAGATAGCTCCCCAAAAGATCATATTAAGGACCCCCATCAAATTTAGCACTTTATAAAAGTAGTGAATTTTTAAAAGTTAATGACACTAATAGATAGATAATAAAAAACCATCACTTTAAAAAAAATAAACTCAAATTTGAGTGATGGTTCAAAAGTTATAGGCATTACAATTTCTCATAAATGGGTCAAAAACATTAAAAAATAAACTATAAACTAATTTTTATATCCAAAAAAGAATTAAAGGTAGGATTCCAACCACTCATTAGAACTAGAATTGAAAAAAATATTTATAAAATCCAACCAAATTGAAAAATATCCTTGATGGTGACCTTGGTGTGCATGCAAGTGAATTTGACTTCCTCTTTTTAAAAAATTACAATTTGTGAAAGCAAAAGATGAATTAAAAAAATATGAGAGGAGAAAGAAGGTGAATTACTATTGTATGTTTTGTGAACATGTCTTAAGATTATTTAGGTGTTGGAATAACACAATTTAGATACTCCAACATTCAGCTTCAAGGAAAATGCAATGCAACCTTGGAAAATGCCATAGAAGTCAAAAAAGGCTTGCTTGACTCATTCCAACGCAACAATCCAACCAAGAGTTTTGATTCCACCTTATCTCCTTCTTAAAAGAATATCTCCTTACACAAATCTAGGTAGATCCAAACGCAACCATTGATTCAAATTGGGATGCCAAAAATTGATAGAATGGCATCAAAGTAGAGTGGTGCCAAAGCTAGAAAAAAAAATTAGAAAGAAAGGAAACCTCTCCTGTGTCTCTCTAATGCCTCAGTTGACCAAATCCTCCACACTCACACCCTTCTCCAAATTTAAATTTATGGTAAAAAAAATCCAATGCACACCTTAGGAAAGACTCTATCATGTAAGGTAGGTGGTGCTTAGAGTTTATTTTCAACGCAACTGTAAGATAGGAGAAAAATAAAGAAAGATGCCTCCCTTCCTGATTCAATGCATTCCTTCCAGTAGATCTAAAACAAAAAAGGAACCAATCCAATTCCTACTTATTATAATATAATGCCTAATTAGGATGATTCTGCCCTTACAGGTTCAAATGCCAAGTTGAAAGAGTGAGGAACATGCATGCACAGGCAGCAAGGAACATAACCCTAGAGCTGTTGTTGATATTATTGGAGATGTTATAGAGCAGTTTATTTTTGTATCCAATGCTCACAAGGAATAAATACTTCAATGAAAAACTAAAATTGATGTATTTGAGTAGTAAAGAGATCAATTGAGGCAAAAAACTTAGAGGTAATAAAGAAAAAACAAGACACCAACACCAAGCAAGGTAGTAACTCTCTCCTCCATTCAACAAGAGATTTAGCCCAAAAAAAGACCCCTAAAGATTATTGAGATTTTTAAATCTCTTGATTTTTTTTTAAACCTCAAAAAAAATTTCCTTGCAATACATGAAAGATAAAAGGCTAAGAGGTGATAAAGAGATCAACAAGATGCCAAGATAAACTCTACAAAAAAAATAAGCAATAGTTGTGGGGATATATCAAAGAGAATTTTAAGAGAGTGTGGGCAAGAAGCTATGGGTAAATTTTTCCAAGAAAACTCTTAATTATCTAATACCATGGAAGTATTGAGAAAGAATACATAACATATCACCTAAGATCTATCTAGGAGACCATAACCACTTGAAACAAGATTATAATGCAAAAATAAACACACTCTATATATTTATTATGAAACTATTATAATGTTGAAATATTCAGCTTCCCTCTCACCTTATGAGACACCATACCCTTGTATTTATAATAGTTTGGGGTAGATGAGAGGAACACATTTGGTAATGTGAAACTAGATAGTTATCAAATGAATAGTTCTAGCATATGGTCAAATCCACACCAAAATTGTGCACTATGGTCAACATCCAAACCTAACATGTTGACTAGATAATTAGACATGTGGGTGTGAAAATCTAAACCACACATGAGTCTAACTAACCTAGGTTGAGCATCCTTAGCTAATACACAAGTTACTATGGTTATTCCCAAGTTAATCTTAGCCATTATTATTTAATCTAACACTCTCAACAAATGAGCATTATAATTTTGGCTTATGAGATCTTAGATATCAATAGGTGTGGCCTTGTATTTATAGCCTCAAAAGTTAACTCTCACCAAAGGTGAGTTAAGGGTGATTTTTAAACATGGAATTATTTCAAAAAAACTCTAAGTGAGTTGAGGCTAACTATAGCTGAATTAAAATTTGTCATGTAATTATGATTTTCAATTATTAGGCATGGCTCTCAAATTAGATATTTTGGAAGAGCTTGACAACTCATAAAGGCAATGATGAAAAGGCTTGATATTTTAAATTTTGTAATTTCCATTTTTAGATATTAATTAATTTCAAATGGATAATTTATCTAAGAATTTAATCTATTTTAATTAGATAATTTTTTTTCATTAGCATTTTATTTCTTTTAATAATTGATCAAGTGCCTCGCTTAATGGGTCCATTGGCCAAACTACCAATTTTTAGGTTGCAAGGTGATTAAGGATAAATTTGTGAGAGGTTATTGTTGCCTATGGTATAATAGCCCAAATAGGGATGCATTAACATGATTATGAGCATTGATAAATGATGCATGACCGAAATTGGGATGTTTAGTGATTTCTAGGCTTAATTTGTAATTTTTGGTAGAAATCAATTTAAAGTCTGGTCAAAATTTAATTATTGATAGAATAGGGTGTCTACATCTCCATATATAAATGGTTCTAATTTCCAACCATAAGATTATCAAAAATATTTATGATGTTTTTTTGAATGAACAATGTCAATTTTTATAAATAATGTAACCTCTAACTTTATTTGAATAATTTGGCATAATCATTAATTATTTTTTTTGTTCCACCTAAACTCTTATTACATTATATGAAATGCAGTTTATGTTAATCACTATCCCAACTACTTGATGTTCCCATGATAGGGAATCAATCAATCAGAGGTAATTGTGATAGTTATATGGATAGTATATTTATACAAATGACTCCTCATATCTTTTCTCTCAATCCAATGCACCTTCAATAAATGAAATATCTCGATAAATAACACTACCAATAATAACCATTATAATTCTTGTTTTAAAAAATAATTCATAATTTATTAGTTTAAATATATCATGATGATAATTGAAACTTGAAATGTTTTTAAACCATGTAAAAATAAAATATTTAGATACATTAGTCACTAGATCATATATTCTTTGAATGGATGGTTGTTACTTAAGCCTATGAGGTCTTGACATAGGATTGATATAATATTATAAACATCCATTGTTATTTGCCACTTATTGTTAATAATCTTATATACTTGTGTATAATGGACACATACCCATTTTAAATCAAGTCTATATGAATAATATGAACACAATAGGCCTATATTCTTAATATCTTGTGTAGATTAGACAAGTAAAGAATATAAGTCATGTCACTTATAATATATTTATGGAAACCTTCTGATTATTTTTATGTTAAAATGGTGATTGTTAGTGCATGTGCCTATTTATAATGAGATGTTAGATATTTTAGCTAATCTTGATTATTTGTCTTATTTTTTCTAAAAAATTAATGTGTGTGTGTGTTAACAACATTATAATTGTTTACAACTAACCCACAACATATATTGGTTTATTACAAGTGATTCATCACTATAATTTATATTAAGTTAAATTAGAGTGTTATATACTTTAATTGGATCATAACGAATCTTTATTTAATGCCTTACCTTTACCTCAATTTTGTGTTTTTGTGGTTAGATCCACCTTATTTTAGATCAAATAGACTATTTGGTCAACAAAGAAGATATCATTTATGACAATATTATTCATAATATATTATTTTATAATTGGTACATTCACATTATACAAAATATATGAATGTTGTGTTCATAATAATTGATAATTTCCTAATTATTCTTAGATACTTCATGGTGATGGCCCTAATTAATAGACTTCCTAGAACCCCAACAATTTCATAAGTTAATGAGAACCAGGTTCCATTATTGTCTATGATCATGGATGCCAAGGGTATCACATCATTGGGATAAGTCATTAGTTTTAATATCATGCATTATAGGGTTGTACTCAACAAGCCAAATCCTAATTTATACATGCTTTCATATTTGATATTTTCTATGTGTGCCTATATTCTTAGATTATTGTGTAGAATAGGCACATTCCCATTCTACACAAGTCTACAAGAATATTGGCTTCATAATTCATAATTGCCTATTTTCTTAGACTCTTGGGTAGAATATGCATGTGCCTATTTTACACAAAATAATAATATCATCTTAGTAATTGATAGCTACCTATTACCTATATTATTATACTCTTGACTAGAATATGCATGTGCCCATTCTACATAAGAAAATAATATTATCTTCCTAATTTATGCTTACATATGTTATTATATTCTTGAATGTAATAATATTGGCTTCCTAATTGATAGTTTCCTACATTATTATAATACATTCTTATACATTCATTATGAAAAAGATAAGAATTTTAGATTTCTAATTGATAATTGCCTAATTATTTTTTAATTCTTATGATAATTTATAATTTTCTTATATTATTATAGAATGTTTTATGACAAACACACTCCCATATATAATTCAAATAAGGACCCATATAATTAAGAATTATTCACTACACACTACTTATAGGGAACCACTAATTATCCTGTGTTTATATTATTAATTTTAAATACACATTAGACAGTTATTGTAGCCATAAATACTACACATTGACAACAATCATAACAATTTTTATCACATATCCATTAAAAATGCATAATTATAGAAAAAATTCTATGTTTATTATATCATATTTCATAATTATATGTCCATTCATAGTTACAAGGCACTCGAGTCATTTAAAATGTTACATACATTCACTATTATCGTTTAGCATATTGATTTATTTATTTCCTTATCCTTTGAGGCACTCTCTAGTTCTTTATTAGTCAGTTTAACCTATGCTCTCTTCCCTAGATATCTATTGGATAGATGTGTCCATACCATCCTCCTAAGTTTCTTTCAATCCTTTCTACTTGTAGATGATAGGTTATGCACTAATAATAGGTGAACTCAAGATAACTCATGAAAAGGTTATCATTTGTACATGTTAGCTCAAGTTCATATTTGTGCTAAAATTAACACTATGTATTAGTTTTGTACTTCACATAAATTACACCTTATTTTCTTAAGTGGCTATAGCTCCTACTCAAAAGTTGCATGTAAGTCACCCTACCACATATTGTTCTAGATTGTGCTCTCAAAAACCTTCCTCTATACACCTTCCATGCATAGCCTAATCATACAAGTCCATGCAGAGTAAACCTATAAAGCCCTCAAAAGTGGGGGAAACTTCATATATAAACCTAACTATATAATAAGGGACAACTCTCTATATCTATTAGCTAGATTCTTCCCGTTGGTAATTCTCTTTATGATGAGGCAATTTACATATATGCTACCAAGTATAGTAGTATAAAGACTATGTGTCTCCTCTCCTTGTCATGCCATCAATTTTTATCTTTGAAGTCTTACTATCCTTCAAGTTTTCTTCTCTAGATATTGTACTTCTCATTATTTTTATACACAGTCTCCTATATCCTCTTGATTGTATGTGTTAAGCTCACCATTCATAACCCACTTTCTCTTTTTCTATGTTTTCTCTTTTTGTTTCCTACCCTCTACCCATATTTAATAATATAGGGCCTTAACTCTCTAACAATTCATATCTGTATACCTCAAGAGTCGACATCTACCAATTTTTACTTCCTCATTATCATTCTAATCTATTTATTGAAGTAATTATTTTCCTTTATTTTAACAATAAGGGATATAAATATCATAGCCACTTTTCTCTAACCTCACACCCACACACACCCAAAATAAGCACAAAATGCAAACAAAAATAAAATATTACATGGGTTTTTTATGTTTTTAAATCTTTAGCTTCACATAGGGGCTCCTAATCTCCTTCTTTACAACAACATCATCTTTATCACAAAACCTCACCTTAACCATAACTCCATTTAATATCCTTATTCACAGGTTAAATATCTCTATTTATATTTCTGAGGTTTGGCTACTAGTTAATCTAGTTCACAAGTTGGTAGATATACTACTAGTAATTTGGCTCCCATTTTTATAAATGCTTGTCCATCAATTGCATCGATGAGTCAGATCTTGATCTACTCAATTATGACATTGTGTGTCTTAGTCATGCATTGAGCCACACAACCCTGTCAACAATCAATTATGGAATATTTTTAGAGTATAAATGTAAAGGGTGGAAGCCTATAATCATATTGTACCATGAGATATTTATAAACATAATTAGTAATATCTATAGTTCATGGAATCTATGGAACATAATAGATAATAATATTCATGAAGAAGAGATAAATTTTTTAACACTTTGATAGTAATATTGTAATTAGTTTTAGTAGTGAATTGAAAGGATAATAGATCCATCCATATTCATAACTTGACCATGTAATTGAGTTATATATTCAGGGTTGGTATTTATCATGTTAGTATTTTTACACCCATATTTTAATAAATTGTCCATCAATCACATGTTTGATTCATATCTATATGTTCAACTCTAACATTGCATGGTTGAATCATGCCTTGATCCACTCAAACTTATCAAAAATGATTTCCATTGTCTATGGCATTGAGTATAAAAGCAAAAAATGGAAGCTTACAACCATACCATGGATCAAACATTTGCATACATTATTTATGGTATTGATAGTGCTTCATAAAATCCAATGAAATATAACAAAGAATAATAGTCATAAAGAGGATGATATACAATTATCAAATATATGAACAAATGTCTTCCTTAAAAACTAACCTCCCATAAATTTGAGATTCAATGCTTGGGTGTATCATCATGTGTTGACATAGAAATAACACCAAATCATGAATTTATAGTTTGATATTCCAAACATGCTATTATCTAGAGAAAATATCTACTTAGATTAGTTAGCATGTCCTCTTAATAAAATTATAAGATAATTCACATAACACATAAAAAGATTCATAATCTCAAATTTATTATTTATTAATATCTACAAATGGTTACATAAGATAGATCAATACAAAAATAAGATAAATTTGATGATATTACATCTATCTATTATATTAAGTCTAAATATAATTTTATACTCCAATGGTTGAGTTATTTCCATCTATCACTTTGATTTGTGTACCTCTGTAGGATGCTACGAGGTGTAAGCTATACCATGATAAATACATGTTTTTAGACTTAACCTTTTACAAAAATAAAAGATAAATAAAATGCATATAAATAATACCCTCAATTTTAAATATGGTAAATAGTGGTTTGAGGGATTTAAAAAACTAAGGATAGTAGTGGCTAGTCCTATAAATCCTGCTACATGAAATAACCAAGTATGCATGATTTGAGTATGAATTCCATGACATTTAATTATATACACTTAATATAAATAGGTAGGTTAATCAGATATAACTCCATAGATAGATACATGGATGATGCCAAGTGAATGAGTAATCACATCACATTAAATAAAAACATAAAATACCATGTGGGGAATTAATCAACCAAATGTAATAAATAAAAAAGTGAAACTAAAACACAAAATAAAATTAATGTAACATAATGAGTCATTAAAATTAACATCAAGGACAAAAAAAGTCCAACTAATAATGAAAATTTAGTTTATTAAGATGGCCAATGCACAATCACTTAAAAATTTCTCACAATCTCAATTCACTCCACCTTCACCACCTAAAACTATGGACAAATATAAAAAAAAATATCCAACCTCAATTCCATTCCTCCAATATTTTTTAACACTGAAACTCTAAGAAAAATTATCAGCTACATTTGAGATTGTGAGAAATACAACACAACATAATGAAGGAAAAAATGGTTGCCTAATCCTTGTAGACACAAAAACACTTAGCTTCTTAAATGAAAAGGATTTTCTAATAAAATATTTATCACTTTATAAGTATGGAATTAAAATAAATTCATGCACATATTATAAAAATTAACCATACCATAATGGAGGTAGATTGGGAAGAATTCATACATGATATACCAAAACAAAATATGTGGGATTGGAACCCTAAGTCAAAATTAATTCCATAGATGAATATTAATGTTTAGGAAAATTTCCCTTAATTCATAATAAAAAATAATAAAATCATAATTTTACTTATTCAAGTACACAATGGTATTTTTTTCCTTGACAAGGCTTATGTCATTATCACCCAAAGCATTGAAAGATTAACTAAGCTGATGAATGAAGGAAATAATATTATGAATTATGAAAATAAGGGTATAATGAAATGAGTAATATCCACCATTTATCTATAATATACTAAAGGGATACACATGATTCACATAGAAACCATTCCTAATGCCACCTATAGATACATAGTTAAAGTAATAGCATGAAAAATATAATTTACCAAAGGGAAGATGATGTGATCCCTAAGAACACACTAGTATAATTTGATATGTTTTAAATGAAGTCCATTTACAAACTATACCAAGGGATTTTGGGAAATTTTAGTCCAAATAATCTAAAGTTCAATAAAGATAAGCATAATTTGTATTATGGATCTCTATTACTTTTCCTAGTTATGTATTACACAAACACCCTACCAAGAAAAATTTAATAAGTATAATGGGAAAAATAATGATCATAGGAGAAAAAGTCTAAAATCATCTAGAGACTATGACTATGTAATAACAATTTTCTACTGTCATTATGTGGGGAAGTGGTTTATAATAAACCCTTTGTTTGCAGTATCATATTTCCCCATAAATAGTAGATAAATACCATAATTGTTTTCTTTACTTCCACCATTGACTACATATATATTCTCCTATATGATCAATGTACCAAAATTGTTCCCCATTATAGTATGACATGTCATATAATAAAATCCAACCACTTGTTCCCATTATCCAATCCTTTCCATGAGTCTTGGGGAAGTTATGTCCAATAGACATGCAATATATTATGGAAGAGTTAGTGGTTGAAGAACAAGGAGCATCATTTGGTGGTAAATTAGTATAAGAGGATGAAGTCATAGATGAAAACATGAAAAAATAAAACCTAGGGAAAAAATAAAAAATAATGTGTAATAAATTTAATTCCAGTTCATATAACATATAATAGTATCATAGGATACATGTACCTAAAATGGAAATATATCCTAGTCCATTAGAAGAGATAATGGATCCATGGGTGGTATTTTTTTTCACACAAGAAAATTAAAAATACATCCCCCACTATAAAAAATTTATATGTTACCTAAAAATGAAAAATAAAAGAGAAAAATAGATAAATACCATCCCACACATTCAGATCTAAGTTATGAGGAGTCCCCCATTGTTATCTTTTATACATCAATCATAACAATGGCATTATCAGACATAAAGAGTGAATAGGGAACAAATACAAACCAAGTTATAGCTATATTATTGGCTAAATCCCAAAAAAAATGTGTTCAAGCCTTAGTCAAGGTAAAGTCCAAATAAAATGAAAAAAAAAATAAAGACAAATAAAAAGTCACAACCAAATAGAAAGTAGTCGAGACATTAGTGAAAAATAAAAATAAATAAAAAGGAAAAATAACAACATGAAAAATAAAAAATAAGAAAGAACAAAATGAGAAAGAGGAAAAGGATAAACAAGAGAGATAAAAAAATAAAAAGATTAAAAAATAAAAACAATAGAAAGTAGAGGTAGAGTAAAAAAATAAAAGAGTGGTAGAGGATGTTTCCCTCCTACCCAAATAAAATTTAAAAAAAAATGTGGTAAAGGATGTCACCCTCCTAACTAAAGAAGTAAAAAAGAAACAAGTGGAAAAATAAGCTACCAAAAAATTATAAGATGAAAATAAAAATAAGGTGACTGAGGATTCCATTAAACACACTAGTGAAAAAAAAAAGAAATCCATAGTAGAATCTAGGCCAAACATACTTGCCCAAATACCACAACTACCATTTTTTCCCAAGAAACCAATTTACACTCCACCTTCCACTTCCACTCAATAATTGACCACCAATCCATCCACCCTCACTCTAAACCTTCAATATTCCCTCACCCAAATTAAATTAATTTTGGGCCCAATGTTATAAAATCAACTCCATCTATTTGTCCTCCACCCTTACCAAAAAAATGCCATAAGGAACTATATCAAGTTACATGAATTGACCCCTAGTTAAAATTTAAATTTAGGAAATATGTATTAGGATATTTCACAATATAAATAGATGAAAATATACAAAATCTAATAGGAAAAACTATAAGATGCCATCTAGGTGATGATAAAAGTTAGGCCATAATTTAAAGCAGATCAAAAGCTATCAATCAATCATTGGTTCACAAAAAAATGAAAATTTTGATCAAAAATCAATATGCCATTATGGAAGAGAGAAAAAAATTTAATGCTACTGAAATATAATATTTCAAACTTGAATAAACTATTAAGTTGGAGAACAAACACCATCATACTACAATCAAACAACATATTGATTCTCTACATAAAGTAATATCATATGTTTCTACATAGTTTAATTTCAATCTTGGGTGGCTAGCAAAAAAAATAGATAAAAATAAGGCCTTATTAAACCTTGAATAAGAATTAAACTAATTCATGGCTCAGTATGATATTTCCAAATATCCCACAGGAACAAAGAGGGGTGGGATTTTAGCACTAGGTGAAAATTTTGGGATCAACAACAAAGAGAAAAACTAATCATTGAGCTCAAAGATTCAAGAGACCTAATAAATAATTTTATGGAAAATTTGGATAATATTATAAATTAAATGGAAACCTCAGTCAATACTATTATAACTCATCCCACACCTGATGACATCATTGAATTGAATCTAGAAAATATATAGTTTAAACAGAAAGCCCAACTAGCCACCAGTTACCTCATATAATGGAAAGTCTTTGAGACTATTATTTTCAATAAACATCAACATTTTTCATTTCAAGTCCTATTTAATTAATCAATTTTACATTATTTTTCAAATTTGGTTTATCTCGAGGATGAGGCAATAATTTAAGTCTAGAGATGATGTTGGTAGGTTTATTTAGGAAACCCAATAGCAAACCACAAAGGTCTATGGTTGTACCATGACATAGTTTTGAACATAGGAATTTGATTCAACATTTTTTACACCTCAAATCCTATGGATCTAGATAGATCAAAGTAATAGATATAAATGTCGTGACCATTGGAGTATATCATTGTGTTTAGAATTAGTAAAATAGATAGATGGAATATCATCAAAGCTAGCTTATTTTTGTACTAATTTATCATATGTAACCATTCAGAGATATTAATAAATAATACTTATGATATGTTTAATCCTCTTATGTTTTATGTGAATTATCTTATAATATTATTAAGAGGACATGTTAACTAATCTAACTGGATACTTTTTATAGACATTAGCATGTCTAGAACATCAAACTATGAATTCATAGTTTGATTTTGTTTTAATGTCAATAATATGAGTGAATTTTGGAAGAGGATACAAAAGTAAAACATACCCCCATTTTCTCAAAGGACCTTTAAGAGTGGGATTTCACATATAGTTTTTTTTCCCACCTCAATATGCTATAAACTATTACATGTAACTACTTTGAGATACCAGTAAGAAATACATACATAATTTTAAATGTGTGTGTGTGTGTGTGTGTGTGTGTGTGATTTGTGTGATGTTTCAATATATTTACATATTATATGTTAAGTGAATATAACATGATAATTTCTATAGGCATTATAATTTTTTGAAACATATAACTATGAATTCATGGTTTGACATTACTTTCATGTTAACATTTGGTGTTGTATCCTATGTTTTAAACAAAAGTGATGAATAGAGAGAATCATTCACTAGAGTTATGTAAATTAATGAATATAATTAATTAAAGGGTAATTTTATCATCTACAACTCCCTAGGTAGATACATGAATCATATCAAATGTAAAATTAAAAAAGTATCATCAAACTAAGCCATAAAAAATGTCAAATGGATCACCAATCAAATTTACATCATAAATACATAAAGAAAAAATATTAAGTAATAAGTCTAAAATCATCAAGGTGGAATGGATGTACAAGACAAGTTTATGACATATATAATCACTATGAATAACTAGCTCAATAAAATAAACACATTCACAACCAAAAATAAAGATAGTAAGAGATCTCACTCCATTCCCCCATCAACCTAAAACTATTGAAATCATTACAAAATCTAGTCAACAACTCTTTCCATTTCATAAATATTTCCAAACATAAAAACTCTATATAAAACTTTCCAGTGCCATTTTCAACTAGGTGATTTATATCAAATAAGAGAGAAAAAATGGCTACCCCACAAGTTGTTCATCTCAGAACTTGTCAATCCCTTTAAAGGTGAAACATGTACCATATAAATCAATAATACCATATTTCAAAGGAGCCTTTTATAAATTAATAGATAATATTACACATTAATAAGACACTTTCAAATTCATACATGCACATTTGTAAGAAATCATCCACACCCATATGGAGGAAGACCTGGTGAAATGCATGTATTGGGTGTTAGAAAAAATAAATAGAAGTAGAACCCCAAAGAAAAATCCATCCCATAGATGAAGACAGATGTCTAGGCAAGATTTCATTATTTCATGCTATTAAAAACCACAATCCATATTCTACTAAAGGGTAATCAAGTTGATGAAGGAATGAAAGAACATATAGAATTTAAAAATAAAGGTTCTGCTAAAGGTGAATATGCCACCAATTACTTAAAATCCACTAAAGGAAAACATGACATAAAATTATAAACTATTCACATTTCCACCTATAGATACATAGTAAAATTATTAGCATGTAAAATATATTTTACTAATATTCAAGATATCATGATCCTGAAGAGCACAATGGTGATGTTTGATATGATGCCAATGAATACCAAATTAAACCTTCACAAATGAATATTAGATAAATTCAATTCCAACATTTAGAATATCAAGAGAGGTAATCACAATTAATGTTATTGATATATTTTAATTTATTTATCAATGTTATACACAGATACTCTCATAGGAACAAATAAAAAAGTAACATGGGATAAAGACAAATCCATAGGATAGCAAATCACTAACCATTTGGAGACTATGACCATGGAATTACAAGTCTCTATCATGCTTAACTGGGGGACCTAATTATAAAAAATGCTTAATGCATGTTATAAAATTTACCTTGATTTTTTTATCAAAAAATGCATAGAGTTTTACTTTGCCTTAACCATTAACTTCCTCTACATCACACATATCTTCCATGTACAAAAATAATTCCACTCCATTACAAAGTTTTAGATAATGAAATAGATAAAATCAACACAATCATCCACTCATTCCAAAAATCATTAGGGAAGTTCACCTCACAAGATATTAAATATGATATATAGAAGTTATTGTCTAAAATTCATATAAC
Source organism: Torreya grandis (assembly GCA_037957365.1). Lineage (NCBI taxonomy): Eukaryota > Viridiplantae > Streptophyta > Pinopsida > Cupressales > Taxaceae > Torreya > Torreya grandis. Next base: position 1,716,667 of record JARHVA010000826.1, read on the forward strand.
AACATCTTTTATCAAACTAAAAAAAAGGAAGAATAAGAAGAGGAAGTTGTAAAATAAGAAGTGACACTTTAGGAAGTAAGTAAAAGTCAGAGGAAACATGTAAAATTTAAAATACACTAATTGACAGGGACATAATCATATTAAAATGGGAAAATCATAGTACCCATAGGTAGTGAATTTATCCACACATAGAAAAATGAACACATTATACACTACAAACATAGGATATGTTTCCCAATAAGAAGTAAAAATAGAAAAGTGAAAGGAAAAAATCCCACATAAAAAAAAATATATCAAATTAACTTCAGGAAGAATCACCTATTGACATATTAGATAAATATATGGTATAATAAGTATGTCTAGAGATGGAAAAATAAGAATGGACAAATAAAAAATCTAAATAAAAATAAGAAACCTTAAAAAATCCTCAACCATCAGACTGTCCAAAGCAAAACAAGAACTCATAGAAGTAGTTGCACAAGTAAAAAAATTGGAATAAATAAATAAGAAGAAAGAATTAAATAAATAAAAGGGGGAAAAAGATGAGAAATAAAAAATAAAATTACAAAAATACAAAAATAAGAATCAAATAAGAGGGAGAAATAAAAGGAGGAAGAAAGGTTCATGTAAAAATAAAATGTAGATGTTGATAAAAAGGCTCAAGAATATGCCTTTACCAAATAAAAAGAAGTTGAGGAATTAGAAACACATAAAAATAAATAAAATGAAGAGAGGTAGAAAAAAGATAAGGAAGATAAGGATAAAATTTAGGAAAAAGAAAGAGAAGATAAGGAGAAAAAGGACAAAGAATATAAGGAGAAAAGTAGAAAGAAAAGAAAGAGAAAGGAGATGGAAAAAAAGGAGAAAAAAATAGACAAAAAAGAGAAGGAAGAGAAGGATAAAAATAGAAGGCACATGAAGATAAAAATAAAAGTTGATAGCAAAAGTGACCCAAAAATATGAGGAAGAGGAAAAGAATAAGATGACTAAAGAAGCCACTAAAGATGAAGAAAATCACAAAATAAAGTCATTAAAAATAAAATTATTCAAACTCCACCACCACCACCACCCTATTTATAAGAAACTAATTTTAACTCCACCTTCCATTTCTAGTTTAAAAATGATCACCACTTCTACCTCTCAATCCACTCTATCTACACTAATTCTTCTACCCTAAGATTCCCTTACTCAAATAAAATCTATTATGACCTAATGCTATAAAATAAACACCATCTTTATGACTCCCACTATAGCTAAAACAACTCCATAGGTAAAAATATAAAGTTTCACATATTTACAACATGTATGAAGTATAAATTTGCAAATATATTTATATAAAATGCACAATATGATTGGATGAAAATATGTGAAGTGTTAGATGAAACACTAAGACACCATCTAGGAGATGACAAAGGTTACACCACAATTTGAAGTAGATCAAAAGTTTCCTATCAAAAAATGGTTCATAGAAACATTAAAATTTTGATCAAGAATCAATAAATATTATAGGAAAAGAGATAAAACATTAGGGAAACTACCTTAAAAGAGATCAAACATGAACAAAAAAAAATACATTACATAAGAACATCTAGCTTCACAACATAGTGAAAATGCATATTGCTTCTCTACATAAATAAATATTAGATGATTGTACATATTTTTATTTCACATTGGCTTGGTCAACAGTAACAATAGAGTAAAATAAAGCCTTAGACATACTATAAGAAGAAATAAATCAAGAAATACCTAGTATGATATTTCTAAGGATCCAATAGTCACTTCAAAGACAGCTTTTTGAACTTGATGAGAAATTTTGGGAAAATAGAATTAAAGAGAACAACTAATCATAGACCTTGAATAATTAGGTATACTCATCAATTTATTCATGGTTAATCTTGATAAAGTGAAAAAGGAGATTGATACTTATTTTAATGTTATTACTAACCATTTGGTCCTTGATGATATAATCAAATTGATCTGAGAAAATATACAGCTGGAGTAAGAAGCCCAAAAATCCATTAGCTATCTCATAGAGTGAGAATCATTTGAGACTAATCCCATTGATAAACATAATAATTTTTTTATACAAGGATGAAATACATAGACATTTTGTGGGATTATTCATTTTAGTTTATCTCATGGATGAGAAAAGGGATTATGTACATGGATGATGATGATGGGTTTTTAACGGAAATTCAATTAATAGCCATAAAATTTTGGAATTCAATGGTTATACAAAACATACATCAGACCCAAACATCTACCAGGGTATAAACTACTTTCATGGCATCCTAAAAAACTACACTTATATAGAGAGACAAAAAAAAAGACACAACTCTTGGACTATATCATTGTATTTAGACTTAGTAAAATAGATACAAATAATCCTATCCGATGATATCTACAAGTAATTATTCCCATTCTATAATTTTTGGTAATTAGATAAGTGGGCTTGATTTTATTTTATTTATAAATTATTAATAAGGTTATGTCATTTCTTTAAACTATGAAAATACTAAAATAAAATCAAGCCCACTTATATAATTACCAAAAATATAAAATTTATTATATTTTTTCATATATTTTATTTAATTTTAAATTAAATTATATTTATAATTAGAAATTATCTTTGATATTCCACACACAATAAAAAATATAAATATATAATACATTTTTAGGGAATCATCAAGATTATTTGTAATATTGAGGGTGTTGTTGAACATGTATGATTTTCATAAATTTACAATTAGAAAATTAGAATGTGTGTGTGTGTGTGTGTGTGTGTGTGTGTGTGTGTATTTATATGTAAATATACACATATACATATAAACATACATACATACATACATACATATATTTATCATCGTTGTCAAGTTAGACTAACATGAAATAAGCAAGGCTAACTTGGGCAGATGGCTCAGGTTGAGCCTACTTTCCTTTCTTCTTCCTCTTCCTTGACTTGATTTGAGTAAACACATCCTAATCATAGGTCAAGTTCAGATATATCTCATCCTCCTCATGGGGTTGGTGGCCATAGTTGATGTTAAAGTGGGCATGGTACTTTTCTATGTGAGTCTAGATGACATCATGAAGATCCTAGTCCTAATGTTTAGCCTTACCTAGGGAAAATAAGTCTCAACCTACTACCATCTTATATAGATGGGGGAAGGCTCTATAAAAATAGTTCTTGATGATGATTTATAGGTGTTCATAGGCATTCTATTATAATCTAATGTAATTCTTAAATATGCTATCCACTAGCTAACACATGAATTTTTATTTAGATAGTGGTCTAAGACCTGATAAGGTAATAAGAGGAGAACATTGAGAGTACCTACCACCTAAATGATTTTTTGCTCTCTATAATACCAATAATCCACAATGGGGGAAAGAGATTACCTAATCTCTTTTGATAGTTAAGGTATGGGTTCCTCATTTATTTCCATGTAGATCATTGGGTATAAGAACTCACTTATCTCTCATATATGGTTCTGATAATGGTGGTCATATAGTTTGTATAAAATTACATGAACCACATCACCTTTAGGAACCCATGTTGGAAAGGTATAAGGTTTAAATGTGAACATTATGTAGACTAGGTATACTAAGTAACTCATCATGTATAGGTTTCCTCATCCCTTGGAAGATATCCTCCCTAGGCATCTTTCACTACCTTGATCATATTGAAATTGATCACCCCTCCAAGGCCAGGGACTTGCTCAGCCTAGAGGATTATGAGAAGCAAGGAGATATATATAAGGTTGATGTGTAGGAAGTCACTCTCCCCAAAAATTTAGTCAAGTAATATCATCTTGACATGGATTACCTCCTTGAATGTGTGACTAGTGTATGCATTCACATCTATCATGTTGACCCATTTTGCACTAAGGTTCTCTACCCAGTCCTTTAGGATGTCATAAATTTAGTGAGATTTGGTCCAGGTGGTCACCGTATTTAAATCATAGGTGATGGTGGACTTTAATAGGTTATTTTATGATTTAAAGGTGCCAACCAAATTTTTCATGTTGTGATGTCGAGAACTCGTACATTAGATCATGTCATGGAAACTATCATACACTCGCTTATCCATGAGTAGTAGTTTTATGAAAAAATAAACACAAAGGAAGACATCTAGCTTACCTACATCTTAGTTTATCTTACATTTATCATATTCCATGAGGTTATATTCAACCTCAAACTCATCTTCATCATCAATACCAGAGGATTTAGGCACTAGGTCAATGTCTTTGAACACATTATTATAATGATTAAAATGTGTCAAGGCATTTAGGAAAGTTGTGTCTTTGTACTTTCACCCAAAAAAAAAAAATTTTTTTTGGGGGGGGGGGGGGGGTTAGAGGATGAGGTGGCCATTTTAGCTATGATGGAATTTTACAATATCAAACCTTGAGAAAAGGGAAAACATAGAGAGCATTATTAGGAGCATAAATCAAGGAGTAGATTCTATGAAATTAGGAATAATAACATCTAATGAGTTCATGTCATGGTGATTATAGATATTTTCATACATATCTTACATTAATTGCATTTGGTGTCTCACTCAACATGATTCAAATTCAAGTTGGTGACTTGATCTTTCCATTTATTTCCTAATCTAATCTATAGGCACATTATGATGTGACACTTTAATATGTCCAATTGGGGTCTAATTGACCATCTAATCAATGCTCAGAGGGTGATATGAACATGGCCATATCATCTTTAAAACTTCTTGAGTGGTTCTTATTTCATGCCAAATTTCCATTTCTAATTAGTTCATGCTAAAATGGCCACCACTTAAGTGCATCCTAGTGCTTCATCTTTATACACCTGGGATAAGAAAATTCCAATTGGAAGAAACATGGTGTCCTTTTGACTATGATTATACCTTATTTTAAATGTATTTGGGTCTCTTGGGATCTTCCTACCAATCTACATGTAAATGCCATGTGGCATGATGTGATAAGTCAAGATCCATGTGCTCTGACATCTTTATCAGGTTTAGGAGATTGATAAGCTTGAAAACATGCCACATGTCATTATTTTATTCAATTAGGATATCCTAAGATCTAACTTCTCTGTCAAATAAAAAATAATAACATGTTTATCATTAGGTGATCCCATTGGTTATATCTTGGAAATTTTGACCATTTGGACACATGGCACTATTTTATTTGTTCAAGCTCTCTAGGGATCTAACATTCCTAATTGATTTCGGAGATTGACCATTTTGATAGTGATGTACCCTAATTTGTTGGGTTCTGATATGGTTTGGTGCTCTCCTATTTAATTGATATTAATATATAAATCCACAAAAAGAGTTTAAGTAAAATGAAATAATCATAATTAATATAAACATTCACCTAGCTTCTAGCTAAGCCTAACTAAGTTCCACATAGGACTGTGAGATCCTAACACTGTAGGAGACTGACACTCTAGGAACCTTAATATGAAATCAAACCTATATAAAATTTAGCACTTTAAATATTCTAATAAAATATCCTAGTTTATTTTAAGATATGACTAGGACTCAGCTACATTAACTCTAAAGGTCATGGGGATCTCAACATGGATCAATTGTTTATTACAAATACATGATACACTCAAGAAAACTAGGGTGAAATAATAATTAGAGGACTCCCTTGGAAATTAATTGGTTTGAATGAGACTAAAATTTAAGTAACTTTGAGTTTGATAATCTTACATAGGGGTCCCCCAGTTCTACGAAGAAAGGGGTGTGTTGGACACAATAAATGGTTACTTCCATAGGGAAAGTGGTGTTAAACACTTATAACCCAAGATATTAATCTTTTTTCTTGCATAAAACACAAACTATCATAAAATTTTCATACATATTAGATAAGGAACTCATTAAATTTAATTACAATAAGTGACATGCTAAGTATTATTTCCATAGAAGACCATCAATGTGTGTGAGGTGATTTCAATTGGATCAATTCTAGATTTTACTTAACCAAGTTAAGGTCAAGTAAGGCATCAAATCTTATAAAGGGGCATTATTGGTTATATGGCTTGAAGGGGATGGTATGGGAATTAATCTACTACTATCTAGGTATCTATAGCCCTGACAAAGATAACATTGGTCCCACTAGAGGCCTTGTTCCACTATGAGATATTTTACAAAGCCTATGATGGAGGTATCCTGAATAACCCTTTTGAGGAAGAATAAAAATTTAGATTATTAATTTTATTCTAGTCTCCCTTTAAATATTTATTATGAAGAGGTTTGGAAGTTATATCCATTGAGGGTTTGGGACCAAACCAAGAGTGATGGGATTTTTGAAAATATCTAAATACCCAATTGATCTTATATTGGTTTAGTGATCTCAATTTTTATCGTGTTATTATTAGGTGAAGTTTTATGGATTCTATTAGGAAATAGGGTTCTAAAATTTACTTATATCATTGAGAATCACTAGCCTCGAAGATATGAAATGTAAGAGACTTAAAAAATTTGAATTTACTTAAAGTAAAAGCTCACCTTTGGGTACTCTAAAGCTTAATTGTACCTCCTGGGATTTTGTTACCCTTGGAGTGGTTACTTACTCAGAGTTATCAAAAGGAATCTTCAATTTTTCCTACCACCTTAATCATAACTGAAGGCCATATCTAGGGTAAGGTCTATAAGAGGTGAATACCATAAGAATAAAAAAACCAAGAGTAATTAAAACACAAGGAAATCAAACACATAATAGAAATAAACACATAACTAAATCATACTAGTCTAATATATACATTACCACCCTTGCTGAGATTACTTTGAAATCACATTGGAAGGGGTAGATAAAAAGTACTGTTTTAGTAAATTTCCATTAACTGGTAGTGGGAGGTCATTTCCTTAAAGTTACTTAAGGAAAAATCATTTTGGTGAAGTAACTTAGCTATTTGGTAGGTACCAATCAATAGAGTATTGAACTTGGCATGTTAGCCTTGTTTTTGTGATCTTTATCCCATAACACCATTTCAAAAATCATAAAGGTTTTAACCTTGACCCTTTTTTCAAACCATCACTTTAAAGTTCCTTGATTTTTTTAAAATTTGAGTAAGGCTTCATCCTAGGCTTATTTTAATAGTACAATGTTCAAGAGACTAGAGTTTACTTTGTCATCATGCTCCATATACTACTACATGAACTTGTATGTAAGTATCCTGCATGTAACTAGGAGAATATGATCTAATCCATATATCAGTATAAATGGTGAGATTCTAAGTTCTTGTTTATACCTGGTGTGGTTATCCCACAGAATAAATTATATCAATGAATGTCATTCCTAGGGTTTTTTTTCTATAGATTTATTTATAGCATCAACAAAGTTTTTATTTATTGATTATGCCATTCCAATATTTTATAGGTAGTGATTAGATGATAATTTCAAGGTGATCCCTTCATTTTACACCCATTTATTAAAATATATAGATTATAATGTATGAGCATTATGACACACTAATCAAACAGAGGTTTTAAATTAAGTGGTTATAGTATTCTCCATGAATTTGATGACTTTAGTGGTGGTGGTTTTATTTATTACTATAGCCTTGGTCCATCTTGCATAGTAATAATATGTGGCCATGAGAAAAACTTATTGCCTACTAATAAGTTTGTATTTATAACCCCAACAAAGTGTAGTCCCCATTGGGTGAATGATGTTGACCTAATGGTGTTATTTCTATAACTTGATATAAAGCCATTACAACATGAAATTCTCTTTTAGTTAAGGTTTGATACTGATGGTATACCCTGACATGAGTATGGACATATTTGAATAAATTAGACCAATAGTATCCTAATCAAAGTATCTTATGTGCCATTGTGTTTATTGTTGTATGTCCAATGCCTAACTTTTCATGTAAATTAGTCATTACTTCTTTGGCCTCATCTTCTGATAAGTATATAAGATAGATGTCTTCATGATTCCTTGTGAAGATAACTCCTATATTTAGCATATAATGTGTTACCTTCAATTTTAATTCTCTCTTATAAATTTTATTTATCTTAGGAGATGTGTTTCCATAGAGTAGGTAATGTACGATTAGGGTATACCAATCTTGATGTAGTACTAACTCTTGATCCAATTAGTACACAATGATCCTCAGATCAATTTTGGTTATCAGATAGGTAAGGTCCTATCCTCTAAAAAAAAATTAGGTTTGATTGACAAATCATATTCCTATAACTTTGTCATCCATCTACCTTTGCATGCACCTAGTTCATTATGTCCCAACATTTGCTTGATGTTTATATCTAGGATGATTGCATGCACCTTATTATTGACAACATAGTGCCTAAACATTTTCATAGACCTAATTAGTGCATAAGTTTTTTTATCAAGAGTGAAATATTTTATTTTTATATCTTTGATATTTATGCTCATAAAATCAATAGGGTGTACTCCATCCAATCCTTATGTGAGGTAGGTGGTGAAAGTGTGCTTGGAAGTGAAATGGTAAATTTAAAAATCTTGTGTATAGTCTGGAGTAATAAAAATTAAAGCTTTCATGATAGAATATTTTATATTTTTGAAAGCCTTATTTGATAAAACATGACACTCCATGTTTTCATCTTATTTCAAAATAGCATTCAGAGGCTTTACAATTTTTCCAAATCCAAAAATGAACTTGTGAATAAAATTAATTTTCCCAAATAAGGATTTTAATCCTTTCTTGATATTAAGTAGAGGTAGCTTATAAATCACATCAAATCTCTTTGGATCGATATAAATACCTTATTTTATGATAATATGATAGAAAACATTGCCTTTGGTGATGTGAAAAATGCTCTTCTTTGGGTTTAAATAGATACCATACCTCTTACATCTTTTGACTACCTTTTATAAGTGGCATATGTGATCTAATATATAATTTGAAAACATAGTCAAGTCATCCATATAAATTATTATCCACTTGATAAATAAACCTTCAAAATCAAAATCCACCACCCTCTAAAATGTTTCTCTAGTTTGATCATCCCAAATGGCATTTGCTTATAAGTGAAATTACCCCATTTAGTGGTGAATGAAATTTTGAATTAGTCTCTTGAGTTAACTAGTACTTGGTTATATCTTGAAAATATATCCAGGAAAGACATCATGTGTGATCCACTCACCATTTGGGTCAATTCATAAAGGGAAGGCAATGGATAGTTATCTTTTTTTGAATGTTTTAGGTTTTGAAAGTCTACGCACAAATAGATTTCTCCTTTATTATTTCACATGGTCACTAGATTGGCTAGGTAGGTAAAGTGGTAAACCAAGAACATTATCCTAGTAAAGAGTAATTTATGAACCTCTTTGTGTATTAATGGTTCCATGATTGGGTTTACATGTCTTTATCTCTATGTGAATGGTTTTTGGTCCAATTTTAATGGGATGGTAGAGTAATTACTTTTAGTTTGAAGACTTTGAGGTCTTCATAAGCTAAATTAATTACATACTTATAGTTTAGTAGTAAATTTTGAATCTATTTAAGTTCTAGTATTATTCACTCAAGACCTATGTTGATAATTTGAGGGATCTCTAAAGAATTGAGATTAATGTGTTAGCACTTTTGATTCTAAAACTTGGGATCCTTAATTTTGGGTATATGGCCTAAGGTGTCAAACACTCTTTCTAGTGCAATAATCCATTTAGGATTTGATTCCCATGAATATTAAGGATTCCATCCTTATCAAGTTCAAATCTAGGGGTTTATATGTCTACTTCATCAATTACCTAGGATTAAAATAACCTAGCATTGCTAAGAAATTGGATAATCTATTAATCATCCTTAAAGACTTGGAAATTCATCACATTGTTCAAGATGGATGGGAAAGGGAATAGTTCCACAAATAACTCCTATAACTTAGTGTCATCTAGGGGAGTTAAGTTCATAGTTTAGGATGCTAACAAATCAACAACCTCATTTTCTTCCTTAGGGATAGGGATGATGTTGAATGCACCAAACATATCGATCAATTCTTATGCCCTATGTTTATACTTATTTAGGTATGATAATTTGCACTAAATTTTAATCTTAACCTAGTTGACCACTAGCTCAAAATCACTAAATGCTCCAAATTCCTTTGCCTTATGTTTTAATACAAACTATAACCCTAGGATCAATGCCTTGTACTCTTCTATATTGTTTATGTAGAAGAATTGTAATCTATATAAAGATAGGTGTTTATTTCCTTGGGGTTTTATTATTAGAACATCAACATCACTTACCTATTTATAATGGGCCCCATAAATGTATAGGAACCATAAAATTAGCAATTTTGGCTCATAATTAACTTTATCCATAATAGGTTTTATTCTTAGCATATAAGTCCCTAAGTTCAAGGAAACTAGGTTCACTTTATCATTGATTACATTATATTTAGTTATCATGTGTTTCATGCAAGTTTATTTGTCCACTCTGATTTGATTGGCTACACCTCTCTAAGGTAATTGTTCTAACCCAAATATTCACCCTTTAGATGGTGTTTCAAGACCTCTAAACTTGAGCTATGTAATGGGATTAATCCTAGATTTTGGGTGACCTTTAGATGGACCAAACCTCTAGGTTATAGGTATATCTCCCCTTAATGTATCAATTAGGCTCTACTACAATAATAAATTGAAATAAAAATGGAAAAATATAACATGAAATCAAACTAACTAAGGGGTTATACACAAAATAACTTGATCACTACCAACTAGCTACATGTGCACATGTAAAACAAGAGACTAACCTTAACATACACTACTCCTAATATAAATCTCTCACATGATCACTTTGATGTGGAGGTTGTGATAGATGTTTGAGCTAAGAGGACTAATAAAGAGGTCATAAAATGAAACTAATGAAGAGACAAACTCACTCAACCCTTACACTACACTTATATACTTCACATGACCTACAAAAGAAGCTTTAAAACTATATATAGATGTTAGAAAAAGAAAACATTCCAAGGGATACCATTAAAATCCCTTGACAAGATCAAATATTCATGCACACACACTAATTATAGTTATAGAAGGAGGTAAAATCAATAGTTTCTAGGAATACAAATGGGTAGGTATTTTCCATACCTAGGTGGAGGATTAATATAAAGCCCAAATAAGGCTTCTTAAATAGAGAATGGGGGGGGGGGGGTAGAGAGAGAGAGAGAGAGAGAGAGAGAGAGAGAGAGAGAGAGAGATGCCAAGTGTCAAATAGGATTTAAAACCTTCATAAAAACTTCATAAGGTCTTTCAAGGACATGTGTTTCTTCATTGATGATGTTTCTTCTTACAAATGGCACAGGAGTTTCTCTAATTGATTGACACCTTAGTCTTCTTATTCAAACTACCCTCTTCTTGACTTGTAGAGTTAAATATGACCTTGTTTATCATCAATTCATGTTGAAATGATCTATGCCCTTATTATTGACACCTTGCATCAGTTTTAGAATCTCCTTATACTAAAATTGTAATGATGATCATACCTTTTTCGGTGTCTTAAAACTCATTAGTTCTACTACACCTCTCCTTCCTCAAAAGAATTAAATATTAATTCTATATGTATGAATGAAATATATCTTCATAAAAGGAATATATATATCTTAAAAAGCTTGAATCAACTCCTTTGAAATCCTCAAGCACTCTCCAAGACTTCATCTTGCACCTAAAATCCATACTTATTCTCAATTCTCTATAGCCCTCAAAACATGCAAATCTTAATGTGTATAAGAATCTACATATGATATTAAAAAACTAGGAATAGTTTTAATTACCTAGTATGCCCTTATAGCTTTGTACTAAATTTCATGACCTAAAATCAAGTGAAAGTACACTTATTCACCTATTTTATCTATCTAATTAGGCCTCAATTAGGTTCTAGGCCTATAAAATGAGATTTATATCCATACAAATCTAGCACATGTGACACATAAAATAAACAATGGATTCACTTCAAATACCTCCTAAGCATGCTTCATGTCCAATTTAAGGGTTTGATGTAACTTTTCACATTTATAAATAGTTCAAAATAGACATATTTAGCCATTTTCCATACACTTGTACCCTACACATGCCAACCAATGGATTGAGAAGGTTCGAAAGGGATTTTTTAAGTTATTTAATGTCATTTCAAGGGTCATCTAGTTTATCTTGATTTTTTATAAACACTATCTCTATCATCGGGTCAATTCTAGCCTTCTTAGTAACCTGTGACATACTTATCATATTAAAGATGATTCATAAATCTTAGCACCTTAATAAATGAATAAATGCCATAAATAAAAATTATATAAGTTCATATAATAGTACCAAATATATTTGTCTCCCTTGAAGCTTTTCTATATAGTTATGAGCTTAAGAAAATGCTTCTTGAGTTGGTAATCCTACAATTGTGAGGTCAAGAGAGAGATTTATGTTTAAAAAAATATATTGGAGCTTAGTTTTGGTTATAAAAACATTATGGAGGTTTTTTAAATCCACAATTACATGTCATAGTGGTATTCTTATCATTCATCTTCTTCATACATGTTGTAGCTTCCATTAGTTCATACTCAAGGTTTATAACACATCATGCACTCTTGACCCTAAATGCCTATATTAACCATATTATCATTTTTGAAGGGTTTAAAAAAATCATATAATGTTTATTTTAAGTATATATAACCTTATTAGGTTATTTATATCTCCATATCACCTTCAATAAACCATTCTTTTCACAATGTTATACGAGCAGGCCTATGTTTTTCATTTAGGCCTTCTAAGTCTAATTAGTCTCTTAAGTTCATCACTACTTTCAAGAATTTATTCATTAATATTGAGATAATTTTTTGGATTAAAATAAATGTATAGGATTTTTTTTTTCCCTTCATGATATCATTTTCCTCAATTAACCAACTTTTCTTCATCAATTTAGACATAGGCCTATAACGTACAAGTTTAGACCTACTAGACTTGAATGGGATACTATCGTCAATCCTCCTTTAGACTTGAGGTTATTCAAGATAATTATTAGGTTTAAATTAATTCCATAAACCTAATTTATCATTAAAACTCAACCCTCGTGTCATTAATTCATCTTCTCTTTCTCATTGCTTGAAGGTGACTTAAACTTCTCATACATGCTTGTAGGTGATGAGATGAATATCTTTAACATTACATCTTAAAATTAAGTTTTATTAGTGATATTTTTAGTTATAAAATTTCTATACATATACCTTAAACCTTTTAATCTTTCTTAAAATTCATTAAAACCATACAAACAATGTTCTTCTCACTCGGGCTTGAGATAACCTATAGGTGATAGTGGAGCTCATTGTATAAATGTAAGTTTATGATAAATTATTTTATGTCACTCTTTAATGTTATTAAACATTTTATTAGGAATAAATAATTACATATATTATTATTACTCATATAAACCAAACTCTCATGAAAAACATTGAATCCTTCCATTCATACTCGAAGGTGAATTTTGCACTCTCTAGTTGGCTTGTAGGAGCTAGTTTGACTATCTTGACTATTAAGCTCTTAGGCCACATTTTATCAATTGGTATTACATTTATACAATTTCACAAACATCCTAAATTTATTTATAAATCATAATAACCCTTTAATACTTCACTTTCACAACATAAGTATACATCTTTTCTCTCAAAACCATCTAAGACATGACTGTGTGTGATAGTTTAAGCAAGATTCTATATGAATCTTGTTTTTCCTTCCAAAAGTATCCTTCCCTATATGCATACTCCACAAACATTAAATTAATTCTCCCTTAAATTAAATACTAAATCCTACACTAATCTCATCTTAAAGTATGCATCTCACATGAATGCAGACCTATAGGTCTACAAACCTATAGGTTTGCATTTTCATGATTTAAGCCTTAAATGAGGATTGTCTTGATCAAGTTAAACCTGAGAAAACTTATATACTACTTAAGGCTTGTGATTAATTTTTTAGGGAGGTTAATAAATAATTCATAGGTTGATTCCATCAAAGTGAAGGGGAAAAATCTACACACCACATCTTTGTGTTCCACATTTATAAGTCTTATGGAAATCTTGTACAAGGTCACATGTTCTTCAATCATTAATCCTACACCAAAGGTGAAGTAGGTAAGGTATCTTTATAGGTTCTGAATTAATTCATATACTACTCTAGGAACATTTATATCCAACTTAGCTAACCAAGGTGGAATAAACTATTGGTCAGGGTCTAGGTCTACCAAGTCTAGGACTTATATGAAATCACAAAAGTGAAACAACTAGTTTACCATGATAGGACCTAATTAAAGTGTTAAGTTCAATAATATCTAAGGTGTTTTAAAGAAAAATAATATTTAAATCATCACCATTAATAATCATAAACCTAATAGACTACTAAGCAAATTTGAAAAAAAATACACTATTCTTCTAATGCTAGATGTTGGTCCCAAAATATTTTATACCCCCAAAGTCACTCACGAGATTGGGTGCTCCAAAGAGGAAATTGGGAGACAATAAATAGGATAAATTATCCCCTCATTAATTTTAGGATTTATGCTAGTTTAGTCGAAGGATTGAGAACTTTAACCTTTTGTACTCAGAGAGCAATGATTTTTACCACTAGAGGTTCAAGGTGTGTGTAGTTACACTTTGTTTTAACTATCAATTGAAGAAAATTCTATTTTTAGTTTGATATTTAGTCATGTCTTACATATTTATAAATTCAAGGAATTATTTGGTACTTTAAACAAACATAACAAGGAGGTTAACATATGGAAAGAAAGAGTGTTTCTTTCTCTTAAAGTTGTTAATTCTTAAAGAAGCCAGCTAAGTGCTCTGCCATAGTTACACCACTATGTGTCAGTTTTCACCAAGGGTTTTGAATTAGGTTTACAAAAGGTAAAATTCTAAGTAAACATGGTTGATGCTTAATTCATAAACCCCCTTCTAAATATCAATAATCAAAATTCCTATAGTAGACAACACATAGGTTCTTCAAACATAGTATGTAAATAGATGCACAAATTACTAAAGTTACAAATGAAAACAAGATGGGTTTATGAATGGGTTATAATAAAACAACACATTATAACCAAAATGTTCATTTTATAACAAAACACTTAATCAATCCTCTTACATTATATTTCAAAACTATAATATCCTCCAATTCCCCCAAAATATATCCAGTGGATTTCCTAACTCATACGTGTAGGAGTCATCGATGAACCACCTCCCAAATGTTAGGATTTTGCCTCCTTAGTGGCTAGCACAACTATTACTAGGTCAAAATCCTAGTCCAACTTGGCCAAATTCATCAATGGATATCAAAATATCACCTTTGATAGATCATTAATATTTGATAAACTTAGATTGGGGCCCTCATGGACACTTTGACCATTGAAACTTAACTAATGCTCATAGTGTATTGGGTAGAGAGTTTAAACACCATTTGAGATCCACCATTGTTGGCCTTTTCCACTTTCTTTCTCATGACCTTGTTGAAATGACCCAAGTGAACTCTAAAATAACTCATTTTTAGCAAGGTGCCATATGAATGGAATATCATAGTGATTTTGACCTCTTTGAAGTAGGCCACTATATTTTTCCTTCCTTATTGTAGGGTCTCCACTACCATATATGCCATGTTCAACCAATCTTCAATCATGACCCTCATGATCCTAGTGTACATCTGGTAGATTCTTAGGTCTAAATTAGGTGTGAGATTTAATCTTGGGAACATACCAGTATTTAGAATCATTACTAGCTTCTTTCAATTTCTTTCCACTAGAGTAATCCTCTCTATATATGTCTGGGCCTTTGAATATACACCTTCTTATTCATCAAATCCTTGACTACCTCTATAAAACTTAAGAATGGTTATAAGAGGGCATAATCCACTTTTTTAATTAGATCCAAAGGGAAGGATATCTTTAATTATTTTACATCCAGGGTTTAGACCTACTCTTGCATGCCCTCCATTAGATTCTATAACATATCATGTGTAGCTCAAAGTATACAGACTGGGTCCTCAACCACTTTATCTACTCTCATGGATGTCATTACTTTAGTGAGGTATAAGAGGTCTTACTGAGTTTACCAAGCCATTAGGTTCCCCTCTTGGATGAACCTTTGGGTGGTGATTATCCTCATGTTCCATATGGTGTTTCAAATTCCCACTGCTCATCAAGGTCACCCTAAAAATACATCTTAGGGGAATACAACACCATAGCTATTCTCAAGGTGGAGGAAGGTGTTGGTGGGGTGATGAAGATGGTTATGATAGGTGGAGGCCAAGGTGGAGGGGAAATATATGAATTAAAAAGGATAAAAGAGGAAATTAATAGAGTAGGAATATCCATGGGAGTGAAAGGAGGAAAGATAAATGGGGAAGCCTAAGGGAACATTTATGCTTGTTATTGGTTCTAGGTTAGATTAACCTATGGGGCAATAAATACAAGGATAAGGGCATTCATCATAAAAGGAATAAATTGGTTAGTTAAATCCAAATCCCCGAGCACTCAAGGTGATATAAAAAGGATGTCTAGTAATGATACAAGGATTCATAGGAAGTGGTGTTAGAGGAGTAGTGGGAGTAGTTGGGACCTGAATAAAATGTTGAGGATGAATTGCCTTTTTCTTCTTTTAGGGACTCTGTCTAAATTGGATTCAATTATTATAGAAAAGTGAGTAGGGGTGGTAGAAGCTTAAGGGAATAACTAAATAACCTATTGGATAGTCAAAGGTGATGATAGAATGCCTTAAGCCACTTGAACTATGCACACCATTACACTTATTGTGGGAGTTACAATTTCACTTGTTGGGTACAGGGAACTTGTATGTAAATCAACCTATGAAATGACTAATAGGGGAACTATGGAGATCCTTGATTATGAGATGGATGATTTAAATGGAAATGAGTAGGTAATGATGTTATTCATGATTGAGGGAAAGGGAAATTGGGTGAATTATGGAGGGTTTGAAATGGTAAAAATGGGAGTTACCACTTGAGTGGATTGCTAAGGAGTTAAGAAACCAAGTGGTGTTGTGAGTCATTGTTGGAGAGTGGAGGGAGTAGGGAAATGGGTTGGCATGGGATAAAACTATTGGTACCTCCTCAAACTTATCTATGGGCTGATAATGATGTAAAACATGAGTTCTTATGTAGCTTTAGGTCAAGACACTTGGAGTTTATCCACTTGAGTTTGGCCTACTTGAACCATAGGAGGTGGTGGAGGTAGAGATGAGGATCGAAGGGTAGGAGATCAAGGAGGAGAAGGTGTTGGGACCCCATGTAGAATTATCCTCAAAATATAGGGGGTCATATGAACATCCTCATCAAGATGGGATGACATGAAAGAGTTAAGGGTAGTTTGGGTAGATGGTCTAGACTAAACCTACATTATTTTCTTCTTCTTCCTTGCCTTGATTCAGGTAAACACCTCTTGATCATCATCTAGATTTAGATATATCTCATAATTCTCATGGGGATGGTGTCCATAGTTGATATTTAGGTAGGCCTATTAATTTTCTATGTGAGTCTAGATTACAATGTGTAGATCCTAGTCTTGATGTTTGACCCTACCCATGGAAAAGAAGTCTCTTTCTATTGACATATTAAATGAAGGGGTAAGGATCTATATACATGGTGTCTAATGGTGATTAGGAATGGAAAGTATGCCTTATTTTGGTATATGATACAATTATTGAAGATGCACTCTACTAGCTAATAAATAATTTCTTGCTTGACGAGGTAGTTTGGGACCTGATAGGGAAAATGAAGAGGAGACTTGAAAGTACCTACCACTTGAATGATTATATACTATCTACAATACTGATAGTCCTTAATGGGGGAAAGAGAGTCCCTAATCTATTTTTATAGTTGAGGTATGGCTCCCTTATTGGTGTCTATGTAGACCATTGGGTATAAGGGTTCACATATCTCTTGGATATGGTTTTGATAATGGTGTCCATATAGTTTGTATAAAACTAAGTGAAACACAACACCTTTGGGAAACCATGATGGAAATCCATAAGGTTTAAATGTGAGCACTATATGGACTATGTCTACTATGTATCTCATCATGTATAATTTGCCTCCTCCTCAATCATCTCCCACTACCTTAATCATATTGAAATTGATCACCCCTCCAAGGTTGGGGACTTTTTCACCCTAGAGGATTATGTGAATCAAGGGGATCCATAGCATGTTGATGTGTATGTCATTTTTCTCCCTAAATAATTGGTTAATCAATATCATCTTGACATAGATTCCCTCCTTGAAGGTAAGAATGGTGTATGTATTCACATCCATCTTGTTGACCCATTTTTCATCAATATTCTCTACTTAGTCCTTTAAGACATCATAAATTTGGTCAGAGATAGTCTAGGTGGTCACTATATCTGAATCATAGGTTATAGTGTACTATGAGAAGTTATGGTAGGATTTGAAGGCACCTACTAAAATGTCCATGATCTAATGACAAGAACTCATAGAGCAGACTATGTCATGGACACCATCCTATGCTAACTTAGTCATGAATAGCAATTTTATAAACAAGTTAACACAAGGGAATAACTATAGCTTATCTATAACTCAATGCAACCCACACTTCTAATATACCCTAAGGGAATATTCAATCCCAACCTCATCTTCCTTACCACTAACAAAGGATTTAGGCACCAAGTCAATGGCCTTGAACACCTTATTATAGTGCTTGAAACATGTCAATCCATCTAAAAAAGTTACATCCTTGTAATTTGGCTTAGTTCTAGGGTTAGAATATGAGGTGGCCATTATAGTTGGGATGGAATTCTATAATATCAAGCCTTGATCAAAGGGGAGACATGAGTGGTACTCATAGGAATAGAAAGTGAGGATTAGATTTTGAGAAATTGGGAGTAATAATAGCTAATGATTTCACCTTGGGGAACTTATAAAGATCCACATACAACTCCTACATTGATGGAATTTGGTAGCTCACTCTACATGAATTTAAATTCAATTTGGTGGATTAATCTTCCCATTTATTTACTAATCTAGACTTAAACCTAGAGAACATGATCAAACACCACCTTCTATATTTAGCAGTCATGATGTCAAAATTTAAAATGTCTAATTAGGGACCAGTTTCACATCTAATCAATGCTTGGATTGTGGTAGGAACACAACCATATCATCTTTAAAAATTCTTGGTTGGTTCATATTTTTTTACCACATGTACCTTGCTAATTTTTTCATGATGCAATAACCACCACTTAGTTGTGGCCTAGTGCTTAGTTTTTATATGATTAGGAGAATAAAATATTGGTTGAAGGATGTGTGGTATCCTTTTTATTAGCCTTTTGACTCAAATTATACCTTATTCAAAATACCCTGGGGTCTTTTGGGATATTCCTACCAATCTAAATAAAAATTCCATGTGGCATGATGTGATAAGTTAGCCTCCCCTTGGCTTTGACATCTATGTCAAGTGTGACATACTTAAAAGCTTAAAAATGGGCCACATGGTACTCTTTCATTTGGTTAGACTCTATTAGGACTTGACATCTCTATCAGATATAGGATAATTACATGTGTGTCATTAAGGTGAGCCCATTAGTTAGACCTTGGTGATTCTAACCACCAAGACACATGGTATTCTTTCATTAAATCAAACTCTCTCAAGCTTTGACATTCATAAAATATCTAGAAGATTAACCATTTTGATAATGGGGCACCTTGATTAGTTGGGCTCTAACAATTTTTGGTACTTCTAATAGTGATCCACATAGTGATCTCCCATTTAACCACTCCTATATAAATCCACAAAAAAATACTAAGTAAATAATTATGATGAATATAAATGCTCATCTGGTTTCCATCTAAGACCCATAAGTGCCATGTAGGACTCTAAGAGCCTAACACTTTGGGAGAGTGAGACTATATGAATATGACACTCCAAGAACCTTAATGCATTAAATATTCTAAGTAAAAAATCACTTGGTTTATTTTAGGAAACAATTAGGACTCCATAGCATTAACTCCACATGTCACAGTTCTCTCAATAGGGATAAATTTCTCATTAAAAATACTTGATGCACTTGGGAAAACTAGGTAACAATAATAATTGAAGGACTCTCTTGGAAAGGAGTTGGTTGTAATGAGATTAAAATTCTATGAACTTTAAGTTTGATCATTTTATAGAGGGGTCCCCCACTTCTATGAAGAAGGGGGTGCATTGGCCACAACACTATGGAACATCAAGATACTAAAGGACTAATAATTTTTGTATCTACTCATAAATTATGGAAAATTCATCAAATTGATGCTAAAAATGCATTAATTAATAGAGTGACTGAATAATAAGTATATGTGTGATAGCCACAAGGTTTTGATGTAAAGCGTAAAAAATTTTGTGTATAAAAGTTGAAGAAGGGTCTTTTTTAGATTAATAAAGCTCCAAAAACTTGGTACTCAAGAATTTATAGCTATTTATTGGATCAAATATTTTTAATAAGTCAAAATGAACCAAATATTTACATATAATCATTTAATTCTAATTTTATTTATATATATATCTGTGTGTGTGTGTGTGTGTGTGTGTGTGTGTGTGTGTGTGTGTGTGTGTGTGTGTGTGTGTGTGTGTGTGTGTGTGTGTGTGTGTGTGTGTGTGTGTGTGTGTGTGTGTCTATGTAGACAAATTGATCTTTACAGGTATCCCAATGGAGATGTTGAATAGATTAAAAGGAATACATTAAATTAGAGTTTGATATGACTAATATTGTACTTATTAAGTACTTTTTTGCATGAAAGTCCATAGAAATAAAGAGGAATTATTCATTTTTCAAGTTGAGTATACATAGGGCATGCCAAAGAAGTACAATCTTCAATATTCAAAGCGTACAAACACTCCAATTACAAGTGGAAAAATATTATGAGTTAATATGGAATTAATTTATCTAATGAAAATAATTTTAGAAACATGTTTGGAGGTTTTGTATATCTCACTATGCTAAGATCTAATATCAATTATATGGTCTCACTAGTTTCTAGATTTATGGGTAAATCATCACTTAAGCATTTGTAAGTAGTAAAGAGAATTTTTAGAGATTTAAGAGGTAATTATAATCATGGTATTTATTTCATACCAAAAATCTATTTATGTTTTATTGTATACACATATTTATATTGGGGAGGATCTCTTGATGATAAGAAGTTAACTTCAAGTAATTACTTGACATTGGAAAGAGGGTTGGTTTCTTGGTCTTCACAAAAATATGATACAATTGCATTATCCTCTAATGAATCTAAATATACAACCCTTGCATAAAATTTCCAACAATTTTTATAGTTGATAAGATTATTGTATTATTTTAGAGAGGCTTAAATTGAGCTAACATAGATTATTTGTGATAAAAGTGGGGTAATACAATTATCCAACAATCCAGTTTTCCATGCTAGAACCAAGCACACTGAACTTAAACATCATTTTGTCAGAGACTTGGTCAATGATAAAATATTTTTCATTGAGTATGTGAGAATTTAATATCATTTTTAAGATATTCTCACCAAGGGATTGCACAAGAAGATTCATGGAAGACTCGAGGAGATGATATGAATCTCACCTCTTTGCATCAAAGGGGAGAACGTTGAGTATGATGCCAATATGAATGCTTGAATTATATTTTCATAATTATTATATTTTTATTTTTGAGGCATTTTTTAAGGTAATTTAATTTATTTATGACTTAATTAGTGTTTTCTTCACTTTAGGACACTTTCCAATGATTCCTTAAAAATAGATGGAACTAACAATTAATTGCCAATTCACTCCAGTTTACTATTTGAGGACTTAGTTAAGTCTAAATCATTATCCACTCATTAAAATTATTAATAACATGGTTTTTTATTATATGAATTAAATTAGAGTTAATTTTAGTTCATTTTCTTTAATTGTCTTAGTTGGTTGACTAGGATGACTTTCTAGTTGCATGCTTGACTTTAATATTAAAGAGGCTTCTTGCATGATGTACAAATATTTATAGTAAATTTAATTTAATTTACTTAGTATATTTTAATTTGTCTTAGTCTATTTTAACTTAGGGGTCTAGGATTTATTTATTATATTTTTATATTTAGTTTTTACTTACATTGCAAGTTACCTTATAATAAGTTTATTTTAATTTTCTTTATTAATAAAAATTACACACAAAGGTAGTGTAGTGCATTGATTCAAATTTATAATTCTATTGTATGTTTTATCTATTATAATATTTCAGGTGTATAGTGTTTTATACTATCAATCATATATTCTCAAGTTTTAATCTATTCAATATACTTTTTGATCAATAATTTCACTCATAACACAACTAGTTTGATAACTAGTAATTCTAGGATAGGTTTGTTGATACATAACTTCAATTTTATAGAGAAAAAAATATTTTCACTCCATGAAATCATTCAAAATATTATTTTGGTATCAAAATCCAAAAAACCACATAGTATTTAAATAAAATTCAAACTATTTTTAATTAAATTAAAGCACAAACATAAATTGTTATCAAAGTACCAAAATATCATTCTAATCTTCATCTTGGGTCAAATACAACAATGGTGAGTTATTATCTATAGTATATTCCACATACTCATATGGGGTTCTAGGTAACTTAGTGTGAGTAATAATCTGAAATCCATCTTCCATTTCTAGTTTAACATTTTTAAAAACCTATGTTACCAAATGTGGGGTGAAAGAGGATCTAGCATGCTTATATTTGGAAGGAGTAACATCTAAATGAGTGATATAATGAGGATAATAATGAACATATTTAGGTGAATATTTAAGGTGTCCAATGACTTTTATATTATTATTTTGAAATAAATTGAAGGACTCATTGATTTTTAAACATCTATGTGCATAATATTGCATGACAAGAATGTCACAAAGATGCTAGGGAACAAAATTTTGAGAATGTGATCTCACATGATAAGGTTTTTTAATAATAGGGTCAATGATATTTTCAACCTGTCTATGATTAATAGGGTCATGATATGTTTATTATTTAATAATGGGTTGGTCAAGCTTCCCTTAATAGGTTTTTAAATCAAAAAAATTATAGATATGGGGATTACAAGCATCAAAATGGATAGAGACTTGAGTACCTATCCATAAACATCTTCCACTCAAATCTTGAAAAGGCCTACCACCCCAAAGTGTGTAAGTTCTTCTTTGATCTCCAAATTTACCACCCATGGTATGATCACTATTTTTATAGTTACACTAATTATTCCATTTTTTCAAAATCCCATTTCTTGGGAATGACTTCTCCGGATCTAACTCGACATGACCATAATCATAGTTCCTTCAAAAAGACCCCAAAATAATGAAACTCTATAATAAATGAAAACAACTATGAATCACTCCATTGAATGAAACAAAATTGTCTATGAAATAATTCAAAGTGAAATTCATTTTAAACTTTATCAATCAAAATATTGCACATAATATTCTTTGAAAGACAATAAGCATTGATATTTTTTTTTAAATAACATTCCTAGAATTCAAACTGATCATTATCAACTCAAATAATACATTATTAAGGTGAAAAGGATAATGGTATAGTTATTATTCATATAAAATATCTATTTTTGAGAAATAAAACAATGGCCATGAGAATTGCATAATTAATTTTCCTTCATAATACCAAGTAATAACACTTGAAATTATACCAAGAAAAAAGCTAAAAGTGCCTATATTCTACTTTAAAAATGGAATGAATCAAGTTATTTCATAGATTTAAACCATCAAAGTAAAAAATCATGGCCCATATTTCATTTATTTAGCCACAAATTCTCCACTTTAGTTAGATCGTATAATTTACAATAGACTATGCAAAAAACATAATATTTCTTAGAAGAAAACTTAAGCTCAATTGTAGGTTCCAAACAAAGAATGAGTTATGCACAAGTCAACTAGATAATTATTTTTAAAAAGTTTAAAACCATTTAATTTTGAGTATAAAAATCCCTCAACATGGTAGTGTGCACCAAATACCACTGAAATGTTTTACCTTATATTATTAAAGTGAGTTATTAGACTAGAATCCATCAAAAAATGAACATCAAACAAACTTTGGAAGGAAAACTAAGGACAAAAGTTGCCAGATCAAACAAAACTCTTAAGAAAACCAAATGAGATGCAAATTTGCAATCAAAGTGTCACTAATTATCTACATTAAACTCCATCACAAAAATGATAAATCATCATAAATTTAAGACCATAGAATGGATTCTAAAAAAAATTAAATTATAAAAATGGGAGGGATAAACTCATGATAAGGTAGAATTACATCTCAAAAAACATGATAGTTAACTAGAAGTTTATTATCATTTTTTATTGCATATATCGATCAAGATAAGGTTCACTTTTATAATTTGTAAAATTTTTAGTAGAAATAATAACATCAAATAAAAATAATGGCTTAGATCTCATTTAATTAATCACAAAGTCTCAAACCAAAATATTTTTTAAAACCTTCACTCAATATCAAAGAGTCTATGGTACATGATGAAACAAAATGCTAATATGTAAAAAAATAAGTAGATTTTTCCCATAATAAAACCTAAGCTTGATTTTATGTTTCAAGCAAATAATGAGCTTCAAAGATGAACTAAATCATAACTTAAATATGATTTAGTCAATTGGACTCTCATTTCAAAAATGTTTGATACCATTAAATTAATCTTGATCATAGAAAGCTCTCAACACATGGGCATTATTTTTCATCAAAAATTAAATTTAAACAATCAATAATTATAAATGTTAGGTACAATAGAAGCATCTAATATTTTTTATCACCTTTCAAGTTAAGTATAATTTTGACCATAGAAATCCATCAATATGACATGATTTTTGCATCAAAAATCATAAACATCAATCATCATAAGTGGAAAGTATAATAAATGCCAAAAAAATTAAATTACCATAATTATCAAATTTATTAGTTGATAAATGCTTAGTAGTATCATCATATATTATAATAATTATCCCTATTAATTTCTCTCACATTCTTTATGAGCATGCTAATGACATATGATTCTTCATCATCACCAGTTGATTCATGAATCAACCCTTTATTTAATATGAAATGACTAAATATATATCAATATTTACACCTATATCTATTTTATATCCTTGAATTAAATTAAAAGAGATATTGCTTAAAAATAAAATGAACCAAGACTATATAGCACATTTCAAATTAATTTAAACAAAATTTATGACCAAACCATACTAGCCATTTCAAACTATAACTCAAAGGTGAATAACACATATTAATGAAAATTTTAATTTTTGAGAAGTATCTTCTAAACCAAAGGTGGTGTATGATTTATGCAATTATATTATTGGTATATAACATGGTCTAGATCAATATTATAAATATTAGATCTGTATTAATAATAAATTATTAATGTAAAGTTTAACTTTATTAGGATCAAGAAGTAAAGAGACATTTTAAGACAACAAACTTGGAGATAATGTTATCCATTATTAATATTTTGTTTTGATATTAAAAATTGCATTGAATGATCTTATGTAAAAAGGAATTCAAAATTTATGCAATTATATTATTAGTATATAACATGGTCTATATTGAGATTATAGATATTAGATTTGTATTAATAATAGCCTAATAATTTAAATTTAAACCATATTAGGATCAAGAAGTAAAGAGACACTTTGATACAACAAACTTCGAGACAACATTATCCATTATTAATATTTTATTTTGATATTAAAAATTGCATTGAAGGCTTTTATATAAAAATAAATTCAAATTTTAAAGTAATAAATGAGGGGATATTTAAATATGATACATTATTATAAAGTCTAGAGTATATCATGTAAAGGGAAGTTTAATGTTTAATAAGAGAACTAAACTTAAACAAACAAACAAAAAATACACTGATTATTAATTATACTAATCACCTATATAAATGATAAAAAATGACTAACCAACTAATAAAATAAGACAAGGAACCAATTCAATACAATTAAGCTACAATATTATTAATTAGGTCTGAAAGATAGGTGATCCATATAAAAGATTACCTCTTGAAGGGCTAAAAATAATTAACTATAAGCTTGTGATTGATCACATTAATAGGTACCTAAGATTAGTTTTATTGAGTATGAGAGAGGGTGAGTTATTTTAAAATGCACTATGACCTCACTTTGTTAAATAAATATATATGAATTAATTACCCTCTTTTTAGTTTTAATCAAAGTGAGAATAAAGATGCATGCAATTATAATATATTGAAGCAAAAATATCATGCGAGTGGGATATTGAAAAATAAGTAACTATACTCAATTTCAAAGATAAAAAATATATATTTAAATATTGAAACATGTTCTTCATAAGATAAAATATTCACATTATAAAAATGATCAAGAAATATGATTCACTTATTGTTATTTATAACAACTTATAAAATCTTCCAACAAAATTATCAAAGACTTTATAATATGAGTAATAATACTAGTAGGCATAAAGAAGAAATAACTTGGCCTCCCCCTCTATTAAACCAAAATTAAGGGAGTTACAAGATTCCAAACTTCTCATTCCATATAGATATATAGGTTTACTCCCACTTTGTATATATTTAATACATTTTTAAATAAATGACTCAAAGAATGAGATTAGTGAAAATAGGATGAGTAACCTTATTGTTACTTCATGATTTTGAGCGTGTCCAGCATTGAAAGGGTTCCAAAAATAACATGTTTGTCTGAATCGATGTATTAGGACACATTATAAATTGATCATTGCTCAAGAGGAATAAAGGAACATTACACATCAAACATTATAAAAAAAGTGTTAAAAATTATTTCATAAGATAAAATGTTCACAATATGAAAATTGATTAATATTTTTTTAAATGACAATTGCAATTATGATTTAAAAACACTTTTAGATTATTATCGAGGGTTTTCTAATGATTTTCTTAGTGAAAAGGGACTATTACTAACCTTTAAACATAACATTCCACTTGTCACTTTATCCAATCCATCTAATTATAATAAAGAAATAATTATATAATCCAATCCATCTATGTCATTCAACACATATTTCACATTGTAAAATATTTTAATACATGGTGTTCCCTTCCTAAACCTTCCCCATACTTGAATTTTGTTTACAAAATTATTTTGTAGATTAGTGGCATATATCATAAATGGGTCATTTATGATGCATGTCTAATTTTTAGAATAAGGTATTCCCTTAGCACAAGATTTAGAATAAATTGTATAATTCATAAAACACTTTTCACTAAAATGTTGTGTCATGTAATATAATATGTTGGACATAAATGGTATAAAAATAAATATATTTAAAAAAAAGTGATGAAATATGAAAAAATGTCTTATTTTATTAGGCTATCATTATCAATGTGAAAATTGGTGTAAATTTAAGGCTATTAATGTTGAACTAGAATAGTTTGGCACCAAACTCCCATACAAATCTTGACCAAGAAAACCTAAGTCAAATTGTAGGTTCCAAACAAAGAATGAGATTAAAATAAGTAATCATACACATCAAACATTTAAAAATGTCTTTAAATGTGTAAACATATATCTTTTCACAATATGAAAATTGATAAATAAATTTTATTCAACTATCATTATTTATAACAAATTATATAATCTTCCAACAAAATTTCACTTATTCTAGTAACAATTATAATATTTATAAAAAATATTTAAAATGACAATTGCACTTATAAATTAAAAACCTTTAATTAGTTTAATAAAGAGATTTTTAAGTATGGGTTTAGTGAAAATAGGATGAGTAACCTTGTTTGCACCCAATGATTTTGAACTCATCAAGAATGGAGAAGATTATGGGAACAACATAGCCAGTTAAAATGGGGCATTAAGCCCCATCATAAACTGATCATTTCTTGGGAGGAATAAATTAAAACTACACATCAAACATATAAAAATATATTTAAATGTGTAAATGTGTCTTTCATAAGATAAAATATTCAAAATATGAAAATTGATCAGAAAAAGTTTGAAAATAAAAATTGCACTTATGAATTAAAAACATTTAACTAGTTTAAGTAAAAGCTTTATTAGGATGGGATTAGTGCAAATATGACAAATAACCTTGTTTTCACTCAGAGATTTTAAACTCATTGGGAACTAAAAGGATTCAATAAGAAATATAGTTGCCTAAATAAGTGCATTATGACTTGTCATAAACTGGTCATTACTCAGGATGAATAAAGGAAAATTTCACATCAAACATCAAAATATATTTAAATGTGAAAACATGTCTTTCATAATATAAAATATTCATAATTTTAAAAATGATCAAGAATAATTATTAAAACAACAATTGTTCTTATGAATTAAAACCCTTTTAGTTTAAAAGAGAGATTTATAAGGATGGGATTAGTGAAAATAAGAGTAACCTTGTTGTTACTCAGTGATTTTAATCTTGATAATGCATTCATACATATCAAAAAATGATCATTACTAAGGATGAATAAATGAACATTATTCAATAAAAATTAGCATTGGAGGGAACAATTCAATAATGGGACTCAAGATTAATTAAAAATAATTATAATATATAAATATTTTCAAATATAGTGTGTATAAAATATGATTAATAGCTTCTCATTTATAGTGGGTGTCTCAAATATACAATAATTTATGGAATTAGTATCTTCTCATTTAGAGTGGGCAACCACCCACTCTACGAGCTTTCTCAGGATGAACTTAGTGAAATAAGGATAAACAAGCTTGTAAGGCCTATTAGGATCCACAATCAAGCAAGGGAGAATTCTATCTGATTCATCTAAATAGGATAATTAAAGGAGAAGTTTTTGGACTAAGTGCTTAAATTTTATAAAAAATCATCGCTTCAACATAGTTTACACAAAAGTCAAGTAAAATTAACATAGTTACTATATGAAATGATTCAACATAATATAAATATTTTTAAAAATAGTTCAATTAAATAATATTATTAGTTTATCTTAAAATTAAATTGGGTGGCCACCCACCCTAAGAGGTTTCTCAGGATGGAATTACTAGTGAAAAAAATATCAAGTTACATTCTTGGTTTTAATCTATGTAATAGTTCAACATAAAATGTAAAGATTTATAAATAATAATAGTGAAAATAGGATTAGTAGTTTTTAATTTAGAGTGGGAGATTGCCCACTTTAAGAGCTTATTCTCAAGATGGACCTAGTAAAGAAAGGACAAGTTGCCTAATTTTTTTTTCTTTCTTTCTTTGTAGATAATTTTGATGACTTGAAATCATGACACATAGTGAGATGTGATTGGATCACATCTTTGAAATGACTATTTCCAAACTAAACCTTGTGAGAAACTATAAAATCATAAAGCTATGAAAAGTATGACACATGAAATACCACTATTACCCTTCATCCCCATAGACTTCAATAACCACATATAACTAGCCATGTTGTGAGATGTGATTGATTCACATCCTTGTAAGAGATCAAACTTTTTCCCTTTTTTGGACAACTGTGATACCATGAAATTACTAAATGTGGCAAGATGTGATTGGTTATGTAAGTATTAATTGTTATATAATTATTACATCCAACAATATATATTAAAATATAACATATTGTAATAATAGTTCACATAATACTATATTTAAAAATTATAATATATTATAATAATGTTCATTTAATCAATGCATTAAATATTAAATATTTAAATAATATAACACATTGTATTTAATAGTTTACATAATCTTAAACTTTTAAAGTGAAATAAAGTTAAATTATTCAAAATGCAATCTTGGATATATATATGGTATAGTTATGGATACTTATACAAGACCTACGGATTTTAAAATTAATCATGTGATGGAAGCTAGAGCTACCCTCTAGGGTATCAAAGTGGAATTGAATTTTAAAATTTATAATCTTGTTGTGGAAGGGAACTCTTTGAATATTTTAAATTATATGTCTGGGAAATCTAAACCCACCTGGATAATTCAAGAGGAAATTGATGATACAAAATCCCTCCTATAATAGTTCAACGAATTTAATATATCTCATATGTAGGGAGGAAATAAGGGGTTAAATGGTATTTCCAACTTAGGAGTTGTTATCCCTTGTTATAATTCTTGTCATAATGTCAATGATCTACCTAGCCACATAGTTCTAATTGTCATGCTTAACATGTTTAAAGGCCTAAGCCCTTAGGAGGGAGCACATAGTAATGATTAAATGTAATTAATGGTTATGTATTCACAATGTTAATAACCTTACAATGATTACCTTATTCATTTTTTAGCATAAAAAATAAGCTCGAAGCATGTGAAGCAATGACTAATAAAGTTTTTAATTAATCTCCTTGTCACTTGGATCACTAGTGAGCTCGTAGGATATAAGTTTAAAATTGGATTAAATTAGAGGATGGAGGAAACTTTACAATCATGGGAGTATATTTCAATAGTATTAAATGTATTTAATGTGCCAAAGTAAAATATGATCCCTTCATCTAATGCATTTTGATGAAGGGACTAACGGAAAAATTCATGTTGTGGATTATTTTTTTTTACCCTACAATATCAAGGGATTTTTCCATGGTATGAGAGGAGAGGGTAGTTATAATTAATCATTTTCACATTAAAATAATAGAGGAGGTTATTGGTGAATTTACTATAATGGTTTATGAGGGTATGAAAGCTTAAAAAGATAAGAGGCATAAGAATGACTTAATGAAAATATTTTTTAAGACTAAATATGTAATTAGACATATAATAAGGGTTATTTAAGAATTTATTTACCTTTTTCATGGTCATTTATCTATCTACAAATAATGAAGTACTTTAATCTAAAGGTAAAGTATATGTTTTGACCCTCTCACCATTTCTTATTGATGAATAATTTCAAATACCAATGTAAAATTATCTTTCTTTACTTTATTTTTAGGTATTTGGAGAGTTATATCATTGCTTACCAAATTCAATCAATGATATAATTCATCAGAATTTGATTTTTATTATAGTCTAGAAGGGAGATCCATTGTGGGGTAAAGACATTATTCAAGCTAATACATTGGGAAAGATGATTCGAAGGAGAGTTACAAAGAGACCCCATAGAACTTGAAGAGGAATCCACTTAACATATCATATTTATTAATTAGAGTGTAAAGAAAAAGGATAAAATCAAAGGTAAGGAGATAGCCTTGGAAGAAACTATGAATAAATCAAAGTCTAGTAAGGTAGACCTAAATACTACTCCAAGTTATCCCCATGTTGGAAGTGATGTGAACAGTAAAGGCAATAATAAATGGAATTGATAAGAGAGGGATAAGAATAGTATTAAATTACACATGATAAGGAGTATCAAAGCTCTAGAACTTGAGGCCAAAATAAATAATCTAGAACTCAAAATTTTAGTGTTTAAAGATTTGGAGTGAGCTGAATGATGAAACAAGATATATGAAAGATGAGTTGGCTATAATTTAGAACAAGGGTGTAGGAAAATCTTGGTAGTGTTTGTAAAAATCCTAAAATCCTCATTAATATGGATTTGGATAAGGACTTGGAATTGAACGTGTTAACATATTTGAGGAAGAAAAGAAAAATAAGGCCAAAGGTAAACCTAAGGCTATGAATAATGGTAAGAAATAAAAAGAATCCTCCATTGAGAAGAAAGAGTTGTAATTTATCATGGAATTACCAATCAAACTCACTAGGGGGAGTCTCAAAAAAGTGAAAAACAAAAAGACTAATGGGGGCACCAAGATGGGTACACTAGTATATTACTTAGTCTTCTAAGAATCTTCCTCTTAGTCCCTTGCTAGTTGTTTTAGTTATATTTCAACTGTGTATTAGGTTTGAAGTTTTTTGTTAAAGTTTAGTAGAATATTATCATAACCCAAGGGGTTTTTTATTAAGTTTAGTACTATGTTGGTAGAGCCTAGGGGGCTCTAGTTTCTTGTTCATCTTTTGCCTAGTCTTTATTGCATAGTTTTCATTTTTTGTTATGGGATCCACCAAAACCCATTTTTTTACCCTATCAAATAAAAAATAAGCTTATATTTTATAATCTTGTAATATATGTATGTATGTTTGTGTGTATACACACACACACACACACACACACACACACACACACACACATATATTATATATATAAAGGTTAAAACTATATAATTGTTATTATAAAGGTATATTATAAGATTTTGTATTAAATTATATATATATATATATATATATATACACACACATACATATATATGTATGTATGTATAAATGTATGTATGTATGTGTATATATATATATATATATGTATGTATATATATATATATATATATATATGTATGTATATATATATATATATATATATATGTATATGTATATATATGTATGTATGTATGTATGTATATATGTATGTCATACATATATATATACATACATACATACATATATATACATATACATATATATATATATATATATATATATATGTATGTATGTATGTATATATATATGTATGTATATATATATGTATGTATATATATATATATATGTATGTATGTATGTATGTATGTATGTATGTATGTATAAATGTGTGTGTGTATGTGTGTGTGTGTGTGTGTGTGTGTGTGTGTGTGTGTGTGTGTGTGTGTGTGTGTGTGTGTGTGTGTGTGTGTGTGTGTGTGTGTGTGTGTGTGTGTGTGTGTGTGTGTGTATAATGCAAAATCTTATAATAACAATTATATAGTTCTAACATTCAAGATAGTTTAATAGTTTGCAATAATGTAAACTTGTACTAATATTATACATATATTTAATTCTAACACTCAATATAAAATATTATAATATACCATTATAATAACTATTTAATCTTATAAAACTATTGTAAGGCACTTAGATAATAAATTTTAGCTTTTAGTTGTGGAATATTTAATCTTATAATATTGATACACAATTTAATTATTAAATTCAATTATAAATATTGAAGTATAAAAAATAAAAATGAGACATTAAAAAATTAAAAAATATACCGTATTTTGATTTAGAGGTAAATCAAGACATGATATATTTGAATTTTGAATATGTATGTATGTATAAATGTGTGTGTGTGTGTGTATATATATATATATATGTGTGTGTGTATGTATGTATGTATGTATGTATGTATGTATAAATGTGTGTGTGTGTGTGTGTGTGTGTGTGTGTGTGTGTGTGTGTGTGTGTGTGTGTGTGTGTGTGTGTGTGTGTGTGTGTGTGTGTGTGTGTGTGTGTGTGTGTGTGTGTGTGTGTATAATGCAAAATCTTATAACAATTATATAGTTCTAACATTCAAGATAGTTTAATAGTTTGCAATAATGTAAACTTGTACTAATATTATACATGTATTTAATTCTAACACTCAATATAAAATATTATAATATACCATTATAATAACTATTTAATCTTATAAAACTATTGTAAGGCACTTAGATACTAAAGTTTAACTTTTAGTTGTGGAATATTTAATCTTATAATATTGATACACAATTTAATTATTAAATTCAATTATAAATATTGAAGTATAAAAAATAAAAATGAGACATTAAAAAATTAAAAAATATACCGTATTTTGATTTAGAGGTAAATCAAGACATGATATATTTGAATTTTGAATATGTATCCTTAATATTTTTTATCTGTGAATTTCAATGGAACCCATAAATATTATTAATGGTTATTTTAAATTTTAAAATGTCATGTTTTATTATGAGTGGTAATGAAAATTTAAGATAAAAAAATCAAATTTTAATATGCCCCATTAATATATTCTACCAACATATTTTAATGTGACCCATAAATATTATCTCCCACTATTTAAATTTTGTAAATGCCATAATTTATTCTGAGTAGAAATGAAAATTTAAGATGACACATCCAAATTTTGAAATCTCGCTTTTTGAATTGAGTGGGTTTTATTTATGGGATAATACAATATAAGTGATTTCCAAAAAAGTCTATAAGGTTTGGGATTTTTTTTAAAACAATGAAAAAGAGAGGGGAAGAAGAGAATAAAGTACATGGATTTTAAATTACTTTCAAAGTTTTATAAAAAGGAATAAATATAAGTTGATATAAGATAAGGGGCATGTATAGGAGTAGGGTGATGGACTACAATTTTTAAAATGAAACAGATAAGAGATGTGGGGGCATGAGATTCACAATATGAATGAAAGGTAAAAGAATTTATGAAGTATCTTCAACTTTTTACAACACATGTCTTCCATATGAGAATAGACTCTTTTGAAGCATATGATTCACAGATAATTTACATAATCAGATTTAATACTTTCTACAATATTGTAAGTTTCATATCTAGTATATTTTCAATATTTATAACTATTTTAATATAAATGAAACTTAATTTTATCATTCTATACATGATTACTTATATTAAACTCATTTCTTGTGTGTTTTTTACTAAGTATTATAATCATTTATTTACAAATTTATGCAAACATTTTATTTTGTACATGTATATTGATAAAAAAAAAATACACATGAATAATTTTTAACTTATTTCTATGTTTTCATTTATAATATTTCAATGTATATATGAGTACATATATTTAGTAGAATAATATTTTTTTGAATATTTGTTCACTCCCTTGTTTTGTTCTTATAAACTACAAGCTTTGTTTCAAAATCATGACTTTTTTATGTTTCAAGAGAGGATATGCAACATAGAATGGTTAATATCTTATTTTTATTTAAGTTTACGAGTTTTTTAATTTCAATGAACCTAATATAAAAAATTCAAAAAATGTTATTTCAAATAATAAAAATATTTTTTTACCTCATCAGGATATGATTTGAAAATATTCAAATATTTTTTGTTGAATATTGATGCGCTGTTCTGAAAATACCATCTGGGTTTTCCGGTATATCAAGTGAACTTCATCTTGGATATAATCCCTCATGGTTAGAGACTTTACAAAATAGAAACATTGTCAACCTGCAAGTAATATATCCTTCACCTAGTGTATCATCATTACAGGATAGATCAAATAGGTGAACATTATTCTGTGTCAAAAGAATTCTACCTTCACCCTGATTAAAATCCTTTACCATTTTGCCATGTCTCACAGCTCAAAAAATAAAAGAACACGAATGCTCACCTTATCTTGATTGATGCATGCAAACAAAACTGGTCCAAGACTCGAACAAACATTTCACATTTATTCTTTTACCATTCGAGATTGTATATGCCCCTTTTTCTATAAACCATGGCCCAATAGTATTTCCTCGACCACATTATATAAGCTATGAGCTCGGTGTATGCATATGATATATTCATACATCATGGCCAAGAATTTATGATCTCTCACTAATTTATGTGATATGTAGGAATGTCAAATACATTCAGTCGGACATCGTCAACATGCTGGTCCCAGTCAAATGATCCTACCAAATTTTCCACGCATCCTAACATTATTCCATCATTTGCATTACCACCACTCATTGTGGATTCTTTGCAAGCTTCTAACAAGATTTTCAAGTATAATTTATTCTCACATAGCTTTGCTACCTAGTTCTCAACACTAGTCGAGCCCTTGCCTGTTCACTGCATCATCAGGCTATGAAACTATTTCTTTTCTTCTACACCCTATTCATACCCTGTTTAGGATTCTTACAACATTCAAAGCTCTTTAAGATCTCTTGGTCACATAATACTATTTTCAATTTGTTCCTGACATACATCCAAGGGTTCCTCGTGCAACAAGATAACCAATCTTTGTCAATGTTCTATAGAGAACCATCATACACATACACAGGCCTGTCACTATTGAAACTAGAATTCTATAAAGGAAACCATAACATTATCATGGAAATCAAAACTCTGTTCTTTCCTCTTCAAGTATAAATACTTACAAATAATGTTCATTGATCAAAGACTTATGAAACCTTCATAGACACATCCATGCCTATTCTTGGACTCCTCCTGCAACTTCTCTTTCTTCTTCTTCTTACATCCTTTGAGATCCTCTCCTCTTCTTACATCTCTTCCCTTGAATGAGAGGTCCTTTCCTCTCTATCTTTCCTCTTCTCTCCATTCCTCTCTTTTTATGAAAATCCAACATAATACATATATTACTCTTTTTGAAAGAGTCTCTTCTCTCCTATGCTCAACTTGGGCACTAAGACCAACAAGAAAGATTTACAATCTAACCAATATAATAATTTGGAGAAGATTTATCTCAACTAATATTCTACGGTTGAAAGATTTCAACCACTCCCCTCATTTGCTCTTTAAGCCAAGATTGGCTTCCAACATGGGGATTCTCTCTTACCTAATTTTACCTTTTCACTTTTCACTTTTGACAATTACATTTACTCTCAAGGTAAAGGTTTGAAATCTAAACACAATTTGGAGGGAAAACAAGAATTTGAAGTTGAATTCAACTTCACGCTAGAACATCATTTGAATTTTCATGTTTGATGACCTCAACTAGTCCTCCATGAAGCTATTGTAGATTCTCTTGCATCAAATATCATAATATCTATATGACATAAAATATTTAATGCATTTATTTGTTATGAATTAGATAAATTCACCTTTGACTAGTGTGAAATCTAGCTTAGGGCACATTAGGAGGCCCAGGTCTTCAAAGAGATATAACAAGAAGAATTAGAGGGAATGTCTACCCAATCAAAAAGAAACCTATAATATAGAATGAGTAGACAAAAAATCTAAAACAAAATATCAAACCAAAAGAATTTCAAAATAGAACAATCATGGTATGAACCAAAGCACCCCTAGAAACCTAGTAGGGACCTTTACCAAATTTTCCTTGGGTCCTAGACCTCAGTTTATATTTTCTAGTAGATTTTGATCCCTTCAAAACATAATGGTATGTAGTGCTTTTAGGAGTTAGTAGGCAAGACATAGGAGAATCCATATAGCCCCCAAGGAGAACTAGCTCCTATGGGTCAACTAGGTCTTCCATGTTTTTACTATGAGGGGTGTCTAAAGCATAAATTCAACCTTCATTAGCCCTTGAACTATATCTTAGAAAAATGGCCCATCAAATTTATTTTAACTATTTCCTTATCATTCAAATCTCCATGGATTTATTTTTGAGTCTCAATTCAATTGAGCATAGTCTATCCTTAGGTGAATTACCTTCGAGTGGATCAAAATCATCAAGATTAAGAACCACTAAGGATCCCTCAACTAGAACATAAACAACCTGACTGAGAGCCTCTAGGGAGCTTGGATTGGAGAGGATGACTAGAGGATCATCTTTATTTAGGGACCTATCCAATTCTGATTCCATCTCTACCAAATCATTCACGTCCAATATCAGCTTTTTTTTAGGCCTCTCCACCTTATCATTTTTAATTCCAATAGTAATAACATTCACACAAACCCCTTTAGTCTTTTTCTTCCCTTTATTTTGTATCTAGCATGAAACCAAGGTTAATTTCAACTCTTTATTCATATCCATAAGAGAAAACTTAAGTAATAGAAAAAATAGAGATTGATGTGTCATAGAAACCTTGTTGTTCCCTTTGAATTATACCATAAAGTCTTTAAGAGAGCGTAATAGATGTAAAGGAAGACTAGCCTTGTAAATTTCCTTAAAGTTGTTTAGGAACATGAAATTATGGGATCTAACTAGACTAAACTTGGAGTCAAGAGTGAAATAAAACACCACCTACTTATATAATTCTAGCCATACCTTAAGGAGTTCAAGTTGTTTAAAAATTTTAGTGACTTCCTTCACTTTTTCCATGGATTAAAAAAACTTAGAGACCCATTCATATTTCATAGTCTTGTACTTATAATATTTTAGGTCTTGCATGATTATCCTTGTATCTTTGATAATGGATTCCTTAGTAACCTCAATCTGCATTCCCCTCATCACCACAAGCCTTAATTTACAAGATTCTATGAAATCCTTGGATAAATTAAAGTCATGTCCAACTATTCTCAACATAAAATTCATGAGGTTGCCCTTCTCTAGAATTCCCCAAATAGTGGGTTTATTGTTTTTGATAGTAGAGTAGGACATTGGTTCCACCCTACCCATTCCCAAATTTATTTGTTAGTGTTTTAACTTATTTTGGTAATAATGGAGTTTTATTCCTATTTTAGTTAAGGGTCTAGATTAATAAATCAATATATAATATAATAATAAATATAGTCTTGATTTGTGGAAATGTTTGTCTTTTTCACCTTTCTAAAAATAGCAATAAATAAGAAGAAATATAACTTAGCTAGAAAAGAGATTGAGATGATTTATATAGAGGTTAAAAATGGTTGTGTAAGACTAGGAAGGTGTCGTAAACCTGAATCTAGCTTTCATTAGGCAAAAGGATAGGAGCACTAAAAATTGGATGCTTTGGTGTTTGACACTATAGTCTATTCTTGTTGCTATTATTCAAACTAATCACAAAGACCTAAAAATTTCTAGGTAGCTTCATTGTACCTATGTGAGCATGCTTGTGAAAAATCAAGTGTTATTTGTTGATGAAACTCATTATGGAACTAATTTTGTCTTCATAACCCTAACCCTCCATCATGCTTGATAAATTGATATTGAGTCACTTGAGAAATAATGGGGTTAGTGTGAAATATGTACTAAATGTGCAATCCAAAACCCTTGTGTGGGCATGCTACCTACATACCAATACTCCAAAGAGGGATCAAGCCAGATGTAGTTCTCTCACCTAGTGTGTTTTGTGTAATAGTGTGATGCATATGTAAATGCTAAATTGATAGTGTTTGAGGTGGCTAGGGATTGGTATGAGGATTTAAGTAGGTTTTACAGCTGTGTTTGGTGACTGTGTAAATAATATGGAAGTTTTCCTTAGTTATTTGTTTGTATTCTTGTTTGCTTTGTAAGTTTGGTCACCTCTCTTATAAATGAGCTTTGAGTGGGATTTTATAAGGAATAATTGGTCATGCATCAGATGTATTCATTTTAGGATGACCTAATTAAAGATAAGGACCAGATGAAAATGATCATTGGGGCTCAAAGTGTAAATGGATAGGATCTTCAAAAATGGGACACTTCTTTATGGGGTCCTATAGTCCAAATGGGGTGCTCCTATCCTACAAGATCAAGACCTAGGGGAATAGGATTGACATGAGGAATACTATTTGGTTGAGGTAGAATGACCATTCAAAAGGCTTTAGATGATTGGTAATAAGCATGAAGATGTCTATAAGGGTCGTAAGATCATGCAAAAAGGACCTATGGATGGGGTGTCACAAACCACACTCAAACTACTAATTTGGACATTTTATATGACTATAGTTAGTAGGATACTCAAATAGATTTATCATAAAGAATTTTTAAATTATATGAATCTTAGTACTATTTTTTATTTTCTTATTTGCATGATCATTGATGTTGATGAGATCTATCACCCAAGTTTTAAATTCAAAAAGATTTCATTCTTTAGAAAACTATTTGGAATGGCTCTTATGTTATAAATGTATCCAATGATCCTATAAAATATCTTAGAATGGGTGACCCACTCTAAAAATAATATTATGATCATGGTCCATTAATTTAGAATATAAATTTTAATTAATTTAGTGCAAATAGGACAAATGGCCTCCATTTACAAGGAATCACATTTAGAGTGGAGGCATAGAGCCTCATGTCCTTTATAAATTTGAATCTTTGAAAAGTTCAAGTGTCACTTGTCTTATCTCCACTAAGGTCTATTAAATATTTATATCTTAGGAATCTTACATCCCTACAATCTCATCCAAATCCATTTATTCAGGTGGATGACCACTTACCTCCACCCTAATTTATGTGAATCCTTACAATAAATGCATCCCAAGAAATCTCTTAAAG
The DNA here is from genome assembly GCA_037957365.1 of Torreya grandis. Classification (NCBI taxonomy): domain Eukaryota; kingdom Viridiplantae; phylum Streptophyta; class Pinopsida; order Cupressales; family Taxaceae; genus Torreya; species Torreya grandis. The sequence continues at coordinate 1,756,504 of JARHVA010000826.1, forward strand.
TAATGGGTAACAACCCACTTGTTATAAATGAATTCATCCTAAGATTAACCAAAAGGTTGTTCATCCTATTTTAGTAAGTAAATCTTGAGATTTATGTGAACCTTAGATTGGGTGGTCACCCAATATAAATGAGAAGCTAATAATACTCTTTGTACCATATTACCTAAAATGATTTTAAACCATTACATAGAGAAACAACAAGCTTCCTCATCCTTTTTACACTAAGTCCATCCTAAAAAAGCTCTAAATAGAGTGGGTGGATGCCTAGTCTAAAATAGAACCATGTTAGGGATACTAGTAAAAATAATGCTACTCATCCTATTTTCACTATTATTAGATGAAAAAAATTACATGTTAATAATATTGAGTTAATTCATTATTATATCTATGTTTTTAATCAAAATTAATCTAATCAAGTGTAAATAATGAGGCATTGATATGTCTAATGACAAATGAGAACCATTTCCCAGATTAATAACAAGGTCACTTGTCATATTTTCACTAAGTAAATCATGACATTCATGTGAATATTAAAGTGGGTGACCACCTACTCTAAATGAGAATCTACCAATCTTATTTACAATATATTATCTGAAATGATGTTGAAATATTACATAGAGAAACAACAATCTTACTCATTCTTCTTTCACTAAATCCATCTCAAAAAAGATATTAATAGAGTGGGCAGACACCCAATCTAAAATATATCCATGGGCCTTGGGATACTAGTAAAAACTATGCTACTCATTCTCTTTGCACTATTATTATCTAAACATATTTATATGTTAATTAAATTATTTTGTTGTTATATATGTTTTGAAATCAAATTAAATCCAACCAAGGTAAAAATTGGGTCATTGACATGTTCAATGGAAAATAATAACCATTATACATCCTATTTTGAAGTCTAATTAATCCTAGTATTTGTGTTATTAGAGTGGGACATCGCCCACTCTAAATCAGAATCTACTAATCATGTTTGCACTATATTAGAATATATGAAATGATGTTGAACCATTACATGGAAAAAAAAAACTTACTCTTTCATCTTACACTAAGTACATATTAGAAATATCTTAATAGAGTGGGCAAATACACACTCTAAAAGAGAACCATGGCATGGATACTAGTATAAACTACACTACTAATATTATTTTCACTATTATTATATGAAAAGTGTTACATTTTAAGTTAAAATAATTTTTTATTATGTCTATATTTTGTAATTAAAATGAATCCCATGAAGTGAAAATAGTGGGTCATTGACATGGTCATTAGAAATATCTTAATAGAGTGGGAAAATACACACTCTAAAAGAGAACCATGGCATGGATACTAGTATAAACTACACTACTAATCTTATTTTCACTATTATTATATGAAAAGTGTTACATTTTAAGTTAAAATAATTTGTTATTATGTCTATATTTTGTAATTAAAATGAATCCCATGAAGTGAAAATAGTGGGTCATTGACATGTTCAATAAAAATAAGAACCATTTCCCAGAGTAATAAGGTTACTCACCATATTTGAAAGTCTAATTAAATCCTAAGATTCATGTCTTAGATTGGGAAACTGCCCACCCTAAATAAAAATATATTTGTCTTTTTTTCACTATATTATAATATCTAAAATATTATTGAACCATTACATAGAGAAACAACAAGCTTATTCATCCTTCTTACACTAAGTCCATGTTAAGAATTATCTTAATAGAGTTGTAAAATACCTACTCTAAAATAGAACCTAGGCATGGAGATAAGTATAAACTATACAACTTATCCTATTTGTATTATTATTATCTAAAATTATTTACATGATAATTTAAGTTATTTTGTTTTTATATCTAGATTTTTTTAATCGAGATGAATCTAACCAAGTGAAAATAGTGGGTTATTAACATGCTCAATGGCATATGAGAAACATTGCCTAGATTAACAGCAGGGTTACTCATCTTATTTTCAAGTCTAAGTGAATCCTAAGTTTCATATTCTTAGAGTGGGTAGATGCCCACTCTAAATCAAACATTATTAATCTTATTTGCACTATTTTATAAGATCTGAAATGATTTTGAACCATTACATAAATAAAAACAAGCTTAGAACTCATCCTTCTTGCACTAATTACATCCTAATAAATATATTAATAGAGTGTGTGGTCATCCACTCTAAAAGATAACCATGGAAAGGATACTAGTAAAAACTATGTTACTCATCCTATTTGTATAAGTATTATCTAAAAATCTTTAAATGTAAAGTTGAATTACTTTATTATTATATCTATGTTTTGTAATAAAATGAATCCAACAAAGTTCAAATAGTATATCATTGGCATGTTCAATGTCAAATGAGAACCATTCTTAGATTATTAACAAGGCCACTCATCTTATTTTCAAGTTTAATTAAAGCTTGAGATTCATGTTCTTATAGTAGATGACCACCCACTCTATATGAGAAGCCGTGAATCCTATTTTCACTATATTATAATTTATGAAATGATTTGAAACTATTACACATATAAACAAAAATATTGTTCTAGTAATAACTTTATACGATAATTTTGGAGTCAAAATAGTCCAGAGATAGACCTAAAGTGTCAAAAAATGATATGAATTTGGTCTTGCAAGTAGATTTGTATTCTCAAACTTTAGTCCTCATTTTTTAATGGCTGGTAATTGACATGTTTTTTTAAAATATCATATCTAGTTTCCAAATAAATTTTAGAATATAGGGAATAATCTTGATTAAATTAACTCATAAACAATAATTCAAAATTAATATATACCTTATAACAACTAAATAAATACCTTAAACAAGTTAAAATATCCTAAATCACACTAAAATCCTCTTTTAAACTTGGAATCACACTTAAATCCACTTCAAAAATTTGAAAATTATGATAAATATAGATGAGATAATTTTTAGTCTTATAATATCCCCTAATGACTTAAGACCTTACAGGACCTCCTGCACATTCTCTCTTTATATATTTAAGGATTCTAAGAGTCTAGTGCAACTTTAATCCTCTTTAAAAAAAATTCAACTTTTAATATTGTTAGTATCAACATGCGATTTGTATTTTTATATTTTTTCCTTTAATATTTCAAAATCTTATAAGGGATGTTCCTAATCCATATACCATAAAGGGACAAGTACTAAAAACATAGGAGGCCTATATCTCATCCTAATCCATTCATTATATAACTAATCTCTAATTTTAACAAGGGGTTTGGCCATCTTGAGTGCCCAACAAAGGTTATTTTGAAAGATTAATTCATTTTTATTTCATGTATATCATTGTTCTAGATCATTGTCATTATTCAATTCTATGATTAAGGTCCTCTCATCCTTGCTCCAATATTCATTGTTATTAAAATGGATAGATTCACTAAATAGATTAGGTAATATTTATTGGATATCATATACTAGGCAATATGTTTCATAGGCTTTGTTGTATGAAATATTCTTTCTCTATCCAAAAAAGGTATTATCCATTCTTGGCACTTTAATATTTTATACAACTTTCTAAGAAAGGATGCAAATATTTTTAGTATGAAAAATTTGGGGCTATCCTATTGGGTTTTATACTATTTTTACTTATCTCACTAAACATGAATTAAATAGAGGAAATCATTAAAATATCATTAAATCTTACTTGAAAGTTACATGGTTTAATCCCAAAGAGCCTTTGAAACCAAAAATTGTTCATTATTTCTAATTTTATTAATACTTCATAAAGATCAAAATAAAATTCATATGTACATGAAAAAGATGTTACCATCATGTTTAATGATCCTTTTATCTTAATATCACATTTTTTCTCATCAAATATAAATGGAATCTAATCTTAACTTCTTACATGATGAGCACACATGCCAATTATTTTTTATAAAACTTGAGAGTGAAGAAAATTTTATATTGAAGTGCCTTATCTACTATGAGATTCATGAAATATTCTATTATATTTTAGATATTCCCATGGATCCTTGAAAATATTCATGTGGTATAAAAACTATAAATGTTTATCTTTGTTTATTCATGAAACATTTGATCTTCGACAAAGATCATTCAAATTTATGTAAACACACATTAACAATTCCATGAATATCAGTTCTTACTTCCAAGTAATAGACTTAAGGAACCTCAAGAGACCACATTTACAAACAACTTGTTCAATATATATAATGTAACACATATTTTATTGGTTTTAATATATAGGGCCCTCAAATAGTAGATTCATTATTTCTCATTAAGTTTGTTTTTGTTTATGTATATTTTGGAGACTTTTTTGCACTCCCTTAATGTACTGGATTCATGTTATTTTATCTTTAATACCATCAACCAATCTTGGTCTCTTTTGGTCATTAATATCTAGATTAAACTAAATAGTTTCAGACATCCTCTTTTTATTTACCATGATTCTTTTTTGTTAAACCTAAGGATGCAACCTCTTTAATTCACTACAACTAATTGATAAATATAAATCTTCTTTAGTTCTCTAGGTTATGGTTTTGAAAGCACAATGTTAGGCAAAACTAATTTGAGAGGAGTAATAATAAAAATAAAATAGATATGAAAAAAAAATATAATAAGGTTTTCCATGGAAAAAAATAACCTTGGAAGGTGATAAATTTAAGTGATACAACACCTTTGTGTCATGTGGAAGATCTTGTATAAGACATAAAAGTATATTGTTATATATAATTTAACACAAATTTAAATGCATAAAGCTTGGTTGAATGCACTTTTGAGTCTTTTATAATATTCTAGGGTCAATGAAACATTTATAAATTTAACTTATAAGTTTATACATACCCTATCAAGCTTATCAGGTCCTTCAAATATGTTAGCTACCCATTATACCAATCACACTCTAATCTAATCGGGTATATTAGAAGTTGATAAAAATTATTTAAAATGTCATTTTAAAACAAGTATTTTATGTTTTAGGCCCATCATTCCTATTGATCTCTTTGGGCACTAACATCTCCAATAGAACCAAGAGTAAATCAGGTCAATCAGGACTATTTAGTGCTTCAAGCACTTTGTTGGCAAGAGTAAAGTTTGATTTATTTTTATTTTTTACTGCATGAACACCACTACATTAGAAATTAAAACTTGATCCAATCATGAAAAAACATCTTAAAAATTATATAATATTTCCCTAAAGAATATTCCAATAAATTTACATGCCAAATTTTATAATTGTTAGAATAATAGGTAAAATCAATCAATTTGATAGGTTGGATAATAAAATCGGATAAAATCATTCTAGTTAAAAGAACCTTTACATTTATTTTCAACAAATTATTACTCATGAAGTGTAAAATTTTGAATGGGATTCTACTCAAAATATCTTAAAACTATAACACACAAATTATCTTAAAACTTAAACCTAAAGCTTCATTGAGAATGTGTTTTGAAAACCCATAAAAATGAAATGTAGAACCTTTCATGTTCAAATTTAAATACAAAACATACATGTAACAATTATTCAAGCTTCAAGAAAGATATAAAAACAAACCTCCATATCAAATCCAACTTTAACATCTTATATTCATGTTTGTATTCCAGTAAAATCAATAATACTCAAGAATTGTATGGATTCGCTTCCACTAGATGCTTGAAGGTGATATTGCCAATGAGGACTTTGGTAACTATTTTTAGTTATTAAAAAAATGAGTAACATTAATTCTTCCACCTCCCATATTTTTTGCTAACTTTGGAAATCGATCAATGTATAACCAAATAGGTAGAGTCCCATATTACCAAACATTCTATGTTGAATATATCTATTGAGTTGGAGATGAGAAAAAAAATAATGATTCATTTAGAACTATGTTAAGTTATCTATTTCACCAACTTGTCATATTTTATTCAAAAAATACCCATCCTCTTATTATTAAGGATAATATTTATTAAATATGAAATGACTAAATAACTATTAATATTCTCACATGTATATATATTATATATTTGAATTAAATTCAAAGTGACATGTAATGATTAATGGAGTTCTTAGGGGTTTTTTCCTAACAAGGAGAGGGCTTAGATAGGGAGATCTCCTCTCTTCGTATTTGTTCATCATTCTGGTTGAAACATTGAGTAGACTTATTATCAAGGTGAGAACTTTTAACATTATTAGAGGCATCATAACTACTCCTAATACCATTTTGATCACTCATCAATAATTTTTGGATGACACATCGATAATGGGTGAAGCCTTGATCACTGAAGCTAGGTGTTTTAGGAAAATTCTTGAAATCTATGAAGTGGTTTCTTGCCAGAGCATAAAATTCCAAAAAAGTTTTATTTTTTTCATCAATACTCTACTCAACCTTCAATTCAAAATCTCTAAGATTATGGGCTATGTCATCAATAATATCCCTTCATCTTATCTTGTTACTCCTCTCTTTGTGGGTTCCATGAAACCAAAGTTTTGGAACCCCCTCATTGACATGATTCATAAAAGTTATTAGGATGGAAAGGGAATTTGTTTTCCCAAGCTATCAAACTACAACTTTTGAGATCTCACTTCAAAGCATCCTAATTTATTTCATATATTTATTTGTCATCCTTAGCAAGATTGTAGATCAAATTGAGCATATCCAAAATAACTTCCTTTAGAGAGGATCCAAGGAGAGATTCAAGTTTCCACTCATCTCTTGGAATAAATCATGTCTCCTTACTTTGAAAGGAAGATTGGGGTTAATAAGGGTTAGATCCATGAACCAAGCCCTTTTGGCAAAGCAAAGATGGAGGGTGATCAAGGAAGATAACTAGTAGACCAAGATTATAAAGGCCAAATACTTAAATTCTAGGAAGGTCACTACTTTATTTCAAAAATTGGTCCAATAATGGCTCAGCATTTTGGAAAGATTTGAAATCTGGTAAGGATCTTCTCAACAAATTTCTCAAGTGGAATGTTAGTAGGGTTAATAAAGTGGACTTCTATCAAGATCCTTGGATCAACTACCATTTGGCTTCCTCCTTCCAAGCTTGTAATTAATTTCCTTCTTTAAAGATACCTTTGGCCATAAGGTGTCAGATTATTGGGAAGAGATTGATGGAAGGAAGAAGTAGAAACTTCTCATAAAATATGACCTGAACTAATAACAAGACCGTATCTTACATGACTTAAACATTTCTCTCTAACACATTCATATCAACTTATTCCCAAAGGAGGAGGATATTATTTGGAAACATGATCCTAGTGGTCTTTACTCTATCAAATTTGGATATGTCTCCCTTTGGGTTTAGGCAAAATTTGATGATAACTAGAATGATCTTTGGGTTAAAAACCTCATCCCCAAAATCAATGTTTTCTTTTGGTTGGTGTCTCAGAACAAGATTTTAACTATGGAAAATCTTGTACAAAGGGGTATTCCTTTTCCTAATAGGTACACTCTTTATAGATGGGAAGCTAAATATTTTGAACATTTTTTCCTTTCCTATTCCTTTGCTTCTTCCATTTTTTAGCTTTTCCTTCATCGGGTCTAACTTTTCCTTGGTTACCCTTGGATCCATTAAAGACTTGATTACTCAATAGAAGCCACCATGAGAATATCCTCTATTGAAATTTTAATGGAATCTAGCTCTTCCCCAAATTTTTGGGGGTATTTGGAAAGCTAGGAACTCTTGTATTTTTGAGAACTGTAAGCTTAATCCTTCCTCCACCTCCAAAAGGATCTTGTCCTTTGTCCATGAAAATTGGTCATCCTTCACTTCCTTTTTTGACCAACCTAGTTCCCCTATATTCTCCCAATTTCTTAAACACCTCAATATTGTCATACCTATAAAATCTCAAGTGAAGGGGGTTGATAGGTCAAAAGTTAAATGGTTGCATCCTCCTCCCTCCTAGTTTAAGATAAATTTTGATGGGGCAGTGAAAGGGAACTTGAGCCCTATAAGAGTAGGAGGTGTGATCAAGGATTCTTCTATGAATATTAGAGTAGCTTATGTAGGCATGTTAGGGATCCAAAAAAATCATGTCTTAGAAGTTAAAGTGCTACTTTAGGGCATCGAACTAGTTGTCAAGATTAGCATGGAATTCCTCCAAATTGAAGGTGACTCTTTGAACATCATTAATTTTTTAAAAGGCCTTTCCCACTATTTTTGTAATATTTCTAAAATCATTGATGATGCAAAAAACTTTTTGGCCCTTTTCAAAGGGGTCTCCATAGTGAATGTCTATAGGGAGGGTAATAAGTGTGTTGATTTCATGGCCAAACTTGGGTTATAAAGGAGAGATTTCATTAGTTGGCACGAGTGTGACTTTCTAGATGATGTCATCCCAATTATTGAATCAAAAAAAGGACACACCCCACATGGTCATGATGATTTTTTAATGATGACACAAATTTGGATTGGGAGCCTTGATTTTAATATGTGTAAGGTTATTATAATTATGGCCTTGCACATTTAGGTCATTCTGGTCTTGCATCACATGTTTTTATTTGGCTCTCTTTTCCATAATATTTCCATCTCCTTCCCTAAAAACTCAAATAAAAAAGACTATAAAAGAGGTCTATAATTTTAAAAAATGGGGGAGGATAGAGATCATTTTGAACCTATTTATTCTCTAACATAAAAGAAAATGAATGTGTGGTATAAAGTGGTTAAGGGTGGTTTGGCACCCTTCATGGAATGACTTTTTTGGCATGACACAAGTATTTCTAGGGATTTTACTCATGGCTAGAAAGATCATGAAGTCTAAATTCATGGTTTAATAATCTTGATCATAGAGGATCTCATTGGTGAAATTATTGAGATGTACTATAATGGCATCAAATACTCTAAGGACAAGAATAGAAAAGAGGATATTTTGGTCATTTTCTTCAAAAAATAAACCCAAGATTTTGACTCAAAAAGGTTTCGTGAGGTCTAAATTGCCAAGGAAATTGCCTGAATTCTACCTCCAAATTATGAGGTACATTATTTTAGAAGGTAAACACACTATGATTTTTTCCCATCATTTCCTCCTTAATCAATTCAAAGGTCATAAAATTAGCATTCCATTTTTTTTGTTTCAATTTTTGGAATCCTTAGTATTAAACTTTAAGAGGAACCCTTTAGCTTATTTAATTCACCAAGGTTTGATTTTACTATTGATAAAGTGAGGGGAGATATAGTGGTCCAAGATTGTCACTGAGGTAATCGATATCCCCAGTTAGAAGGAAAACATTGAAGAAGGGGAAGATCATTCTACTGAGTTATATTCTAATAATGAATAGGAGGAATAGAATGTTGGGGGATCTAATAAGAAGGATCAAAAAGAGCCCAAACCATATATGTGGAGTCTAGTATATGCCCATCCATTAGCTAGCAAAGGTACAGGGGTTACCATTTCCAATAACAAGGTAGAAATCACAAATTTTCTCCAAAATCTACACACAAAGATCTCTATCTAGAAACTCTTATGTAGACAAATCAAGGATAAGTTTTAGAAGTTAAAAGGGATCCTAAACCAAGAATCAACACCCATTAATCTAGGCAAGGATCATTTGGTTCACAATCCATAGGGTAACAAATCAACTCATAGTGGTAGAGAGGAGGAGGTCAACTAGGTTCTTAAAGAGGAGAAAGCAGAGATCCAGTCTATTGACCTCAAGCATAAAAGATAGGAAGAAGATAAGGACCAGTTCATCAGAAGTCATACCAGTGGAAGGAATAACGAAGGTGATGGTAATGAGACCAAGAAGTTGGTATTTTATTCTAAATTAGAATAGTCTTTTTTTCTCTATCCTTTTTTGATTGGTCTTAGGTTTTTTGGCAAAAATCTTGGTGTAAGTTTGGTGGTAAGGGGTTTTAGCTGCCAAGTTCATCTTTTGTTCCTTTTTTATCCTATTATTTTGTCATGTCTATCTTCTAGTAGTCTTATGTAAAGGGAATGGGCCCCTTAAAGCTGTACTTTAACTGATCAAATAAAAAAAGTGACATGTAAATGAAAAAAATTTCAACCAAGACTATGTATTGTGCTCCATATTAATTTGAACAACAAATTATTATACCAAGTAGGCCACATTAATTGTTTTACCTCCCATATTTTATGCTAACTTTGGTAGTCTATCAATGTTTTACCAATTTGGTGGGTCATCCCAAATTAACAAACATTATATGTTGAATATATATTTGGAGTTGAAGATGAAACAAACAATATAATGAGTAATTTGAAGTTATGTTAAGTTAACAATTTTTCTAAATTATCAACTTTTCTTCCAAAAATTACCATCTTCCTATTTCATGAGTAAGTACATGGCTTAATAAATTTTAAATGAGTGAATATCAATCAATATTATCACCTATATCTAATATAACCATTATAACCTTGACCATAACACAATGAAAATTTCAAGCTATAACTAAAATGTGATCAACACATATGTGCATTTATACTTTGGTAAGTATCTCCTAAACCATATGTAGTTACCATATATGCATATATTATTATTCTATAACATGATATATATATATATATATATATATTAGGGTTAAATTTATAATTAATATTATTAAATTATCAATATAATTTTATTAATATTGACTTATAATCAATGGACCTTCATAAATAAAAATAATAATCGACTAGTTCTTTGCAACCTCCCATCAGTCGATTAAGTGAAATGGTGTCAATCAAACATTGAATTAGTTATTAGAAGTGCTTCAAATTTATGATTTAAAAATTACATTCCAATGATAAATAATTAATTTCTTTAACCATTCAAATATCAAATCAATGATTTCATATGATTTAGGTACTGATGAGTTCCTAGAACCATTCATTTCTATGATCAATGAATTGAGTTCTATTAGGAAATAATGTGTTATAAGTACCATTATTTTATTTTATTTGTGCTAGATACCAATTTAGGAATTTAATTAGTTCCATTCACCCCATGATATGTACTAAATTTGAGACCAACTATGTACTAACTTCCAAATAGTTACACACTATAAATTATGACAATCATAAAACTAAAATCTCTAAATTTCATTTTGGAGTAAGGATGTGAGGACCTTAATCATAAAATTGAATAATGATATCTATAATAATGGCATATGATACATACAATAATTTGAGATTGCTTCAAATGGATAATTTAATTTATTTAGATTAAATTTACTATATTCATAAAATGCATTTAGTGTTCAAAGATAAATAGTGTGAAGGTATAATGAATTTTGCATTTATAATTGTACTCATAATGTCCTCACATGATATTTATAATATAAAATATCCATGTCCAACTACATTAAAATTTTAATGAGACATATTATAGTTTCATCATCTTCCCCTAACTTAAAACCTTACAAGCCCTGGACCTCCACTTCATCTCTCTCTTTACATATTTAAGTAATAAAAGAGTGTAGTTAAATTTTACTCCTTGATAAAATTTATCCAACTATTTATTTTTGTATCAACATACCCTTTATGTTATTCTATTTTGGCCTAATTTCCATCTTTTAAAATTTTGTAGGGGTTGCTCCCCATCCAATTTTCATGAAGAGATAGGTGTCTCTTTGATATAGTTCTAACACCACTTATTTAGTTCTAAAAAAAAAGAGTTACACTTTGACTATTTCATGCTTATGAACTATTAACATGTCATATGGTCATGCAAAGCTATCTTTTTACACATTATGTAGCTACTTGTATTATTCAAGAGCTACCTATAATAGTCAGGAACCAAATTCCCATTAAAATATTGAGCTGGAATAGTCTAACACTTGTTCTAGTACTAACATCTTATGATAATTTTGGAGTTAAAACAATTTGGATCCAGACTTAAAGTGTCAAAAAATACTTTGAATTTGGTCTTATATCTAGATATTTATTCCTAAACATAAGTCCTCATTATTCAATGGTTGATATGACCTATTTTTAAAAATATCATATTATCTATTTTCCAAAGAAATGTTAGAACATAGGGGATAATCCAAACTAGCTATGTACTAACTTCCACATAGTTACAAACTATATAAAATTTTGATAATATTAACACTATAATATCTAAATTTGATATCAGAGCAAGGATGTGGGGACCTTATTAATCATAATTTTTAACAATGACATCTAGAATAGTGGCATGTCTTCCATAACTAAATTTTACACCACTTTCAAAGGGATAATTGAATTGATTCAAATTCAATTTAATATATTTACAAAATGTATTTGGGTGTTCAAAAATAATCAATGTGAATATAAAATTAATTTTGAATATAGAATTATACTATTTATGTCCTCACAATTGTTAAAATTCATAATTTTCATGTCCAACTACATTTTGCTTTGGATGAGACAGTTTATAGTCTCAACATTTCTCCTTAACTTAAGACCTTTCAACCACTCAACCTACACATCATCTCTCTTTAGATATTTATGGATTCTAGGAGTGTAGTGTAATTGTACTCCTCTGTAAAATTTCTCCAATTATTTTTTTTAGTATCAGCATGCCCTTTATGTTGCTATATATTTTCTTTCCATCTTTTAAAGTTTTCTATGCATTGATCCCATCCATGTGCCATGAAGGGACATGTAGTAACATCAAATAAATCATGTATCTCATCTAAATCCATTGATTTTATATCTTATCTATTATTTTAACAAGGGTTTTGGCCTTCTTAAGTGACTTTCTAAGATTTTTTGGGAGAAATTACTTCCTTTTTATTGGAGGAGTCAGGCAACCCTTCCCATCTTCTTTTACAAGATAAATAGGTTGAATTGAAGGTGTTTTTTTAATACATTATGAAATTATCTATGCACTTGTCAAACTTGAAATATATTTCTCTTTAAGATCAAGGATGCAAGAAAGATATGTAAAATATGCAACAAAATGGTTTAGATCTAGATACTCATGCCTCATCATGAGGCCTACACTTTCCTCTTAAACATAAAATTATTTCATCCTATAATCCCATTATTTTTGGTTCCACAATAATGAAATGTAAGATTTGTTTTGAGATTCTCTCACAAAAATATTTATCCTAAATTTTTTGATGTGTCCAAGAAGGAATTTATGTAAAACTAATTCACATAGTGAATAATGTAGTTGAGTATTGTTTATTTTTATTATTGATAAAATAGGGTTTTTAAACTAGGGACCTGACCCTATGCAAGAAGAAAGCATTCAATGCTAAATGAGCCTATATATTCAATAATATCTAATACAAACACAAGATAGAATCAAAAAAAGTATAAATGGCCTATATAACCATAAAAATAATAATAATCTACTCCACTAACCAACAATAACAATTGTAACAAAGAGATAACTGAAAAATAACTATGATCCTTTCATAATATTATTTTTATAGATCTGAGAATCATATTATAAGGATTAAAACTCTTTTTCCCATGTATTGTTTCTTGATACCAACCATGGTCCATTATCTCCAATCCCCTTCATCAAGATAAATAAGAATGGTAATATTAAATGAATCAACTAGTTGGGATTTTTCAAGTGAATCTTTTGACACAAGTTCTAAAATAGGTTCATAATTTAAATTGTTTTTAGATAAGATTTCATCACCTTTATCAGGAACTAATAAGAGATTATCATTGGAAGGTACCTCCTCCTTTTGTATCTAATCATGTGGAGTCTCTAGAACTTCACTATTAAAATCATTATCCACAATACCCACATCAACATGTTCTGAAAGGGTGGGCTTCCACCAAGGGACCCTGATCTTAGATAAATTGCAAATTGAATCCAAATGTCATATATAAAAACATATCTTACACTAAAAGGAAAATCCCTCATAATAAATATATTGTTTCCAACTTCTATCCTTAATATTAAACTCAATAGACTCAAGTAGATCCATAGAATAATCCATATTAACAAGAATCCTAGTTTATGTGAGATGAAACAAATTAAAATAAATATATTCTACTCTCAAAAATACACTCAAATAATTCCCCATATATTTAATTAAAAATGAAGTCTAAAACTATAGTTGTAAGTTTCGTAACCTTACCCATATCAACCTGACATTAAAATATTTGATGAGGGTTAAAATCAAGAAACCATGGTTTGGATAGAAGTATGTTTTGTTTCAAGCTCCATATTTTGTCCTTGAAAACTACATCATGATCCTCATTAGTGTTAAAAATAACCAAAAAAATTCCCCTTGTAAAGGGAAAATTTTCTAGTAAATCCTTCATAAGAGTATTCTATTTTTCTATGATCCAAATTTTGAGTTCCTAGAGGAAAGGCCAAATATTTTAGAAAGGACATATCATCCTAGAGTATGTTAAGAGATTCTCCCACTCCAAATAAATAGAGATTTTTCCCCTTCAAAATAGATAAAAGGGCTAGAATACACAAGTTTTAGAAGCTTTCCCTACCTCTTCCTCACAACATATTTAATAGAAGGATGATTACTAAGCTTAGTTGCCTCCACATAGGAGGGATGCTTAGCCTCCTTCCTGGTCATCCCATTTAAAATTTCCTTCCCCAATTTAGTTGATAATTTTTAGTCACATATGCCTCCATGAATTTTTTCCATCATAAAAGTCATGTGGTTTCTTCCATTATATCATAAATAACTTCTAATTAAAGAACTATTATCTTAATAACAGAGCATATAAATAGGATGAATTTTTACATGCAAGGAGAGCTTCCCCAATTTTACAAGTTTCAATCAATATTCATTTAATCACTTCATTTTATTATTTTAGTTTCTTAATCTCCTTTACATTTTTATTTTTTTCTTCCACATTTCTCAATTCATAACATATATGTATCCATGCTTGTACCCTTTTTGTCACTACTACCTATGGAAAGACAAAATCATTTTACACCATCTTATCCTGTTTTTCTAGAGTTATAATAGTTTTTTTATTATGTATTTTTGAACTCCTCAATTCTTGTTCTTGTCTCAGTAATATCATGGTTAAACACAATAATGTAATTTTACATTTTTTCTACCATTTTAGTGGTAATTTCCTTTTCTCTGAGAGTATTTTCTAAATATTTTATCTTAAGCTACTTTTCTTGAGAATACATTAATGCCTCTTGCCTAGTATTCTCTAATTCCTCATTCAATTTTTTTAGTTTTCTTCATATGTAAGAGATTTTAATTTTTATTCCTTAAGTTATCTTATAATGATAGGAAAATATTATCCCTCCCTTCAACAAGTTTTTTTAAGGAATATATATCTTGTTGTTACATTTAAAATAAATATATATCTTTAGATAAAGCTAGTACCTAAAGGGTTTGTGCCTCTTCTTCAATAGGTATATTGGTCTACCCTTCATTTCCTACCTACAAGGGTGTTTTTCATTTATTAACTAGGCCACTATATTCTGGCTAAGAAAATTTAGGTGGTTAAGCCTCCTCATTAAATTATTATTCATAGGAAGTCATGGGTGGAGTTTCCATCAATGTATCACTATTTTGATGCATAGTGTGAATAATATCATCTATCATTCATTCTTACTTAGAATTCTCATGCGATGAGAGGAAACATCTTATTATTTTATTTTTCTACAGGTGAGGTATTTATACATATTTTATATATTGATTTATTATTTTCAATTCTCTAGAGTTATAATCAAGGATCTCTAGGATCATGGCTCTAGCTATGGATTATAGATCTAAATATGTTTTATTTTAAGTCTGCTAAACTGAAGAGTTATTTTCATTTATGACCTCCTTGTCACCCTTCTATCCAATATTTGGAATTGTGCAACATGTGAATGTTTTAAGGAAAATTACTTCTTCCTATATTTTCTTACTAATTTTTTTTCAATTTTTCCCCATTTGTCTTCTCAAAGAAATAATGAACGTAGACCAATTAAACTAGGCATTGATTCTTGAGAGGCCCTAATCCTTATCTAAAGTTATTAGCCATAGTTTTTAGGGAAGAATACATAAAACTAGGAAAAATAACCTTGCATTTATTATGTTCCAACCCATATCTAATATGGTTCATAATTTTCATTCTAGGCCTTAAAATATTTTCATTTTGAACATCACATGTAAAATATTTCATTATTCATACAAATATTGACTATCATGACTCTAGAATACTATATCTAAAAATCCATTTGATTTTCCCCTTTTTCATAAATTATTTTAGGGATTAAATTCCATTATTTATAAAAAAATGTTAACTAATTCACTAGAGAGGGTTCTAATTTTGGCAAAGTCTTCTCCATCTATTGGGATAATAGAAATTTTACTTATGAGAGTAGGTTTTAACTTAATTTTCACACCTCAAATTGTGGGGTATTATTCATCAATATTTTAGATGAATTATTCAAAAAATCCTTCAAATTTTGTAATAAACTCAA
This sequence comes from Torreya grandis, assembly GCA_037957365.1. NCBI lineage: Eukaryota > Viridiplantae > Streptophyta > Pinopsida > Cupressales > Taxaceae > Torreya > Torreya grandis. Next base: position 1,772,802 of record JARHVA010000826.1, read on the forward strand.
ACCACCCTACATATTTAAATATTTAAACAAATATGTTTTTCTCTAACTTATGGATAGAAGTTAGTTTGGATTTCTTCTTGATCCCCATTATGATTTCAATTTTCACAATAAAATAACCACCTCATTTCATACCAACTTTAAATGTAAAATGTAGTATGGAGTAAATTTAATTTTCAATAAATTAAGTAATTATTGATAAATTATACATATGAATGAATATAGGATTTAAATTTGATTTAAATGACTCAAAACTCATGTCATGTACTTCACCACACCTCACCATCATTTTATATGTTTTAATGATGTGTACTCATATACATATATAATGTCGTGTCCTCATAAAAATGTTTTTTAATTAGAATAAGATTTATTATATATATATATATATATATATATATATATATATATATATATGAAATTATAATAATTTATAATATTTTTTTTAACTGAACGGGGTAAAAATTTATTCAAGAACAGCAGAAACCAGAACCATTACACAGCCTTGTCCTGCTCAACCAAAAGACTCAGCTTCTGGGAAAAGGTCAAAGGCAGCAGATCATAATCAAAAATCTCCCAATGGGGCCCTTGCTCTGCAGCCCATTTGGCCAAATAGTCAGCGACCCCATTCCATTCACGAGGAATATGCCTGAAACTCACCGACACCAGACCATTACTCACCTGGAGAACCTGCTGAGCAACCATCGCCAAGCGCCACTCAACTCTATCAAAGTTATGATTATTAAGCAAATCAATAACAATCTAGGAGTCTGATTCACAGATAATATTTTGCCAGCCCTGTTGACAGCATTGTTGGATGGCCTGAAGGATGGCAAGCACCTCCATGTAGTTATTGGAATGCCATCCCATATAGACGGAAAAGAAAAAATGAAGATTTCCAAAACTGTCACGACCAATGCCTCTGATGCCAGCTTCTCCAGGATTCCCTCTCGAAGAGCCATCGGTGTTAATTTTTAAAAATCCTGGTGAAGGGGGAGTCCATCGACCCCTTCTATCCACCTACCTGGGCATTCGCCGATCTCCACTAGCATTGCAAAGAGTAGAAGGAAAGGCAGGGAATTTCAAAGACTAACCAGCAACATTGAAGAGGATGCTCTATTCGTCGGCCGCCAGCCCATCCGTGCTAATGGCCTTAGCAGCCAACATCTCTTGGAGCGAACAACGGACCTTCTCCCATAAGGCATTGCTGTCACACCGCTCAGTTCTAAATATCTTGTTGTTTCGCTCAATCCATACATTCCAAAAAATGAATGCAGGTCTAGCATGCCACGCAGCCTGGAGACAAGGCACTTTGGAAGCTGGGGGACCCAGGTGAGACCAGAATTCAGTTAGAGAGGAGGCGTGCCAGTAGGGTCTGTGCCACGCTTCCCACCACTTATGCCAAATACGCTTGGTGTATGAATAGAGGAAAAAAAGGTGTGCCCCTGTTTTAGCCTCCCTGCAGCAGAGAACACACCTGGACGGTCCTTGAAATCCATGTTTGCACAAGTTGTCCCATGTGAGGCACCGATTGTAGACAAGCGTCCATAGGAAGAAGTTGCACTTGGGCCACATGAAGGAACTCCAAATTTGCTTCCCCCAGAGGAAATTAGTAGCCCCACAAACCTATTTAATCAGGGCCTGATAGCCCACTGAGACCGAGTAGCTACCATTTGAACCACATCCCCAAGCAAGGACGTCCTAACCCTGAAGAGAGTTACAGTGTCTGGCAGCAAGTAACTGGGAAAGTGTGACCCTGTTCTCCCTAGATCCACCCAGCGGCCAATCTGAAGAGTTTTTCCAATGAAAACTGATAGTTGAGCCCAAGTTATATTCCTCCTTATAGTGAGCAACATTGGTCCAGCCAGCAGCTTAAAAAACATCACATAGAGACTGCAAATGTGGGTGGGAAGACAATAACAGGGGCATACCATCCCACGAGTCTTCCCAGAAGAGAGCCTATTCTCCGGTCTTACAAATCCAAAATAGGCTGTGTTTAACCAGTTGAGCCCCAACCTTAAGGGTGCGCCAAATCATGGAGCCACCTCATTCAAGGGGCAATCGAACAATGTCAGAGGGATCAACCCCCGAAAAGTACTTACCAGCCAAGATACGGGCCCATAATTGGGACTGGTTGGCACACCATCTCCAGTACAGTTTGGCTGCCAAGGCATGGCTAGCCAGGATGGCCGAGCGCAGCCCAAGACCCCCTCCTTCTTTGGCCTGCAAATAGTATCCCACTTGATCAGACTCCATTTGGTGCTTTGCAGGTTGCCACTCCAAATAAATTGGTGGGAGAGGGCATCAAACTCTTTGAGAAAGTAAATCAGAGCAGCCTGAACCATACATCTATAAACAGGAAGAGCTTGTATCACTGATTGCAGCAGAGTGACTCTCCCAGCGGTGGAAAGCCACCTGTGTGTCCAATGACTCACCTTTTGCCTCATTCTATCCAAGAGATTCTGCCAGAACAGACGTGGCTACCTCCCAACCATAATAAGAATGCCCAAATAAATAACTGGAAGCTCTTGAATTTGAAATCTTAAAATAGCTGCTATTCTCCTCTGTATAGGTCTAGGTGTGTTGAAGAAAAAAATAGAGGATTTGTGGTCATTAATTTTCTGCCCAGTTGCATCAAGATACAGATCCAAGGTATCACAGAAAGCAACCACCTCCTAAATACGGGCCTTTCCTGCCAAGATCGTGTCGTCAACAAACTAAAGATGGGACGTGGTTAAACCATTTCCCCATTACCAACCCTGCACTATATTCTGCGAGACCTGATATTTTATCAGCCAGCCCAGGCCTTCAGCTAGAATAATAAATAAGTAAGGGGATAATGGATCTCCTTGGCAAAGGCCTCTCGCTGCCCCAAAAAGCTCGGTGGGCTGCCCATTGATGAGGACCGAATAAGAAGGCGTAGTAACACAACTGAGAAACCATTGGATCCATGCCAGACTGAATCCAAAAGCCTACATGATCTTATCCAAAAAACTCTAGCTGACCCTATCATAGGCCTTAGACAAATCCAATTTTATGAACATAGCCCGTTCTTGAGAGGTACTCATAGAATGAATGGCTTCAGAAGCAATGACCACCTCGTCAAGAATCTGCTTGCCGGCAACAAATCCCCCCTACTCCTCAGAGACAATCAAAGGAAGGCATCTTTTTAATCTCTCCGCTAAGAGTTTTGTGATAATTTTGTAAATCACATTGCAAAGCGCAATAGGTCTAAAATGGTCCAGCTGGTCTGCCTACTCTTTTTTCAGAATTAAAACCAGAAAGGTGGCGTTCAAGGCACGCAACATCTCCTTATTGGAATAGGATTCTTGTATCACTTCAAAGAGATCTTGCTTGATGACATCCCAGAAATCTTGGTAAAAATCAACTGGAAAACCATCAGGTCCAGGAGCTTTACCTCTTTTCATGCTGAAGACCACTCCTTCAACTTCAGTCCTTTCCACATGGCACATAAGATATTCGTTCAACTCTGAGTTCACCAATAAGGGGATGCAAGACAACACTGTATTTTTTGCTACCTCAGATGGAAATGGCCCTTCCATCAAAAGGCTAGAGAAGTAACGGACCGCTGCTCGAGAAATGTCCTGCTGAGAATTCAGCCGCACCCCAACTGGGCCCTCTAGGTGGGAGATATAGCTCCTACTCCACCTTGCCTAAACAAATTTATGGAAGAAGGCAGTGTTCCTGTCACCTTCCTAAAGCCAATCAATGTGTGCCTTTTGCTTCCAGAATATCTCTTCCCTGAGTTCCCACTCAGCCAGCTCTTTCACCGCATGAGACTCAGCCAAATGAAGATCAGCAGAGAGGCCATGGTCCCTAATCTATCTGGTAATACCGTCTAAATGATCTTAAGCTTGCTTCCTCTTAGAATGGAGGTTCCCGAAGTTGTTGATATTCCAATACTTTAGCCTCCCCTTGATATACTAGAGTTTTTTAGCAAAAGAGAACAAAGTTGTGCCATAGCTGGGTCCTCCCTGTCTCCACCAAGTCCTCATTAAATCCTAAAGTGCTAGTTCTCTAAGCCACATGAGCTGGAATTTAAAGGGAGGCTTCCTTGGTCCAGGAATGTGGCAAGTAGAAAGCTTGATTGGCCAATGGTCCGATCCACCCCAGTCTAGAATTTCTATAGCAAGAGATGTGGCGCTAGATTGCCAGTAGCAGGATACCAGAAATCTATCCAGTCGCTCGGAGATGCCATCCTCTCCACTTCTTCTGTTGCTCCAGGTGAAAAGGCCATTAAGAGGTTTGATTTCAACAAGGCGTAGAAGGTCAATATTGTGCCTCAAGATCTCAGAAGAAGGTCCCAGTCGGGAAACTCCTCCCCTCTTCTCTTCCATGCTGAGGACAGCATTGAAATCCCTAGTCATTATCCAAGGCAGATACGGATGGCAGCTTCTAATGTAACAGACATGCTCCCATAATTTTTGCTGCCTAGAGAGGTCAATAGGGGCATAAACATTAGTGACAAGAATGATTTCACCTGTCTCCTTAACCGCAGTAGTCATTGAAAGGGCAGAACTATTGGCCATCTAGCCAAGAGGTGTTATACGCTCTGGGTTCCAACAAATAGCCAGCCCACCAGAGCTACCCAATGGTCTAACACATTGGCTGTACCTGCAGTACCAAAATTTTTGCATACAAGAAAACCATGAATCTACTGAAAATTTAGTCTCTTAAATACAAAGGATATCAGGGGAATTAGCACTAACCAATTTGCTCATAGCTTTTTGATGGGGAGAGCTATTAAGACCCCTCACATTCCAAGAAAGGACAATCATTGAGGAACAGGGGAGAAATGTTCATCCAGGGGCTTAACATGCCCTGCCTCTACTAGAAGATCCCCTGTAATTTTAAGCTTCTCTTGGTCCTTCCTATGCCCAGCTCGAGAGGAGTTGGATCCCGTAGCCTTCTTGAAGGGTCTGTGCATAAGCCCAAGGCTTGAAGAGGAACTTTTGTCATTCCTGACTGCTTCCATCTCCTTTGCTAAGTCCGCCCAGCGCACCTCCTTTTCACTCGATTCTAGCATGTCAATAATGGGAGTTCCCTGAGTATCACTATCCATCTCCTGGGACTGCCATGCCACCAGAGGAAGAGTGTCTCCAGCTGGGGTGAGTTGCTCCAAAGTCCCTTCGTCCTCTGCCTGCTACAAATCCGGGATGCCATCTTCAATATTCATATTGTCCAGGACTTCAAAGTGATTAAAGTTTACCTCTAATTGTCTGTCAAAATTTGTCTTTTTCTGCCCACAGTTCTTGGTTCAGCGTCTAACTGTAGAAAATCCTTCCTTGTCAGGACCACTTATACCATTTGCTCCTTGCTCAAAACTTGGCTGGTAAAGTGGGTTTTTGCCTTTAACTGTGCTTGCTGAAAGGTCCTAGGGCTTTTCCTTGGGATACTGCTGTCTGAATCCGCCATTGCCATTGGGCATCCATGTTCCAACCCCATCTCCCTGTAGAGCAGAGTCACGAACCACCTGTGGACACTGCTTATGAAGATGACCATACACATGGCAGATACGGCAACGGAACGAAATAGCTTCATAATCGATTTGCTAAATCCATGAGGAGCTACCTAGACAAATCTCGAGATAATTTGGAAAGGGGTTGTTCAGATTAATTTCCACACATATGCAGGCATACGATATTACCTTTCTGTCCAGTGTCTGGTGTGCTATTGCCATTGGTGTTCCTAGCGTAGCTGCGAACTAGTAGAGAATGTCCTCACGCCAAAACTCCAGGGGCAATCTCGACAGACGAACCCAGACTGGAACACAAGTGGGGAGGTCCTTTATAGAATTAAAACCAGCATGCCAAGGTTTAAGGAATAGGCCAATTCGATCGTAGAAATATGGGCCTCCTTCAAAAATCCTATTTTGGTCTGCAACAGAGGATAAATTAACCATGAAATAGCTATTCCCTGCTAGCAGGATGTCGAAATCCCCATCAATCTGCCATGTCTGCCTGATCCAAGCTTCCAAGGCCGCTAACGAAATACGAAGACCCAAAAATTTGCAAATTAGGGTATGGGTGGATAAATATTCAACCTCCTCCTTCACAACATCTAGGGAAATTACCAGAACAGGTCTTTCATGGCTTCTGGGAAGACATCCGTTGACCTTCTTGAGCTTAGAGGTCTCCGACACAAAGATCCTATCCACCTCCTGCATTACACTACCAGTCAGAGGTCGTTCATCCCTGGGGGCGCCATTTTGTTCGCCCAGAATCTGCAGGTCACCCTGCATCCGCCCGACGCCCGTAGCCCTCATCCTATCTTCTCGACCTCCATAATAGTTTATAATATTACTATAGTATAATATAATATAATATATTCATAATTATTATTAATATAACATATTAAATATATTAATGTATTAACTAGTACTATGATAAAATATAATAATATATTATTATAATGTTACAACATTATATATTATTATATTTAATATGTTTTATATATGACACGTGTGTATTATTATTATATATGTTGTGTAAAAAATTATTACATAACTTCATAATCCCATATGCAACAATAAAAATAGTTGGGACAAAATTTTAACATGCCCATGAAAGAATGCCTAAAATATTTCCATATGAAGATAAACATGCATACAAGAAATACATCTCTAAATTATTCATATGTCCTTCACTCTTAGTCATCATATTTTACTTTAACTTCATTATTAATATTTTAGGCATTTAACCTTAATTCTCTTGTTGAATTCATTCATCATACCTTCACACTATTCATCTTTGAACACCTAAATGTATTTTATAAGTAATATATTAAATTAAATTTGATTCATTTCAATTATCCCTTTGAAAGTAATGTAAAACTATTGTATGGAAGGTATGTTACTATTATAAATGTCATTGTTCAATTTTATGATTAATTTCCTCACATCCTTGCTCCAATCTACCTTGTTATTCAAATAAACAAATGTATTGAATGGGTTAAATAATATTTATTTTTTAATGTTCAAGACATAATTTTATTATTTACCATTATTATTTTTTGGTAAACATATGGATGTAACTTCTTCAATTCAATACAACTTTTGATAAATTATAAATATTCTTATTTAGTTATTTGGGTGATGGTCATCCCTTCTTTTTTACTCATTCAACATTGACATAGATTTTCATAGCATTAAGTTTATTTATCAGTTCTTGTATTTGAAACCAAGATAATTTAAATACATTAATCATGACCAATATTTCATCACATTGAGTTTTAATATTTTTATCCTTTTTAATGGATTCCTATATATTTCCTTCCAACAACTCTATGTTAATTTCATTTCATGAATTCAATTTTTTTTTTCTAATATGGGCCTTTCATAGCAGAGACTTGGTCTAAACTTGACTGGATACTGGAGATCTTAGTGTTTAGACACTTGGTTGCAACATTATTCCAATTCATGAGCTTGGCTTCAGTGGATTGCTCAAGACTTTTATTAGCAGTTCTTACATAATACATTTGTGCGCGGGTTTTACCATCTGGGGAATACTGGTTGAAATCTGCGTCTTTAGGGAATCCTTTCTCAGTATAGGATTTATCTCCTAAGGGAGTTTTCCATGTATGCCCTTCATCTGGATGAGATGTACCCTCCATGTTTACTTTTCTGACTTGAGATAATAGTTGTTTATTTCTCTCAAAGAGCTTTTGAATTTCTATATCTCTTTGGGTCATATGGATTACTGAGTGACTCAATTTACTAAGGATATGCTTACAGTCTAAGCAATAATAGGAGTCAACTTGAGGATCATGGACCTTCTGATTATGAGGACATGAAGGAGGAAACATAAGAGATGAGGATGAAGAAACTAGGTTATTAAATCTAATGACAGGCTTATCTGGTAAGTATTTGACTGAAGTAGCCATAGACAAAGATTTTTGAGGTTGGTGGATAAAGTCAGTATCAACAATCCATTTGTGAGGGAACTTTAGATCAGACCATGAAATAGCTTCAACAGGAAGGATTTGACTGTTGGGTGTAGCTCTGCTCACCACGCTTTTGCCAGGTGCAGGGGTATGTTTAAAAGCTAGATAAAGTGTATTAGTCAAATGATACATGATCTTATATTGGATAACAAGAGGATAAGAACCTTCAAGCATATGCAAACCAGATGTTTGTAATAACAACTTAAAACTTTTATTAAAATTGGCTTCCTGGTGTATGGCAACAGGGTAATTTGGATATACTGTAGTATAGAAAGGACCTGCATGTAAACCAGTCTGAATAGTAGACCGTAAACAGGCAGAGAATGACATATGACAATTATCCAAGAGGCAAACAAGAAGACTCACATTCAAACCATGACAGAAAAAGGGATGCACACCAATAGAAATAACACGTATGTGGAGGAATTTATACTTTTGCTGGGTACATAATTGAACAATAGTTTCATCCTAGAGAGCCTTGATCTCTTTTTTGAATGTCTTCTTATCTTTAATGTAACTTCATAATTTATTTTTCAAGGCCTAAATCTAACATTGTTCATTTTTATTTTTATTTCATAGAATATATGATTTATTTTTATGTTCTCTCATAGGATACAATACTATTAATTTCTATTTAATGATCACACTTTAATATTGAAGAGATTATAATACTAATGGTGTATACTCATCTTTCCCATTTGACTCATGTTTTTCTATCTTAGCATGACTTACATCCTTGTTGTAGATGGCTCCGCTGAACTCCAAATTTTCCCTTAGACTTATTAATATGGTTTTATCATCAATGGGATTTTTCAAATTTATACTTTAGGTGTTTGACATATTTATAATTATATATATCATAATCTTGTACTACTTTGGATGAATCTTCAAAATTTTATTCTCTTTTGTTGAATATATGTAACTTTAAACTTCAAACATTTGTATCTTATTGATATAGTTATAATTACCCTTGTTTAGTTTCCAAAAAATATATTATTTTGACCTATTCATGTTTATGAACTATTGACATGTCATATAGTCATACAAAACTATCTTTCTACACATTTTTTAGTTGATGTGTATTAATCATGAGCTACCTAGAATAGCCTGACACCAAATTCTCATACAAATCTTGAGCTGAAATAGTCTAATGTTTATTCTAGTACTAACTTTGTATGATAATTTTGGAATTAAAATAGTATAGATCCAAACCTGAAGTGTCTCAAAATGCTCTAAATTTTATCTTGTATCTATAAATTTATTCCTAAACTTAAGTCCTCATTTTTCATTACTAAATAATAACCTATATAAGGTTTACACAAAATAATACTTAAACATTCACCAATATACATTTTCATAGTTCTTATCCAAATGCCATGTCTAATTTTATACTAAACTTCAGAATATTTCACTTGTTTAAAGGATCCCAATATAATATCTTCAATTTCATGGGAATTTATTTTTTGAGTTTCTAGATATGTGTCATCAGTGTGAATAGTGTCTAGATTACATAGGACTATTTATATATATTATACTCAATCATTTGATTGTCAATATGAGAACATAAAAGAATTAAATAATCTTATTATGTAACTAGGTGGAGATAATTAAAAATGTTATTAAATAATAATACTGCTCTAGTATTAGTTACAAATAAATCACATTCTTCCTCACATACCTATGAATGCATGACATAACATGTTTAAATTGGGGTACAAAATTGTTTGTATTGAAATGTTATAGTATATTTTCATTCATACATCTCAATATGTGATGTTTTTCCTATTTTTTATTTATATGATGATGTAGCTCCATAATCTTATACAACTCAAGATTATGATTTTGAAACTCCATTATGACTCATATTTATTTATCTCAATGTCAAGAGAAGATTTAGATTTATATGTGTGTGTGGTGGGGGGGGGGGGGTATCTTATTATCATGTTCTATTAAATTTCCCCAAAAAAATTATAATTGCCCATTTAACATTGTTATTCAAATATGACTTGAAAAACTTGTCTTCAAGTGTAATTAGAATCAACACAAAATTAATAATTATTCACAACATGAATTAATAATCAAAAGGTAGATATCTATAATATTGAAGGCATCACATATTCACAAGTGCAACTCCAACATTTAAATATATATCATAATGAAGGTAACATCCCTCCTATGACATTTCATGTACATATGCTACTTAAATCCATCATGTCTTCACACATGTGGTTTTTCACCTTGAAGGGCCTAATTATAGATTTTCAATCCAACATTAATTTCAATTAAAGGAAAAACAATTATGTTTTGAAGGCTTTGGAGGGTATCCATCATATCATAAGCTTTAGTTGTCTATCCAACATTTAGAACCCTTGACTCGCTCCCTCCAACCTTGCAACTCCTGTCAACATGGATGGTGATAGAGACGAAATGGATCCAACATCTTGTAAAGAGGTTCATAACAATTAAAAGGTGTGTAAAAATATTGAGAAAGGTGGGATAACAGAGTATATAGAGTGTATCACTAAGCATAATCCTCTGGTGGTAAGAGATTTTATTACAGCTTGGTCGAGAAGGAAGGTTTTCAGGAGGGGGATTTTTATTAATGTTTTTGAAGAGTTAATAGGGGAATTAATGGGCATGGATTGCATAAGAACAAAAGAATAAAAGGATCAATCAAGGAAATAGGAGTCATTATAGTGATTTTTTTGAGCCAATGAATTTGTGAAAATGGAGAAAAAGGGATTTCCCCACACTGACCTACCCAAATATTAGCCCAAAGGTCATGTAGTACTTGACCCTCGAAGGTAATTATACCTTGATATTTTTTCACCATTTCATGTTGCTCAATCATTTCATTAGTTTTAAGATCAACCTTCCATATTTTCTCCCAAAATCCTTAGAAATCATAGTCTTCCTCCACTAGGTTAATGCAGTTAACCCAATCCTACATCAAGGCCTTATCTTTTTGTTTATGAAACATGGTCATACCCTACTTGGTAAAAAAGTCCCCCTTCAAGGATATGTTGGGACCAACATACCACCCCTTTTTATTTAAAAATTAGGGACCCTTGAGAAGTCTTTATGCCCAAGCTTTGAAGCATATAAACATTGAAGTCTTTAATAGAATTTGAAGATCATCCACTCTATTAAGGAACATGCTTGTGTGATTTAATCCTCTTATTTAAAACTAATCCTAATAAAAAGGTTACATGAGTCATTTTGTAGCTTCCATGGAAGATTTAGGGTTATATGTTTAGAAACCCTACATGGCCTTTGATTCAAATTCAAATATTATAGGGATCCAACTTGGTGAGAACCAATTTAAAAGAATCTATAAATAAGGGGTTTATATGGGTTTAAGTCATGTTTTATTAACATAACTCAAAATATTGTTTATTTCTTTCCCCTTTCTTTTCCTAATTTCCTCAGATCTAATTTAACATGGTTCCACATGTCCCTTTTTACATTACCTAACTTAGCCTAGGTCATTAATACTAATGCCCCAATAATTATCTTGACCTTAGCATTAATTCCTTATGCTAAGTTCTTTTATTTATTTCCTCAGGTCTAAAAATTATCTCCTTCACTCTTTACAACATTTTATGATCGATGCTTGTTCATTGGATTTGATTAAATGGAAAATCTTAACTAAAAGTATTTGGCTCAAACAATGTGCACCATGATAGATAAATGGTAATCACTCACTCATTATATTTGATCTAATGACATGAGGCATGAGAGGAAAATTCAAAAGGAGCATAAGACCCCTAACACCAGATGCATGGTGAATTAATGATCAAAAGGAAGAAATAAAGGGTCCCACCTAATAAAGGCATCTAATTAATGACTAGACCCCCCCCCCCATATAGACAAATGGTTATCACTCATTCACTAGATTTTATCTAGTGACATGAGGCCTAGGTGGAATTTTCAAAGGCATCTTAGGCTCCTAAGAATGACACGTGTCACATTTTCATTTGAGTTGTGACTGGCTAAGAAATCAATGGCAATCGCTCGATCACTAGATTTGATCTATTGGTGAAAAAGGCCCAGTGATTTTTGAAATCTCTATGAGCTCAACACATGGCTAGTGCTTGACCAAGGTGACAATTGAAAAGAGATATGTAGCACAAGAAAAATATATGAGGGTGCCAAGTGTCATGACCACAAGCCTAGAGATCACTAGACTAATAAAATCCAAGGACTTGGATTTAGATTGATGGATCATGTTTGCTCATTGGATTTGATCTAATGGTACAAAATAAAAATAAGATTTTAAAATCCAATGGCTATTATTTGAATGACACTTATGAAAATTGCCATGAAAAGCCTAAAATGATGCCACATAGACTCCATGTAAGCATAAAAGGTCAAAATCAAAGATATTCTAAACTCAAAAATGTAAGGGTATAAATCAAAAGGGTTTCCATCAAATCTAAAACATGTATGAATTTAAAGTCTAAAATCTCTATCATTAAATCTCCAAACCCTAACCCCTCAAGAGTAATAATACTCTTGAGGATGAGTGATATAGCAAGAACCCTTAGTAATATAATGTAGGAAATTTAATAACATCAAAAATGGTCACTATCAAGCAGCAATTCAAGATAGAGGTCAATCTTTATCTATCCTTTGACAATGAAAGAAGGATTTTAAAGGATATAGAGTTGGACTTGGTGGCCTTGAATATCCATGGAGTGAGGAATTGGTCTAAATTGTTCTTTTTAATAGATAGGTTACATCCTATCTCCCAGGAAGAAAAGAGGAATGTCATAATGAATCAAAGGTATAATGACCTAATTATAATTCAAATGGATGGTCTCCACCATTACATAGTGAAACCAGAGGTAATACAATGAATTGATGTCCTTACACACATATTTATTTATTGTAGGATAGATGGGGAATATATCATTCAAGAGGGTAATTATAAAATTGTAGCATACATCTCTCCTATGGAATTTGAAACCTATTACAAGCTCCCTTTACCCCATCTCAACCTCCCTAACATGAATAACTAGGCTAACACCCAAGACCTTGATTCAATCCTCATACCCTAGTTAATCCAAGGACCCCATGTATTCAAAACCCTAAATGGTATGATCCCCATTATCTAATTTAGGTAAGGCATTATAATAGCCATGACCCTACTGAATCAAGCCTTTAGTTCCCCTTCCACCACATATGTAAACAAAGTCTCGGTGTCCTAGTCCACTTCATGATAGAAGAGAAATTAACCCCTCTAGTAGGAGACCTAATTAGCTTATTATTGACTAAGAAATTCATAGCCATCAAAAGATAGACCTATAAGCAATTATATATGATGTCCTATCTTTTGGATTCCCTTCTAGCCTTTGTATCCTTCCCCATCATTAGGAATTTGTCCCCTGATGGTAAAACCACAATTTCTCACCACTATTCTAAATTTTACATATTCACATATAGGAACCACATGCAATTCATTTGTGATTGTGTTTTCCCAGCCATACATGAATCCATTATAGGAATTCCTATGTCAAGAGTGCATCCCTTATTAAGATACAAATAGAAACCATGGGGGACGTATGGTATTATCTAAATTGCACTGTCATTAGGATATAGGGGATCCTAACCAAACCTTAAGTTACTAGTCCATGTCCCCAACAAGCTTGCTGAGTAAGAGATTACCTCCCAAATCACCCAGGGTGAAGACAAGGTATGCAAAGAGAAGAGGAAAGGCCAAATACACCCCATCCTATTAGATATTGGGAAGATTATATTCAAATATTGGAAGTAGTTGGAAATCATGGTAACATATAGGAATTATTTTGATTTCCAACTAGATGACCATAAAATTGTCAGGATCTTGCTCCTCAATTAGAGCACATATGATTACTTCTTGTATTAGCAACTAAACACGGAATTATACCAGAATCAATAAGTAACTAGAAATATGAAACAACACAAGATTTGAGAGACAATACACAATTGTATTAAATACTCAGAAGAAAATACAATAAGGAAGATGTCATTTCTTCCTCCACCTCAAAGGCTCGCCACACCTTAACTGCCCGTAAAATACTCAGTCTGAACCACATAGGTGATTGACGTCGGTCCCTGTTTGCCTGGGGGTGCCGACGCTGGCCCACTCATGACTGACATCAGTTGCCTTCTATTTGTACCTTGTCGACGTCAGTTTTTTGGACTGACGCCAGTGATTGTAACACTCAACAAACACTCTGTAACCTCCCTACAAGGGTATCCATCTAAACCTCAACCCCACTAGTAGGAATCTCAAGCTAAACAACCTCAAGCTTAACAACCTCAAGATGGAAAGGATAAAGGCAAGGAGAAAGTTAGAGAACCTAGATTAGAGCATATATTAGGGGAAGGTCCCTCACTTGTAGAACTCCCACAAAGGCCACCTTCTCCTATGGAATTTATTGACATGATATCTATTGCTCTAGAAGAGACATTGGAGGGTGATCTCATTGATATAGTAGCAACATATGGCTCAAATAGTGAAGGGGATCCCTCTGAAGAAGTAGGAAAGGAGTTGGTTCTATTGGAAAAGGAGAAAAGGAAATCAAAGCTAGCTTTGGTTCTTATGACTCCAAAGAAGAATCCTAGGTTAAGCTTTACTTACCCTACTAGTGAATTCAACCTCTTCAGTGATGAGAATCCAATCCATGGACCAATCATCCCTAACTGGTTCATCTATGGGAATTTGTAAAAGATCCCATCCCTCTCACCTTCATGGGACTTGACAAAGGTTGGCTTAACAATACATTATAATATCAAACCATGGATCAAGGATATAGTAGAAAAGAAATAAGAGATAAGAATATAGATTCCACATATTTAGGGGGATAAAAAATTAACATCCTATTAGCCTTTAGTAGTGTAAGTATGCAAGTTCTTGATCCTCCAAAGTTTAAGGAATTAGAGGTTAAAGTCCAATTCAACCCAGAAACAGTATGATTGGAAATGATAACCACAAGGACATCCATGGTTGGTCAAGAAGAATTAAACTTTCAAAAGGTGGAACCATTAATTGGGCTAACCCTTATTAGAGGAAAACACCTTGGAGAGGCTCCCATCCATGAGGAGGATATGGAAAGTTTAATTGAGGCTTAATCTCAATAGGCTAGGGCTAGTGTCCAAGGACTACTACAAATAATTAAGAACCTAAAGAAGGAAAAATAGAATTTACAAACTCAAGTAATTCTCTCAATGATATATTTAATGATTAAAATACTTGAGGATTCATTCCATGACATGTTCAAATCACTAAAGTATATGAAATTAAAGTAGGATGCATTGGAAAACTAGGCCACCTTAGCCAACGAGATAATTACTCAATAGTAAAATTTTTAAGATAAGATTTCCCAACTTCTTAATATCAATGTTAAGAAGCAAATACCAAATTTTAAAGCCATCATCATGGGGCACCTAAGTGTCATTTTAGGAATTATTGTTGTAGACAAGGTCCAAGCCTTGAGTGCTTGGAATACTAAAATGGAATAACTTATTGAAGAGGAGAAAGAGCTCATGTGTAGAATTGAGAATCCATCATAGAGCCACTTTGGTGACTCAAGAAATCAAGGTTAAAAGTCATGGACAATTAGGGAAAGATAATAGTATAATATTATACATGATATTTAATGTAGGGGAAAGGATTAATGAAGCTAGAATCATTAAGTAACCTTTGGCTAGGAAAGACAAATATTTTGATGAGTTGGTTGGTCAAGAAGAGGAGCATATCATAAGGCATACCATAGACTTGGGCTTAGTGTATGAACTCTATGAGTGAGCTATGAGTATACTTCAACAGTAAAGGGCCCCACCTCCAACATCCTTATTATGGTTTACCTAAGAGGTAGAATATTCTTTTGTAAAGGCATACACTAGTTTGTTAGCTTTATTTCCTCTAGGTCAACATGATTGTAAAAGACACATGTATCATAGTTTTTTATAAAGAAAACTATATTTATATTTGTATACCTATATTTTTAGACTCATTGGTATACTTCCTAGATTTTCTATAAAGGCATGTATTACCATTTGTAAAGGGAAGAAACTTTGAGCTATTTTTGTACTAGTTTTAAGAAATTAATATAAAAGAACAAGGAATTTTATAATAATTATCTAGGTTGATGTGTTTGAATTGATAATTTTCTCAATTACTTGTCTAAGTTTGAATATGAATAGTTTCTAGAAATACTGAGTTAGATCATTAATAATAGGGTTGCTAACTTGTGTAATGCCAGGTTAGTTTAATGAAATTGAGTTTACTTCATTTTATTTTCTCTACAAAAAAGATGTACATTAGCTATCTATATGTGGTGTAAAACTTTAAAATTAAATCTAATTTTTACTTGTATTATCATCCTATCTTTAGAATTAAGCCTAGTTTGTAGTGAGACATGATCTTAGGCTACTTCACACTATATGTTAGTTAATATCATACTTGGTAATTATTGAAACTTTGTCAATATGTTCACAATCAAGGATCAATAATCACCATTTCTTTCTTACTCTACCCTTTCGTTTTACTCTTTATTTAAACAACTTACTTTAGTTTAAAAAATTGTACATAACCATTTAGTTTAGTCATAGTTTAGATCTAGACCAATTTTTCAAAATTAGCATCAAGATTCATAAAACAAGGTACCAAGATGGCTCCCAACCATCAAACTTTATAAATATTGTGGAATAATCTACGTTGCTTTACTACTATTTCACCACAGGCATCTTAATTACCAAATACCTGCAACTTATGCCCTAAATCCTTTGGATCCTAAAATGAGAAGTGTTCTTTAAACACTAAGAGCACCTTTGGTATATTTATAAGAATCAACAGGAAAAGCTCTACTAGCACTAGAAAGAGGGACATTGATGCTAATTAGGTTAGGATTGGTGACGTATTTATACCTTTGGGTAGATATCTGATCCCAAGTGTAAATATTAGCATTATTAGAGGTTTTTGATGTATCTTTATGCTTTGTTAAGGAAAAAGTCATGATTCTTTGATAAATGATTGCTAGTTCTGATAAATATAGATTTGGATTTGTGCATCTACAGTATTTGAAATTGGAACAATGTATTCTAATCAAAGATCAATTATCTTTGCACAATAAGATACATCCTCAAGCTACCTTTGTGGGAATTTGATGTCTTTTGTCACTTCTTACGTAAATATTTATATAATTAACCTAGGATGCATGTTTGGTCCTTGATTCTTATAAAAAATTAACTTGATGTACCATATTTTAAATAGGATTTCAAATCTTCAAGTTAGAATTGCCTAGGACTCACACCAAATCACACTAAAAAATGAGAGAGCCTTTACTAGAGCTACAAAGTCATCAAAGAACTAGGTGTGAAAAAGGGAGATGAAGAATTTCCAAGTCTTTACCCACTTCTCTTATTCAAGGGACCTTTTCATTTAGACCACATCTAGGTATGGCTTGGCTAGGAAGTTCCCCCATTAATCTACAAGAGGTATTCCATGATTTACCACATAATCTTGAGAAATATTTTCCCATATTTAGTCCCAATGGTGTTATAACTATAGAGGAACATGTTAAGTCTTTTAAAGCTAATTTGAGGTTATTAAATGTTATACATGAAGATGTAGTGTGTATACTATTCCTTTTAATGTTAAATATGTAGTATATGAATCTTTCCTCAATTTGCCTAATGATTGCATTACCACCTAGAATGATTTTTAAAACATTTCCATTGATCAATTTGGGAAGATTATCAGTCATTGTGTCATTTATCATCAATTTACAACCATCAAAAGAGATGTTATTAAACCTATAAGGTCTTTCAACACTAGATTCCAAAAAATGTATAGCAAGACTATGGAACCTTACAAACCTAATGATATTCTAGCCCTAGAGATCTACAAAGATGTAGTAGATATAATGACTTCTATATTTATAAAGAGATCTATCTCAGTTATAGCTTCATTAGCCCAAGCCTATTCTAAGGTAGTAGTTATCAGTGATCAAATACAACCATAAGGCCACATGGTGTACTCCATCCCCAATGTTAACCCATAAATACCTACTCTAAACCTTTTCAAAATAATAACCAAAATACCCTAGATCTTAATCAAATCCCAAACCTAAACATTTTGCCTATTAGTTATCTAAGATTCTTGAGTCACCAAGATACAAATATATCTTCTACTAATGATCAAAATTCCTTAATACCTTTTCTTAGTTCAAATAATAATTAGGTCTATAATTTTGAGACCCCTAAAAGTGAGAATGAGTCTATATTAAAAATGGTTTAAAAACTTAGCACCAATTTTCTCCAATTACATAAACAAGTTGGTAACACTAGTGAAAGTTCTAGAAGGAACTTTACTTTCCAGAAGTTCAACAAACCAATAAATACATTTCATAATGATAAATTATATAACAAAAATAAGACTAATGAATCCTCTACTAGTAACAAAACCATGGACATTAATCTCATAGACATTGCTTTACCTGACTATTGTAAAGTGCATGCTAATATTAAACATGGTGAGATTGATTGCATTGAGTTCTACAAAGCCTTTGAATATTTTAAGGAATAATTAGATACATTTTAAGTAGCCCCTAATAAGGAAAAAAAAATCAAATATATTTGGCCCTAAGCCTTCTGACCAGATCCACATAGTGGAAACCTTTGATTTCCCCTTTCAATAGGAAAATGAACTAGATGAGATCCCTGAGGAAATCCATGCATTTCAAAAATTATTGAAAAAGACTTACCCATTAAGGAAAAGAGATCAAAATCAACCTTTGACCACTTCAAATCCTCCTAATAACTATGGGACCCCTCCCGACACTACTTTAAGGAATGACCCTGAGCCACCCAAAGGAAATTCCTCTAAGCCTGGTGTTGATTCACTGAGAAATATTAGATATAATATTGTTCAAGACATGAATAAAATCAAGGCCAACATCACCTTGTATGAGTTAACATAGATCATATAGCAAAGATATTTACTATTAGAGTCCTTGAAATCTAGAAAAACTCCTATTATTGATCATGCTAATGTAACAATACATAAGGCCAAAGCTAAATCCCCCCTTTATTGCTCATAGTTAGGATGTTTGGGAAGAACTTGCATAATTACTTTCTAGATTTAGGTGCCTCTACAAATATCATGTCTTCTAGTATATGTAAAAAACTTGGCTTAACCCCCATCAAGTCTGATAGGATTTTCACCCAATTAGACAAGTCAAGGGTAAAGGTAATTGGAGAGCTTCTGAATGTTCACATATAGATATCTTCTAAACCTAGAATTCAAAAATTCATTGACATTCAGGTGGTTGATATGCCAGATGCCTATGGGATCTTATTGAGTAGGGAATAGACCAAGGCCTTAAATGGGTATATGTCTATTGATTACTCCCACTTATGGATACCTTGAAAAGGAGTCCTAAATTAAATTAGAGTTGAGAGGGAACCAAAATGAAACATTTTATAATAGAGTATAATGTTGTAAATCAGAGGGTCAACATAATTGACTTAGACTTAGGGTTTTTCACCCTATAAGTTGACATGATAAATGAGTTGAAGGATAGGGAACCTACTCTTAGGCTATGTAAATCGCATTTTGATGGTGCTAAATGTAAGGTTGGATCAAGTGTTGGCATTGTCTTAACTGATCCTACCAGTAAAAGGTACCATGCCTTAGACTTCAATTCCCTTACACAAACAATCTTTCTAAATATGAAGCTCTCATCCTTGGTTTAAAATTTTCTATCAAGAATAAATCTAAGGAACTACTAGTTTTTGGGGACTCTAAACTAGTGGTCAAACAAGTCAAGAGTAGGTACCAATGTAAACTCTCATACCTCAAGAATTATAAGTTTAGAGTCTGGGACTTGATTGAATCTTTTGATGCTTTCAATATCACCTCAATTTCAAGGGAACAAAACTAGGTTGTAGACGATTTGGCATCCACTAAAACAAATCATATGCCTAATCCAAACTCCCCTAATTTAACTATTGAATTGGTCCCATGTTCATCAGTGCCTGATAACGTTAATAATTTCCAAGTATTTAATGATGAACAATAGATATTATATTTATTGACCAATTTTGGGTAATTTGAAACCCATGTCATTGATGAAGTTGATGAAAATGTAATTATAGGGAACAATTCTAATAGCAAGGTCATTCAGCTCCATGACAATAAAATACCTAAAGGGATGATTGCTCTAGAAAGACTTTTTGATTAAGACAAGCTAGATGAGGTGTCCAAAATATCCAAGTTGAGTGGAAAGGATTAAAATACTATGAATCTTTTCCTCTAAGAATAACCCCAACTAGTGAATGTTAGAAAGGCTTGTATAACTCTTGAAAATGAGAAATCTAAATAGCTCCTTACCAAGTACAAGGATGTTATAGAATGGTCCTATGATGACCTAAAGATATTTGATCCAAGGGTCATTACCCATACCATACCCCTCAAATAAATTTGTAAGCCTTTCAAACAAAAACAAAGACTAGTAAACCCCATGCTGGAACTTATGATCTTCAAAGAGGTCAAAAAATTACTGGATACTAGGATAGTCTTTCCTATCAAACATTCAACTTGGGTAGCCAATTTAGTGTTATTTAAGAAGAAGAATGGTGAGATTAGGATCTATATTGACTTTAGGAATTTAAATAGAGCATCAAAGAATGATAATTATCCTCTCCCTTCTTTAGATCAGGTAATTCAAACTATTTTAGGTTTAGCCATGATGTTCTTCTTAGATGTTTTTTCAAGCTATAACCAAGTACTGGTTAATAGAGAAGACAGGATGAAGACAACCTTCACAACAAAGTGGGGAACCTTTTCTTACAAAAGGATGCCTTTTAGACTAATCAATGTAGGATCTACCTTTCAAAGAGTCATGGACCATGCCTTCTAAGGTCTAATTGGTAAGTGAATCATCATTTATATGGATGATCTAACAATTTTATCTAAAAATAGGGAAGATCACTTTATGAACTTGTAACAAGTTTTCAACAAATGTAGAAGGTATGGAATTTCCTGAAACCCTAAGAAGAGAATATTTTATGTAACTAAAGGAAAACTATTAAGACATGTTATAACCAAATATGGCATTTCCATAAACCTTAAAAGAATGGAGGCCATATCTAGAATTGAGCTCCCAAATAGTAGGAAGGAACTAAAGTCATTCTTTGGAAAAATAAATTTTGTAAGGAAGTTCATTTTTGGTTTTGTAGAAATTATCAATCCATTATATGACATGTTCAAGAAAGATGCCCAGGTAATCTATAATGAATAATCTAAGAAGGCATTTGGTGACATCAAAGAGGCCATTGGCCAAGCCTCAATAATTATAAGTTTAGATTTCTCAAAAGATTTCTACCTTTACTCTTTTGCATTTGAACATTTTATAGCTATTATATTGACTCAAAAAAATTAAAGGTTTGACCACCCAATAGCCTTCATGAGTAATAATTTTAAGAATGTTGAGCTAAACTATTCCATGATTTATAAGTAGTCATATGTATTAGTAAAGGCAATAAATAAGTTTAGGCACTATATCCTCCAAAATAAGGTGCATACTATTCTACCTGACCCTACCACTAAGCTTATGTTGAGTCAAAATGAGCTGGGAGAGTGAAAGGTTATATCTAGGGAGAAAAAGAGAGCCTTGAGACTTAAGGCAGACCACTACCTGATCAAGGATGGAATCTTGTATAGGATGAACTTTGAAGGAATCTACCTGAGATGTGTTTCATAAGAAGAAGCCACCCAAATTATGGCCACCTTTCATGAAAATTTGGGTAGTGGACATCCCTCTGGAAGAATGACAACTCACAAAATCCTAAGGTCTAGTTACTATTGGCCTACCATGTTTAAAGATGCTCACAAGCATGTGAGAGAATGCCACTCATGTCAAATATTCATCACCAAAGAGCTAAAGGTAGCTTTGCATTTACAACTAGTCATGATTGATAAACCATTTACGTAATAGGGTCTAGACTTTATCAAAGTGATTAACCCTAGCTCATTTGAAGGTCACAAATATGTCTTAACTACCATAGATTATTGTATTAGATGGACTGAGGTAGTGGCCACCAAGTAATGTATAACAAAATAAGTGATCAGTTTCCTGGAGAATAATGTATGTACTAGATTTAGGACCCTAGTTTCTCTAGAATATAACAATGGGTATACATTCATTTCAATTGAAATGAATAAATGGGCTTATGATAATGGTATTATAGTTAATTTTCCTTTAATCACTATCCCCAAGGGAATGGTATTTCTAAATCTACAAATAAAAACCTAATGAAGGAAATCAATAAGTTTGCAGAAGACAAACCTAGAACTTTGCATAAAATACTCAAATTTTCACTCTAGGCCAATAGAACAAGGATCAAGCAAGACTTGAAGGCTTCACCCTTTTTTATGGTGTATGGGTAGGATCCCATTTTTCCCGTCACTATCAAGTTTCCTACATACACATTTATGCAAGAATACATGAAAAAAAGCCAAGAACATGCCACTTTTAGGCTATTAGACATCATTCAAATGGAAGATGATAGAGAAAAGGATTTTGTTGACTTTAGCAGACACCAATCCATGGTGAAAAGATGGCTTGACAAAAGGTCTAAAGTTAAAGTGTTTAGGTAGGGATACTTAGTCCTCCTTTAGGACAAATCATTCGAACCCAAAGGCAAACATGGGAAATTCACAACCATGTGGATTGGACCATACCATATTGTAGAGACATTGGGGAACAACACCTTCAATCTTAAATATTTATAAGGGGTAGAGTTCATATTTCCTACTAATGGGTAATACATCAAGCACTACTTCTATGCCACCCCACTTGGGGTCTTCATAAAATAAGGTGTAAGGTGATTAGATTAAAGTAGGTAGGTTAGTTTATTTTGAGCGTCTTTCCTTTCCTATCCCTGGTTTGTATATATGCTTGTTTATATTTGTTTAGTTTCCTTATTTTCCTTTCTTCCTATGTTGTGTATTGCTTGCTTATGGTTTTCCTTGATTTCAGGATATATTTGGAGACATCCTTGAGCCTATAAGTTATGAAACATACTCAAGATGGGCCCCAATTCTAAAAAGAAGGTATGAACCCCATACAAAGGCAACCATGGTCCTGGAACCTAGCATTATGATATAGCTTAGAGAAATTAAGTATAGATAGGTGGAGAGAAAATCATTCCATGAGACCTAAGTTATGACCTTGGATCCACACTAGTTTTAAGAATATTTGTACTCAAGGATTAAAGACTTAAACTATCAAGATTATGCCATTAGCTATCACTTAATCAACATCCTTGACTAAGATAAGAGTTGTAGTCTTGAGTGATCCTCCCAAAATCAAATATTTGACCAGACCCTAAAATTGGATATCCTGGCTCCCAACCTTACTTGAAGCATAAAGATCTAAAAATAAAGTAAAAAAGAATAAGAATACAAATCAAGAAATGAAGCTTTCATACAAAGGTGATTCAGGCAACCTCTATCAGGGCTATGGATGTCTAGTTGGTAATGGAGCAAGGTCATGAGTGGAGCCAAAGGTATCTCTATTAGGGTTATGGATGCCTAGCTGATAGTAGAGAAATACCCAAGACCTCCCTAAGCAAAACCATGATTCATAATAAATGTTCAGTGTACCCTAGGTCAGTATAACTGATTAAATGTATAAAACTAAGGACTTCTTCTTGAATCCTATGGAAAATAGCAAGTGGAATCAAATCACACACACAACTTAGGTATGTCCTAATGTTTGACCTCAAACCTATAAGTGCAAGGTTTATTTCAACCCCAATTGGATCTAGATGGTAGTTTATTTGATCAAGTGGAATGATGACCTCAATATTTATCTAAACTTAGAGTCTAGAATTTATAACATATTACTATGTTTCCCCCTGAAGTCACCATCCATTGGGACCAACATAACCCCCCCCCTTTTTATTTAAAAATTGGGGGTGCCCAAGTTTTTAAGAATCTAAACATTGAAGTCTTTAATATAATTTGAAGATCATCCACTCTATTAAGGAACAAGCTTGTGTGATTTAATCCTTTTATTTTAGACTAATCTTGCTAACGAGGTTATGTGAGTCATTTTTCAACTTCCATGGAATACTTAGGGATCTATGTTCAAAAACCTTAGGTGGCCCTTGATTTAAATTCAAATATTGGAGGAATCTAAGTTGGTGGGAACCAATTTAAAATAAGTTATAAGGGGTTTGCATGGGTTTAAGTCATGTTTTCATAACATAACTCAAACTCTCCTTTTTTTCTTTCCCATTTCTTTTTCTAAGTTCCTCAAATCTAATTTAACATGGTTCCACATGTCCTTTTTTACATTGCCTAACTTAGCCTGCATCATTAATACTAAGGCCCAGTAATTATCTTGACCATAGCATTAATTCCTTATGCTAAGTGCTTTTATTTATATCCTTAGGTCTAACATTTATCTCCATCACTCTTTGTAGGATCCTATGATTGAAAATTGTTCACTGGATTGATTAGATAGAGCATCCTAACTGAAAAGAATTGGATTAAAAAATGTACACCATGACAAATTAATGACAATTGCTTACTCACTATATTTGATCTAATGGCATAAGGTTCAGGAGGAAAATTCAAAAGGAGCATAAGACCCCAAGCATTGAATGCATGGTGACTTAATGATCGAAAGGAATAAATAATGGGGCCCACCTAATAAAGGCATCTAATTAATGACCAAACCCCCACATAAATCAACAGCTATCACTCACTTATTATATTTGATCTAATGGCATGAGGCCCAAGTGGAATTTTTAAAGGCATCCCAGGCTCCTAAGAATAATGCATGCCACATTTTCATTTGAGCCATGATTGGCCAAGAAATCAATGGTAATCACTTGCTCATTGGATTTGATCTAATGGTGTAAAAGGCCTAGTGAATTTTCAAAGCTCTATGAGCTTGACATGTGGCTAGTGCTCGACCAAGGTGATAACTAACAAGAGATACGTAGTATGAGAAAAATATATGAGGGTGCCAAGTGTCACAACTACAAGCCTAGAGATCATTAAACCAATAAAAGCTAAGGACTTAGATCAATGGATCATGATTGCTCATTAAATTTAATCCAATGATGAAAAATAAAAGGAAGCTTTTAAAATCCAATGGCAAGTATCTGAATGAAACTTATGAAAATTACCATGAAAATCCCAAAATGATGCCACATGGACTCTACATAAGCATAAAAGGTCAAAATCAAAGATCTTCTGAACTCAAAAATGTAAGGGTATAAAGCAAAAGGGTCTCCATCAAATCCAAAACATGTATGAATTTAAATTTTGAATATCTCCTATCATTAAAGCTCTGAAACCTAAACCCTCTATTAAAAAAAAGACCTAAATTAGCTCAATCAAGATAGTGTAGTTGTGCTTCCATGAATGAGTGTTATAATAAGAACCCTTGGCAATCTAGTGTAGGCAATTTGATAACATCATAAATGGCTACTAAAAAGCAAAAATTAAAGATAGAGGTTGATCTTTATCTGACCTCTAATAATGAAATAAGGGTTTTTAAGGATATAGTTTTAGACCTGACAACCCTAAATATCTATGAAGTGAGGAATTAGTCCCAATTATTCTTCCTGATATACAAGTTGTAGCCTATCTTCCAAAAGGAAAAGAGGAATTCCATAATGAATTTAAGCTACAATGACTTAGTTTCAATTCAAATGACTAGTCTCCACCATGCCACAAAAAAACTAGAGGTAATGCACTTCATTGATGCCCTTGCACCCATCTTTATTGATTGTAGTATAAATGGTGAATGGATCATTTAATAAGGTAGTTCTAAAAGGGTGGCATACATCTCTCCTATGGC
Source organism: Torreya grandis (assembly GCA_037957365.1). Lineage (NCBI taxonomy): Eukaryota > Viridiplantae > Streptophyta > Pinopsida > Cupressales > Taxaceae > Torreya > Torreya grandis. Next base: position 1,798,628 of record JARHVA010000826.1, read on the forward strand.
CTTTGAAACCTATTAAAATATCCCTTTACCCCATCTCAACCTCCTTGACATGAGGAACTAGGCTAACACCCAAGACCTTGATTTAGTCCTTGCACCTTGGTTGATCTAGGGACCCCATGTCTTCAGAACCATAGATGGCATGATCCCCATTATCCAATTTAAGGAAGGCATTAGAATAGTCATGACGCAATTGAATCAAGCCTTTTGTGCCCTTTCCACCACATATGTAAACAAAGTTTGGGTATCCTATGTCTACTTCATGATAGAAGAGAAATTGACCCCTCTTGTAAGAGACCTAATTAGGTTATTCTTGGCTAAGCAATTCATCGCCATCAAAAGATAGACCTCTAAGTAATTCTATATGATGTCTTATCTATTAGATTCCCTTCTAACCTTTGTATCATTCCCTAAAATTATAAATTGGTCCCTTGATGGTAGAACCATAATTTCTCACCACTATTCCAAATTATACATATTCAAGTATAGGAACCACATGCAATTCATCTATGATTGTGTTTTCTAGCCATATATGAAGCCATCATAAGAATTCCTACACCAAGAGTGCATCCCCTTATTAAGAGATAGATAGAAACCATGGGGGATGTATGGTATTATCCAATTTTCATTTTCATTAAGATAGAGGGGATCCTAACCCAACCTTATAAGCTACCAGTCCATGTCCCCAACAAGCTTGTCAAGCAAGAGATTGCCTCTCAAATCACCCAGGGTGCAGACAAGGTATGAAAATATAAGAGGAAAGGCCAAATCCAACCCCTCCTATTGGATATTGGGAATATTATAATCAAATATTATAAGTATTTATAAATCATGGTAACACATAGGAATTCTTTTGATTTCCAACTAGATGACCTTAAAATGTGGGACCCTAGAGGCAGGTGGTTAACCACATTAAGGAGAGAAAGGTCCCTAAGATTGAATATTAACATAAGCTAAGTGTCAGTGATGATATCTAAATTAAAGAAATGAATTTTGAAGAAGTGCTCTCTAGAATCAAAAGTTACAATATCAAGTTAGAACATAGATTGATCAAGGACAACAAGCCTATTGGGGAGATATGGTAGTTTCATCCCTTACAATATCATTTATTGTTAGAACCATCTAGGACCACTCATGAGGAGATATCTGATCAAGGGCAGCCATCTAAACCTCAAACCCACTAGTAGGAGCCTCAAGTTGAACAACCTAAAGTTGAATAGCCTCAATATGGAAAGGATAATGTCAAGGAGAAAGTTAGAGAACATAGATTGGAACACAGCCTAGGTGAAGGTCCCTCACCTATATAACTCCCACAAAGGCGACCTTCTCCCATGAAATTTGTTGACATGATAGATCTTGAGCTAGAAGAGACATTGGAGAGTGCTCTCATTGATATAGTAGCATTATATAGCTCAAATAGAGAAGGGGATCCCTCTGAAGTAGGAAAGGAGCTGGTTTCATTAAAAAAGGAGAATAGGAAATTAGATTTGGCCTTGGTTTTTATGACTCCAAATAAGAAGCCTAGGTTGACATTTACTCACCCTACTAGTGAAGTCAACCTATTCAGTGATGATAATCCATTCCATGGACTACTCATCCCTGACTGGGTCATCTATGGGAATTTGTAGAAGACCTGTCCTTCTTTCCTTTATGGGCCTTGACATAGGTTGACTTGATAATACATGATAATATCAAACCATGGATCAAGGATATAGTGTAGAAGAAAGAAGAGAGAAGAATACATATTGGACATATTTAGGGGGGGAAAATTGACATCCTAGGAGCCTTTGATAGTTCAAATATGGAGGTGCCTAACCCTCCAAAGTTAAATGAACCAGAGGTTAAAGTCCAATTCAACCTAGACATAACAAGATTGGAAAGGATAACCACAAGGATAACCATAGTTGGTCAAGAATAATTCACCTTTCAAAAGGTGGAACCATTCATAGGGTTATCCCCTATTAGAGGAAAATAGCTTAAAGAGGCTCCCATCCATGATGAGGATGTGTAAACTTTAATTGAGGCTCAATCTCAATAGGCTAGGGCTAATTTCTAGGGATTAATACAAATAATGAAAAACCTAAAGAAGGAAAAAGAGAATTTTCAAACTCGAAAAATTCTCTCAATTCTAGATTCAATGATTAAAATGCTTAAGGAGTCATTTCATGACATGTTCAAATCACTAAAGTTTATGAAATTGAGGTAGGATGCAATGGAAAACCAAGCCACCTTGACAAAGAGTTGGTTACTCAATGACAAACCTTTGAAGATAAGATTTCCCAAATTATTAATATCTAGGTTAAGAAGCAAATACCAAATTTTAAAGCCATCAGCATGGGGCACCTAAGTGCCATTTTAGGAATTGTTGTATACAAGGTCTAAGCCTTGAGTGTTTAGCATACTAAAATGGAATAACTTATTAAGGATGAGAAAGAGCTCATGGGTAGAATTGATAATCTCCTATGAATTATGCTTGAGGATCCTACATAGCCCATTTCCCTAGGGATTATTAGTGATGAGGAATTCCATCGCAAAGCCACTTTGGTGACTCAAGAAATCAAGGGTAAAAGTCATGAAAAATTAGGGCAAGATAATATCAAAATATTAGAGATGATATTTAATGTATGGGAGAGGATCAATGAAGCCAGAACCATTAAGGAAGCTTTGGCTAGGAATGAAAAATATTTTGATGAGCTAGTTGATCAAGAAGAGGAGCATATCACAAGGCCTATCATAGATTTGGGCTTAGTGGATGAATATCATGAGTGAGTTATGAGTATCTTTTAGTAGTAAATGGCCCCACCTCCAATGTCATAATTATGGTTTACTTGAGAGGTAGCATATTAATTTTTAAAGGTATACACTAGTTTGTTAGTGTGATTGCCTCTAGGTCAACATGATTGTAAAAGACGTGTATTATAGTTTGTTACAAAGACAATTGTCTTTATCTTTATACACCTATGTTTTTAGACTGATTGGTATACTGCCTAGCTTTTCTATAAAGGCATGCACTACCATTTGCAAAGGGGAGAAAATTTTAGCTATTTGTGTAACACTTTTAATAAATTAATATAAAATATCAAGGAATTTTGTAGGAATTATCTGGGTTGATGTGTTTGAATTGCTAATTTTCTCAATTGCCTATCTAAGTTTGAATATGAATAATTTCTATAAATAATAAGTTAGATAATTAATTACAAGGTTGATAACTTGTGTAATGCTAGGTTATTTGAATTAAATTAAGTTTACTTCATTTTATTTACTATAGAATAAAGATGTGCATTAGTTATCTAGATGTGGTGTAAAAATTTAAAAGTAAATCCAATTCTTACTTGTATTGTCATCCTATCTTCAGAATTAAGCTTGGTTTGTAGTGAAACATGAGCTTAATATACTTTACACTATATTTTGGTTAAGATCATACTTGGTAATTTTTCAAACTTTGTCAATATGTTCACAATCAAGGATCAACAATCACCATTTCTTTCTTACTCTATCCTTTCCTTTTACTCTTTCTTTAAACAACTCACTTTAGTTTAAAACATTGTTCATAACCATTTAGTTTAGTCATAGTTTAGACATGGACCAATTTGTCAAGATTAGAATCAATATTCATAAAAGAAGGCACCAAAATGGATCCCAACCATCAAATTTTATAAATATTATGGAATAGTCTATGTTGCTTTGTTGTTATTTCACCATAGTAATCTTAATTGACAAATACCTACAACTCATACCCTGAATCCTTTGGATCCTAAAATGAGAAGTGTTCTTTAAACACTAAGATCACCTATGGTACATTTAGAAACATCAATAGGATCCTTCTCTGAGGAAGACTCCTTGGAGGGCCCCCTAGAGGGGGATACATTTATGAGCTCCCTCCCTACCATTGATCTTTCTCCTCATAAAATCTTGCCTCATTCCCCTCTAAATGACCTTCCCTTAAAAATGATTTTCATCCCTGAATCAAAACCCATCACCCTCAACTCTCCCTCCACCTATGACTAGAAAGGTATGGCCACTGTAATAGAGAAGCATGAGAATAACTTAAAAGTCCAGCATGTGGGTTTTTGGTTTGGCAAAACTAATCCAAGATTGGAATGAGCTTCACCAGGCAACAAAGGCCATGACCCATGGTTTGGTGTTGTCTACACTAGCCCCTCCCATTTCCCTAGTTCTCAAATCACCTAAGGTCCCTAAATCCCCCTATGGGATCTCCTAAATGGGTCCCCCCTAATTATCCCTTCCCCTAGGTGAAAGGTCGGAAACACCTAAGCATGATTTTCCCTAGTGAACAAGCTAAGGGTCCTAGGAATCGAACCAAAGCCAAAGCCTCGAAAGATAAGACCAACTTCTTTCCAAAGGAAATTTTTTCTATAGAGGATACTTAGGAGGGTCCCCCCAATTAACATGTTTTCTGTGTCTTCTCTTTCTTTTGTTTTTTATACTTTATCTTTTTATTCATTCAACCATGTAAGGCTTGGTTAAAACTCTTTATAACACTTTTATGGTTTTAGGTCCCTGTAAAACTTGGGTTTACCTTATCTTATAAAAAAACAATCAAAAGGTAAGTATTCTCACATAGTGGATTGAACTTGATACATATATTATGTATAACTACTTCATAACTAAGAAATATAATTCCAATAGAATAATCATGCCATAACTAGCCTAGTCCAACATCACAATCTTGATAATTATTAAAATAACCAAAATAAGTGGTTTTCCATAGAAATCAAGTTTTTAAATAATTTTATTTTTAATTAATAAAGTATAAAATAGTGTGATAATATGAATGATAACTATTAAATAATCCTTAATTCTTTCACCAATTGTCAAACTAAATGTATATCCATGTAAACCCTAGTGTACCATTTTATGTTAATGTAATTTTACCATATTAATGTCAAGGAAAATATAAGGCTACTCTTCCCTAGGTTAAGGATAGATTATGTTAGTATTAAATAATTAATATCTACCATTTTTATGATAGAAATTCCATACTAAATATAATGATAAAGTCTCACATAAGAAAATATATTTATAATTAAGTTATTTTCATAATGTAATATTCTTATTTAGTTAAAGTCAATCTATTCACAACCTTTAAAAAAATTATCATTGTCCTTTCACTAAAATAAAAAAGAGTAGAGTTTTATTTTCAAGTTAATATATGGATAAAACATATACTAATGCTTTACTCCTAAGATAAATATTATAAGCATTATACATCAACAATTAATAAAAACTCTAATACTCAATTTAATTTCATTATAGAAGTAAGAAATGTAATGAATTGAAACCATATACAAAAATTACTTATTCTTCCCAAAACACAATATTTAGATAGTTCATTTAAATAAAAATTACTCCATGAGCATAAAAATTACCATAAATTATTATTTTTAGATAGAGATAAATAAATGGGTTTAAAGGATCCCATTAATTGAACAAAAAAGAGAAAAACCAATTAAGGATCACCTAATAGGACAATACCATAACCATATTCCTAATAAAAAGCCTATAAAAACCCACACATAACTAACCTAAGAGCAACAAGGAACCCAAACAACAACCAAAAAACATATCACAAATAAACCAGACTAGGCCAACCATTCCTCCTACCTGTCATGGATTAATTCCTTTGAACTTTTTATTATTCATGGTGCCAACAACTTCTATGTTTTTTTAACCTCCTTATTTTTCATGTTAACTCTAGTCCTTTTACCAAGACCCTCCATGTTATTTACCTTTGGTGGATTTATAGGGACCTAAATATTCTCAGTGAATTTAGCCTTATTTTTGTTCTAAACTACCTCTTTGCACTTCTCCTAAATCTCATTATGTTTCTTTTATAACTCGTGTTCCTATTTGATTAGTTAGTCAAGATCAATGTTGAACATGATATCCATAGTTTTTTCAACCTCTCCACCCATAATAACAACACAAACAATGGTCAAAATGACTCCTCTTATAGATTTAACATCCTTTATGATCTATTTAGAATCTTTCACTATAAGATTTAGATTCCCTTCTAGTAATTTCATCTTTTCCTTTAGGTTCATACTAGAGCCCTCTTCCCCCACTTTTTTCTCAACTTCTTCAATCACCTTCCTCCCATATTTCATTTGGAAAGTTGTGGTCCCCACAACACCTATAATACTACTAGTATCTTCTTATTTTTTCCATGTTTTGGGGATTTGAGAGTCTAGGTCTAACATGGATTCAACCTCTAAATTGGTTAATTTGAGATTAACCTCACTATCTAATAAAATAAACCTCCTCTTAACCTAAATGATCCCTTATTCTCCTTGTTCTATAAAAATTTGCCTAATTTATTCTTTGAATCCTCAAACTCTTTGAAATCAATTATAGCTTCAATAGACTAATCCTTCTTAGTTTCCTTGGGTCCCTCTCTTCTTCAACCTCCACCCTATTATCAATCACTAGATTAGACTCCTTAAATAACATCATAATGAGATTTTGGTGAATAATTACATCAAACAAGTCATTTTGGTAAGTCTCCACCATGCATTCTAAAGAACTCAATAGAAAAATTGATAGCATGATGACATAGTTATTTTTAAAGTTATTAAGTAGGAGGAAGTGGTGTGAATGCACCAACCTCTTCTTATCCTCTAATTTTAGATACATCATGACAGGTAAACAAACATCTAGCCAAGGATAAGGGATATTTTCCCTCAAAAAACCTTTGTTAACCTTCTTCACAAGTTCATCATCTCTAAAAAATATTTTAATCAACTCATTCCTATGAGGTTTATCATTAAAAAAAAATCCATCTAAATTCATACTTATAACTACCACAACACTCTCCTTAGAGACTTGATCATGATGCCTCTAATTCTTACCACCCTATTTCTCAAATCCCTTGTGAAGTTAATCGATAGTTTGGGATCATGACCTACAATGTATTCAATGTATATCATGAGGCCACCTCTACTAGAATTTTTCAAATGGGCCTATTTTTTACATCAATGCATGATATGGATCTATCTTATCCATATTTCCTCCCATCCTCTCATATCTATTAATTATTTTTTAATCTACAATGAGCCACATTTTAATTTTTTGGCTAACACTAAAGTTAGGAATGAATCCAATGCACCACTTAAAATTCACAAATTTAATTTCCTTGCACCTCCCAATTAGGTTGTCCTTCTCCCCATGAAGATTAATGATGGCCCAGCTTCTTTAAACATTAATGAGGCCCTTATAATAATTAAGGCTTTCCCATGTTTTGGGATTAATAGCTTAGCTTTCAATAAACTAGTCATATCAAGGTCTGCCAAGGTTGATCATGAAAAATATTTTCTTTGACTCCCATATAATTAATAAGTTGTGGGATTTCCTCCAAGGATACCCATTTTTTTAATCAAGTTAACCCCAACCCTCAAGTTTACCATGAAGTCAACAAACCCATTTTATTCCATATACTCATGCTTGCTATGAAATTCCTTAAAATTGTGAATGAGGGTTATTACATCTATAATTTCATTTAGGATGGTCCAATAAGTAAAATAATTACCTAAGAGGCATCTAAAAATGTTCAAGGATTCTTCTTCTATAATTAGATTCTAAAATTTATGTTCATTCACAAATTGAATTCCGCATAAAACTACTCTAGCTTTAGCTACATGATTAGGTTCTCATTTCACTAGCATAAGCCACTACTATAATACCCTTCTAATATCTAATAACCCCCTCAAAAACCATGGGTTCCCTTTGGTTACGCCTTTAAAATTAAGCTTGAACAAACCTTTTGGATGTTTAGACCATCTAACAAGATTCATGTCATTATTATTAGTATGGACTTGATCCATAAAAGTATCAATGTTCTAAAGAGAAATGATAAGTTGGATAACCTCCCAAATTTAATATTTATTTTTGGAAACAAAATCCAACTAATTTTCCTTAATAGCCCCTAAATTTTGAACATCATTGATTTTGGTATACTACATTTATCCCTTAAAATGCAGTCATTTCTCTCTTTCTAAATCACTTAAATATATGAGGTATCATAATATTCCATAATAATTACAAATTTTGATGTCTCTAAGGTGAATTCCATCATAGAATGAGGTCCCACAGTGAGTTAGGACTAACCTAAGCCACATTGAATTTATCTAGAAAGAAGTTAAATATTTTGGATACAAAATAATAGTCCAAGAATATATGTTTGACTAAATCCTCTTTTTTTAACATAGGAAGCACCTATTAGTAATTTTAAACCCTATTTTCATGAGTAAACTCTATTTTCATGATTTTTTCAATGTTTGATATCTTTTTTGGCTAACTAGCCAAAAGAAAATGTTGACCTTAGGAACTAAACATTTATCCCAAAGTTTTTTCCATTGAGCACCATCCCCTTTAAACTCCATGTTGATCATTTAACCATATTTAACTAAGTATTCCAAAATATCTATTTGTGCCATATTATATATCCTCTTTGGGATGAAAACAAATGTGCATTTCCTTAATTTTATGTTGAGTCTAACCAACCCCTAGTTTAGAATCCCATTCTCAAATTCTCACACAAGTTCTTTCCAATTAAAACCTTAATCACAAAGGACCCAATAATCAAAAACTTTATCACTAAGAGTGGTTTTGAATGGCCAATAATAATCCTCCAATGATCCACTAAGTTTAAATATAAATTAAAGATCCACATATCTTCCTAGAAATTAACTTTTCTACCATTACCAACAATCCACTTACTGCCCTTGAAAATTAAATATCTACATTTAACAACCACTTTCCAAAATAAATATCCTTGGGTTGGAAATTCCTCCATAATAATGTTATTTTATTCTCTCCTGACAAGGTATTTAGAGCTTATTATGCTCATCTACATGGAATCTTCCTTCATAATATTCCATCCCTAATTAGCAATAAGGGACATGTTCATACTTTTAATCCTCCTCAAACCTAGACTTTCAATGATTTTTGGTTTACACACCTTGTTCCATGCCACCAAGGAAAAACCTACTAGTTTATTAATTACCAGACCATAATAACCTTCTTTGGATCTATTCAATTATGTCTACAAACTTTGAGGGCATGCTGAAAATGGGCATTCATTAAATAGACATACTTTAAAGAGATATCTTGACTAATTATACTTTTACAACATGGGATAGAAGATAATATTTCCATATTACTAGTTTATTTTTTAGTCTATCTAGTAATGAATTTCATCTTTCAACATCCACCCTATCATCACAGAGATTCATATCCAAATAAGATGTATAAAGGTCCTAGATTTGGCAATCCATAATTCTATAGATTTTTTATTTTGTAGCTTAATCATGGTATGGATGAATAAAAGATAACTTTTGGAAACATTCCCACACTAACCAAAGAACCAAATCATAGCCTTGAATCATTGATTTGATGACCTTACTTTCTCTCACATATTATTATCCTAAAACCAAAGTGTCATCCACAAACTATTGCTAAGAAATGGGCTCCATTAGAGGGGATATTTGAAGGCCTTTGATCACTCCAACCACTTTGGTATCTAATAATATACTACCAATAGCTTCCACCATAATATTGAAAAGGTAGGGGTGAGAGATAATCTCCCTAACTAAGACCCCTTTCCCCTAAAAAGTAGACTTGGTGAGATCCATTCAACAAAACATAAAATTTGGGAGTAGAAATAAGCACATGGATCATATTTCTAAACTTTTTTTTAAAGTTGACCTTATCAAGGATTTTATCATAGAATTTCCATGAAAATATATCATATGCCTTGTTAAAATCAATCTTAAGAAACATTCCCCCTCTTTTAGATTATTCAATTAAATGAATCTCTTCATAAATCAAGATGATCCTATTGGTTATTTTACTACCATACACAAAATCTCCTTGTTGATCTAAAATATTTTTTGGAAATAGAGGCTAAAAAATAAGGACAAGAGTTTGGAATAAATATTATATAAAGTATTACATAAAAATATCGACCTAAAATCCTTTAATTTTTTAGCTCCCAAAATATTGGGTAAGAGAACAAGGATGGTGGCAATAAGTTCCTTGAGAATATTCCTAGATTTGAATAATTATACCACTACTTCATTTTCCATAATTTCCCAAAAATGCTAGAAAAAATGGGAGGAAGACATTCAGACCTGGAACTTTTTCCTTTTTCATGGAGAAAACAAAAAACTTGAATTCTTTTGGAGTTGGTTCTTTAAGGATGTTCTAGCAACCCCTCAAGGTTAACTAGAGTTAGGTAAAAAAATTAACTCTAATCATAAAATAATAAAACATTAAATATCTCTAACTATATACATAATTTTAAAATAACTGTAAGTTCAAACATAAGGTTTAAGTGCTAATTTATTTATCTAGTGATCAGATTTAAGCATGTTGATTTGATTTCATAAAAACAATGTATAAAGAGAAATAAATATCCATAATAATAATTTATCCACTATTGACTAAGTATTTAATTAAGTACAATATGTTCCATATAACTAATATTATTTTACAATTTACATCATAAAGTACATCTATATAGTAATACATATCTAAAGAATTAAATTTCAATAATATAACATTTCATAGAACATGAGTCACAATAAACTCCTTTATAACCAAAAATAGTCTAAGTGAAGCCTATATTTGTTGAATTATGGAAGGGGAGGGAAATTTACATCTAATTTCTCTTCTACACCAACCATGTACCATTGATCCCCTACATAATATCCAACAAGGGAATGGCCCTTGCTTCATGGATGGGTAAATAGTGATAGTGTAGAAATCAAAAAAGTTAAGTAGAAACTTGTGTGCTATAAGATAACTATCACCCATTAATAAATATGTTATAACATGATATCATGTCAAACATGCAAACTAAATCAAACTGGTGAAATTATAATGTTAAAACCATAAATATTACTTTGGCCAAAGTTTTCATATAGTTTTCAGATCACTAGGATCAATCAATTTCAAACACACTACTCAATTAGATTACATTTATTTTGGCTATTAATGACACTAATTAAATCAATGAAGTTTATCTCACTCATTTATTTAGTAATACTAATATCAAAATTATATATATATATATATATAATACTTAAAATCATTAGATTCTACATATAGATTCCCATACAAAATGTCACAACATTCATAAATAATAGGAAACCCTTTTCCTAAAATCAATCTTAATCATATTTATAATTATGTTATGAATCATAAACTCCATAATAATAGATTTTAAGATAAGCATGCCATATTATGTTTCAAATAGCAACATAACGTCATAGTACATAAGTCTATGATATGCATTCTTATTACTAAAATGTCTTCCATCTATCTAATTTTATTTTATAAATAACACCATATAATTTCTTGGTTTTAATTAATTATTTAACCATCACTAATTATTTAAACTTTTATAATTTAACTGAAAGGTCTTTAAACTTTTATAATTTCCTTTCAATTTTTATCTTAATTCTAATCATGTAACAAAATACATTCATTCATAAAGACTTTGGTATGAATAGTAAATTGATTTTTTATAAAGTCCAAATATGTTCTCTCTCTCTCTCTCTCTCTCTCTCTCTCTCTCTCTCTCTCTCTCTCTCTCTCTCTCTCTCTCTCTCTCTCTCTCTCTCTCTCTCTCTCTCTCTCTCTCTCTCTCTCTCTCTCTCCACACACACACACACAGGTGTGTGTTCTCACTATGTATGTATATAGTCCTAAATATTATAATATTTTTATTCTCACTATTTCCAAATAAATTCACTAGAATAAATATTTAACCTTAATATAAAATTGTATCTCAATATTTATGTGAACTAATTATAAACTATAGGCATGACTATGAATAGTCAGTCCTTTAGCTTAACTAAAACACTAAATGATCATAAGTAAACAAAGATAATGAAACTTTTTCATCAAAAACATAACCATACACTTAATCCAACATTTCATTCACATAGATTATATAACTATGGAATAATAATTTATAACATGCATAAATTCTTTCAACATTCTATACTCAGAAAATTAAAAACATTAATTACTTGAACCATATCCTATATGTTTAGTTTAATGTTTGAGCCTCCAAAATCATATATTGAATGATAAAACATACACCTTTTTCAACTATACAACATTCCTTAAAAATGGAATGAATTGTATCATTCAAGTTTCATATGAGAAACAAAATTCATGCACATACCATTAACTTTTGTACATGTTTTAATCTTAAGGAAACCATCAAAACTTTTGTTCAAATTAACTATAAAATGTATCTATATCTCTAAGTTGATATATATTTATATTAACACAAGTCTAAATCCAATTGATTTAAGTCTATAAGTCATCCTAGATTAAAAAAACCATGCATTGATAATGAAATTGTAAATATACACAACTAGTTTATTAACCCAAAGTAAAAAATTATCAAGCACAATTTTTTAGCTAATAAGGGTCCTTTGTATTTGACCTTATGGATGGGTTTAAACCCATCCCTAGGGTCATATACAAATGACCTACATAATAATTTCAAATGTCAATATCAAACTAAAATCAATACAATGTCTAGATTTAAATCCTCTCAACTATCAAACAAGTGAATCTTTATAATCTCAACACAGTTTCCCCTTTTTATACTAAGATTGGTAAGCTCAACCCTATTTCAAGGTTTAATTCAATAGTCGATAAAATAACAATGAAATATATACACATTTATATGTCCCTTAATAATATTCAAAACCCAATGAAAATCCATTGAAGGGTTGAAACCCTCACATCATCATGTAGACATATTAATTGTCTATGTTTCCATGTTACATAATTTGAACATAAGAGAATGTATGTAGATATTTATAAAAATTGGAAAATTTGACCCTAGTCTAGGGTTTGAACCCAAAATATAATAATAATAGTAATAATAATAATAATAATAATCTAATATTCAGTCAAAATCATATTTTATAATATATTATTATCTCACCAAATCCCGGTTACAAATATAGGTTTAATTTAAAGAATACACATAGTCGACTCCAGCAAGAAAGGTTTATATATATATGCTCATCCTTCTAGATAGGTGATACCCATATATAGGGTCGAACATATATAATATATATATATATATATATATATATATACTATATATATATATATAACTTTCAAAACAGAATTTCATAAACCCAGAATAATTTTGTGCTCATAGTAATTCATGGCTTGCACTATATTGAAAACCAAAAAAATAATTTAAACAAAACTACCTCAATCTCTAGCCAAGTCAAAATTTCCTTCTTTTCTTCCAATTTTCTTTTCTCTAGATATCTCTTCCTCTTTATATATTCCACCATCCCTGAATCCATTTTATCTACAACTATTCCTAACTAGTTCACCATAATTTTTTCCATCCTATCCCCATAAAATATCTACAGTCCCAATTAACCCTTTTAAATTTCCATGATTACCAATTCATGCCAAACAAAAAGTCTGAGTGCTTCCATAATGACTCGAAGAGTCTCGAAGCATCTTCCACTAAGAACCCTACATTCCCTAAATATTCTAAATTAAATAATGATTTAAACATTATAATTCCCAATGCTAACATTGACTTAACCATGCCATAAAAATAACATGCAAAAATGTAATAATTCAAAGTTCATTGAATTTTCATAATAATCATGCCTCAAACAATGATTTTAGATTTTTGACAATGTATGTTCATATGCCTAAACCAAAGCCTTGATCCATAAACAAAACAATAAACCTTGCCAAAACCAAACAACATAACTTGTTAAAACCTTATTAATAACATAATTAAATCCTCATTCAATTATTACAATAGATTCCAATGAAAGATGCATCCTGGGGTTTGTTTGAATACCCTATAATAAGTAATCTATTAAATAATCAACATGTTTATCAATCTATCTTATTTATATTACACAGTCCAAACTTTGAAACACAGAATTATCAATCCAATACTTCTGAAAACACAATTTATAATAACTATATATACATGAATTAAACTAAGTAAACATTCCACTTTTCCTCAACAAATATTTTTCTACACTTTACCAAGTCACATAACACATAAATGCAGTCAAAGGGGTATGATCAACATATAATAATTTTAAACTCATAAATGAAAACACACTATTGGGTTAGACAATATGTGAACATAATAATCAATAAAATCCACATGTTTAAAAACATATTAGTAACCCAAAATCATGCTATAAATAATATCAATCAACTAGTAATTATCATACAATCTTACTCTATGTGATGTGTGTTGGGTTTCATGTTTCCATTCTCTCTCCCCCCATAGATCCTCATATACACCATCCTCTCTGATGATACCCTCCCTCAATAATATTTAATAGGATGGAATCCATCCTACATCCACCTCAACACAAATGAATAGTGGTTAGACCATATTATCTAAAATCATAATAAACTATTGTAATAGTAATTAATGCTTAATCATGATTAAAATGTACCATATAGAATACAACCAGCTAAGTAATTAGTTAACATTCATGATCATAAGTAATAAACACTATCTATAATCAGCATATAACTAATTCTAGTTACTTAACACATCAAGTAAAATAAAAACTAAACATATAATTAGTAATAATAAATCTAGAAGAAAATTAGGATGTAACATCCTTCCCCCTAAAGCTAGTCATGATCCCGATGACACTAATTTTAAACAATTTTTTTGAAATAAAATAGTGTTTAGTATAAATTAAAACATAATATTAACAAATTACTAAGTAAACAAATGAGGAAATAGCTTATGAAACTTTTCATAATCTTTCCAAGTAGTAGTATCTTTAGAATATTGGTCCCACTAGACCTTGCACTATGACAATCCTCTTTTCTATAAACTAAGTTTGTGAGTGCCAATTATTTTGATTGGTTATACTATGACCACCATGTGATATAGAACTTGCAAATAATTTTTAATCCAACACATGATAAGGACCAACAACATAATTTTTAATATATAATACATGGAAAACATTATGCATGTGTGCTAAATCTAATGGCAAAGCAAGCTTATAAGCCATAGTATTGATAACTTATAAGAGCTTGAAAGGTCCCACATATCTAGGAGATAAGTTGGTTGATTTACCAAATTTTATTGAGATTTTATATGGTTATATCCACAAAAATAATTTGTCTCCAACTAAAAATTATCTTGTTATTTTTTAGATCAATGTAACTCTTTTATCTATCATTAGCTTCAACCAACCTTTGCCTTATTAACTTAACCTACTCTTCCATTTCAAGAAGCATATCTAGATAAAAGACTGCCCTATCTTCTAATATATCTCAGTTGATTTGTGTTCTACACCTTCTTCCATACAATGACTCAAATGGATCCATTTTTTGGCACTGATTGGTATGAGTTGTAGGAAAATTCAATCAATAGAAGGTATTTTTCTTACCTGTACTACTATCCATGTATTACATTCTTAAAAGATCTTATAATACCTGATTAACTCTCTTTTTTTTCCATCTATTTATAGATGGTATGTTTTACTTAAGTTCAAATGAGTACCAAAAGCTAAATTAAGAGTCATCTAGAATCTAAAACTCATATCTGAAATAAAAATTTTCAAAAACCCATGCAGCCTATATACTTATTTCACAAACATCTTCACAAGCATATCCAAATTATTTCTAGGAAATGAAGTGAGCTAATTTGGTGAGTTTATCAAAAACCACCAATATCTTGTCATGTTAGTTCTAAGACATTAGTAACCCTTGTAAAAACTCCATAGTAATGACCTGCCACTTCTATTTTGGTATAGAATGTGGGTATAACAATCCAAAAGGATGTACATGCTCAACCTTAACTCGATGACATTCTAAGCATTGAGAAACAAAGTTAGTTTCATCTTTCTTGATTCCTTTCCAAAAATATAATGGTTTTAGTTCTATTAAGAGTTTAGTCACATCTAGATGGCCTAAATAAGGAGCATTTTATATTTATCTGAGTACTACACTCTTTAAATTATCTTTATCTGGTACATAAATCCATCATTTATACCTTAGTAAACCATCAAATTTAAAATTTAATCCATCAAACTTAGGATCTTGAGAATTTTGAGCTAATGCTAGCTTTACCTATTTGTAAAATTCATCTCTTAGAGAGAATTTTACCATTTCATCATGAAAATTACTCTTGGTAGTAGTCAAAAATGCTATATAACTTCAATGACTAAGGGCATCTGTAACCCTACTTTCCTTACCTTTAATATAGTTGATATGATAATCATAATATAACAAGAACTCTAACCATTGTCTCTAACATGCATTTAGGTTAAGCTGGGTAAAGATATACATGAGTTTTAACGTTATCGATCTTGAGCTCAAATGATTGTCCCAATAGATAATGCCTCAAAACCTATGAGGAATGAATAATTATAACTAATTATAAATCACGTGGGGCATAATTTACCTCATATGTTTTTAAATTATTAGACTCATAAGCTAAAATAGAACCTTATTGCATGAGAAACCCTCCAATTCCATTTCCTAAATCATCTATTATTATTAATAATTGACCATTTGGATCAGGAACTCTTAGCACTGGTGCCAAAGTGAGTCTACTTTTTTGCTCCTAAAAATATTACTTGCACTTCATTGACCACACAAACTTATGATTTTTATGCTGAAGATAAGTAATCAAATTTATAATCTTAGAAAATTTTGGAACAAACTTCTTATAATACCCTACCAAACCCATAAAAATCCTAACTTCATGGATGTTTTTAGGTGTTGGCCATTCCTTAATAGATTTAATCTTCAAAGGATCCATAGATATTCCTTTTGTAAATATAATGTACCCAATGTACTATACCTTTTTTGAAAGAAGGCACACTTTGATAGCTTCCCAAAAATATATTTCTTCCATAACCATTACAAAACTAACTTTAAATGCTCTAGATGTTTCACCTTAGATTGTGAATAGATGAGGATATCATCTAAAAGGACTAATACAAAATGATCTAGATAATATCCAAACACATTGTTCATGAGATTCATAAATGTTGTAGGTGAATTTATTAGCCCAAAAGGAATAACCATGAACTCGTAATACCTGTATCAAGTTTTTAAGGTTATTTTTGGATTGTCTTCCTTATGAATCCTTAACTTATGATATCTTGTTCAAAAATCAATATTTGATAAAAGTGATGCTCTACACATTTGATCAAAAAGATCATTAATGTGAGGTAAGGGATACCTTTTTTATTTTCACTTTATTCAACATCCTATAATCAATACATAGGTGAAGAGTTCCATCTTTCTTCTAAATGAACACCACTGGTGTACCCCATGGTGACATACTTGGTCGAATCAACCCTTTAGATAATAGCTCTTGAAGTTAAGCCTTCAACTCCACTAACTTAGTTTCCATCATTATTTATGGGGATTTTGAATATATTTTAGACCCTAGAATGATGTCAATTGAGAAATCAAATTATCTCTTAGTAGGTAAACCTAGTAATTATTTAGGAAAAACATCTAAAAATCCTGATGAAAAAGATAATTTTCAATGGAAGGCTCCTTTGATTCCTCCATCTCATTTATTTTTACAATAAATGTTTAACACCATTTCTCTAAGATTTATTCAACTAGATTATAGAAATATACCTCACCTTAATATCCCACATATCTCCCTAAATTTGGGTTTGATTACCCGAATCATCCAGACATTCAACCCTTTTAAGTACACAATCTACCTTGGATTTATGTTGAGCTAACTAGTTTACTCCTAGGATCATGTCATATGACCCTAAAGGAGATTAAAATAGATCTAATACCATAGTTAATTTTGGTAGTTTGATCTCAGCTTCAACCAAACATTTGTCAACCTTAACCTTGGATTCATTCCTATATTTAACTAACCATGCATTTTCCATAGCACCAAATTTCTTAGATAACTTGTTAAGCATACTAGGAAAAATAAAACATTTAGTAGATTCAGTGTCAATCAAAATTAAAATTGGTTGCCCAAACAAAGTACTTGATATATCAATAGGAGAAGCCTAAAATTTAGCTTGTTAGTTGTCATTAGTTGCATGAATCCTCTACCAAAAATATCTCTATTGCAGAGTAGAACTCTTGTTATTACCATCTAATTTACCTTGAGTGCATTTCCTAGTGTAATAATCACCTCCATAAATGAAGCATCCACTAGGTGGTATTTTCATTTTATATTGTTAATTCCCTCTAAAACCCCCTTTAAAACCATTACCTATTTTCTTGTTCCCTGCATCACTACTAAACTTGGCATCCTGACTCTTAAACTAGTTTTTAGAGTTTGCACTCCTCTTCTAATTCTTATTTTTATAAGTCATTTTGGGACCTTCAAACATTTTCTTGAATTTTTCTCTGACATGAGTAAGTGACTTTAGTTCTTTCTCCTACTTAACTACCTTTTCAAAGACTTGTTCCATAGTAGATGACCCATGCACATCCACTTAGCACCCAATTTGGGTTTTTAATCCCATAATTAATTTTATGATGTGAAACTTATCATCTACCTGATACTAAAAAATATATTTTAGGAGCTTAGTCAATTGCTCCCAGTACTTAGTCACTAAAAGGTCTCCATCATGATTAGAACAAGGTCATGAACTATTCCCATGTGGTGGTAGAGTCAAGATTCATCTATAGTTTCCTATTTTCCCACCATGTAGCTACTTCACCAACCAACTAGTAAGCTCCCCAAACCACTTTTGTAACCTCATAGTAATTTTGAATCTCAAAATGCTTTTCCATCTTAGTTATCCATGATTTAAATCCATCTCCTAGAATAGTTCCATCAAACTTGGGTGGATTAACCTTCTTCATATCTCTTGCAATATCAAAAATAACACATGCTCTCACATCTTGAGGTACCTCCTCTTGCCTAAGCTCCTGAGGAACTTTTTGTTTAGCATAATTTTCTTTAGGTTCATTCTAATTATTCTCCTCAACATGGACATGAAATTCCTATTACAAGTAATCTATATGATCCATATTATTATTCATGGTTGAGATAATCTGATTGAGATTTGTATCTTGTTTAGAGTCAAACTAATTTAGTTCAACTAAAGGGTTAGCATTATTAGGATTAGATGTTCCCTCACCAGTTGGAATTCAAAATGACATTATTATTTATAAATAAATTATAATACATATCTTTTAATATACTCATTAAGTCTAATTATTTGAACTTTAGCTTTGATACCATAATGTAGTAACCCCTTAGGTTTTATTAGAGTTAGGTAAAAAATAACTCTAATCATAAAATAGTGCAACATTAAATATCTCTAACTAAATGCATAATTTTAAAATAACTTTAAGTTTAACTATGAGTTTTAGGTGATGATTCATTTATCTAGTGATTATATTTAAGCATGTTGATTTGATTTCATAAAAACAACATATGAAGAGCAATAAATATCCTTAATAATAATTCATCCACTATTGACTAAGTATTTCATTAAGTATAATAAGTTACAACCAACTATTGTTGTTTTATAATTTACATCAAAAAGTAAAACTATATAATAATACATATCTAAAGAATTAGATTACAATAATATAACATTCTATAGAACCATATATCACAATAAACTCATTTATAACCAAAAACAATCTATGTGAAGATTATATCAGTTGACTAATGGAAAAGGAGGGAGAGTATTATCTGAGAGAGTTTCCACACCAACTATAGACTATTTATCCCCTACATAATCTTATAACAAGGGAATGGCCTTCCCTTCATGGATGAGTAGATAGTGATACTACAAAAATCAAGAAAGTCAACTAAAAACCTGTGTGTTATAAGATAACTATCACATAAAACATACCATAAATAAATATGTTATAACATGATATCATGTTAAACATGAAAACTAAATCAAACTAGTGAAATGATAATATTTAAACCATAAACATTACTTTGTCCAAATTTTTCATATAGTTTTTAGATGACTAAAATCAATCAATTTCACACACACTACTCAATTAGATTACATTTATTCTAATTATTACTGACACTAATTAAATCGGTGAAGTTTGTCTCACTCATTATTTAGTGATAATAATATCTAAATTATATATAAATATATTTAATACTTAAAATCATCATATTCCACATATATATTCCCATAAAAAATGCCACAACATTCATAAAAATGAGGAAACACTTTTCCTAAAATCCATCTTAAGCATCTTTATAAGTATGACAAGAATCATAAACTCTAAAATAATAGATTGTAAGACAATCATGCCACATCATTTTGAAACATAAAAACATACTATATAAGTTTGTGATATGCCTTCTTATTACTAAAATGTCTTCTATCTATCTAATTTTGTTTTATAAACAACACCATATAGTTTATTTATTTTAATCAATTATTAACCATGAATAGGTCTTCTACTTGGTACAAAATGTTTCACATGACAAACAACATTTAATTGAAAGATATTTAAACTCTTATAATTTCCATTCAATTTTTATCTTAATTCCAATCATTTAACAAAATACATTTATTCACAAAAACTTTGGTATGAATAGTAAATCAAATTTTTACAAAAGTCCAACTATGTTGATACTCATATGTGTGTGTGTGTAAATATGTATGCACATATGTATATGTATGTATATATGTATATGTAAATATATACATGTGTGTGTGTGTGTGTGTGTGTGTGTGTGTGTGTGTGTGTGTGTGTGTGTGTGTGTGTGTGTGTGTGTGTGTGTGTGTGTGTGTGTGTCTGTATATGTATATGTATGTATGTATGTATGTATGTGTATGTATATATATGTATATATATATATATATATATATATATATATATATGTATATGTGTGTGTATATTTATGTGTATGTGTATGTGTATATATATGTATGTATGTATGTATATGTGTGTGTGTATACACACACACACACATGTATGTGTATGTATATATATTTGTGTATTTATACTTACATATATATTTATATATATTCCATACATCTTATAGGTATATAAATTTAAATATATACCTATATTTATGTATATAAATAACATATAATCCCAAATATTATAATATTTTTATGCTCACTGTTGCCAAATAAATTCATCAGAATAAATATTTAACCTTAATATAAAATGCTTGTCAGGATCCTCTACTACCCACTAAGGGCACACTTGATTACCTTTGTATTAGCAACTAAACATGGAATTTAACCAGAATGAATAAGTAACTAGAAATATGAAACAACACAGGATATGAGAGACAATACCCAATTATATTAATACTCATTCAGAAGAAAATACAATAAAGAAGATGCCACACTTCTTATTCCCACACCTCTAGATCTCCCACACTTCTAGGGTTCACCAGTAATTCTCCTTCAATAGTTCACTCTCTCAATCACGGTCACAACAATCAACTCAAACACAGAGTTGTTGTTCACCTTCACCAGTCAGTAACAATGCTTCTAGTACACCAAGTACACAACTATACTCCAAGTAGATCTTCCCTTCTCTTACTGCCACCTGCAAATCAACAAACCTTACCATGTAGATGTCTCTACACCCTTAAGAACCCTTGTCCTTACTGCCCTAAGTACTTATGATTCTTCAACCAGTACCCCAGTGGATCTTTTACCAAAACTTGCACACCTACAACTCTCCAAGATCATACACACTCAGCACCCCTTTGGAACTAAGAGAAGCTACTCTTGCTCTCTCTATAAGCACAATGGATTTTTAGCACACTTTTACAATACAGCCCATGAGTCTATTATATAGATCTCGTGCATATAATAATTAGACTTTCTTAATTATAATAATTAGACACGCAACTCAAGACTATAATTAGCCTCTTAACATGCAAACAACCGGTTCATTAACAAATTGTTCATCAACTCATAGTTTTGAAACTGCATAGGTGACCGACATCAGTCCCTATCTGCCTGGAGGTGACCAACGTCAGCCGATCCTGACTGATGTTGGCAGCTTCCTGTCTCTCCCCTGACTGATGTCAATTGGCCTAACTGATGTTGGTGTCTGTGACACTTCAGCAACTCCTCCTTTTCGCATCCTGGTGAAGCTTTTAACTCCACAACCTAAAAATCTCCCACTTGGAGATAAATAGCTGCACCTATACCTGTACCTTTGTCTAATTCATTTCTTGGCTTGTATCCCTCTTCAAGCTCAATCCTGAAGACCAACCACCACACAACCTGTGGTGCACCTCCTGTCATCCAAGTAACCTGCCACATCCAAACCTACAAACCCATGTAGTGAAGTCCTTGACCCTGCATAACATGAATCCCTGTTGCTGGTCCCTCTCAAATACTTGAGAATCCACCTTCCCTAAATTGGCTCCAAACTCTCTAACAACTCCCACTACTTGGGAAAACTCAGGTCTACACCAGACCTTCTATGATTTTGAACACTTTTCTAAGCTCAGCTTGAACTGTCTAGCCCTTGGTGTGCTTACCGGTTCTACATCCTGTGTATTGAACCCCGCCAACACCTTCTTCACATCAGCTCCAACTGAAGACAAAAATCTCCATGTCTCTTATGCCAAATAATTTCGCTGCTCCCAAATTCTTCATGACATACCTCTAAACTAACTTTACCTTTAGCTCAGAAACTCCCTGCATGTGTAACCCTACAACAAGCAACCACACAACAGTAATAGGATAATTTTGCAATCATCATCCAACCCGGTAAAGTCAAACATAATGATTACACTGACATTGAATAAAGCCCTACTTTGTCATCCACCTGTCAAAACCTGTACCACTTTCCTGCAGCTTCCTCAAGACCATATACCCTAGCCTTCTGTCTCACGTATCCATCCACTCTCTTCTTTAACCTGGGAATCCATTCATCTTTTAGTGATTTCATCCCTACTAGAAACTCTACCAAATCTCCCACTTGGTTCTCTTCTGAAGAATTCATGCCATGCTCCCACTATTTCCTAGATTCTACCTGCATTGCCTCTTCATGTCTTCCTAGTTCTTGACCATCAGTAAGCAACAAGTAAGAAGGTGAACAATGAATATGAGGTCCACTTACCCTTTCAATCCTCCATATGGGCGTTTGAGACTCCTTGAAAGCTTGTTGTCCACCCAACATCTGTTTCAATGACCAATCTCGGCCATCTCCCAGTCTGCACCCGACCAACGTCAGTTCCCCATAAAGACCCTAACTGTCGACATCGATTCCTATCTGACCGACGTTGGTTCTTGCTGCCCGACACCACTGACTCTGCTGATCTGCACATGATCAACATTGGTGCCTATCTATTTGACGTTGGTTCCTCCTAATCGATGCTAGTTCTTATGTTTGCCTGTGAGTGATGACTTTTTACCCGTGAGCTCCTTTTGGATCAAACCCTTGTCCATATTAACACAGCCCTACTAAGAATAATTCAGTCCCCTCAGCTGATCTCTGTCCGTCATCTCTTCCATGAACACCAAGGCTTTTCAGTTCTTAAGTTTGTCAAATATATCTATATTTTGCTTAAGAACATGCATTCCCTTCTTACATATGTAACCAAGCCTACAAAGCCACATCTCTGCAATAAAAGGTGAATCAGTAATATAAGTAGATAGATAAAGGATACCTACTTTCTTACCACCATCTAATTCAAGTGCATCCACTGTGAGAGTTACTGTGCATCTCTCATCACCCAACTTTCTTGAAGAAATTAGACTCATCTCCAAGACTGGTACCTGCATGACCTTATTCAACACCCATGTGTCCCCTGTCTGCAATTTCAGCTTCACTTCCCCTTTTCCAACCATTTGACAAGGCTCACCAGCTCCTAAATAAATCTCTCCAAAGTCTCCAAAGACATACCCATGAAAAGATGCTCTATTTCGGGCTGCATGGAAAGAGGCAACATAATCTATAGACCAAGATTCTACTTTATCCAGAGCAACCTATGCAACAACACCTGCAACATCTGCTTCTACACGCTAATCTTCTACTGACCAATAATCTTCCTTTACCTGCTCTTTCTTTCCATCAATCTGACCATTCATGCTATTCAGTTTCTCCATTTGTAGCTTACTTTCTTTTACCATTGCTATACTCCCACTCAATCTAAAACCCCTGAGAGTGACCTATAATCAACAAACACTAACCAAATCTAATACAACCTGTTAGTAACTTAACCACCTTCTTATACCAACTTGCCAAGATTGGTACCAACCTGGTCAACCTGCTCAACCTGCTCTGATACCAACTATCAGGATCCTCTACTGCCCACTAAGGGCACACTTGATTACCTTTATATTAGCAATTAAACACAGAATTTAACCAGAATGAATAAGTAACTAGAAATATGAAACAACACAAGATATGAGAGACAATACCTAATTGTATTAATACTTATTCAGAAGAAAATACAATAAAGAAGATGCCACACATCTTCTTCCCACACCTCTAGAGCTCCCACACTTCTAGGGTTCACCAGTAATTCTCCTTCAATAGTTCACTCTCTCAATCACAGTGACAACAATCAACTCAAACACAGAGTTGTTGTTCACCTTCACCAGTTAGTAACAACACTACTAGTACACCAAGTACACAACCGTACTCCAAGTAGATCTTCCCTTCTCTTGATGCCACCTGCAAATCAACAGACCTTACTTACCATGTAGATGTCTCTACACCCTGAAGAACCCTTGTCCTTACTGCCCTAAGTCCTTATGATTCTTCAACTAGTACCCCAGTGGATCTTTTACCAGAACTTGCACACCTGCAACTCTCCAAGATCATACACACTCAGTACCCCTTTAGAACTAGGAGAATCTACTCTTGCTCTCTCTACAAGCACAATGGCTTTCTAGCACACTTTTAAAATACAGCCCATGAGTCTATTATATAGATCTCATGCATACAATAATTAGACTTTCTTAATTACAATAATTAGACACGTAACTCAAGACTATAATTAGCCTCTTAACATGCAAACAACTGGTTCATTAACAAACTATTCGTCAACTCGCAGTTTTGGAACCGCATAGGCGACTGACATTGGTCCCTATCTACCTAGATGTGACCGATGTCGGTTGATCCTGACCAATGTTAGTAGCTTCCTGTCTCTCCCCTAACCGATGTCAATTGGCCTGACTGACGCTGGTGTCTGTGACACTTCAACAACTCCTCCTATTCGCATCCTAGTGAAGCTTTTAACTCCACAACCTAACAATGCTATGTCAACATATCTGTGAACTAGTTATAAGATATAGGTGATCCTTTACCTTAACTAAAACACTAACTAATCACAATTAAACAAAGATAATGAAACAACTCGGTCAAACACATAACCATACACTAGGTCCAACCTATCATTCACACACAATATGTAACTAGGGAATAATAATTTATAAAATGCATAGATTCCTTCAACATTTTATACTAATAAAATTGAAAACATTAATTACTCAAACCATATATTATATGTTTAGTTCCATGATCATGCCTTCACAATCATATATCAGATGATAAAACATAGACTTTGATCAACTATACAACATTACTTAAAAGTGGAATGAATTGTATCATTTGAGGTTCCTATGAGAAACAAAATTTATGCACAGACCATTAAATCTTGTATAAGTTTTAATCTTAAGGTGACCATAATTTTTTTTTTTCAATTTTACTATCAAACATATCTATATATATAAGTTGATATGTAGTTCCATTAACAAAAGTTTAAATTCAAATGATTTAAGTCTATAAGTCATCCCATATTAAAAATCATGCATTATGAAATCTTAAATATACACAAATATATTATTAGCTTGACGTAAAGTATGATCAAGCACATATTTTTAGTTAAGAAGGATCCGTCATATTTGACCATGTGGATGGGTCAAAATGATACCCAAGTTCACACATGAATGACCCACATAATAATTTCAAATGTCAATCTTAAATTAAAACCAATGCAATTACCCAGATTTAAATCATCTCAACTGGAAAATAAGTGAATCTTTATAAGCTCAAAATATTTTCCCCTTTTTATATTAAGATTGGTAAGCTTTACCCTAGTATAGGGTTTAAGTTAATAATTAATAAAACAATAATTAAATATATACACAGTCATACATCCCTTAAAAATATTAAAAAACCTAATTAAAAGGTCAAAACCCTCACACCATCATGCAAATAGACTAATTGTCCGTGTTTCCACATTACATAATTTGAATATAAAATAAATTATGTAGATATTTATAATAATTAGCAATTTAAACCCTAGTCTAGGGTTTGAACCCAAAATATAATAATAATCTAATACTCAGTCAAAATCATGTCTAAGAATATATTATTATCTCACAAAAACCCTAGTTATAAATATGGGTTTAATTTAAAGAATACACATAGTCAACTCCAACAAGAAGAGTTATTATATATATGCTCAGCCCTCTGGATGGTTCGTACCCATCCATAGGGTTGGCCATATATATATATTTTTTAAATTTCCAAACAAAATTTCATAAACCTAGAATATTTTTTTACTCATAGTAATTCATGGCTTGTATTATATTGAAAACCAAAATAATAATTTAAATAGACCCTACCTCAGTCTCTAGTTGAGTCAAAATTTCCTTCTTTTCTTCCAATTTTATTTTCTATAGATCTCTCTTCTTCTCTATCTATTCCACCATCTCTTCTCCACCATCCCCAACTCCATTATATCTCCAACTATTCCTAACTAGTTCACCATAATTTTTACCTTCCTTTCCCCACAAAATCTCCACAGTTCTTATTAACCCTTCTAAAATTCCATGATTACCAATTCATAATAAAAAAAATAGTCTAAGTGCTTCCATAATGACTCAAAGTGTCTCAAAGCATCTTCCACCGAGAACCCTAAATTTCTCAAATATTCCAAATTAAATAATGACTTAAACATTATAATTTCCAATGATAACATTGACTTAAAATGCCATCATATAACATGAAAAAAGGTAATAATTCAAATTTCATTGACTTTTCATAACAATCATGCCTCAAATAATGATTTAAACTTTTAACCATGCACGTTCATATGCCTAAATCAAAGCCTTGATCCATAAATAAAACAATAAACCTTGCCAAAACTAAACAATGTAACTTATTAATATTTAATATGCTAAAGGTTAAAACCTTATTAATAACACAATTAAATCCTCATTTGATTATTAAAATGGATTCCAATGAAAGATGTTATGTCCTGGGATTTCTTCAAATACCCTACAATAAGCAATCTATTTTATAATCAACATGTTTATCAATCTAGTGTAATGCTATTACATAGTCTAAACTTTGCAACACATAATTATCAATCTGAGACTTTTGAAAACACAAGTTACAATAATTATATATACATGAATTAAACTAAGTAAACATTCCACTTTGCATCAGCAAACATTTGCTACAATTTACCAAATCATATAACACAAATATAGTCAATGGGGTATGATTAGCATATAATAATTTAAAAATCATAAATGAAAACATGTTATCAGGTTAGAAAATATGAAAACATAATAATTAATCAAATCCACTTGTTTAAAACACACTAGTAACCCAAAACCATGTTGCAATAAATATCAATTAACTAGTAATTATCATATAATCCTACTATATGTGGTGTGTGTTGGGTTTCATGTTTCCTTTCTCTCTCCCTAGGTCTCTATCTATGCCATTATCTCCAATGATACCCTTCCTTAGTCATAGTTATGAGGGTGGAATCCATCCTACATCTTCTTTTGCAAAAATTAACAATAGTTAGACCATATCATTTAAAATCATAATAAACTATTGTAAACTAAATTAATGTTTGAAAATGATTACAATGTACCATATTGAATACAACCAACTAACTAATCAGTTAAAAATCATGATCATAAGAAATAAAAATTATCTAAATTCAACATATAACTAAATTTAGTTACTTAACACATCAAGTAAACCAAACACTAAACATAAAATCAATAATAATAAATCTAGAGGAAAATCAGGGTGTGACAGATGTCATAGTTATCCTTAGGATTTATCATCTTATAAAAAAATCAAGAAATGCATTCTCTAAACTAGAATTGGAATTGGAATTTCTAGACATAATCATCTTGAAGTAAGAAAAAAAATCATATTTTACCTCCTCTTATGCTCGCACTTCCTTCCACCATATTTTATAAATTCTTTGATCTTGAGATCACTCCTATTGTTTCTTGCTAGTAAATGGAAAAACTTGGTATTTATGTGTCCTTCCTTCATCCAAATGCTTCTTGAATTCTGTGTCCAATAGGTTTTTTCTTTAGCTTTTACATTTTGTAAATTACTTATAAGGTCCTCTTTTGGGATAATTTCCTAATTTAACCTATTAGACTACATTTCTGCATCAAGTTTATGTAAGTTCTCCTCTGTGTTCTTTTCTATTCAAATATATTTCCAAACACTTCGATGTTCTAAGTTTTAATTTTTTTACTTGACCAATTTGAGATTTCAAGCCAAAATGAACATATCCATCTCTTATAATTCTTCCTTCCACCATAGCTTCATCAAGTCCAAAAGGTTCAGATGTTATAACCACATCTTATTAAAACAAAAAGGGATATGTTTTTTCTTAAGAACCTTATCCTTGTTGACAACCATGAATTTATGGTCATATCCAACCCTTGGGAGGGTGTATAACCTAAAATAGTTGTTTATATCCCAATCCCAAAAAATAATTAATATTTAAAGTCTTATTTAGATATTAATTTCCCCTAACCTCTTATTAGTTTAAGTGATGTTGGTGCTACAAATCTCCATGTCTAGCAGACCATTGTTTGATATGAAATTGTTGAGATATGCCATGTTTTCATTGCAATCTTAGATTTCACCTTTTTTCTCAAAGGGGTAATGGAATTATTAAATCCCATATCTAACATTAATTTCCAATTAGCATTATTAAACTTGAAATTTTTGATATCATCCCAAAGAAGCTTCTTGCCAATTCTGGTATTGGGAGCATTGATGTTGGACATAATCCACTGAGAATTTTTTCTTTACCATAAAACAAAATAACCACATGTTTAAAATTTTTTTA
Organism: Torreya grandis; assembly: GCA_037957365.1. Lineage (NCBI taxonomy): Eukaryota > Viridiplantae > Streptophyta > Pinopsida > Cupressales > Taxaceae > Torreya > Torreya grandis. The sequence continues at coordinate 1,827,729 of JARHVA010000826.1, forward strand.
AAAAAAAATTGTCCTCCAAGTCTTAGGATTCAATAATATATATAAGCCACTTGAATCCACATTCATACCTACCCAAACACATGTTGAACCCTTCCAAATACTTTCTCTAGCTTTTTCCAAGTTTTCTAAAAATAGTTTAGTTTCTTTCAAAATCAAATTGATTGATATATGATTCAATCTTAGGTTCTTAACTAATATTTACTTGTTTTTATTATTAATATCTCTTTTATTTCAAGTTATGAATTTCATTTTTTTATATTTTAGAAATCTCACCTGAATGTATAGTTTTTTGAGTTCCTCTTACCACCTCCTTAGTCATTTATAAGTTTCTTGCTTTATGTCCCACCAATATTCTTTTTGATTTGGGGTACTCTCCCACCTCCACCTTATTTTTCCATGTCCTTAAATTCCTTACTTGAATCCATTGGTCTTTCTTTGGTGATTTTATCCCTTACTCATAGTTCTTCATAACTAACCATTGACCAACATATGTCAATAATGGATTTATTGTAGGGGTCCCTTTTAAAGGAAAATTTTCATCTTTCCTTGGCTTGAACTCATTTTTATTAATTTACACCAGCTTATTTGTTGAGTCTAGGGTATATTTAATTAGTTTGAATCCTTCATTTTATGGTACCTTATTCATAGGAGTCAAAACCTCCTCCTACATTGGTAATATTAGAGATACCTCCTTCTAAATTAGCTATGGATAGACTATCTAATCCAACATATCCTTTCAATCATTATTTTATTAACTAACATGCTTCCTAAATTTTGAGTTAAGTATTTATTCCAAATACCTTAAACTATGGATTGGGTAAAAATTTCCTAAATATCTCTTAAATTTATCCTAGATGACTTTGGATTCTCTAGTTTTGACTTTCCCAACTTAGTTGGAGTCTTAACCTTGTCTTCCTTGGTAAATGCTACTTATTCCCTCAATAAATATTGAACTAACTATTCTACTTGGAATGATAATTTTAATGTTTTCCCTTTATAACTAAGGTTTGAGTTTACAATCTTATTCTAATGGGGAGTAGTAATCTACTTATAAAATTAACTACTTGGACAATATTTGGCTACATGCCCCAACATATTGCATTTATTGCAGTTTTCATCATCCTTTTCATACTCAGTATGATTCCTAAATTTCCATACTTTGAATTGAGAGTAATAAAATTTAGGATGGGTTTATCACTTTGGATGTAAGTACTAAATTAGGATAAAAAAAGTATCCTCTTGGATTTTGTCACTAGATCCAATTTTATGGGTTGATCGATAGTCGTTCCAAGCACCATTATAACTTCTTCCTACCATAATTCTAAAGGAAGCCCTAGGAAGGAGATCAAAAGTGGTACATCCTCCATTAAATTGTTATTAAGATTGAAACTTGGTTTCCAATTTCTAAGGAATAGGTTAGATTTTACCATGACCCTTACAAACAAATTCTTATGCAATCTTTAGAATCAGTAAAGGAAATAAGGAATATTTTTTTCCATAACAACCACCTCTAGCTATCCTTTGGGTCTCCACTTTCTATTATCCCATTTTTATAACTTATCAATTATTATGCACATAGTTTCATACATTTTACCAATTTAGGTCAAGAAACAACTACAACTTAAACATATATTTCACAATATTTAATTTAAATTCACAATATATGATACCATTGTTTGCTCAAAACATAGTAGTATTACACTAAGTAAAACTCACATTTATAGTAGTAGTTTACAAAATTGGTTCATAACTACCTCATAATTAGATTTTTTAAGGAAAAATATCTATTTTTAATTTGTATTTTTAATATTACATTCATAAAAAATCAAAAATAATGATTTAAATTACATCAAAAATTACAACAAGAAAATAAAATAAAAGAGAGAAATTTATGAAGGGAGAAAAGCCTTATCACTTGGAGATGAAAGATAATTTGCATAAGATTTATGTTTTTGTTATGGTTAATTTATTTGAGAATCCTTCAACTTGTATACTTTGAATAAATGTACATCAAGATAAATTCCATTATACTTGGGTATAATTATGTTTGAAATATGTACTATCCATGTTCTCAATACCTTTGTTGTTTCATTGTGTTTCTTGATAAATTTAGGTAGATTTTTATTATATTCTATAAGTGAAAAATAAATATAATAGATTTTATTCATACCTTCCAAGTTGAAATCATATTTTTAAAATAAATCTTCATTGATCATTTTTTAAATAAATATTCATTTATCATCTTTTTAAATATTCATAGCTTCCAAGTTGATATCCTTACTTATATCAATGATAAGCAAATAGAGTGTGAACATGTTCTTCAAGTTATTCCTTGGTTTATTTTTCCTCCTCAGTCCTCTAAGTCAAATTAACAGTATACACTTGAAAATTAAGGATATCTCCTTCATGAGTTGATGGACCTAGGTCCACTTGAGTTATATTGTAATATATTGTATTCATGTCTTCCTCATTCTTATCTAAAATTGGTTTTTAAATTTTAACATATTGAGCACTTGGGGAAGAATCTATCATAACCTTAAAGTGGATTTGGATTTATTTGGTGAAGGGGTTATATGTAAAAAATATAAAATGTAAAAAATATATGAAAAATAGCCTTGAAAGCCTTGATTTTATTTTCTTCCAATTTTTAGAGCCAAGGAGAGGATCCACTAGCTGAATAAAAAACCATATATATATCGTTGGTACTAGTGAAAAAAAAATAGAAGATACAATTGTTGAATATAAATTAATAAAATCATAAATTTAGTAATCTATTTTGGAGGGAAAACATGAATACAATGTGGATAAGGAGTAATCAAAGGAGAATGATCATGAGGAGGAGGAGGATCATGATGAGGATAAGGATTTGTAGAGTGTACATGTGTAATATATGGAATGAGAGGTGGAAAAAACATATGCACTTGAGATATTGATCTAAGAGGAAAGGATGGAATGATGGGTGGAGAAATGTTATGTATGGTTGGAATATAGATAGTATTTGTGCTAGAAGAAAGATATTTTTGTGAAGTATTATCAATTAAAGGTGAAGTATCAGCATTTATGGAGGCAATGTCAATAGTTACCTATACTATAGAAAGTTAAGGCCTCTTGATTTCCAATTACTTCTTGGGTGATACATCATCACCAAAATTATTAATTAACACTTTATTTTTGTTTTAAATTATCCATTACCTCCATCAGTTGTCTTGGAATCCCTCTTGTATACACATCATATTGAGGATATGGTCAATATAAGTCACTTTTAAAATCTTTGTAGAAGATATCATTTTGTTTAATTTCTTCTTGTTGTGTGCTTAAATAACTTCATCATAAACCAAGCCTTAGATATTTTCAAGAAAAAAATGGTCTACTCCTCCAAGTCATATGGATATTTATATCCCAGTTTATAGGTGGTAGATGGAGAATGTTGATTTTATTTTTATAAATGGGGCTAATCAAATCACTACCATCATCTACAATGCCTTTAGTGACCCATTCTAATTTTTAATAATTTAGATGGCCTAAAGTCATTTTCATACAATCTAATTTCCTTATTTAAAAATCATTCTCATAATCTACCCAATAATATTCAATTTACAGTATATGATAATAGTTTATTCCTAGTCAAAACTTGGCCTCCACCTATCCTTTGCTATCAAAATCATATCTCTTCTTATATAAATGCATTTTAATGCTAACCAAATTTATTTTAAAATTCTAAGAATCAAATTAAGTATTTCATATGTAATAGGTCAAACCAATTGGAAAATGGATTCAATCTATTTTCTTCTCTTTACACTTCATGTTTACTTCTCTAATTTGTCATCACACTTAAATGAGAACCATTTTGTCATTAATAAATTGGGGTAATTATTATGGAGTTCCAAGAAAACTACCAATTTTGATATATTTAAACTTTGGAAATTTAATAAAATAACTACCATAATTGAAGATTATAGATACAACTTCAGGTGAGATCCTCATTTCAGTACTTCCCTCTAATGTCTTGATTGTTATCATAGTGAAGGAATCATTCACTCTCTTGAAATGTTTGTTGATTTCCTTCAAGACTAATTGAGGTCAATATTCACTAATGATAATTGTGTTGGTGAATTATCCATGGTTTCAAGTTTGGGCCATGTCTTCATGGTTGAATTAGAGTTTAATAAATAAGAAGTCATATATAATCACTGGGTAGACTCAAATTTGACCAATTGTTCATGAATATTAACATTGATGATTTAGGACCAATATATAACTTGTGTTTGATTATAAATTATATTGATGAATACACACATACAGGTGGGGAATGTGTTAGTTTCTTCATTCCCCGTCACTCTATTCAAGAGTGTTATTTATCCGATAAATCAATATCAAATTTTTATCTATGCAATTTTTTTGGCACCTTGGATGCTCCTTTCTTCTTCTCCTTCAACAATGATTAGGATAAGGCCATTTTACACACATCCATTTTTTATTTCAAATTAAATTCCCAAATTTATTTGGTCATTTTAATGTAATCTTATCTTTATAAAAGTGTGAAGACAACATTAATAGATTGACTATCTAGCTTTGCAACTATTTCACTTCTCTAGTCTATTGGTGATAATATTTGGAGTAGGCAAGTACCAAATATGTGCACTGAATGAAGGTTGGGAAACCATCCACATGAGTATTCCCAATCTTGAAGAGTATTTGAGTGATAAGATTTATATTTTTGTCATGTATCCTATCTGAAAAGTCAGCCATATTGATATGGACCTTCGTTGATTCATGGTTTTATATAAAACTAGTTTGTAATGAAGATAATTGCTTGTACCCTTGATATCAATATTTCATTTTTCTACTTTTAGTCATCTGATAAGTTATTATTGTGAGGTCAAGGTAGATTTTATATACAAGGTTGGGAGGGAGCTATTTTTCATGGGTACAGTGGTCAACCAATATTATTCATAAAGCTAAGTGATTTGACTAATGAAAATTATAGTGTTTTTTAAGGAGAAAAAAAATTTAAATTTGTTAATTTACATAATGAAGTAGCTCACATTTTTCTTACGTAGGCAGCCTAAAATAAAAAATATAGGGAATGGACAAGAAATAAGTATATAACTTTAGATTTTCTTGAATCACAAAGCTTTAAAAGTATAATTATCTATTTTGGATGTCTTAAATAGTTGATAGTAACATAGAATATGAATTGGTGTAAGGATGGATACCAAAGATATTTTGAAACAAAGAAAAAGATTCATAAGAATTTTTGATACAAATACGAACCTTTTAAATTCATATATATAATATTTTTCATGTGTTTCCATGATTTTAGGATATATTTTTCATTGATTTGGACTTTTTTGGGATGTGCAGGGCCTGATAGAATATTTAAATTTTTATTTAAAACCTTTATTACTTTGTATTAGTGAATCAATGAAATGTCAATTATCAAGGACCAAATTAGTTCCTAGCAACATCCAATCAACTGATTCAGAGAAATGGTATCAATCAATCACTGACTTAGTAATCAATGTTGCTCTAAATGTCTGATAAATAAATTGCATGTTATTGATAACTAATGAGTTCCTTAAACCATTCATTTCTTTGACTAGTGAATTAAGTTCCCTCGGGAACTAATAATTTATAAGCACCATTATTTTATTCATTCAAAATTTGACATCAAGTCAAGAACTAAATTAGAATCAACCTCAATCAAGAACTAACTTGGTAGATTAAATAAAAGTACTTTGACACTTAGAAAAACTTTCAAATTGGAGGCTCAAAATGAAAATTTTAGGCTAAGTTTTTATAGTCAAAATTTATAATTTCAACGTGGTCTACTAAATTAAACAAAATTTGGGAAGAAATGATGGATTCAATTTATTTTTATTAGGAACTTAACTTTTGAGACTTAACAATAACTTTATAAACCAAGCATTTGTAATCAAAATTGATTGTATTAACTTGGTCTACTTGTTAGTACAAAAGATGGAGGAAATGGATACTTCAATTTTTGATGAAAAGAATATATATTATCATTATTTTATAATATTATATATATATTAATATAATAATAAACTAATTAGTATATAGATTTGGCTTTGTTCCCATGTCTTTAGTGTTAAATTTTGATTGGTGGAGAATGTTGGCAAGGAATTTTTTTAAGGTTTGATTTATTTTTATTTTTTAATGAATTTCAACACAAATATAATTTTAAAAAAAATCCCAATCATGAACAAGAATTTGGAAAATTGTATGGTAACACCCTTCAAAATAATATTCCAATAATTTAACATGCCACACTTTATAATTGTTAGAATAATAAGTGAAATCAATCACTTTGATTGATTAATAATATAAAATGTTATATATTATGTGGATAACAAGAAAAATCAAGAACTATATTAAATTTATATTAATATAATTTATAGATTTATTTTCATCTCACATTGATTTTTAGTTTTTATTTTTTGTATGGTCTGATATGGTTTTATAGATTTTATTTTATTTCATGTAGTTTTTTTTTTGTACTATGGTATCAATGATTCTTGCATTTGGAAAGGATGATCAAGTGGATTGTTTTCAAAAGGCACAAATTTTATAGAGGGTAAAGTGTATCCAAGTAGGAGTACACTAAATTTTAGAGACACAAGAATAGTTTGTAGGTTGTTCCCTTTCACATTGCTTGATCAAGCTTATGGCTGGTTTCTCAACCTACCTGATAACTCAATTATAGGTTAGAATCAATTGAGTAATATGTTTTTAGCCTAGATTGGTCAGGTGGTAGATCCAAGCATCTTATACCATGAGTTTTCTTGCATGAGAATGGAACCCAATGAACCTATACACAATTTTAATGCATGTTTTCAAAATATGTATATTAAGGTAACAACTTTATATAGACTAGATGCCCAATTAGTGTTAGAAATATTCAAAAATGCTTTCGACCCTTGGACAACCACTTTAATAAGGAGAGATCCAACTATCATTTATTTTCACATTTTATATGCATGAGTAATAAAAGTGTATAGTAACTCAATCCATAATGATTAATGTTGGATCTCATTCCTAATGTTCTCCCAAATGTGCCATCAATAAACTTAATCCCACATATAAATCCAAATGTTTCATTATCATAGTCTCTTCCAATTATGAATCAGCTCCCTTTACAACATGTTTCCCCTAATAAAAATTAGTATTTATAAATCTAATTAGTAATGAAGTTATGCCTCGATATTACAATTGAGATTCAGTTCTATTTATAATGAATAATACACAAAATTAATCTCAAGACCCAACCAAACCTAAGTTAGATTCAATTCAAATAACAATCTAGATATTAAACAATTATTTATTGAACTTGAAAAAATAAGTAGGTAGCTTGAGTAGTGGAAATTATGCCCTGAATTGTACTTATTAATGCAATTACAAGCACTTCAATAAAGCTAGTAAATAAGTTAAGTCTTCATATAAAGAATTGCTTGAGATCAATATCATGGAGATCACCCTACCCAACTAGTGTTGTGTGCATAACACAACCCAACATGGGTAACATGTCTATGTTCTATTTTTTAAATCTTTTGACATTATTCAAAAGGAAATGGAAGAATACGAAGTTGTCCCAAATGATCAAAATACTTTAATTCATTTTGATGATCCCAATTCATCAAAACCTACTAATACAAGCATGGTTTTAGAGACTTTAGACTTTCCTAATGTTGAATACAATGAACTTGAAGATAATACCAATGATATTAAATCTTTCCAACAATACCAAAGAGGAAACTATACTCTTAGGAGTAGAGTGCATCAATCTTTGACTATTTCAACTTCACTATACAATGTTACTACACCTCTTAATCATAAATATAGAAATGATCCACCTCCATAAAACTTAGGTGAAAATCATCCCTCCACTAATAAGATAAGTTACAACATTATGGATAATATGATGAAACTAAAAGTTAACATAACTCTCCATGATTGGTACAAATAATTGAATAAAGGGATTTATTTCTTAAGTCTCCTATAGAAAAGAGTAGTCAACCCAAACATAAGGTTGTTGTTAATATAAAATTTTTAATACATAAGACTAGAATTGAAGTTTCACCCTTTATGTTAATAATCTAAATATTTGGTAAAAATCTTCATAATTATCCTATTGATTTTGGTGCCCCAACTAATGTTATGCTTATAGGGATTTAAAATAAAATAGAATGGTTCATGTAAAATTAGATAAAGTGGTGTTTTATTTAGATAAGTCTAAAATCAAGTTTGTATGAGATTTATTGAATATCCATAAGTAGTTAAATCTGAACCAAGAGTGCATCAGTTCATAGACATACAAGTTGTTGAAATCCTAGAAGCATATGGCATGCTACTAAGTAAGGATTAATCAAGATCACTTAATGGTTATATGGAAACAAACTTTTCCTATATGTGGCTTCTATGGAGAGGATTAGAATTGATAAAGAACCACACATGAAATTATTAATTATAAAGTACAACATTGTCAATGAATCAATCAACTTTACTTCTACATATGTAGGTGTTTATACTTTGATTACCAAACCAACAAAGAAAAAAAGATTGAACGTTTTCAAAATTTAGGTATGTCATCTTTTTATTTTCATAGAGCATGCTCTAAATAAGTATCTAGAGTAAGTATTGTAATTTTTAACCCATATAATATAAATCATGTACCTACATATAGATTACAATTATCATGCAAAAATAACATCATGAAATATGAATCTTTAATTATGGGATTATAGTTTACAACCAGGTATGGTATTTGTTAATTATAATTCTATGGTGACTCTAAATTAGTTTTCAATCAAGTAATAAATAATTATCATTGAAAGCACTCTTATTTGAAAGAGTATAAACACCAATCTTGGGATCTAATAAATTCATTCAATTATTTTAACATTTTTGTTTTTCTTAGAACTGACAATGCCATGGCATATTAACTAGTGATTTCCATTGCTAACCTCACACCATTGGACATTACTGATTTAAAAAAACATTATGGAACAGTTTCATGTCCATATATACTTGACAATTTAAAGAAGTTTTAAGTATTTGAAGATGATAGATATATTTTAGATTTTTTTTTCTAATTCCATTTTTTTAACATGTAGATGATTGATGAGAATGAAATGAGTGATCTGAATGAATAACATTGTGATGATGATGGAGTGTTGAATATTAAATACAATCAAATTAAAAGGGGCATTGCATCACTAGAAATATTATTTTACTTAAACAAACCTATAAACAAACTTGAAACTCCCATTTATTCCATTTATAAATTATGAGTTATTAACATGGGGATGCTTGATCAACCTTAGAACACTAGTATATGAGATTAATGTAGTGATGAAGAGATGGAATGGTTGAAAATAATATTTATCTACTAAAAATATGTCCTTACTTGGATATATATATATATATACACACACATACATACTTACATACATATATATATATATATATATACATACATGCATACATACATACATACATACATACATACATATATATATATATATATATATATATATATATATATATATATATATATACCTAAAGGTGTTTTATCCCAACATCATGACACTTAATATCCCTTTTAATCATGATCAAATACCATTCAAGTAGTGCCAAAGACCAGTCAATCCTATTATTGAGTTGTTTATCCAAAAGGAAGTTCAAAATATATTACCACTGGGCATAATATTTTTAGTGCATCATTTTACCTAGGTGGATAACCTAGAGCAAGTTAGAAATAAGAATGGATAAATTCATATTTGTGTGGATTTTAGGAACTTGAATTAAACTTCAAACAATGATAACTACCCTTTTCCATATCTGGATGAAGTCATTCAACAAGTTAGGGGGTCTGAGATGATGCATTTATTATATGGATTCTCATGTTAAAATCAAATTTTGGTTGACAAAAATGATAGATCTAAGACAACTTTCACTACTAAATGGGGAACATTTACTTATAAAAGCATGCCTTTTGGTTTGATCAATGTTAGCACCACTTTCCAAAGATCGATGGACATTTAATTTTAAGGATTGATTGGTAAGTTCATTGTTGTTTATATGGATGATTTTATAGTGTTTTCTAAATGCATAGCAGACCACTTGAACTACTTACAAAATATTTTTGAATGTTTCCATAAATTTTGTATCCCATTTAATCCCAAAAAAGTGTATTTTCTATGAAACATAATGTAATATTATTGGGAATGTAATCACAAAATAAGGTATTTCAATTGATCTTAATCAAACTAATGTCATTTCTAAAATTAAATTTCCAAATATTAAAAAAGAATTGAAATCTTTTTTTTGTAAGATAAATTTCATTCGTAAGTTCATTTATGGTTTTATAAAAATAGTTAAATCTTTGAATGCTATGTTAAAATAAAGAGCCAAAATATATTAAAACCTTACTTTGAATAAATCATTTCAATAAATCAAGGATGATATAATGCAATCCCATATTTTGGTCAATCCATTTTATGCCAAAGACTTCTACATGTATTCATTTGCCTCTGATCAAACAATTGTAGCATTCCTAATGCATAATTTTAAAGATGGAGAAAATCCTATAGCTTACGTCAGTACCAATTTGAAAGAAGCTAAATTAAATTTTCACTATTAAAGACAAAAAATAAATTTCATGATTATCTTCTACACAACAAGTTCTATGTTATAGTTCTTGATTCTATTGTCAATTTTATGTTAGGATAGAATGAACTTGGAGAAAGAAGAGGATGATGGGTTTCAAAGCTTCAAGAATATGACATGGAAGTTAAGCTTGTAAGGTTAGTTTTAGGTCACAACTTGTTATAGTTGATTAATAAATTTGATCCTAACATTCATATTATTAATCTAAATTAGTTTGAAATCAAGTATAGCCTATGATATGATTTAATTATTCACTACTTTTTATATGGTATGCCACTAGCTAACCTTGATAAGATATAAAAAAGAGAATTTATATTAAAGTCTTATCATTTAATACTTAATAAAGTCATCTTATACCATAAAAATCATGAAGGGGTCTTCCTAAGATGTTTAATAGAAGAAGAAGCACAAGATGTCATGATTTCTTTTCATGACAAACTAGGTAGTGTCCACCCTTCTGGTAAAATGATAAAACACATATTTAGAGATTTCTATTATTGGATAACTTAATTTAAATATGTTAATTTACATGTGAGGTCTTGTCATCCTTGTCAAATCTTCACAAAAAGAGAAACTCATTCTACCTTACCTCTTCAACTAGTGATTAAGGATTGTCCTTTTGCTCAATGGGATCTAGAATTCATTAGAGGTATAAATTCTAATTCTTCAACTAACCATAAATTCATTCTTACATCATATGAATATTACACAAGGTGGGTTGAATAAAAATCAACAAAGAAAAATATTGGTGAAGAAGTGATCAAATTTATTGATAAATAAATTACAACTAGATTTAACACCCTGGTAACACTCATGTGTGATAATGGGTTTGCCTTCTAATAAACTAAATTAGCTAAGTGCATATATTATAATGAAATTACATTGAAGCTATACTCAAAATATTACCCATAGGTTAATGGTTTTGTTGAATCTATAAATAATAATTTGTTTAATGCCATTAGGAAAATAGTAGAAAAGAATCCACACAGTTGGTATTTGTTATTGACATATGCTTTGTGCGTTAATTGAATAAGACATAAGAAGAGTATCAAGATTTCACCTTTTAGGATAATTTATGATATGGATCTAATATTTATAATGGCACTCAATAAACCCATATATTAGTTCATTCATGATTATATGTAATCTAATGAGATAAGTCAATCTAGATTTTTAGATTTGATTCATTTGGAAGACACAAGAGCAGAAGCCTTACATAATTTTAGCACATCCTAGACTGTGATGAAGAGATGGTTTCATAAAATATTTTAGGTTAAGTGTTTTCATATTTTAGACTTAGTTTTATTATAGGATAAATCTCATGAGAATAAGGGTCATCATTCAAAGTTTAATCCTATTTAGAATATTATAAAGTTTCATAGCTACTAGGATGAAATGCATTCAAATAGTAATATATTTAATAAAATAACCTCCCCTTACCAGTCAATGTATAATGTTTGAATCATTATTTCTCAATTATTATATTAAATGACATTTTAGAATGAAGGTTAGGAGGTTAGTGGTATGTACATATTGTATATAATATCATGTTTTATTATATTTAGTTCTATTACATTCTTAATTTAATTTCCTATGTTATTAGATTAGTCCATTACTTTATTAGTCTAATTTGATTTTGGACATTTTGTGTTTGTCTTGCTTGGTTTGTATGTTTTTTATTTTGGTTTCTGATTTTATTATTTCCCCTAGCTTATTTAAGTTGGTTTATTTATTTAGAGCTATTGGTGTCACTCATGTGATTTTCAAGATTGATTAGAGTTGATTATCTATTATATCATGAAATTTAAATATTTAATAAATTAATTCCCTTATCATTATTGTTTTAGATCTTCCCTTATTACAGTGTATTCATGTTTTGGTCTTAGGGAATTAAAATTTGATCCCAATCAGTATTATATGGAAATTAAGTTTAATAAATACATATAATTTTAGACAACAATATATTGAAACAATTTTATTTCTTTACACACACATGGGCTAAGAACTTTAGATGTTGATTAATGTATGAGAATCATTCAGATTTTAGAAATTAAAAGGTAAATAATCATACTTGAATATTTTCACATATTATTGCAATTTTCTTTATACATTTTTATAATTTTGAAGGCCTATGATTCAAAATAGAATATGTGAATTTTAGAAAAAATTAATTTTTTATCTAATATATCAACCTACACTTAATTACACATCTAAATCCAAATAGAAAGATTGAATTGATTTAACTTTGTATTAATATTTATGAATGGTATGAGTCTATCATTATACCTTAGCTTAGTCCCCAACCCTCAAGAATATTTTTGAAAGGAATATATCAAAATAAAATTAAACTTAAAAATAGAAAATCCAAATTCTTTCCTTGAAAGGGTAACCTAGGAAATCTCCATTGTAGGATTTCTAACCTAACTAGCAGTGGAAAAAGGCATTGAGTGGGACTAGAGGTATCTCTATCAGGGTTATAGACACCTGGATGGTAGAAAAGCAATTCTCATGACATCACCCCAAGTCAAATATCCAAATTATTACTTGTCATAAGTTTTAATTATTTTAGATAACTTTAAATTTATTTATGTGAGCTCAAAGGGCTATACAAGAATCAATCACTTTGACACACACTAATGGTCTTAGATAGATATGAAACTTAGTATGTCACATATTGAGATAGACTTTAGTGATTTCATCTTTCTAGTTTTAATTAAGGATCTATCTATAGTTTTGTATTTTTTGTTCAAATTTGATGATTTATGATCTAGGTTTTGAATTTTAGACAACATTCTCCCCATAAAAATCTTCATTTTTTAGGTCCAACACACCCCATACTTAAAATTTTCATATGGGGACCATCTTGTTACAACATACTTATTTTGTTTTTATGTTCTTGCATACTTGCATGATAACATTTATAAATGCCACTCAAATTACTAAGATAAACCTCATTTATTATTCTTTAACTTATATGTCAAGATTAGTTTGATGAAAATGACTTATATTTACTTGACTATTTATTCATAATTATTAATAATTATTTGTCTAGAGTTCAAGCTTAAGAATTGGTCTATTAAGGTTACTTTTGATAAAAATTGTCTTTGATTCATTATTGGTTGTAGGTGTTTCATGTCATTTTAAGATCAAGTTCAAGTGATGCATTATAGGTTTAATTATTATTCCTTCAAAAATCATTACCTTTGAATCCTCAGACATTAGCTTATTTTATTCATTCTCCACTCAAAAGTCTTGTCTTGAAGTATTTGTGCCTTAGTTTTGTTAAACCCTAAATTAGATGTGAATCTTTATATGGGAGATAGGGTTAATAATATATAAATGAATAAGCACAAGGGTGATAAATAAATTTATAGTGATTCAATTAATTTAAAAACTTATATAGAACATATATTGAATTTATTATGATAAGATATGTTAAAAATAGAAAGTAAAACTATGATAGATATTTCAATGATAATGAAAAAAGATACTTAGCTAGTTATAATGTTAATATAGATCTAAATATATAATAAGCAGGAAGTAGATGGAAAGAAAATTTTGTAATAGTTGTCAAATTTTGGATTGCCTTTATAGCCCTCGACACTTGCATCAATTTGAGATGGTTATATTGATTCTAGTGTATAGATTAGATGTAGGTGTTTAATATAGAATAAATATTAAAATAGGAGGCAACCACCTAGATGATTCTGGGTTAATCATCTCCTTCACTCTGGTTCATTTAGATTTAGGTCATGGACTATTACTCCTTGTCAAATGATCAAACCCTAATTTTGCATCTTCATAGTTTTTATGGGAAAAATGGGTTAGTGGGCACATGATTTTGAGTTAATCCAAAGACCCATATATCAATAAGTAATTATTATATAGCCAATACTTTAAATATGGCCTCAAGCTTATGTAGCTCTCCCCTATGTGTTAGATTGTGTGTGAATCATGCAATGTGTGATAAGAAAGTATAATAATGACCTAGTTTATAACTTATAAAATATAGATATTGGGTTTATATTTCATTAATTTAGACCTAAATATATGGTTTTCATATGAATGATATGGAAATAGGATAAAACATGTAATATTTTCTCACTTGAGTGCTTGATTGAGTGTTTTTTGATAAGTTACCCTAGTCTCTTTAGGTATTTTTTAAGAAAGGAATAAATGAATTTTGATATTATATTTTTACAAATCTTATTGGAGAATTTTTTCATTAAATAACTTAGGGTGACCATTAATACATGTTTCATTTTCAAATTAGATTACTTTAGGGCACTGGACACTTGCGTCGATGTAGGCATATAATTGGGACATAAGTGTTCAAGAAGTAAAAACATAATTATAGGTTTAGAAATTGTAGAGGCATAAGATAAATAGGTTTTAAGAATTCTAAGAAAGATAAAATTATTACGTCATCAACATAAGACTGGTCAAACTAAGAGATAGGCCAAGGGGCACAAGAAAAAGTAGATGCGAGACTTGCTAAAGCTAAGAAAGGTCTAAAACTGAGAAGAACAATCAAGATCTAAGTTTTATAAGTGTATAAAAATGAGGTGATATATAATTCATAAATATAATCTAAATTTACCCCCTTTAATATATTAATGAAACCACTAGTTTAAAGGAAAGGAATGCAAACCTAGGTGTGTATAGCATGCCTTGCCTTTGCTTGAGTCCAACTTGAGTGCTTTGCTAATGACTAGCCTACAACCAATAACATGTTAAAATATATAATCAGTGCATATAATTATAAATTGAAATCATTTAAATTATTTAAATATAAAGAGATAAAAGTTTAGGAGTGCATTTGTATATCGGTGCCACCGTATTATGTTTTGATAATTTCATTTAAAAGAGGTCTCATTATGAATCATTGAAATTAATATTAGGATAAATATAAATATATAAATTTCATACATATAAGGAGATAGATATAAAGATAGATATGGGGGCCCATAGCCCATAACTTAGAGAAAAGGTGGATTATCACCTAGTAGTTGAGACTAGCTCAATCGTGTAACCCAATCATACTTATAACTTGGTTAGTGCGAGTGAACCAAATCAACCCACACTATAAAAGTGGTGAGTTTGGATGATATAATTAATTTCAAACTAAAAACTTAGAAATATTGAGTGATTTAATCACCTCAAACATACCAAAATATAAACCAACTACTATAATACATTGGCTCCATATAGTCCATAAAAGTCCAACTTAGTGGGTGGTGACAGTCCCTGAAAGTGTTTTAAATTTAAAATTTATTTGATTTTAAAATATTAAGCACACATTTAAGCACATATTCACCTTAGATATGCCTCATGCTAAGGCTATGTATAACAATGGTACAGATGTATCAAATGATGCCATAAATATGTATTTGAATCATATAACTATGTAATTTGGCCAATTTAAAACTATGAAAGTGTGTATATCATGATTTAAAATCATACCCCCACTATAATATAAAACTAAAAATTGATAAAAATGTGTTAATGTGGAGGGCATGTTTCTAAAACATGCCCCCACTATAATCTGGAGATGTTGAATATTGAGTAAGTGTGGAGAACATGTTTCCAAAACATGACCCCACTGAATATGAGATTGTGAATGTGTGGAATCCATGCCTATATAACCTTCCCCCACTAAATATGAAACTATAAATATGTGGAATCCATGCCTCTATGACATGCTCCCACTGATATGCCCCATTTGAGGTGAGGGAAGAATGAAATTTTAGTTACCTCACCTCAAAAGGATAAGATAACCATATAACTATGAATGAACCATGTAGCATATAGAAGGACATGTCTATGTAAATGTATCATTTAATCACATAGATTGTGATCACATCAATGCCTAATATGCATGATAAATATCATGGAAATTCCTAGATAGTAATAATACAAGATGAAAAACTAATCAAGCACACACATAAGAGCACTCAAAAACAAACCAACAAACAATGGTCTAAGGAGACAGTAAATAAGGGGCATGTTTAAATTCCATACAATATAATGGACATGAATTAATCAAATGTCTATAAATCAATAATTGACATTTTCAAATTTCAACATACAAAAATCAATGACATATTCAAATTTTAAAGAAGTAAACAAAGGCATATGGGCCACAAATAATGGATCATATTCAAATTATCAAAAATAAGACAATAACAAGGAAAGACACTCAAGGAAGTGCATAAATTAAAACACAAGAAACTAACATAAACATATCATAGTATACCATGGATCAAATGTGTTAGCAAAAAATGTTAAGTACATAACATATCAAGTACACTATAGAAGACATAAGCATAGATAAAGGCATGTGTAAGTACATATTATCTCAAACATGATAATGTAAAATTACTTTAAAATTATATAACTTGGAATTATCATGATCATATAGGTGGATACCCTCAAGGTATTGGTGACTTGAGTAGAGGGAAAACACAACATCCAAAAGTGCATAGATCATATATTTGTGTATGATTGTATCACACTCAAATATAATAATGAAGTACATGTGTATGTAAAAGTAACTAATATGATATCCATCAGCATGAAAATAACACATATATCCCAAGAAGCCAATAGTATGTGTAGATGTTGAAAATATTTTTGTATTTTTTTATATTTTTGGTGTTTTTGGAATAGGAAAAGACTAATCAAGGAAGTCATCAACAAAAGTGTGCCTTAATTTGTAAAACAATTCAAGCTTTATTTATATTAATACACTTCCAATTTTTTAATGTTTCTATCTAATTATTTACGTGAAGCCAATGGTGAAGGAAATTAAACATACCCATTATTTTGTATGAAAATCTTTGTATCCATATCAAAAAAAATAATGCACATATTTTTAGTATCTATCTTGGAATTTTAATCGATTAGTCAATGTTATCCAAGTTTTAATTTAAAATATGGTTCATGTTATAATATCTACATGGTCAAAGTTACCATGTGTGGACCAAATGTGATAGGTAATCAAATGTATCCTTAAGATTCTAGCATCAATGGAGAGTATATTAGTTCATCTGTAATATGTCCCAATTATTCATGAAATATGGTTCCATAAGTTGTATCTCACTTGTTCTTATCAAAATAGAGATGGTGGCAATATACCCCATTTATATTAGCAATAATATTTAAATATTCATGTTTTGGATGCTTTGAAAAATAGTTCTCTTCTGAAAGATAGTGTTGAGGTCAACATACCCCCATTTTTGAAAAATAGGGACCCTTGTTTCAAATCTTACAAATTTTTACTAAGGATTGGATTTTCCCCTTGATAAATTTTCCACTAGCATGTTAGCACATTATCTTTATTTTAAGATCATCCACACTAGTGGTTTGTTTGACATGATTACACATGATCCTTATTTTATTCTATCTAATGTTGTTAATGGTTGCTTCTTATGTTTTCAAGCTGCAGGTTCAATGAAGTCCCAATTTTGTGAACATTATTTAGGGTTTTGTACTTTAATGGTAACTTAACCCCATTTATTAAACCTTAGTCTTTAAATCAATTAATTGAATTCATATTTGAATATCTAGGAAACCCTTAGTCTAATTGTTTAGGCTAAATCCTTTTGAATTGAATTCAAATTTAAGTGGAACTTAATTTGTGTGGGAAAATTTAATTATGTCATAGGATTAGTCTAAAGTTTTATCCTAAAGTTCTAATCATGTTTATTAACATGACCAAAAATTTACGGTAAAAAACTTTATCCTAAGTTCTTTATATTTACCTAAAAATCTTAGCCTATTTTATCATTCACCTAGACTAATAAAATGTAGGGGCACTTTATTATGTTTTAAAAACTTAGCTTAAAATTTTTATCCTAAATTTTTAATTGTATTTATTAATAAAATTAAAACCTTAGTATAAAAATTTATCCTACGTTCCTTATATTACCCCTTCCGTAACTTAATTATTTTCATTGCCCACAGGAACAACATGAAGATGATACATGGTAAGATCTTAGAGCTCAATTAAAATATTTATGGTACATGGGTGTTTGCCTAGGTCAAATTGTCAAAGATCAGAGATGGAATACAATAGTGACAAGTGTCACAACCGTACTAGATGGAATAGAGTCAAACAAATCAAGATCAATAGAGCGCATTGAAGCGTATAATAAAGATCTAATAGTATGTGTGGAGTAAGTTTAAATAAAGTAGATCACAATAAATGGTGCATGTTGATCCATGTAAAGAAGATCTAACCAGGCATAGCAAAGTCAATAAGTCAAGCACACTACAAAATAAGTAGAGCAACCAATCATGTTTAACCTCTCAAATTGAGATTAATGGTATGCATTGAAGCATACAATCAAGATATAATTATGTGGAATGAATCTAACTTTTCAAAGAGCCCAAAATGAATGTGGTAGCAACACATTTCATAACTATGGTGAATTAAAATAGAGATCGACCAATAAAATTTAGTATCCCAAATCATGATCAATAGTGAGCAAAGAATTGACAATTCAATAAGCCCATGTCCCATAATAGGATATCACATGGAAAAATGGTCTTAAATAATGGAGTGTGTTCAAAATAAGTGTATAAAATACTTGGATTTGCCACATGGCACTCTGTTAGGCACCCATACCAAAGATCAATAGTCCATAATAAGTCAAAGCTAGAGAACTCAATTAAATATCAATGAAGTGTATTTAATCAAGTTCTAGGATTGTATGAGGTGTTTTCACATGTCCCAAAAAAGAAAAATAGTTACATTTCAAAAATAATGGATAACTTGACATGGTGGAGCCACATAACCAAAACAAGTTATTTCAAAAAAAATAGTGAATCTATAGACATGGAAGGTATAAATAAAGAAATCCAAGAAAAATCTAAGGCACAAAGCTCATAACTTAAACTCAATTGCCACCATTGAAGCTCTATAGAAACCTTAATAAATCCCTAAGTGTATGAAAGCCCTAGTTTGTCCTTGTTTTAATTGTAATCAATCCAAGGAGAATTGAATTATCATCTAGACTAAGATAATTTATTCAAGAGTTGAATTGCATTACACTAGTGAGCAATTTGACAAAATTCATAGTAATGGTGGTTTGAAAGAGTGTTTTGAAGAAAGATATCAAACTATATCTAGAAACAAATGTTGAAGGTCATATTTTCAAGGATACCAAGTTTTAGGCTTTTGCCTTAGACACATGAGATAATGATTGGTCAAAATTATTATGGATGATTGAAAATCAACTAGCCATCACCCAAGAAGAGGAGAGGAACCTCTCAACCAAGAGATGGTATGATGATATAGTTGCAATTCAAATTACCATCCTTCATTATGCAAAAGCAAAGCCTAAGTTACTCCATTGTATTAACATTCTTACTCTTATTTTCAAGGAAACTAAGATAGATAAGGGCATAATAGTTAATGAACACAATCTTAGAAAAGTTACTTATATTTATGTTATTGCATTCGAATAATACTATAAACTACCTAGGCCCCAAATTGACCTAGATTCTATCAATTCTTGGGCCAAAGAAAATAATTTGATGGAAACCCTTGCCATGTGGCTATATTTTGGAAACCAAGTCTTTTCAAAATTTAACAAAAACATTCCTATTATCCATTTCAAACCTAGAATCAGAATGATAATGACTATGTTGAATAGATTATGTGGGGATGCAACCATAACTTATATAAATATAGTCTGGGTGCCCATAGTGTACTTCATGGTTGACAAAGCAATTGTCTTCCCTCTATGTAAGATAATTATCATCTCTTTAAGTAGGTAGATCTTTGTAATTAGGCACAAAAAGAAGACCCATTTTTTCATGATGTCATATCTCCTAGATTCTTTGTGTGTTACTACAAAATCCCCAAACCAAAGGGAATGGTCACCTAGTGGAACACAAACTATTTCATAATATTAATCTAAGCTTCACATCCTAAAATATAGGGATCACATTCAATTTATATGTGACTATTTCTACCCTACCCTGAGTAAAGCCATAAACAACATTTTAATTTCAATAATTAGCCCACGGATCAAAAAATCTATTGAAGTTATGGGTGATATATGGTTATTTTTAGATTTCACTATTATAAGGTTTGAGGGATCACAAAGTTCTCCTCTCAGGCTATATATTCATGTTTTAGACAAGTTAGTTGATCAGGAGGATACATACCAGCTATTCCATGGCATAGATGGTCTCTACTAGATCAAAATAAAATGACTCTTTCAAAACTTCCCAATGATAATTGGAAAGACTAGATTCAATAAGTGGGACAATATTGAAGCTGCATCCAAATAGAGAACATATTTTAACCTAAAGATAGATGAACTTAGACATTAGGATCCTTATGGGAAATTCAAGGAACATTTTAAAAATAAAGGAATTGTCAATGTACCCTATGATCATAAGCTTAGTGTCTTTGATCGTATTTACACAAATTTATCATCTAACTTTGAAGTGACTAGGAGATTGAAGGAACGTAACCTAAGGCTTGAGTCAAGATTAGAAATAAATCAAAAAAATGGATGATATATGGCAATTAGGACCTAGAAAATATCATTTGATTAGTAGTGAATCCTCTAGAATTTCATCAGTTAATGTACAAGTATAAGTTTAAATAGAGCACATGCTTGAGGAGAAAAGGCCACATGAAATAACTTCTAGATTATTAGCTTATGAACCTCCCAAGGTAACATAACAAGAATCACATCAAGAAGAGATTCATATGATAGCTATAGACCCTTAGGAGTTTGTTGAGTATGTATTGAAAATGTTATTTATGACATATGTAGATTTAGATGAGGAGGAGAAGATAAGTGTTGAGGAAACTAAGGATGACAAAGGGAAATCTTTGGACTTAGTATCTATTAACACCCCCAAGAGGAAATTAGAGACCGAGTTGGCCATTGTCCCTAAAGTAAAAAGATCTTAAGTGACTTTCACCACTCCCCTAAGTGAAGTCAACTTATTTAGTGAAGAAAATATATTATATGGTCCACCAATCCCAAAATGGTTCTTGTATGAACATATATTGTAGAAATTTCCCACTATACATCTCCCTTGGGCTTTAATGAAAACCATTAATATTCATGTGGATGAAGAAATGAAGCCCTAGATAGTTGATTTGTAAAATTAATAGGCTAAAAGATTAGCTATACCAAGTGGTTCAATAGCTCCATCAAAAATGGAGGTTCCAACCCCATAAGTGACTCAATCTAGAGTTGGATTCAAATTTGACCCAAAGACTATTAGATTACTAAGGGTAACTGAGAAAAATATTAGGGTAGGTGGTGAAGAGATCACCTATTAAATGGTAGAGCCATTGACTAGTTTGACACAAAAAGAAACATAGAACCTAGGGAAGATCCAATATTTGAAGAGGATCCTTTGGACTTAGACCAAGCATAGACAAAGTAGCTATCAAGGGAATGAATCAAAAAAAGAAGAACTTGGAAGAGCAGTCCATCTTGTCTATTATAGAAGCTATGATAAATATGTTTGAAGATACTTTATATAATATGTTCAAATCCTTGAAATAAATGATGTTTAGATAGGATGTAGTGAGTAAATAAGATATTGTGGCTAAGAACTAATTAGCTTAGTGGCAAGATTCATACAACAAAGTGAAGTACTTAGTCACCATTTTGATAGAAGATTAGATTTCTAATCTCAAGACATTCATCCTAGCCCACTTTAACATGTCTATGGTTGTATTGAAAAAAAATATCAAGAGCTTGACCAAATGGACCAAGATATTGGAAGGATTCTTTGAGTATGGAAAAAAATTAGAGACCATAATGAGGGATATATTATAGAGCATGATCATAGACCCAACTACACTCAGCCATATTGGTCTAATCACTGATGAAGAATTCAAGATTAGAGATACTCAAGTTATGTATGAAGTAAAGAATCAAAGCTGAGGAAGAATAGATGTTGACAAAAGTAGGATCTTGGACATGATCCTAAATGTAAAGGAAAAGATTGGTGAAGCCAAGAGCATCAAAGGATCACTAGGCAGAGATGATAAGGACTTCAAATACCTAGTATATCAAGAAGATGAGATATTCATAGAACCTATAATCAACCTCAATTTCATTTATGGACAACATGATAAGGCAATTAAGATCCTACAAGATAAATAGAAGGTTACAACCACAGGGGAACCCCAAAGCCGAATTAGTTGACTTAAGTATACTATTTGTAAATTGGCATGTATAACATTTTGATAAGAAAATATTCTTTTTATAAAGGCATGTGTAACTTGTAAATCACATCACCTATAGGTCAGTCCATCAAGGGATGTCATAATTATAGAACATTGTAGAAAGGACACCTATCTATGACACTTTTACAATTGTAATTTGACATGACTGACCAACATACCTCCTTAATTTTATATATAAGGGGTACTTTCAATTGTAAAAGCGAGGAAGTTTTGAACAAGAAAAATTTGTGAAAAAATTGGAGAAATCAATGCAAGTATAGAATTCTAAAAAATTTACCTCATTTCTTTGTGTGACTATTATTATGGTTGTTCTCTCACTTGTCTATTCTAATATTTAGATTTGAATGGTTATTATGAATTCT
Organism: Torreya grandis; assembly: GCA_037957365.1. Classification (NCBI taxonomy): domain Eukaryota; kingdom Viridiplantae; phylum Streptophyta; class Pinopsida; order Cupressales; family Taxaceae; genus Torreya; species Torreya grandis. The sequence continues at coordinate 1,851,012 of JARHVA010000826.1, forward strand.
TGATGTGCACCTTTTAAATGTAGAGTTGTCAATTTGTGCTAATGCTAGATTGATTGAAGTATCTTTGATTCATTTTGTTTCCTTTGCTTTGTTTGTAGATGTACTTATGTTATTTTATTATAGGAGTAAATATTTAAAGTGAATCTAGTTTTTATTTTCATTATTTATACATTTCATATATGTTTGCTTGATGTGTGATAGGATTTAAGCTTAAGCTATTTCATGTCATATATTGATTTTAAGTGCATATTTAGATGAAATTTGAACTTTGGCATCATGTCTATAATGAAGATCAACAATTTATTTATTCTTTGCCTTACTCTTCCTTTCTCTTATTTTTTGATCAACTCACTTTAGATTATTTTCTATTGTAAATATACATTTTATCTTAGATTTTATATCTTAGCTTTGATCATAATTCACTTCATTTAGTCTAGATTGATTTCATTTTCACAAGTTAGATATTAGGCCATGGTTGCTCCCAAAAACCAAACATTATAATTCAATTCACATAGTCTAAATCAAGATTACCTCTCCTTTCATTAGAAGTTCATAAGAAAGCAAGATCAGATAAAGGTAAGTGAAGGATTTCTAAATCCTAACCTACTTCACCTATTCATGGTGCCCTTGTGTTCAATACTTATCAAGGTATGGCTTGGTTAGGTGGATAATTCATCAATGTGTCTGGTTAGGTACATGATCTACCTAGGAACCCTAAGAAATATTTACCATATTTTAATCCTAATGGTGTTGTCATAGCTGAAGAACATATTACAAGTTTCAAATTTGATTTAAGGTTATTGAATGTAGTTAATCAAGATGTTTCATGTAGATTATTTCCATTTACTTTCAAATATGTTGCATATGAGTGGTTTCTCAACCTTCTTAAGAATTATAACACTATTTGTAATGATTTTATTATAATTTTCATTGATCAATTTGGTAAGATCATCAATCCTTGCATTATTTATCAACAATTCACCACTGTTAAAAGAGATTCAAGTGAGACCATTAGAGTATTTAACTCTAGATTCCAAAAGATGTTTAGTAGAACCATAGCTCATTATAGATATGATGATGCTTTGGATTTATAAATTTAAAAGGATAATTTATATCCCAAGACTTATATGTTTTTTAAAAGGTCTAATGGAGTTATAAATACATTAGCCTTGGCCTATGCTGAAGCTGTAACAATCAATGATCAAATACAGCCTCAAGGTCAACTAGCATATGCCATTCCCAATGTTCATCCTAATTTCCCTACACTAAATGTCAATACAAATTAAAATCAAAATGTTCTTACTTTAAATTAAACACCAAGGTTGAATCAATTACCCTTAATCCATGCTCATCTTGGCCAAAACCTAGGATTCTTGAATAACACTACAAATGGATTTCATCCACAAGATCAGAGAACTTTGGTGCCAACATCTGGTAATAATACTCAAGTTCATAAATCTAAGGCACAAAAGAATGAGAATGAATCCATACTCAAGATGGTTCAAAATATAATCACTACCTTCCTTCAGTTACAAAAGCAAGTAGGCAATATTGGGGAGAACTCCATTAGAAATTATGCTTATCAAAGGTTCAGTAGACCTAAAAATAGGTTTCATAATAGAAATAATAATAATAAAAATGAATTATCATCAAGTAAGATAAATCATAAGATTAATATTTGTGATGTATCTCTAACTGAATATTGTAGAGTTCATAATACTTCAAAGCATGGTGAGTTAAATTGTATTGAATTCTATAATGCTTTTGAATTATTTCAAGATGAATTAGATACACTTGAGTGTGGACCTAACAAAGATAATTCTATAGGTACAACTAGTTATTCAAATTCATCTAAATCTACTGATACAACCCTAATGGTGGAAACTTTTAATTTTTCATTCCAAGAGGAGAATGAGACTGAGGAGACTCCTAAATAGGTGTATGCCTTTCAACAATACCTAAATAATACTTATTATCTAAGGAATAGGGAGTAGAAGAAACCTTTGATAATTTAAATTCCACCAAATTTCTTGGACACCCCTCCAAATCCTACAGTTGAAAACAATCCAGAGCCTCTAAGGGGAAGTAATTCTAAACACAATGTTGATTCATCTAGTATTTTTACTAAAGGTGGATATAATATAGTTGATGACATGAAAAAGATTAAGGCTAATATCAGTTTACATGAGTTGACTCAAATTACTAAGAATAGAGACTTTGACACTTGAATATTTATCTAAGAATCCTAGTAAATCACCAAAAACTAAAAATGCCAATGTTGTTATGTACAAGAACAAGGTAGGCATTCCACCTTTCTTGTTAATAGTAAATATATTTATTAATAATTTGTATAATTGTTTGCTAGACTCAGGATATTTTGCCAATATCATGCCTAAAGTTATTTTTGAACATCTTGGTTTAACTCCAATTAAATATAATAGGGTTGTTACTCAATTAGATAAATCTAGGGTGAAATTAATTAGAGAATTTTTGAATGTTCATATGCAGCTTGATACTAATCCAAGGATACAATAGTTTATAGACATATAAGTGGTGGATATCCCTAATGTTTATGGGATGATACTAAACAAGGATTGGACCAAATCCTTAAATGGTTACATGTCCACCAACTATTCACACATATGGTTTCCATGGAAAGGAGTTTCAAATTAGATTTGTATTGAAAGAGAACATAAGATGAAACATATGATCATAAAGTAAAATGTTGTAAATGAAGAGGTTAAATTGGTCAATTACTAGTTAGGATTTTACACTCTTTACACCTATAAGGTATGTGGCTCTAAAAATACTCATGTTATGCCTAAAATATAGAAATTATATTTTGATGGTGTTAGATGTAAATCTAGTTTTGGAGTAGTATTTTTTCTAATTAATCCCATTGGGAAAAAATTTAGTACTTCTTACAAACTTCAGTTTTCATGAACTAACAACTTGGCATAGTATAAATTTTTAATCTTAGGATTTCAATTTTCCATCAAGTGTAAGGTCAAATAACTACTAGTATATGGTGACTCTGAGCTAGTAGTTAATCAAGCTAGAAGCAAAGACTAGTGAAAATTATCTTACCTTAAGAAATATAGGTTTAGAGTTTAGGAATTGATAGATTACTTTAATGCTTTTGATATTGTCTCAATTCTTAGAGAAGAGAACAATCTTTCTGATGAGCTAGCCTCAGTTGCAGCCTATATTATGCCTAATCAAGACTCTAAACTAGGAAACCTTACTATTGAGTTAGTTTTATGTCCCTCAATCCCTAATAATATTAACCATTTGCAAGTATCCAGTGATGACCAATATATTTTAGAGTTCATGAATAGTTTATAATTATTTGAGTCCCACATCATTGATGAGGCCAAAGAAAATGCTCTTGATGAAGGCAACATTGATGATAGAATTATGCAACTAAGTGATAATAAAAATTATCAAAGGCATGATTGCCTTAGAAAAATTATTTGACATAGATAAAATAGTTAAAATTTTCAAAGTTATCAAGGTAAATGGGAAGGATTATGATACATTTGACCTAAGAATACAACGTCAACCCTAGCTAGTCAATATTGGTAAAACCTCCACTAATGAAGAGTTAAGAAAAGCTAAATATTTGTTGGCCAAGTATAGATATATTATAAAATGGTCTTATGAGGACTTAAATATCTTTGATCCTAGATTCGTTACTCATACCATACCACAAATAAGTCTACAAGCCTTTTAGGCAAAAGTAAAGACTAGTTAACCCTATGTTGGAACCCCTGATATACAAGGAGGTCAAGAAGCTATTAGATGCAAAGATAGTTTTTCTCATTAGAAACTCCACTTAGGTAACTAACTTATTACTAATTAGGAAGAAGAATGGGGAAATTAAATTGTGTGTATACTTTAGAAATCTGAATAGAGCTTCTGAAAAGGACAATTATCCTTTACCTTCACTTGACCAAGTCATTCAAATTATTAGTGGTTCTACAATGATGCCTTTTCTTGATGGTTTTTTAGGATATAACCAAGTGATTGTGAACAAGGAAGATAGATTAAATAGTACATTCACAACTAAGTGGGGCACTTTTTCCTATAAAAATATGCCATTCGGGCTAATAAATTTAGGTGCAACTTTTTAGAGAGCTATGGACCATGCTTTCTAAGGTCTCATGGATAAGTACATTATCATTTATATGGATGACATAATTACATTTTCTAAGAATAGAGAGGATCATATCATGCACTTGTAATATGTATTTGAATGATGTAGTATGTATGGAATTTATCTCAATCCTAAGAAAAGTATTTTGTGTGTCACTAAGGGAAAACTATTAGGACATGTTATAACTAAAGAGGGGATTTCTATTGATCTGGGAGAATTCATAAAAGTGAACAAATTATATGGTCTAAAATTTTCCATAAAACATCTTCACAATGAATATCTTGTCAATATCTTTTTAAAGCATTTTGTGTTTTGAAAAATGGACTCCGTATGTAGAAGTTATGTCTATTGAAGTTTTCAAGCAATAAAAAAAAAATGTAGGTATGGTGACTATACATGCATGTGGTCCAATATATTCTTAACATGTGGACCAATGAAATCCTCACATTTGGAGTGTCTACAATATCTCTAAAATATTCTCCAAGATTTTAGACAAATCCCACTTCTTAAGGCTTAAAAAATGGGATTAACTCCATGAATATCTCTTTCCCCACAAATGTGGGATATTTATCATAGAAATTGAGATATCTCCCATATAAATGCATGGGAGGTTTGTCCAAAGAGCAAGATATGAAGGGTGGTTTCACCCATTGACCCTCATTGACTTACCATGACCCATTTTAGGAGATAAAGCTAAGAAGCTTAAATAAAGTCTTGTATATGGGGATGGATAATGAAGAAAACCATAATTGGTGGGTTTTGAAAAACTATATAAACCCATGAACCTCATTTGTAAATTCATTTCAAGATAACTCCAAGATTAATCCAAGATCTCACTTACATTGCAAGTATTTGATAAGCAAGCTCTCACTTGCATTACAACTCTTCAATTCTAAGGTTTTAGATCCAAGCATCCATCTAGGAGGAGAAAAGGTTTTTATTAAGAGCTCTTCAAAAGAAATTGGTGAGAGATCTATTTGTAATAGAGAGTAAAAAAATAAAGCTTGAAGCTTAGCCCTTTGCATAATAAGCAAGTTTATATATATTCACTACTAGATTAGCAATTACAAGCCTAAATTTATTACATAAACCTCTTTTGGTAGAGACATTACATCAGACTTGTGAAAGAGCTAGAGATAGAGCCAAGAACTAGAGCTAGAGCCAGTAGCCAGAGCTAGTATCCAGAGCCAAGAGCCAAATTTAGTAGCCAAAGCTAGTAGTCAGAGCCAAAGCCAAAGCCAAAACTATTTGCAAGAGCTAGAGAAAATGGACATAGAAACATTTATTTATAGATCAATAACCCATAATAGGGATAAATAAAGTAAAAAGTGATTTTTTTATCAATAATCAATTGATTCTACCTTTAAACAAGACCCAGAGATGTAGCCTAGATCGAGTGAACTATATTATCAACCCTAGTTTGTCTATTGTCTTTGTGGCTCATGATTTTGGTTTATTATCAATTTTTTAAAGTTGATTTTTAATTATTATGCCAATTTCAAGTTAATTAATGAGAAATTGAGAATTTATAAAGCATCCACAAAAATAGAGTACTTGGTGTAGTTTTGGACACTACATGTTTACAGATCAAGTTTGGTATCAGAGCAGTTAGAATGTTGGACTTTATTTTGATTTCATGATATACTCTTGAATAGAGTTTTGAAATTGGTTTTAGTATTCTATTCCATTGGGTTATTTGTAGACTTATTAGCTTGTTTTGATCTTCCATTTGTAGTTTACAATTGTGTTGGAAGTATAGGTTGTTTGCAAGAAACCAAGGGGAAATCCTTGAAGAGAGAGAGGCTGAAAGAGATGGAAAGTATCAACAAGAAAATTCATGAAGAGAATGCTTTCCTAAGATGCAATCACTATTCCCTTAAATAATAAATTACATGTTTGAGATCCTAGCTCAAATCCAAGGATGAACTCTTGATCAAATTTTAGTATGGTGAGTCGAAGAAGGATTTACATTCCACTTTAGATGCAAAAACCATGACTGATGAGTGCACTATAATTTATTCACCATGTAATTCTTCTTCCTCCCATTTGAATTCAGATTTAGGTAATGATGCTTTTAGTTCATTTGAAAAACACACTAAAGGCATTAGATCTCGATTACTATTTAAAATGGGATATGATGGAAAAGGCCTTGGTAAGAATGGCCAAGGTTTGATTATCCCAATATAGATAGAGGATTTGCCTCATTTTGTAGGTTTGGGTTATGATAGTACAAATGTGGAAACTAGAGAGAGTTATAGAACTACTAAAGGAGGACAAACATCCAATAGCCAAGTGTTCATGCCACTAGCTTTGCAAAATTCTTCCATGCAAAGGAATGTGACACAATCACAGGGTGATGAAAAAGTGTGTAAGAAATCAGAGAAAAGAGTTAATTCAATACCACCTCATCATACTTACACAAATCATAACACTAAACATAATGATAATTATAAAACTTTTGATGTTTTCTTTCAGTTTAAACAATATGGCTATGGCATATAGAAAATATGGAATGCTTTCCCATGTATTTTTTATGGGTTAAGTAATCATTATGTGACTAATTTTTGGAAGAGGAAATATTTTATGAAGAATTTGTTGCATTTTATGAAAAACAAGGTAGGTGCTAAAGATCAATCTCATAATCCAAAAGTGAGAAAAGACAAATATGTTTCCTCATCCAAAAAAAATAAAAAATAAACTATTGCACTCATTATCATATGAATGGGCACATGGTTTAAACTTGTTAGAAAATTCATCCCTCACGTCATCCTAAATATGGTAAGAAGAAGATGGTTTATGCTCCTATTGTTAATTCATAGGTAGCTCATGAATAAGCCCACCTATCCAAAGAATATTCCATAAAGAGGGAGCATCCATTAGATTAGATCAGTAAGAAATGGATAGAATTTTTGAAACATGCTTAATAACACTTTAAATTCACTTATTCGGTTTCTATTTTTGATAAACATTAAGGAAACTAACCATTTAAATGAGCAAGTGTGGAGGAAAATCACTCATTGAGACTGAATATGGAGTAACCATCTAATTTGAAAATCATGCATGAGCAACCCAACATAAGATATTTGGAGTAGGATAGTAGTAGACGTGTTGATAGGCATCATTAGCATGCCCATGAGTTGAGGTGTGCTTACAATAGGGAGACAAAGTGGAATCAACATGAAATGTGTTTTCATGGTGAGTAACACTTAATTAAATCATTGTTGTTTATGGATGTATGTGGCCATCCATTTTTAAAGTGTGTTCTTTCAATGTATGTATATAATAATTGTATCCACATTTGTAAAATACCCAAATTGGGCAAATTTTGTAATTATTAAAACATGTATGTTACATATAAGACCCTAAGAAGGGAAATGTTTATAACACATATGTGTTGCATGTAAGACCCCAAGAAAGGTAATACATCAGTTGTATCTGAGACGCCAAGAAGGAAAAATGTAAAAATTATGACCTATTATAATATCACTTAACATGCAACATAGTTTTCTATCCTTGTGTTAATATTGAATAACAAGAAGACTATAAAAATTGGCCTCTAAAGGATAAATACATCTAGGAAAAGCATAAATAGAAGCTATAAGGGTGAAAAAGTGATATATTCACTTATTTTTGAGAAGAAGTAGACTTTTGGTGGACCAAAAGTTCTTCAGTGGAGAGGTGTGACCCAGGAGGATTTCTAAAAGTGACCAAACTATATGGTCTCAAATTTTCCCTAACTTATCTTCACAGTGAATATCTCATCAAGATATTTCTAACACATTTTATGGTTTGAAAAATAGATCTCATATGCAGAAGTTATGACATGTTGAAGTTTTTAGGTAACAAGGAAAAAATGTGTAGGTATGATGACTAGACATGTACATGGTCCAATATATTATTGACACATGTATCAATAAAATCCTCACATTTTGAGTGTTCACAATAGCTCCAAAATATTCTCCAAGATTTTAGATAAATCCCACTTCTTAAGGCTTGATAAATGGGATTAACTCCATGAATATCTCTTTCCCCACAAATGTGGGATATTTCTCACAGAAATTGAGATATCTCCCATATAAATGCATGGGAGGTTTATCCAAAGAGAAATATATGAAGGGTGGTTCAACCCATTGACCCTCATCAGCTTTTCATGCCCTATTTTGGGAGATAAGGCTAAGAATCTTAAATTAAGGCTTGGATATGGGGATGGATAATGAAGAAATCCATAATTGGTGGGTTTTGAAAAACTATATAAACCCATAAACCTCATTTTTAAATTCATTCCAATGGAATTCCAAGAGCACCCCAAGCTCTCACTTACATTTCAAGTATTTGATAAGAAAGATATCACTTGCATTACAACTCTTCCATTCCAAGGTTTTAGAGCCAAGCGTCCATCCAAGAGGAGAAAGGGTTTTGATTGAGAGATATTTATAAGAAATTGGTGAGAGCTTTATTTGTAATAGAGAGTAAAAAAAATCTTGAAGCTTAGCCCTTTGCATAGTAAGCAAGTTTATATGTCTTCACTATTGGAGTAGCAATTAATGGCCTAAATTTATTGCATATACCTCTTTTGGTTGAGATATTACCTCAAAATTTTGAAAGAGCTAGAGCTAGAGCCAAGAGATAGAGCCAGTAGCTAGAGATAGAACTAGAGCTAGTATCTAGAGTTAGAGCTAGTTGCCAGAACTAGAGATAATGGACATCAAAACATTTATTTACATATCGAGAACACTTACTAGGGATAATTGATGTACAAATTTATTTTTAAATTAATAATTGATCGAGTCCACCTTTATGCAGAACCCATAGATGTAGCCTAGATCAGGTGAACTCGGTTATCAACCTCAGTTTGTATATTATCTTTGTGGCTCATGATTTTGGTTTATTATTAATTTTTTAATGTTGTTTTTTAATTATTATGCCAATTTCAAGTTAATTAATGAGAAATTAATAATTTATAAAGCATCCATAAAAATAGATAAATTTGTGTAGTTTTATATAATGCTTATTTATGGATCATCTATAGACCTTGGTAGAGTAGATGCCATATCCAAGATAGAACCCCCTAATAGTAGAAAAAATTGAAATATTTATTTATGAAAATACACTTTGTGAGAAATTTTATTTCTAGTATTGTAGAAATTATGAGACCATTAATGACATGTTGAATAAGGATGCCAAGATTACATGGAATGAAGAATCCAAAAAATCCTTTAAGGACATAAGAAATGCAATAGTGTAGGCACCAATTTGAATAAGTCCTAATTTCTCAAAAGACTTTTATCTTTATTCATTTTCTTTTAATCATACAATATTTATTGTCCTAACTCAAAAAATAGATGGATGTGATCATCCTATTGCATTCATGTGTAGTGATTTTTAAAATTCTGAGTTAAACTATTCCCTAATTGATAAGCATACATGTGTTTTAGTTAAGGTAGTTAAGAAATTTAGACACTATATTCTTAGAAATAAGGTGCATGTAATTCTACCAGACCCTACCACTAATCTCATGATTAGCCAATGTGAATTAGGAGAAATAAGAGGTAAATGGATGTATGTACTTCAAGAATATGATTTATAAATTAAGACTACCAAACTAGTAAGGTGTCAAGGATCAATCCAATTAATTGCTAATACCAACCCTAAATTAAGTGTCATAAAAGTAGAGAAATATATTTTTCAACCCAATGATTAGTATGATTTAATTATTCATTTGTTAATCAATGACACTTGTCCTTAAAGTTTGAGTAAAGATCAAAAGAGAGCTCTAAGGCTCAAGGCATCACATTTCTTGATCAAAGATGGAGCACTATTTAAGAAGAACTATGAAGGAATATACCTAAGATGTGTTTCCAAAGAGGAAGCAGTTGAGATCTAAAATAATTTTCATGAAAATATTGGAATTGGACACCCATATAGAAAGACAACAGCTCATAATAGCTTTAGGGCTGGTTATTATTTGCCTATAATCTTCAAAGATGCTCACAAACATGTGAGAGAATGTCATCAATTCTAAATATTCAACATTGAAAAGCCAAAAGTATCCATGCCACTGAAGCCATTTATGATTGATAAACCTTTTATTTAGTGGGGATTAGATTTTATGGGGGTCATCAACCCTAATTCTTTAGAAGGACATAAATATGTTCTCACCACTATTTATTACTACACCAGATGGATAGAAGTAGTGGTAACAAAGCAATATAGGATAAAAAATGTGATAAAGTTCTTGGAAGAGAACATATGTACAAGATTTGGAATACTAGTATCTCTAGTTTATGATAATGGACCTGACTTTATATCTATTGAGATGACTAAGTAGGCATATGATAATAACATTATTCTCAATTTTTCATCAAACCATTATTCTCAAGGTAATGGTGTCTCTGAATCAACAAAACACAAATTTGATGAAAGCCATCAGGAAGTCTACTGCTGACAAACTAAAAACATGGCATAATTTGCTCAAGTGTGTTATTTGGGTAGACAAAACTAGATTCAAGCAAGCTCTGAAGGCATCACCATTTTTGGTTGTATATGGTCAAGAACATGTATTTATAATCACCCTCAAGCTTCCAACCTATAAGTTCATGTAAGAGTACATGGAAGAAGATCAATAATTTACAAGTTTGAGGTTACTTGACATTATTCAAATTAAGGATGCATGAGAAGAGGCTTTTGCCAATTTTATCAGACACTAAATCACAATGAAGAGATTTTTTAACAAATGTTCCAAAATTAAGGTGTTTGGGAAAGGAGACCTAGTTCTTCTTTGGGACAAAACATCTAAACCTAAGGGAAAACATGGAAAATTCAAACCTTTATGGATTGGTCCCTATTATATTACTGAGATACTAGGAGACCACCTTCAATCTCAAGGACTTATAAGGAACTGAGTTCAATTTGCCAACAAATGGGTAATATCTCAAGAATTACTTCTCCACTACCCCACCTAAAGGCTACATGGAGTAACTTGTAAGACTATTTAGATTTAGTATAGGTAGGCTCAAATTAGGTTTCTTTATTATTATTATTATTATTATTATTATTATTATTATTATTATTATTATTATTATTATTATTATTATTATTATTAAATAGTGCATGTAAATATTTGATTTCTTGCTTGTTTATCTTCTTGTTTTGTGTTTCTTTCTTTTGTTTTGTTCCCTGATTTCAATAAGTCTCTTCAAGATGATCCTCAATATCCAATGCATATATTTGATCAAAACAAATCAGGAATGCAGGTATGACTCTTAGCCATTAGTTGACCATGGATTCTATAATTATGAGCTTGATGTTATAGTTTGGGGAAAATGGTAAAAATTGGTATCTACATCAATTGTTCCATAAAATATTAAGCATTATTCTAATCTAAATTTGGTTCTAATGAGGATTTCACATGTTGAGTGAAAGTTTGAATTATTGGGACAAAGTCATGTTAACACTTAAATAACATTATTACCTAGGAAGAAGTTTAAAACCAAGGATGATTATCTAAAGATCAAACATTTGACAAAATCCCAAAACTTGGATAAATTTTGGTTCCTAACCTTTGTTGGAAATCTAAATATATCTAAAAAATAAAAAATAAGAGCTTTATTAAAATTCCAAAAGCTTTCTAATCAAAGGTGATTTGGGTAACCTCCATTGGGGATATGGATGTCTAGCTAGCAGTGAAGCAAGGACTAGAGTGGAGCTAAAGGTATCTCTATCAAGGCTATGGACACCTGGGTGGTAGTAGAGAAATTCCCAAGCCTTCCCTATTTATAAAGCATGATTCATAATGAACATATAAATATGCTAAAATTAAATATTAATGATCAATGTCATGAAATATGGAAGTCATTCTCTAAATCCTATGGTAATTAGTTAAAGAATCAAAATCACACACACAACATGACTATGTTTTAATGTTTGAGCCTAATTCTGCATTGTAAGACTTGTTTTGATCATGAGTTGGTCTTAATGATGGTACCTCATCATATGGAATGAGTAGTATAGTTATCGATTCAAATTAGAGTATCTGATATCTAACATTTGGCAATGTTTCCCCCATAATTTGTCATTTTTTGAGGTCAACATAACCCCATTTTTGAAAAATAGGGACCCTTATTTCAAATATTGAAAATTTGTACTACAAATTGGATTTTCCCCTTGATCAAATTCCACTAGCATGTTAGCAAATTATTTTTATTTGAATATCATCCACACCAATGGTTTGTTTGACATGATTACACATTATCCTTGTCTTACTCCATCTAATGTTTCTAATCATTACTTCTTGTGTTTCCAAGTTGTAGGTTCAATGAAGTCCCAATTGTGTGAAACACTGTTTAAGGTTTTGTACTTTAATGTTAACTTGACCCCATTTATTAAACCTTGGTATTGAAATAAATTAATTGAATTCATATTTGAATATCCAAGAAACCCTTAGTCTAATTATTTAGCCTAATCCCTTATGAATTGAATTCAAATTTACGTGGGACTTTTTGTGTGGGAACATTTAATTATGTCATAGGCTTAGTCTAAAGTTTTATCCTAAGGTTCTAATCATGTTTATTAACATGACCAAAACCTTATGCTAAAAAAAATTGTCCTAAATTCTCTATATTTCCTAAAACCCCCTAGCCTATTTTATCATTCACCTAGTCTAATTAAACGTGGGGCACTTTATTATGTTTTAAAAACTTAGCTTAAAAGTTTTATCCTAAATTTTTAATAGTATTTATTAATATAATTAAAACCTTATTCCAAAACTTTATCTTAAGCTCCTTATATTACCTAAGCCCTAACTTAATTATTTTTATTACCCATAAAATCAATGCAAAGATGACACATGGCAAGATCTTGAAGCTCAAGTAAAAAATTGATGGTATACAGACATCTACTTGGGTTAAATTGCCAAATTTTATAGCTGGAACATGGCAATGACAAGTGTCAAAAATGTAGTATATGTAATAGATTCAAATAAATCAAGATCAATGGAGTGTGTTGAAGCATAAAATAAAGATATAATAGTACATGTGGAACAAGTTTAACAAATAAGTAGATCATAATCATCAGTGTGCATTGATCCATGTAAAGTAGATCTAATGGTGCATAGAAAATTTAATAAGTCAAGTAAATTATAAAGGAAGTAGAGCAACCAATCACATTAACATGATTGATATCAATGGTTTGCATTAAAGTGTACAATAAAGATCCAATGATGCAAAATGAAGCTGACTTTTCAAAGAGCCCAAAATGAATGCGGTAGAGACACATGTCACAACCATGGTGAATCAAAATAGAGATTGAAAAATGGGATTTAATCTCCCAAATCATGATTAATGGCAAGTGAAGAGTTGATAATTTAATGAGACCAAGTCCAATAAGAGGCTACCACATGGTGTAATGGTGTTAAATGATGGAGTGTGTTCACAACAAATGCAAAAAAGCCAATGGAGAAGCCACATGGTACCCTCTCAAGTACCAATACCAAATATCAATGGTCCATGATAATTCAAAGCTAGAGGACTCATTTAAAGATCAATGAAGCATATTTAATCAATTTTTAGGATTGCATGAGGTGTTGATATGTAACCCAAGAAATACAAATGGTCACATTTTAAAACTAATGGATAACTTGACACGGTGGAGCCACATAAGTAAGATAAGTTAGTTTAAAAGATTTAGTGAACCCATAGACACATAAGGTTTAAATGAAGCAATCCAATAAAAATATAAGGCATGAAACTCATAACTCAAACTCAATTTCCACCATTGAAGCTCTATAGAAACCTTAAATAAATCCCTAAGTGTATGAAATCCCTAGTTTGTCCCTATTGTCATTGTAATCGAGCCAAGGAGAATTGAATTATCATCTACACTAAGATAATTGAATCAAGAGTTGAATTTTAATCTACTAGTGAGCAATTTGAAAAAAATCATAGCAATGGTAGCTCAAAAGAGAGTTTCAAAGGAATATGTCAAACTGTATCTAACAATAGATGTTGAAGACTATATTTTCAAGGATACTATGTTTGATGCTTCTACCTTGAACACATGAGATAATAGTTGGTCAAAATTATTTTAGATGATCAAAAATCAACTATCCATCACCTGAGAAGAGGAGAAGAACCTCTCAGCCAAGAGACTATATGATGATATAATTACAATTCAAATAACCAGCCTTTATTATGTGATAGTAAAGCATGGGGTACTCTAATGTATTGACATTATTGCTCCTATTATCAAGGAAACTAAGATAGATAAGGGCATGATAGATAATGAACACAATCTAAGAAAATTTATTTATATTTATGCTATTACATTAAAGTCATACTACAAACTACCCAAGCCCCAAATTGACCTAGCTTCTATCAATTCCTGGGCCAAAGAGAACAATTTGATGGACACCCTTACCATATGGATAGATTTTGGAAACCAAGTATTTTCATACTTTAACAAAAGCATTCCTATTAGCCAATTCAAACTTGGAATCAAAATGATAATGACTATGTTGAAATGATTATGTGGGGATGTAACTATAACTTATATAAATCCAGTCTAGTTCCCATAGTTTACTTCATAATTGAAAAAATAATTGTCCCCCCTTTAGGTGAGATAATTAGCATCTCTTTCAGTAGGCAGATATTTGTAAATAGGCATAAAGAAGAGCTAGTTTTTCATGATGGCATATCTCCTAGATGCTTTATATGCTACTACAAAAATCCCAAACCAAAGGGAATAGTCACCTAATGGAACATAAACTATTTTAGATATTATTCTAAGCTTCACATCTTCAAATATAGGGATCACATTTGATTTATATATCACTATGTCTACCTTGCCCTAAGTGAAGCCATAACCAGCATTCTAATGTCAAGAATTATCCCATTGATCATAAAATCTATTAAATCTATGGGTGATATATGGCTATATCTAGACTGCACTATTATAAGGGTTGAAGGAACACAAAGTTCTCTCAGGCTACCTTTTCATGTTCCAGAAAAGCTAGCTAAGCAAGAGGTTGATACCATATATTCCATGGCATAGATGGTCTTTGCAATATTAAAATAAAAGGACTCATTCACAACTTCCCAATTATAATTGCAAATATTGTATTCAAATAGTGAGATAATATTGAAGTTGCATCCAAACATAGAACATCTTTTAACTTGTAGATAGACAAACTCAGACATTGAGATCCTTAAGGGAAAGTTAAGGAACACTTGAAAAACAAAGGAATTCTCAATGTGCCCTATGATCATGAGATCGATGTCTTTGACCCTATTTACACCAAGGTATCATCCTACTTTTAAGTGACCAAGAGATTGAAGGAACACAACTTAAGGCTTGAGTCAATATTAGAAAGAAATAAAAAAATGGATGATATATGGCAATTGAGACCTAAAAAATATCATTTGATCAGTAGTGAATCTTCTAAACCTCCATTAGTTAATGTACAAGTAGAATTTCAAATATAGCACAGGCCTGAGGAGAAAAAGGCCACATGAAATATCTTCTAGCTCACCATCTTATGGACTTCCCAAGGCAACAAAACAAAAAACACATCAAGAAGAGATTCATATGATAGACATATACCCTCAAGAGTCTATTGAGGATGTTTTGAAAATGTTATCTATGACATACAAAGATTTAGATGATGAGGATATGATAAGTGTTGAGGAAACTAAGGATGACAAAGGGAAATATTTGGACTTAGTAGCCATTGACACCCCTAAGAGGAAAGTGGAGACTGAGATAGCCATTATCCCTATAGAAAAAAGACCCAAAGTGACTTTCACCACTCCCCTAAGTGAAGTCAACTTATTCAATGAATAAAATATATTGTATGGCCCACCAATCCCAAAATGGTTATTGTATGAACCTAGATTGTAGAAAGTGCCCACTGTACATCAACCTTGGGCTATAATGAAATTCATTAATATTCTTATGCATGAATAAATGAAGCCTTAGATAGTTTATTTAAAAAGGGAAGAGGATAGAATATTAGCTACACCAAGTGGTTCAGTAGCTTCATCACAAATGGATATCCAAGCCCCATAAGTGACTCAATCTATAGTTGGATTCAAATTTGACCCAAATACTATTGGCTTACTAAGGGTAACTAATAAAAAGATTAGGTTAGGTGGTGAGGATATCACCTATCAAAGGGTAGATCCATTGACTAATTTGACATAAAAAAAGCATAGAAACCTAGGGAAGATCTAATCTCTGAAGAGGATCCCTTGGAATTAGCCCAAACACAGGTAGACAAAATATAGGTAGCTATCAAGGGCATGAAATAACAAAATAACTTGGAAGAGCAAGCCATCTTGTCTATTCTATAAGCTATGATCAATATGTTTGAAGATACTTTGTATGATATGTTCAAATCCTTGAAATCAATGATGTCCAAATAGGATGTAGTGAGAAAATAAGATATTATAGCCAAAAACCAACTAGCTCAATGGTAGGATTCATAAAATAAAGTGAAGGACTTGGTCACCATTTTAATAGAAGATTAGATTCCTAATCTCAAGATAGTCAGCCTAGCCCACTTGAACATGGATATGGTTGTATTGACAAAAAAGGTAAAGATCTTGAGAAAATGGACCAAGATCCTAGGACTCTTTAAGGATGGAAAACAATTAGAGACCAGAATGAGGGATATATTAAGGAGCATGATCAAAGACCCAACTACACTCAACCCTATTGGTCTAATCACTGATGAAGAATTCAAGCTCATCACTACTCAATTTATGTAGGAAGTAAAGAATCAGAGCTGAAGAAGAATAGGGGCTAATAATAGTAGGATCTTAGACATGATCCTAAATTTAGAGGAAAATATTGGTGAATCCAAGAGCATCAAAAAAGTGCTAGATAGAGATGATAAGGACTTCATAGACCTAGCAGATCAAGAAGACGAGTTGTTCATAGAACCTATCATCAACCTTAAGTTGATTGATGGAAAACATGACAAGGCAATGAATATCCTATAGGAAAAGAAGAAGATTGAAACCATAGGGGAGCCCCAAATCCAAATTAGTTAAATTAAGTATATCCTTTTTTTAAATTGACATGTCTAATATTTTGAAAAGAGTATTATTTTTGTAAAAGCATGTGCAACTTGTGAAGCACATTGCCTATAGGTTAGTCCATTAAGAGATGTCATAGTTATAGAACATTGTAGAAAGGACACCTATCTATGACACTTATACAATTGTAATTTGACATGACTGATAGGCATACCTCATTAATTTTCTAGATAAGGGGTATTGTCTATTGTAAAAGTGGGAGTTTTAAGCAAGAAAATTTTCTGCAAATTTTAGAGAAATTAATGCAAGTAGATAATTTTGAAAAGTTTGTTTCATTTATTTGTGTGATTTTTAATATGAATTTTCTCTCACTTGTCTAGTCTAACATTCAAATTTGAATGGTTCTTATGAATTCTTGATGTACACCTTTTAAATATAGAGTTGTCAATTTGTGTTAATGCTAGATTTATTGAAGGATCTTTGATTCATTTCATTTTATTTGCTTTTCTTGTAGATGTGCTTATGCTATTTTATTTCAAGAGTAAATATTTAAAGTGAATTTGGTTCTTATTTGCATTATTTCTACATTCCTTATATGTTTGTCTAATGTGTGATAGGATTTGAGATTAAGTCGTTTCATGTCATACATTGGTTTTAAGTGCATGTTTAGATGAAATTTGAACTTTGTCATAATGTCTATGATGAAGATCAAAAACATATTTCTTCTCTACCTTACCCTTCCTTTTTCTTTTCTTTTTTATCAACTTACTTTAGATTAGTTTCCATTATAAATATACATTTTAGGTTAGATTTTATATCTCAGCTTTGATCATAATTCACTTCACGTAGTCTAGATTACTTTCATTTTCACAAGTTAACTTTTAGGCCATGGTTTCTCCCAGCAACCAAAAATTATAAATTTTTTGAAACAATTCACTTATTCTATCATTATTCCATCAAAGATATCAAGAATATCATAACTTGTAACTCATGCAATGAATTATCTAAATCTATAAATGAGAAGTGTTTCTTAAACACTCTAAACCACATATGATACACTTTCAGGAATCAAGTGATAGGAATTATTTTTCGTTTTGCACATTTCAGATGAAATTTGTATGCATCCTTTGTTATTTCTTATATTTATGAATTAGGTTCTTCAATTCCTCACATTGATTGGTATTATGGCCAATGATTTGATGATAACTAAAATATGGTACTCCCTCTATAAGTAGAAGTCTACTACCTAGATTTATGTCTAGTAGAAGGTAAATAAATCATTATATATCTAAGTAATATAGAAAATATGGTATTTATAATATCTTATTGTGTTGTGATCTATAAATTCTATTGTGAATTATTTTGAGAAGAATCCACATTATAAATATACATTTTAGGTTAGATTTTATATCTCAGCTTTGATCATAATTCACTTCACGTAGTCTAGATTACTTTCATTTTCACAAGTTAACTTTTAGGCCATGGTTTCTTCCAACAACCAAACATTATAAATTTTGTGAAATAGTTCACTTATTCTATCATTATTCCATCAAAGATATCAAGAATATCATAACTTGTAACTCATGCAATGAATTATCTGAATCTATAAATGAGAAGTGTTTCTTAAACACTCTAAACCACATATGATACACTTTTAGGAATCAACTGATAGGAATTATTTTTCCTTTTGCACATTTCAGACAAAATTTGTATGTGTCCTTTGTTATTTCTTATATTTATGAATTAGGTTCTTTAATTCCTCACATTGATTGGTATTATGGCCAATGATTTGATGATAACTAAAATATGGTACTCCCTCTATAAGTAGAAGTCTACTACCTAGATCTATGTCTAGTAGAAGGTAAATAAATCATTATATATCTAAGTAACATAGAAAATATGGTATCTATAATATCTTATTGTGTTGTGATCTATAAATTCTATTGTGAATTATTTTGAGAAGACTCCACATTATTTGCATGATGTGATTGTGTTTAACATTTGTATGGTTGAATCAATGTTTTTAACCAAGATGGATGTATAGAGTAACAATAATTTACATGCTTGTCTACTATTTTTGTTTTCCCTTTATTTATATTTAGTTATGTATCTTTTACAAGTAGATTTAGCTTATATGTACTAAGACCTATAGGTTCAAATAGGTTATGTGAAAGGTGATCAAGTGGATCAAATTTTAGTTTTCACATTTTCTCATCTGTCATATCATAAATAGTACCATTATCACTATCATAGTAATCTAAAATATGGCCATTTTTATGCTCAATATTGACCAATAAAGGAAGCTCAAATGTTAGGGATCTTATGATTTTATTATTTCCTTTGGTAATAGTTATTTTTCTTAATGTGCATATATGTATACCTCAGTATTGAGTACCTTATTTTTATATAGAGATAAAGTAGTCAATGTAATTGAATAACCTATTTCATGCATGTGTATATGCTCAAGAGGAATGAATTTTTTAGGTGGTGCCTTCAGTTTCATAATGTATCATTTTGTAAAATTTGAAAGGTTAATCATCAAAAAACATGGTTAATGAGGTCTTATAATGTATGAATTTTACACATCAGTGAAATGTATCTAGGATAACTTCTATTGAATATATCCAAGGTATACCTAAAATTAAATTTTAATGCAATGATTGAGACATTACTTAAAAATTAGTTGAAACCATTTTTGGTCCCAATATCACATCCAATGTGATTTGACCAAATAGAGGGCTATGTGAATTATAAAACCCTTTTATATACAAAACCTATTTTTTAAAAATATCAGTGTTAATGAACATGTTGGTTAATAAGTTTATGCTGCAAATTTTTAGGCTAAATCCATTATCAATGAGCACCCTTTTGATGCTCTAATTTTGCATTTTCACTTGTATCATAACAAAGGAAAATCTTGTTCAATATAATATTTGGATGGTAAATATATTGGATCAAAGGTAATGAGCTTTGTATTATTCTTGAAATCTATCATGATGTCTAAAAAATTAACATGTTCAATATCACTCAGAACTTTGGTCTCATATAATTCCTCATATAGGATATCTTTGTAAACAAAATATTGTTTTAAGAGATCAAGTAGTGAAATCTTAGCATGTGTATTGCTCAATGGTCAATAAGGTCATATCCCATATATTTTATCACAATATTAGGCTTAGGAGGAACCAATTGTATATTAATATATGGTGGATTAGGTTGATAAACCTTACCTCTTCGATTAGTAACAACATGGACCGAATAATCTAATATAAGTCATCGGTGAATAATGGTTGAGAGATTGTAGATGTCATTTGAATAAGACTTAGGTAAAATAAATGGTTGAGAGCATGCATGTTGGTGTCTAAATACTAGATATATATTACTAAAAAGGAATTATTAAGATCGATCTGTTTAAGCTAGAATTTTCACTTTTATGACTAAGAAGAAATAAAGGGATAAAAGCTATAAAAAGGGTAAAATAGATATGGTATAAAAATTGGTGTAAATGCGCAGCTAAACCAAATCAAGTGGAGAACTCTTATTTGGTTAGGGGAAGATGACCTACATAATAAATCACTCAAAGTAATCTTGTTTTTTTGACAAGGAGGAAGGGTGGGTTACCTAGTTGGGGTTAGATCCAAGAAAGTGTGAGCTATCTATGGAGGCTATCAATCCACACCCATAAAACAAGTTAATGCTAGAAGTAGATGAATGAAACCAATCATATAAAAAATTAAACAAGATGAATACTTTGATGATGTAAGCTAAAGATCTAATAAACTAAAAAAAGAGATGTTAATTTACTAAATGAATGTTATATTCTATTTTAGTCTGGCCTAGTACAGAAAATGGGAAAACAAGGTATGGTCAATGGTTGGTTAAATGGTTGAAAATAAGGGTTTTGGTCACAAAGGGATAACCATCAATGGTTATGGGTAACCATTGGTAGTTATCTAATGGGATTAAGAATGCTCAGAACATGCATGGGAAAATATTTGTAGATATGGTGTAGTTGAGGGTACAAGTTTGTTTAAGATATAAGAAAGGTAAGGTGGAGAGATAGGTGTTCTTAGATGAGACCAGAGGTCTGATAAAAAGGATTTAAAGAGGTAAGATTCAAATAATAATATCCAAGTATAATGAGTAAAGATAAATGAAATCAAACTAATGCTTACTTGATCTAAAATGATTTTGGTAGCATAATGATATGGAAAAGAGAGCTAGAAGAAATTTTCTAGAGGTTTAGGTTGGTGTCTACTAGAGAAACCTGTGTGAAAAATCTTTAAATTCTTGGAATACATGAGTACCTATATGAAGATAGCCTGAATGTAGAATTTGGATATTAATTTTTTTGGATCCTCTTCTCCTCTTGCTCACTTTATTTTATAAGCAAAAGGTGATGATGTAAGAAGATAAGATTTGTAGGTTATGAGGTGTTTGTGATGTGTGAGAATATGGATCCAGTGGAAAATATTAAATTTGTGCTTGAGCTACCTTGTGGTTAGCTAGTGATGTGTTACCAGCTAGAGGACCTAACCATTGATGATTAGGGTAACCATCAATGGTTACCTTTAACTATTGATGGTTGAGGTGCTAAGTAGAAGTGGGTTTAAAGAGGGTTAAAGGGTGGATAAAGGGTGTTTAGCTTGAAAAGGTGAGTTGAGTTGGCTAAGTTTAGCTAACTTGGACTCAAGGTGGGTTATAATAAGTTAGATGAATGGGTTAGATAAAAATAGATCATTTTGATGTTCAAGTGTAAAAGAGATTATTAAGGCACTTTGAAAACTAGAATCGAGTGTTAAATTTTCTAGTGTCTACATTTTTCCCTTTTTTGTTATGCAGCTTGTATTTTTAAGCTATAAAACAAAAATAGATCATGTGGTTGAAGTTTAGTTGAAGGTCAATTTGCCCTAAGTATGAGAGGAGTTCCCCCTTAAACTAGGAGATGATGAGGAAAATCCAAATCGGGTCAGGGTTTGATGAATTGTTTATGGTTAGTCACAAAGGTGGGTGACTAAAGGGTGGTTCAAAGTTAGGAATTTATAATTCAAACATGCACATAAGATATGAAAAATATGTGATATCCAAGATCATTCAAATAATAAGGATGCCAATGTTCATAAAAATAAGCTCAATGCTAAAAAGATATGTGACCAATGGACCACATGCCCATATTATGATGGTTGGGTACACTTATTTGCCTTATAAGTAAAATGGATCAGTGTTTGTGGGGCTATCTAAATTTATAATTGATCATGTGTGTGGGTATCTAAATTTGAAAGCGATCCTATGGAGGACTCCAATGTTCTAGTCATGTACTAAGTGAAAAATGTTCAAATGTTAGAATGGTCAACATGGAAAAGTTAGTCAGTATGGTCAAAAATACCATAGCAAGTCATCACAAAAGATGTAAATGGTTTGGGTCAAAATGGTCAACATTTTAGGTGTATATGGTGAGATGGTAATGGTTCAAAGATGGTGTTTAATGGTTAATGGATGAAAAGAAAGGGATGGCCGAGTTGACTCTAGATGCATTAGGAAAATGAATGCTACCTACATAATTCTATAGACATAGTATCTAATAAAAAATTTAGGTTGTATGTAGTTCTGGTTCTGATTTGATGATGTGTAAAAAAGTGATCTCTAAATGGTCAAAAAAGGTGTAAAAATGATAATCTCTAAAAATCTTGGGGAAGGAAATTCCCCAAATAGTTCGAGGTGGTTTTCAAGTGATTTTCCCTAATTTGACATACCATATGGTCTTGGTTTTGTTGAAGGTAGTGTTGGTTTTAATTGAAGAAAGTAGTTTGATAGGGGGTGGAGAGTAATACTTTTTAAGAACTAAGTGATGGAGAAGGAATCTCCAAGATAGAGGCCTTGTTTGGTTTAGGTGTGTGGTTATGAAAAGGTAAAATGTGGGAGAATTAGGAGATGCATGATTCCAATAGTCAACAATAGAAGGAAAAGAAAAGAAGCATGATGCCTTTTCATTGGTAAAGAAAAAAAAAGTAATCTAAGTTAGTTGGGGTTTAGTTAACCTTAGCCTTTTGAATGCTTCACATAAGCATACTTTGGTTGATAAAATTGCGTCTTGATCATGTTGTGTTCAGTAAGCTCAAAATCCCTTGATTCATAGACAATAGAAGAAGGGGAATAAGTGGTAAGTGAATGGTAAATGGGTGAATAGGGAAAATAACCTTATGTGGGAAAGCTAACCCCTTCTATAGGTGATCTAAGAACCAAATTTAGACAAGTCCATGTCCTATGCATGATGTAGACTGATCAATGTAGGAAGTCTACTGAAGGGAAAACTAATTGCATATTTTTTGGGATATTTATTTTATTTTTGAGAAAGGGTATATTTGTGATTTTACTTATTTTGCTTTTGATAAGTTTATAAAGTTGATCGATGTGGGAAGCTTCAAGGAATTTATTTTAATATATATATATATATATATGTATATATATATATATAACTTATCCATCTTTCGAGGGAGTGGTCTAAGTTTTTTATTTTTGGTAGTCATCCTTCAAAGGAATAGTCTATCTTATAAGCAATGTTTAAGAAATGGGGTAGCTATCCTTTAAGGGAGTAGTCTGTAAAATTCTAGAAATTTTGTGACCTAAATGATATATTTTGGTGTCCCAAATAGTTTGAATGCTAGTTTTAGACATGAACAAGTCTAATAAGGCTTAAAGGTGTACCTTTATGAGGGAAAACTTTTAGCACAATAAGGTAGTGGAAGGTGGAAAGGAATGTGTTTTGAGAGACAAAATACCATGGGATTCTATCTCATAAAAGACAAAAAGTATCTATGAGAACCATTCTATGGGAAGAGCCAGGGTACCCATTTTTAGGATTAGGTAATAGATGTGATGGATAATCACATGGTTCTATTTTAAATCAAGTTGTCCTCAAAAATAGAGTAAAAAAGGAGTGTGAGGGTGGAAAATATTATGAATCAAGGGATGATCTTAAGTTATTAAAAAAAGTGAGATCAATCCTTATTTTAATAGTATAAAGGATGTAGATACGAAGCATTAAGAGGCTCAGGTTCTAGTTTGCCTTTGAGGCAGGACAAATGATAAGCTCCTGATCCATACTTATGGGTGATGATGTAGGGTCCAATCTAATTCAAGGCAAACTTGCCTCTTTTGTTTTTATCCATGTTAGTGACATGTTAGTTTTATTTTATGACAAGATCTCTAATTTTGAATTCTTTCTCTCTCAAATTTTTGCTATAGGTGCATGTAATGCGATCTTGGTAGACATGAAGGTGGTTAAAGACTGTGAGGTGATGTTCATCAAGTAGCTCCAGTTGGGATAAATGTTCTTGATAATAGTTTCCTTCAAAAATAATATCTTTAAATGATATGAAAAGAGAGGTAATCTATACTTCAAGGGCCAAGACTACCTCTACTCTAAAGATAAGGGAGAAAGGGGTACCACCTATAGAGGTCCAAATGCTGGTGTAATAGGCCCATAAAGTAAAGGGGATATGCAAGTACTAATCCTATCCTGAAGTATTGACAACCTTGGTTAAAATTTTGTTCAAAATTTTGTTGGAAGCCTCAGCTTGTCCATTTACATGTGGACGTTAAGTTGAAGAAAATCTAAGTTTGATGCCAAAGGTATCGCAAAGACCTTAAACTTGATTATTCTTGAAATATTTTTCATTGTCAGTGATGATATTATGAGGAACACTAAAACAATAGGTTATATGGTGGTTGATGAAGTCAATGATCTTTTCAACTTTGGTAAAAATAAGAGGAATAACCTCTACCCACTTAGTGAAGTATTCGGTAGTGGTGGTGTTGTGAAGAATGATGGGTGTTTTCTCTAATGAGGTCCAATACCCATTATGAGAAAGAACAGATTTCTTTGGATGTTTGAAGGCCATTTATGGGTGCATGATGTAAATTATCATGTTGTTGACATTTAACACACTTCTTTACATAGTCGCAATAGTCTTGATTAAGGGTGGGCCAATAGTAGCCAAGGTAAAGGATACATTTCACGATAGCTAGGCCACTAAAGTGTCTACCACAAATTTCATCATGGGTTTATTTGATAGCATGAGAGGCCTAATGACCATGAAGAGAATGGATAAGAAGGTCATTAAAACTATTTTTGTAGAGGATTCCTCTTAATATGGTATAATAGGAGGTGGTTTGGATGAAGGCTCATCATGCATTCCTAGAGAGGTTAAGAGGAACTACACTGAGGTTGAGCTAGTTGAATGTTTATTCATACCAAGTGTCTGAGGTAGATTCTTCCACATTGAAAATGGTAGGAAGTTAGAGTGGATATATGAGGGTGTGATGAAATGGTGTATGGTGATAAAGAATTTGGAAGTGGTAGGTTGAGTTGGGATTTGGTAAGCAAGGGAATCCATCATATCCAAAAACTTATTAGTGGATCATGGAATAGATTGGATAGAGTAATGGTCAAATGACACTAAGAGTATATTAATTAATTATTTGTACTTTTATAGGATGTTATTTTTGCATTATTAGGAACCATTAACTTGGTTGGTGATAAGTTGGGAATCATCTAAGACAATAATGGTTTTGAATTCCAAGGCTAAGGTAGTTTGGAGACCTATCACTAGGGCTTCATGTTCATCCATGTTATGGGTACACTCATAGTCGATTTTAAAAGAAATAGGAATGGGTTCTCTATCAAGGGGAATGATAACAACTCCAGCATCCCCACCATGTTGGCATTTGGATCCATCAAAGAATAGGGTCATTTGGTAGGTGATGTTTTCTTGAGACAAAGTTGTAATAGACTCAACTATAAATGTAAGAAGAAGGTGTTGATTGTTTGGTAAATTATCTTTAGATAATTGGTTAGCAATGACTTTCCATTTGATTGACTCCTACTAGAGAAATTCAAGGTCAAACTCAGTAAGGAACATGAGCCACTTATCCATATGCTTGTTTTGGTATGGTTTAGAGTGCTTATACTTGAGGGGGTTAGTGTTGGTGATGATTTAGGTTTTATGATTGAAGAGGTAGTGATGAATTGTGGTAGATATGAATATGAGGGCAAGGCAAATCTTCTTGGTATGGGTGTACCAAGTCTCATACTCTATAAATTTTTGATTGATATAGTAGATAACTTTTTCCTTGTTTTGTTCATCTTGATGTGCAAGCATTACCCTTAGGGAATGGTTAGTGGTAGATATATAGAGGTAAAAGGGTTGATCCTCCTAAGGAAGGGTGAGAACTAGTGGAGAAAGAAGGTATTATTTGAGAAAATAAAAGGCTTGTTGACAGTCTTTAGTCCACTTAAAAGAAGTGTATTTATTGAGTAGATGATGAAAAGGTAGAAATTTATCAAATAATCAAGAGATGAAATGGTGGATGGATTGGAGTTTGCCTTGTAGGTTATGGATTTGTTTAAGGTGGGTTGGAGGTGGCATCTTGAGGATGGCTTGGACCTTGGTAGGGTATACTTTTATTCCTCAAAGAGAGATGATGAATTCAAGGAGTTTTCCTGATAAGACCCCAAAAATACATTTATTAGTATTTATTCTGACATGAAAATGGATGAGGTATTCAAAGATGATGGTGAGAATAGCTAGTTAGTCCTTACAATGTTTAGATTTCCCAAGGAGATCATCCACATAGTCCTCAATAATTTTATTAATGAGATCATGGAAGATATAAGTCATGTCATGCTAGTAGGTTACCCCAATGTTCTTTAAATCAAAGGGCATGACCCTATGGAAAAAGGTTCCTCATGGGGTGATAAAATAGGTTTTAAATTGATCCATGGGGGAAATTAAGATTTAAGGTTAAAAATTTGGTTGATGATAGGCAAAGGAAAGCCATCCTTTAGACAATCAAGGTTAAGGTCATGAAATTCAAGGCATAGTCAAAGTCCTCCTCTAGGTTTGATGATAGGGACAATGTTAGAAACCCATTGAGGATAGTCTATGGGTTAGATGAATTTTATAGATAATAAATGTTATAGATCCTTTTTACAAGAAGTGTGATGCAAGGTTACATCTTATGAAGCTTTTAGCGTATGAGTTTGGTATCAAGATAAGTGGCAATGTTATGGAGGGTAATAGAGGGGTCGATTCTTAGCATGTCCTTATAGGACCAAGTAAATATAATGCTATGGTCACAAAAGAAGGAAAATCTTGTTGCTCTCTAGAATCTAAGGATTAATCAATTTTAACCATGTGAGGATTATCCTGAGTACCCAAGTTGACATTGATGGTAGATTCATTCAACATCATTTACTCCTCAAGAGGTATGGATTTGTAGATAGAATAATTTTATACACCAAGGTAGGTGAGAATAGAATCATCATCCTATCATCGAATGATATGTATGGTAGGAGAATCATGTTTGGTTATGTTAGGATAGATGAGAGGAAGGATTTCAGTTTGGCCTTCCTTTTGATAAACCAAGGGACCTAAACTAATAGTGTTGATAAAAAAAGTTAGGAGGAATGACCTCAAAGTCTTCAGACTTGGAAGGGGAATGAGTTGGTGAAGAAAGGATTTCATCCTCAATGTTGGTGATGGGTTTTAATGAATTGACGAGTTCTTCAAGTGGTTTAAACCCAAGGCTAAAGGACTCTCAAGGATTTTGGGTTTTGGTAATGGGTATCTCATGGGGTCCCTTTTTGTAAAGTCCAAGATCAAATATTTTTCAGGCACACCTATAAAGATATAGTTTAGCAAATGTTAGTTTGTCAAGGTATGATAAGTCTATGGTAAATGGTTTGGTAGAAGAGGTGATGGTGGGAACAACAAGTGGATGATCAATTCCCCCATAAATGAAGTTGGTTTTATGGTTGAGGGGCATAAAATTAATGATGGTGCCAATGTTAGGATCATAGTTGGGATCATGGATGAGGCTCCCATACTCTTGAAGAGTGGGGAAATCATACAAATCTAAAATATGTTATTCTTCCAGTGAGAGATGTTGAAATGTGGGTTTCAAGGGGTCCTCTATGGAAATTTGAGATGAAGGAATGAATGAGCTTGTTGAAGCTTCATCATGGGTAGTGGTGGAAGTGATTTTAGTGGTTGGTGAAGTGGATGAGGTAGCAATAAAGACATCATTTGGATGATAGGTCATGATACATGAAGCTAAGGTATTAGGGTCAACTTTGATGGTCATGACTTGACCCACATTCTCAAATTTGACACATCAGTGCAAGGTGGAAGGGACACAACTCATGACACAAATCCAAGGGTGTCCAAGTAAAACATTGTATTAGAACTTTCCCTCTACAACATAGAAGAGTTTAGGAATAGTATGAGGTCCTATACATATGTATAGAATGACCATGCCCAAAGTAGTGGCCATGATGTCATTGAAAAAGTGAAAGATTGCTACAATTTTAGACATGATGTTCTTAGGTAGTTATAGTTGGTCATAGGCATACAAGGAGATAATACTAATACTATCTCCTCCATCAATCATCACCCTTTTGATGTAGGTTTGGTTGATGTATGTGGTGATAAACAAGGGAGGATCAAGATCCTTAGGATGAATAGATAGAATCTTGGAATCCTAAAATGTGATGAGGTTGGAATGGTAAAGAGTGCCAACAAATGTGGCTAGAGGTTGAGGATCATGTGGTTGAACCTCAATGGATTGGAGGGCCTAAATAAGTGCTTGGTGATGATTGGGTGAGGTGTTAATGAGTTCATAAAGACTCATCTTCACTAGAGTTTGGTGAATTTGATTAATCACTATGTGTTGCAAGGATTTAGATGGGTTGGAGGAAGGGACACCCAAAATGGATATCTTGGGTTTTAGTGATGGTTTAGGTAAAGGTGAGGGTATGTGAGGTTGGTTGGTAGGTTGAGAGTTAGAAGGGTATGTCCATGGGATGGATACCTTAGCTTTATATTTACCCTTTTGTTGGACCATAGATTAGGTGACCATGTGTATAGTATGTATAAAGAAAGGTGTTGGACTAGGTGGTTGTTCTAGTTCCCCCTCACTTTCAGATGAGAGTGTGGGAAAGGGTATGGTTTGGAAGGGTTAAATGGATAGTTGATTTGGTAATGGGATAAGAGGTGGTTCATCTAAAAATAAATGATCCTCATCTATCAAGTTATGAATAAGGGTTTGAAGAGCTTTACAGCCTTTCATATCATGTCTAGGTGTTCTATGATAGGCACAAATTAATTGGTCATTAAACCAAAATGGTGTAGGATGTGAGTGGTCAAATTTATTATAAGGTTCAAATGGTTTGATGGGTGGTAAGTGGATAGAGGATGTTTGCAACAACCTTTGGAAGATGACTGCATAGGATTTAGTCATAGGTGTTGAGGGCACCTAGGTTTTAGTTTTAAGAGGTACAGTGGGATTCATTTTTGGAGGAGGTCTCACCATGGATTTTGGAGATGATTGAATAGTTTTGGTGAATGGTTTAGGTTGGGGTTGTGTATTTAAGGTTAGATTTTTGGAGGATTTAGGAGTTGAGGGTGATTATTTGGTTATAGGTGGGAGAGTAGTGAGGGAAAGTATCCCCAAGGTTTTGATGGGTTTGGTTTGGGGTATGATGAGTTTAGTTTGAGGGGTAGATGATGATTTGGGAATTTTGAGTGGAGGAAAGTGGGAAGGTTCTCCTAGAGTCATAGAATGAGAAAGGATAGTTAGAGGTATGAGGAGTTTATAGGTTTAAAGAAGTGTGGTTAAAGGTTTAGGTTTGTTTTTATAAGGTAGACCCAGATGATGCCAAAAAGTGGATCTATCTAGGTTAGGTTGAGAGGTTAATGCCATATTTTGAACCAATCTAAAAAAGGTTTGTAGATGGGCTTAGTTTTTTTATCCTTAGTTTCAAAGATTAAGCCTTTAAGTGGAGGTGAGGTAATGTTCTTAGGAGAGGTTTATAAATTTTGAGAGGATGATTTCACCATGGAAGGTGTAGGCAAAGAGGTTTACTCTTTTGGAGTGGTTTCAAAAGAGAGGTTAGGTTGTTCAATGATAGATGTGATAGATTTAAGTGAGGGAATGGATATGATTTCTTCCTTTATTTGAACCTCAAAAGTAATGGTAGGTGAATTCTCCTCCATGGATGTACAAATGGGTGGAGAGGTAGTTGAAGCAATGATTTCCTCTTTTTGTTTTTCAAAAAGAGGTATGGGTAAGTTGATAGTTTTCTCGAATGAGGAGGAGGGTGAGTTGGCTTCCTCAATTTGGATGTCCAAAGGAAGGGTTGGTGAGTTGGTTACTTTAATGAGTGGGATGGATGAAATGGAGGTTGATTTAATGGTCTCCTCAACAAAGGGTTCATCAATGATTATGTTGACTATATTGACTTCATCTGTGTGAGATGATTCAGGTTGGTTTTCATTATAGTTGGTAGATGGTGTATGGTTAGGAAATGATTTATGAAAAATATCAAGGGATTGGTTATGAGGTGCATTGGGATTGTTAAATATGAGTTCTCCCTTATCAATCATGTTTTGGTCAATCATTTTAAAGGTATTACACCTACTAACATCATGTCTAATAATGTGATGGTATGCACATGAATCATTTTCATTGTACCAACTAGGTGTGGGGTAAGTAGTGTCAAATTGTTGAAGAGGTTTTATGGGTGTAAGTTGTATGATGTTTTCTTTGAGTAGTTTCTCCAAAAATGAAGTGTAATATTATCCAATAGAAGTGTATTATTTTTGAGGTCCATGATTTTTATTTGGGTTGGGTTGTTTGAAATAATAAGAGGAATTGGTTGAGGGGTTGGATTGGTTTACAATTGGAGGTGGAGAAGTTTTGAGAACAACATATTTGGCTGATGCCTTATATTTAGAAGGCTTGGATTGATTGGTGGGTTTTGATGATGAGGAAGGATCACTATATTTAAAGGTGAAATTCTTGTTACAAAGTTTTAATTTTCCTTCCTCAATAGATTAGATTTCTAGTTTTCATGCCATGGTAAAGGCCTCATCAAAAGTTTTGAAAGTTTGAACTTTGAGAGTGGGTGAAATGTGTTTGGCATAACGTCATGAAAAGATCTCAATCAATTCAGTTTGTGGTAATGAGAAATAAATTTGGTTGATAATACCTCTCCATTTAGCAACAAAATTAGTAACTAATTCATCATCGAATTACTTAATGGAATAAAGGTTGGTTATGGAAACCTTTTTAGATATGTTCACTGAAAAGTGATCTAAAAAGACTTGTGCAAGTTGGGCAAAAGAAAAAATGGAGTGCTTGGTGAGATCACTAAACCAATAAACAGTGGGTCTTGTCAAAGACATGGGGAAATTTTGGAGGAGGGAATCATAATGTGCAATTAAATAGCATGAATTGAAAAATGCCTTCAAATATTATTTTGTGTCCTCTTTACCTTGAAATTTGAAAAATTAGGCAATTCCCATTGAGGAGGATGGGATCAGATTGGAACAGATGGGTGGATAGGTTCATTACATAATTGGTCATAAGAGAGAAGGTTATGGGTTCTTGAAATGGATGATTCAAGATTGGTCATCTTATCAATTAACATCTTAACCAAGTCAGTTTGAGGTTGGGTAAATGGAATATTATAGGATAGGTTAGGTTGAGGTATGATAGAAGCAAAATATTGATAAGGAGGTTTTGAAGATGGTGTATATTGGTAGGTGGTTATAAGAGGTTGAGATGGTGCCCCATAAGGATTCATGGGTACATAAGATCAAGTTTAAGGGGATATGTGACCTTGTGGATTAGGCAAATATTGACAATAGGTTATGGGAATTTATTGAGAGGTTATTGTAGTTAGATGTATGAGTGGGTTGGGGTTGAGTTTTAGTAGTGACTCGTGTGTTTATGGGTGGAAGAGTTTGAGGTGTATAAAGTACCAAGTTTTGGAGATGGGTATAATTTGGTTAGGTAGTGATGGTGGAAGGAATGGTGGAAAGAGGGGTAAAAGTTACCCCTAAGGTGGGTGTGGGATAAGTAACAAGAGGTTGGGTTACCCATACATTAGATGTGTTGGTTGGTGTAGGGGGTGTTTGATTATGGGTAAAAATATTTAATTAGATTTTGATGGTGGTAGAAGATTGGTTATGGGTAGAATAAGAAGATTAGGTAACCAAGGGTTGGTTAGAAGTAACACCCACCATAAGCTCCTGAGGTATGCCTAAAAGAGGATCCATAGGAGGAACTGAAGTAATTGGAGTATGATGAGCTAAAGTGTTAAGATAGTGTTGAAAGGTAATGGGGTTATTATCAAGGAAAGTGGTGAAATTGACATCACCCTCAAAAATAATCTGAGGTATGGTAGGTGGGGGAGAATGATGAGGATAACCCTCAACCTTTGAATTATACCCCATGGATGATGAATAAGAAGAGGTAGGGGATGTTTGATGGGGTTGATTCCTTAGTTGTTTCTTGGTAATAACCATTTAAGGAATTGGAAAATAATAATTAACCTCTCACCTCAAATAAAGAAAAGTTCAAGGAAAACAAGGCACAAACTAAAAGCATAATTAATCCTAGGACTCATTTTAAATTATTTTTGGCTTATGCCTTAGAGAGTGTTAAATAAGTTTGGATTTTGAACCAAGTAATAAAAGAGTAAGTTAAGGATGGTTTTAGGTTTGTTATGGTACTCAAAAAGAATCTATAATAGACTAGGTATGTAGCCTGGTACTGGGGATTTGCTCCCCACACTTCACAAACTCAAAGTCGAGCTGGGATACTTAGCTAATATATACCATTTGTCTAGAGTTTATACTCTACTAAAGAATGGAGTGGGTCCTCCCCTTGGTGATTAAATCTAAGTAGGATCACTAAAAAGGGTAAGGTGATCCAATGGGTGATGAGATCACAATGGGCCTTGTCTCAAGTATTTAATGATGTTTATTTTTGTGTGAGTGGTTTTATTATGTAACATATATGTGATATGATT
Source organism: Torreya grandis (assembly GCA_037957365.1). Taxonomy (NCBI): domain Eukaryota; kingdom Viridiplantae; phylum Streptophyta; class Pinopsida; order Cupressales; family Taxaceae; genus Torreya; species Torreya grandis. The sequence continues at coordinate 1,884,076 of JARHVA010000826.1, forward strand.
AATTCATGATGTTTTAATTAACTAGGTGAGCTAAATCAAGCATGCAAACCATGAATACAAAAATTTATTTTATATCCAAAAGGAAATGTTCATATTTCATTTGATGAGCATATAATAAAGAAGAAAGGAAACTAGGTCCCATTAGGCATGCCAAAATGTTTAAGCTAAAAGTTTCAATTTTATGACTAAGAAGAAATAAAGGGATAAAAGCTATGGAAAATGGTAAAATAGATATGGTATAAAAACCTGGTAGAAATGCGTATGTGAACCAGATGAAGTGGAGAACTCTTTTTTAGCTAGGGAAAGATGACCTACATAAGAAAGCACTCAAATCAAGCTTGTTTGTTAGACAAGGAGGAAGGGTGGATTTCCTAGTTGGGGCTAGATCTAAGAAAGCATGAACTATCTATGGAGATTGTCAATACACACCCATAAAATAAGTTAATGCTAGAATTAGATGAATGAAATTAAGCATACACAAAAGTAAACAAGATGAATACTTTGCTTATGTAAGCTAAATATCTAATAAATTAAAAATATATACTAATTTACTAAATGAATGTTCTATTCTATTTTGGTATGTTCTGGTCTAGCCTGGTATAGAAAATGGGAAAATAGGGTCTAGTCAATGGTTGGTTAAATGGTATAAAATAAGGGGTTTTGTCATAAAGGGCTAACCATCAGTGGTTATAGGTAACCATTGCCAGTTAGGGGCAACCATCAGCAGTTACCTAATGGGACTGGGAATTCTCAAAATGTACATGGGAAAATATTTATAGATATAGTGCAACTGAGGGTACAGGTCTCTTTGAGATATAAGAAAGGTAAAGTGGAGAGATAGGTATTCTTGGATGAGATCAAAGGTCTAATAGGAAGGATTTAAAAAGGTAAAATCTAGATAGGAATATCCAAGTAGAATGAATAAAAGAGAAATGAAATCAATCCAATGCTTACCTAAACTAAAATTATTTTAGTAGCATAATGGTATGTAAAGGAGAGCTAGAAAAAATTCACCAGAGGTTTGGGTTGGTAGCTGCTAGAGAAACTTGCGTGAAAATCTTCAAATGCTTGGAAGACTTGAGTACCTGTATGAAGATACCTTGAATGTAGAATTTGGATATTGATTTTTTTTTATACTCTTCTTTTTTTCACTTCCTTTTATAAGCAAAAGGTGATGGATTAAGAAGGTAAGATTTTTAGGTTACAAGGTGTTTATGATGTGTTAGAAGATGGATCAGGTGAAAACTATTAAATTTGTGCCTAAACTACCTCATGGTCAATTGGTGATGTGTTACCAACTAAAGGACCTAATCATCAATGATTAGGGTAACCATCAATGGTTACCTTTAACCATCAGTGGTTGAGGTGCTAAGTAGAAGTGGGTTTGAAGAGGGTCAAAGGGTGGATAAAGGGTGTTTAGCTAGAAAAAGTGAGTTGAGCTGGCTATGTTTAGCTAACTTGGACTCAAGGTAGTTCGGGACAAGTTAGATGAATGGGTTAGATAAAAATAGGTCATTTCAATATTTAAGTGTAAAAGAGATGATCACAACACTTTGATGACTAGAACTGAGTGTGCAATTTTCTAGTGGCTACACGATCAAGTGTTTTCTTCATTTTAAAACCATCTCATGATGTTTATGAATTTGCTTAATAGACTTTACAAGACATGTGATATATCAAACCATAATAAATATTATAAATTTTTAACCAAAATGGGTGATATATGCATCCATATTACACATATTTTATAGAAATAAAGGATTAGAAACATAAAATATCATAAAACCCTAATTGACCTAAGGTTTGGATCTCAAAGATCAGGTTCATTAAATTTTTAACCCTAAATTAGATGTGGATCCTAATATGGGAGATAGGGTTAAGAATATAGAAATGAAAAAGCATAAGGGTGGTAATAGATCTATAACGGGTTAATTAATTACAAAAATTAGATAGAACATATACTAAATTTATTATGCTAAGATATGTTAAAAATGGAAAATATAGCTATGCTAGTTACTATAATTATAATGAAAATAATATACTTGGTTCTGATTTTAATAAAGATCTAGAAGTAGAATAGGCAAGAAATAGATTGGAAGAATTTTATGTAAAAGTCTCTAAATTATGGATTAAGTGCCTTCGTATCCATGGACACTTGTTATGTAGACACTAATGGCTAGATCGAATACAAGTATCTAGTATATAATAATTGTTGAAATAGGATGCAACCATTAGATGCTTTTGTGTTCATCATCACTTTTTCTCTGGTGAATTTATATCTAAGTTATGGATTGTCATTCTTTATCAAATGATCAAACCCTAGTTATTCATAATGGTTTTGGGAAAAATAGGTTGGTGGAAACATGGTGTCTATTTATCCCAAATACCCCTGTTTAAATAATATTTAACTACATATCCACTACTCTGAAGAGGGCCTCAAACTTATGTAGTTTCCCCCTATGTGTGAACCATGTAATGTGTGATAAGCAAGTATAATAATGACCTAAATTTTAACCTATAAAATAAATTTCTTGGAATGATACTTCATTAATTCAAAATTGGATATGTGATGTCCCTATGGGTGATATGGAAGTAGGAGAAACTAGGTAAAATTTACTCACTTGAGTGCTTGATTGAGTGATTTTTGATAAGGTGCCTTGGTATATTTAGGTATTTTATAAGTGAGGAATGAATGAGGTTTGATATTATATTTATACCAGTCATATTGGATAATATTTCATATTAAAGAGCTTAGGCTAACCATTAGGTTACATTTCTTTTTAAAATTAGATGGATTTAGGGCACTTGACACTTGTGTCAGGAAAGGATAGTTACATCAACAGAGGCATTTGAATGGGATGCAAGTGTTCAGGAAGAAGAAAGGTAGGTATAGGTTTAGAACTTATATAGGCATAAGATAACCAAATTTCAAGAATTTTGGGTAAGATAAAAGGCATGGGTCATCAATATAAGACTGGTCAGACTAAGAGACATGCCAAAGGGCACAAGAGAGAGCATATACAAGACTTGTGGAGGCAAGAAAGGTCTATAACTAATAGGAATAGCCAATATATATGTTTTCTAAGTGTACAAGACTAAGGCACTATATAATTAATAAATATTGTCGAAAAGTTCTTTAAGTATTACCTATTATAAGGATTAAATTAAAAGGGGATAATTTTAATAGTTTTATTTCATTTAGACCTTAGACTTTGACATTGAATTAATTCAATTGAATTATGACCTTTATTCATTCATATCTTGTTCAAATTAAAATTTAAGTGGTCATATTATAGAGTTGAAGTATAAAATTAGATTTTTTAATCAATTTATTCCACTCAAATTGGTGCTTGTTTAGTCAACTTTTAATTTAAATCAACCTTTATTTATGTTGTTTCAAGCCTTTAATTATATAAAAATCCATGTTTTATAATGATTTATTCATAATGGATTCATTGAAAAATACACTAATGGTTTGCTTGAGTGATTTTTTGCCTTGTATTTATTCACATATATCTTCTAAAATACTTTGAGCCATCGATCCTTGCCAACTACAAAAATCTAAGGTGTTTGGAGTCTGAAGGGGAATTTAAAAATGGCTAAGTTTATCACATGGCCTCAATTCCTATATTTTTTATGCATGTCATAAATATATAATCTTAGGAAATCCATAAATTTTTGAAGGTGGTGAGAAGTCCATAATAGTCTTTTGAGTCCTAAAGTTTTGAGATTATGACATGTAGACACATCTAGAGCACCCAAAGCTCAGAGGGAGGCAGTCTATAGTTCAATGTCCCAATATATAGAGCTTTTATGATCCATCCATGTTTCAATATATTAGGCAGCATGAGTGAAGCTAAAGTCTATTCATCTTGAGGATTGAAGGCTCAATATTATACCACATGGAACAATATCAAAGAGCAAGGGAGCATAAGGTTAAAGATAGTCTATAAAAGCTACAAGGTTCAAAGGCCCACGATGATGCCACATGGTATAATCATGAAGATATATGGAATCAAAGGGATATTTCATATAATGAAAGACTCCAATCAAATATTAAATTCAAGAATGACACATGGGATTATCAATGGTTTAGACCTAATTAGAATGTAAAGAATCAAAATTGTATAATTGACTAAGTGTTAAAGGTAGAGGAACCCTAAGATAATACCACATGGCATGATGTTATTCAATTCAAGGATGATTGATTATTGTAAAAATGGATAAGTTTTAAATAATTATGAGTTTTGAAAACATTCCACATGGCATGATATTAGGGAGTTAGAGTTTGGAAGGACAAGTATAGATCAGTCGAGCATGGATCTCTTAAAGTAATAATATTGTAGCACATGGTCACACCTCTAGAACCTAGAGCTCAGAGGATGATGATAGATCAATGAGAATTTGAAAAAGATCGAGGGTCTGAGATGAAGCCACATGAAAACATCTTAGGAGCCTATGATTTAGGTGACTAGCATAATCCAAAGAAGACTGCATAAGACTCCCAAGTGCTCTGAGTTATCCACATGGTAGGTTTGTAGGTGATTAACTCTTGATAGATTAGAGTACATAATATTCAATTAAAGACTCCCCATAGTCATGAGATCTTGACAAGTGATATGTATTAATGGTATTTAGGATGCATAAATCCATATATGTTAAGCCTAAAGGTTCTCCTCAAAATTAAAATTTTGACAAATGTCATAACCATGGAAAAACTTAGAAATGGAATATAGATAAAATTTGATAGGAAAGTTAGAAACTAGAAAGTGGAAAATGATGGTTTCATCTCAAATATGAGTTTCAAGAGAAAGAGATGAGATAGAAACATTTTGATCCTACTATATGAGCAACATAGTATGTAGGCACCCAAGCATTTTGAAACCATAGTATAAAATCCATTAAATACCCTACAATTAAGATTTTAGGAGATAATTTTGAAATGGAAAATGAATATCAAATCAAAACAATGGAAAATATCTAGGTAGAGATAGAACCTAAAAAATCAAGAGAATTATTCATAGCTCTAACGCTACATTAAATCAATTTATAAATACATCAAGAAGTTCATCAAGAGAAAGAAGTCAATTTTACACCTACATATAGATTAGAATAACCTATTATTCCAATATTACATGGCTATAAAAATTTAATAAAGAGAATATATGTTTGATAATGGATTTTTTATCTTAGACATAAGAACATAAACTTAGGGGATGGATAAACTATAGCATGAACTGACTAATCCATCATTGTGATATTTCTACAATGAGCTGGCTTTTCTTGTTTGGACGATGGATTATTTTTGGAGAAGAATTGAAACCAATAAGTAATGGATTATTGGATCTTGAAATGAATTGGAGATTACATCCCCTTTCATCCTAAAAGTGATTATAATATAGGAATTGTGCCATGACTTGTTCTCATCCTTTGTTAATGTGTTATCTCAATAACTGAGATGTAAATAAATTACTAGATTTAATTTTGGGCATCAAGACATTAAATTTCGGTTATGAATCAATGCATTTGTTTTGATTTCCTTTCCCATATAAGCAATATTTATTTCCATAGTAAAAGTTCAACTATCTTATTTACTAAAACTCTACTAGAATTTTACTAAGATTGCACTTGCTATTCTCCTTTGTTTTTTCATGATTGTCTACAAGAGGAGATTGATTTTAGAGAAATAATATATTCCCAAAGTTTATTTGAATTTTGGTTTTGAAATTGAATATAAAATCATATTTTGAAATAAGTAGTTTAATTTGTTATCGATTATCATTCTATTTATTTTGAAGGTTTCATTAAGTCATTGTTTGTAATAGCTACAAGCTTATGTATTTGATTTATTTTGATAAATATTCTAAATTATATGCTCAAATTTGCCTTTGACCATTTCTCATTGAGTAATTTAAGTTTTTAAATATCTAACTTGATTCCCAATGATATAATTTCATCTAACCATGATTTCCATTTCTCATCACTAAATTTTTTGATCTTAGTCAAAGAATCATCCCTTTTTTGGCTTACTTTTTCCCTCTCTTTTACATTTTTTATGATTAGATGTCTTATTTAATAGATTATAATTGAAATATATTATTAATTTCTATAATAAACATATGATTTCAATAATCCCATAATATTTGATAGTTTAATTTAGATAAAAAGATCAGTTAAACCTCTAGTGGTAATAATTGTTTCTCACCCAGCTAAATGTTTTAGAAATTTAACAACCCTTGGATCCCCAATGTTAGTTCCAAATTTTACACCTCTCTAACCTAGCCTTACACACTTGAATAAAATGGAAAACAATAATGGGAAACCCATTATAATTTCATTGTATCCAGGGAAGGGTTTGGCATCATGAATGGACTAGACTAGAGAAAATGACTGAGAGGCACCTCCAAAGGGTATGGTTAGCTCCCTACTAATTTTGGCTTTTCCTGAACCAAGTGGAAATAACCTATGTGGTATCTTTCTCACATGGGGTAATTTTACACTTCAATCCCCATGAGGATTATTAGCACAAGAGGTAAAAATGACTAGAGCATAACCAAGTTTGCACACCTCACGTGAGAAGGGTTGTCACATGAAAATACATAAATTTTTTATGTCATACACAAGATACTCAAGATATATATGAATGTGATTGTAACCTTCATCCAAAAATAATCTTCAACAATACATGGGTTGAATAAGATATTGTAATGCTAGGCTTTAAAGCACAAAAAGCAAACACATTTTCAATACACAATGTTTATGCATTTGTAGGCAAATAAAACTTAAGATATATAAAGGATATGTTATATGTAGGTTAGGATAGGGTAGGACAAGTTTATAGTTATAAAAATGGGGAGGGTGGTGTGATGGAGGTATTCAATCAATAGGGATTCTTTCAATCATTCATGACATCATTTATAAAAAAGGCATAGAAAACTCAAATGCAAGCTAATGGAAATTCAATGAGGGATTTACCTTTTCTTATTGAATCCATAAACCTAGGGTTCCCTAACAAGTTATTCAAAAACATACTCCAAACAAGTTATTCAAAAACATACTCCAAATACAATGCAAAAAGGGATTTATAATCCAAGACTAAACCCAAGATGATAACCAATAATGAGCATAGACTAAGATATCCTATCAACAACATTTGCAAGACATATCACTACACTTTATCAATATAAAATTATAGAGAACCACATGTATTTTTATTAACTTCAAAGAGAAATCTTACATACACCAATGTATCAAAATGCTACCATGGGAATAATCATAGTGGATTTACTCCATGTTAGGTAGGGGAGTCATATAAACATGCTCTCAAATCTTGTTAATGGTTTTAAAATTACAACTACCTTAGAAGGAGAGATAAAACACACATAGTATTGATCCCAAAATGTGAAGAGTCTATACTAAGGAAAACATAGACCAAAACTATGACCAATACAATGGCCAACCAACCTCCAAAATAGAAGACAAGCCTTCTATTTATACATTCTTTACATTTTTCAATTCTAGGAATATGGGTCTCAATTTATAAAATTATAAAATAAGCCTTCAAGTCTATTAAGATACTTCCAGTTAGAAAATATTCCTTGCCACACCTGAGATCTTCATGGAAATGCAAGGAAAATGACTATTACAACTACCTCTACAAGGAATGATGATGATTTGGAGCATATCATTTGACCTTTTGGCTTAAAATGTCTTTCACATGAGATGAAAGGAAGATATTTATTTGAAGAGCCAAACTAATTTTATCTTGATGTGGAATTGCCTGAAGATCCCCTTGATCATTTTCTTGGATAGTTCAAAACTTCTTAGATAGTTTCCCTTTCTTTATGCATGCTATGAAAATCCCATTACCTTTTGATGATGTCATTAAAAATATTCTTGATTCATGGCTGCTTAACGATCTTCCTTGGAGTGGCCCAGCTCAGATTTTACAAACCTATAATATTCCCTCTCATGGAGGAACTTGGACAAGCATAATAATTCAAAATACTTAGGTTATATTCCCCTTTGAATAACCCACTCTCATTCACAGCATCGATCTATGTGAATTAATTGATTTAAACCATTGATCTTATATGAGATGATTGATTTCTAATTTGTGGCATGTAGTCATGCCACTTATCATTTTTGTGTTTACTCATAGGGTCCTTAACTTTTCAACATCCGCCACACATTAGTAGATCTGGTTAGGATGAACAAATATGCTCCATTGGATCATGATTCAAGGGGTGAAGTGTTATTGGATACTTCATTTTACTTAGCCTCAAGGATATGCCACTTGGTATCCCCTTGGGCTTCCTATGTACCTTACAAATAATCACTACCACATTGAGTGTCATCATACCATGTGGGATTATCTTGCTCGATCTCAGGTCCCATTGAAATGTCAACTACTAGCTCACACCACTAGATCTTTAGAACATGAAAAAACTTTAAATCATGCCCCATGAGATTGACACTTGTCATTCATACACTTGTCTTGGGTTCCTTTGAATTATTAGTTTTGATCATGCATCATTAGATCATCTTGTTCTATGTAAATGTGAGTCGTTGGATCTTCCTCCATTTGAAAATAAATGGTTACTTCATAGGGTCTAAAAATGATGCTCATTTGACCATCATAAATATTTGAATCCCAATAGCTACTTATCATGGGTTAAATTTTATGAATGTGTGCCTATCTTACAACACTTGATTTCCAATGGCTAGTCCCTGTAGCTTAAAATTAACATCTATGTGTTTCTCAAAAGGCATTTGTGAGACTATCACATGTAATTTGGAAATATTCCTTCAAGGAATTTATTTCATGGTAATTTTGATCAATGGTTCTTTGTATTTATCACTCATGTTTGCTTCGGCACTTCTTTCTTTGGCTTCATTTCTCTCTAGCATAATTATCCCACAATAATTGAGTCATAACATTTTTATTGAAGGAATTGGGCCTCTGCACTTTTTTTGAAATAATCTGACACTTAGCTCCTTTGCCTTTATTGGGATAATTTTTCTAAACATTTTTTCTAAAATAATTTCCCCATAGAAATTGAACTTGGTTCTTTCCCAAAGTATTGCATTTTTTTGTTTTTTTTGCTTAGGCAAAATGTCCAAAGGAAATAAGACATGTTCCATAGTAACTTTTCCAAAAATACCTTTTGGGCTCTTTGAACATAACCTTCAAAATTTTTGTCAAGGGTACTTGCCCTAACAATTTCCATTTAGCCTTTTGCAATGGCCCTTAGAACTCTTTGAAAGTGCCCTTCAAGAGTTTTGGAAGTGTACTTCACTAGCTAGACTTATCTTTTAGAATTTTTTTCAATGCCCTTTGGGTATTTTATAAGGGAAAATAACCAAAGGAAATAATCCATTGGAAATTTTACAAAGGCAAAATGACCCTTTGATAGTTCCCTTCGATAATTTTTGCAAGGGAAAAATACCTTAAGGAAATAATCCTTCAAAAAATTTACAAAGGCAAAATGACCCTTTGGGATTTTTGAAAGTACCTTTGGCTAAAGCAAATAAGTCCTTAGAATTATTTTGAGATTTTTATGTGGTAAAAATGCCTAAAGGGTTAGTACCCTTCAAACCTTTTTTTGTAAACAAAATTTTTGAAACAAATAAGACTTAACACCATTCTCCAAAACAAAAGATTTCTTTTGAGATTTTTGTGTGGGCAAAATGCGTAAAGGGAAAGTGTCCTTCAAATTTTTTGCCCCAGACAAAAATTCTGAAACAAATGACCTAAAACAAATTAAATAACCCTTTGGATATTTTTTAAAACACCTTTTCTAAAATACCCTAAGGACTTTTCACCAAAAACATACCAAATTCATACAAGGAAATACCTGATGCAAAGTTCTTGAAAGAAATACACTAAGTAGAGACCAAGCTAAATCACCTAGCCGCTTAAACATGAACTTGACCTTCTCAAAATAACACATATAAATAAAATTTGGTATAATTACTTAGACATTTACACTAATAAAGGCCCAATTAATTTAATGAAATGTTGGGCACTAATACTGGCCCTCACCCAAGGATGCATACCCCCTATGGGTGTGCAAAGAACCACAAAATACAAGACTAGGTACCAATATATTGGGATCTGGAGTCAAAACTTAGCAACATTTTTGTAAAATGCTCGTGAAGGCTCAACAAAACATGGAAAACTTACAAGAATAGATTATGAGGATCTAAAAATCAACACAACAAAAGGAATAGAAAAAGAACTATACAAACAAGGCCCAAAATAAGGGGCACAAAACAATAGAAATATAAAGTAACAAAACACTATACAATATGGTAAATTATCTATATTTATTTGAGAAAATGATTTATATGCTTACCATTATTCAGTGGCTCCAAAAAATTTCCATCCTTTATTCTCTTGAACTTTTCCAGTAGCTTGGTGGCCAAAATGAAGTAAACCCATCTCTGCACTTACCTAAAGTTATTATTACTAGGCTGAAATAGGATGACACATTGAATTAAAACCTCTCTTCATGGTCTCAAATTAGGATAATACCAATCTAAAAAATTCTCATACTCCTTTAATAATTGTAAATAAACATGATTCTTAGCCACAATCATGTGATTACCAAGAAAGAGTGCATCATGATCAACAATGTTAATTGTGCACTCAAAGTACTATTTGAAAGGGGTCTGGAACTTTTCATCTTCTGGGGTATAAAAGACAACCCCATCTTCATTGCATGATATCTTCCAAATAACATCTTCATTTTCAAACCTATCATTAAGAGCAACTAGTTGTTAAATAATGTCCATACTCCCAATAGAGCTACCCAATGCCATATCCATGTCCAGCTCTTCTTTTAAAGCACACTTTGGATATTCAATTACATCATGATTGGGTAGCTCATTTGATTATTTTCTATTATCATCACAAGTAGACTCATATGTAGGTACTCTCTTTATTGTACTCTAAAACTACTATGTAGTAGTATAAAACATCATTTCCATGGAGGCAGAAAACTCACTTGATAAGTCTTGACAATCGAACATGAAAATCTCATATTCAAGTGATGCATACTTATGTTCATCTAAATATTCATCACTTAGTATATTAGTATCACATGGGGGATCGAGGCAGAAGCATTTCTCACACTATTTAATGTCAAGATCAAAATCCATAGCATTTACTTTGGCATTTAATAGATTAAGAACTTCTATTCCAGCTTATAATCTTGTCTCCTTCATCTTTGATGTAAACATAGTAGTGAGACAAGGTTATAACAATTCACCTTTGAAGGATGATCTCAATCCTTCTATATTTGCAAGCAATAGAAAGAATACTTAAAAATGAAAGTTAGATATCTAAAATAGGCACTGATATTATTTGAAACTAGAAAATAAAATTGGAGTCGTCACTAGAATCAAAAAATCTAGAATAAAATAGTTAACAAATTATTTTGATACATGCTAAAAATAATATTTGTTGAACTTAATGAGATAGAAAATAAAGACATTGAAATTTTCAAAATATGCTCAAAAGGGGAAAAGACACATTTAAGCATGTAATATTTTTAGTTCTTTACAACAAATGTAATAGAAGTTAATTATCAAGCCTCAAGAATTTCCTATCATGTTCTCATTTGAGTGATGCAGTATTAACGGCCAAGATAGTTCAAATATAGAAAATAATAATCAAATAACCTTTAGATTTGAAATGCTTATAGCTCTAGCTCTCTACAAGAGTCCCCAACAACACAAGTTCCATGGGTGTATTTTTTCCCCAGTAATGGTGTCAGTTAAGTGTTAGTTCCTAGCTGTACACCTCTCTAACCTAGCTTTTCACACTTGAAGAAAATGGCAAACAATGATGAGAAACTTGCTAGAATGTTGTTGTAGTCAAGGAAGGGTTTGGCATCATAAATGGACCAAACTAGAGAAAATGACTGAGAGGCACCTGCAAAGGGTATGGTTAGCTCCCTGCTACTTTTGGCTTTTCCTGAACTAAGGTGAGTGAACCTATGGGGTAGCTTGCTCACATGGGGGAATTTTACACTTCAATCCCCATGAGAATTCTTGACACAAGAGGGAAATATGACCAGAGCATAACCAAGTTTGCACACTTCACCCAAGAATGGTTGTCACATGAAAATACATAAATTCTCTATCATACACAATCTACTAAAGACAGATATGGATGTGATTACAATCATCATCTAAAAATAATCTTCAATAATACATGGGTTGAATAAGAGATTACAATGATAGGATTTAAAGCATAAAACATAGACACATTTTTAATACATAAATTTTATGCATCTACAGGTAAATAACACTTAAGATATATAAAGGGCATGTTATATGCAGGGTAAGATAGGGTAGGATAAGTTCATAGTTATAAAAAGGGGGAGGGTGGTTTGATGGAGGTCTTCAATCAGTAGGGATTATTTCAATCATTCATGACATCATTATTGATAAAGACATAAAAATCAAATCCAAGCTAATGGAACTTCAAGGAGGTATTTGCCTTTTCTTATTGAATCCATAAACCTATGGTTCCCTAACAAGTTATTCAACAACATACTCCAAATACAATGTAGAATGGGATTTATAATCCAAGACTAAACCCAAGATGACAACCAATAATGAACATATAATAAGATATCCTATCAACAACATTTGTGAGACATATCACTACACTTTATCAAAAGAAAATAGTAGAGAACCACATGCATTTTCATTAACTTGAAAGAGAAATCTTACATACAATAATGTATCAAAATTCTTCCATGGGCACAAACATGGTGGATTTGATCCATGTTGGGTAGGGGAGTCATATAGACATGCTCTTAGAGCTTGCTAATAGCTATACGTCTATAACCACCTTATCAAGAGAGACAAAACACATACGATAATGATCCCAAAATGTGAAGAGCCTATATTGAGGAAAACAAAAACCAACACTATGACCAATAGAATGGTTAACTAACCTCTAGAATATAAGACAATCCTTCTATTTATACATTCTTTACCTTTTTTGGTTCTAAGATTGTGGGTCTCAATTTGTAAAATTATATAATAAGCTTTCAAGTCCATCAAGATACTTATATCTAAAAAATATTCCTTACCACACCTGAGATCTTCATGGAAATACAAGGAAAATGACTATTATAACTACCTCTACAATGAATGATGAAAATTTGGAGTATATCATTTGATTTTTTGGATGAAAATGCCTTTCACATGAGTTGTAAGGAGGATATTCATTTGAGGAGCCAAACAAATTTTGTCTTGATGTGGAACTACCTAAATATCCCCTTAATAATTCACTTGGATAGCTAGAAACTTCTTGTATAGTTTCCCTTTCCTTATGCACACCATGGAAATCCCATTACCTTACGATGATGGCATTGGAAATATTATTGATTCATGGATACTCAAATATATTCCTTGGAGTGGCCCATCTCATATTTTTCAAACCTATAGTATTCCCTCTCATGGAGGAACTTGGACAAGCATAATAATGCAAAAGACTTAGGTTATATTCCACTTTGAATTGTCCACTCTCATTCATGACATCAATCTATGTGCACAAATTGACACAGATCATCGATCTTATGTGAGATGCTTGATTTCTAATTTATGGCATGTAGTCGTGCCAGTTGTCATTTTTACATTTGCTCATAGTGTCCTTGACTTTTCAACATTAGCCATGCACCACCAAATATAGAAAATAAATGTACTCTATTAGATCATGATTTTAGGGGTGAAGCATCATTGGATACTACCTTTTACTTGGCCTCAAGGATATACCATGTGGCATCCCCATGGGCTTCCTATATACCTTATAGATAATTGTTATTGCATTGAGCATCCTCATACCATGTGAGATTGTCTCACTCAATCTTGGGTCCTATTTAAATGTCAATTGCTAGCTTGCACTATTAGATCTTTGAAACATGCTCAAACTTTAAATCATACCCCATGAGCTCAACACTTGTCACACATGTGCTTGTCATAGGATTTTTTAATTTTTTAGCTTTGATCATGCATCATCAGATCATTTTGCTCTACACAAATGTAAGTTATTATATATACCTCTATTTGAAAACAAACAGCTGCTTCATAAGGCCTAAAAATGACACTCACATGACTATCTTGGACTTTTGAATCCCAACAGCTACTTGTTGTGGCTTAAAGTTTATGTCTATATGCCTATCTTGGAGCACTGATTTCCAATAGCTAGTCCCTATAGATTAAAATTTATTTCCATGCACCTATCAAAAGACATCCACAAGACTGTCACATGAAATTTGGAAATATTCCTTTAAAGACTTTGTTTGGTGGTAATTCTAATGAATGATTCTTTGTCTTTGGCACTCTTGTTTGCTTTGACACTTCTATCTTTGGCTTCTCTTTCTCCTTGACATAATTATCCTATAAGAATTGAGTCATAGCAATTTTCTTGAAGGAATTGGGCCTCTACACTTTTTCTAAAAGAATTTGACACTTATCTCCTTTGCCTTTGTCAAGATAATTATTTCAAAAAAATTGTTTGAAATAATTTCCCCACAAAAATTGAACTTGGTACTTTCTTGAAGTATTACAATTCTTTCAAATTTTTTGCTCGAGCAAATTTTTTGAAGGAAATAAGACTTCTGCTCCATATCAACTTTGTTGAAAGTACCTTTAGGGCCCTTTGAATATACCCTTTAGAAGTTTTGTCAAGGGCACTTGCCCTACAGAATTACTCTTTAGCCTTTTGGAATGTCCCTTAGAACTCTTTGAAAGTTCCCCCTTTGAGAGTTTTTGAAGTGTCCTTTACCATCCATACTTATCCTTAGGACTATTTGTAGATGCCCTTCAAGGATTTTGCAAGGGTAAAATCCCGAAGGAAATAATCCTTCAGAATTTTGGAAAGGTAAGATGACCCTTTGATAGTGCCCTTTGGGAATTTTACAAGGGAAAAATACCTGAAGGAAATAATCCTTCAAAAATTTTGCAAAGGCAAAATGACCCCTTCATGATTTTTGGAAGTACCTTTAGCCGAAGCAAATAAGTCCTTAGAATTATTTCAAGATTTTTGTGTGAGAAAAATTCTTGAAGGGTAATTTCCTTTCAAAAATTTTGCCATGGAAAAAAAGTCTAAAATAAATAAGACTTAGCACTATTCTCTAAAACAAAATATTTCTTTCAGGATTTTTATGCAGGCAAAATGCCTGAAGGGCAAGTACCCTTCAAACTTTTTGCCCCAGATAAAAAGTCTAAAACAAATTAAATAGCCCTTTAGATCTTTTGTAAAACACCTTTTCCAAAAGACTCTAAGGACTTTGTACCAAAATTAGACCAAATTAACACAAGGAAATACTTGATGTAGAGTTCTCAAAATAAATACTCTAAATAAAGACTAAGTTAAATCACCTAGCCTCTTAAACATGAACTTGACCTTCTTAAAAGAACACATAGAAACAAAAGTTGGGATAATGACTTAGACATTTTCACTAATAAGGGCCCAATTGCTTTAATGTAATTTTAGGCACTAACACCTAGTAAAATCCTAAAAATAATGGGACATTTATCCCATGAGTTGTAGTCTCATTTTTACCTCTTAGATCAGCTAATTCATTAGTTACATTATGAGTGGGTCATAAATTGAGCCTACCATTAATGTTATGAATGTCCAAACTTTCTAAAACCCTATAAGTTAATATCTTATCCAATTAAAATTTTGTTTTTCCAAAAAATAGGAAGAACCCTAATTGTTAAGGGGAGTGATCAGTTAGATGGATTATCCCTTGTACTTGATGATGAACACGATTTGAAGTTCAGAGCTGTTAGTGCAAAATTGATTCATTTATGCTCATTTGTAAATAAATATGTTTTAGATTAAGGTAAAAATAGGTTTTGAAGGGACCCCAAAACCCTACATAAGGGGAAAGATAAACCTTAAAGCACAACCAGGTTAACAAAAGAACATGTTTACAGAATAGAACCAAAACCAGGTTTTACATGGACCTGTAACCAACAAATATGACCATAAAAATAGCTGTCAAACACTGAATGAAAAGTTAACCAACTGGAACAGCTTGTTGAACAACCTTCCAGTCTAGTAACCAGTAAACCCTACCAATTTACTGCCTCCGAAAAAAACCAGTCAGCAAATAAATATGTTGCAAAGGGAAAAATTATGAATTTACTTAAAGGAGATATAGTAAAATTAAAAGGATTAGATGGCAATGCCTTTAGTTTATACATAGATAGAGTATTCAATTCTTATTGTAAATTATGATCCTTATCTAAGGATCTCTCATAAAATGTCATGCTTGAAAATTGGCCAACATAGATGGTTATCCCATGCATGTCAAATTTCAATAATTACCAGAAGATGTTGAGGTCAACATGTGGGATACATTATAATAATAACAACCCTGATCGGTATATCTATTTTTTTATGTCATTAATTAAAATCATTCTAAAAAAGTACTAAAAAGACCCTAAAATGCTAAAAATGTAAAAAATTAAATTCCTCTCTACCCATTTCATCATATCATAAATTTGATGATATAAAAAAAGGTCAATTTTTTTGGATGAAGTGGAAAATGTGGAATATCATTGTTACAAATCAGACTGTCTCAAAAAAGTGCCTATTTATTTAGTCAAAGTTCTATGGTGTAGAACTAGAGTCGTGAATGAAGATACCATAAATATATTTGTGTTATTACATTCAATAAATGTCATGTCTAATATAGGTGTTAATTCTATAATGGTACATAAAATGAAATGTTATGGGATAGATGTTTGTTAGAATACACGGAACAAAGCTTATGGGTACCCAAAGATAACCTTATAAAATCATAAATATAATTGGATAAATGGTGATAGGCATTTAGTAAATGGTAATAATAATAAATAATCAAATTTCAAATATCACTAAAACAATTACTTGCATATCAAGATTAATTGAGATAAATTTATTTATTTCTCAACATTTGAATAATTTGTAGATAAGATGGAATAAAATTTCCTCAAACACTACTTGAATTCAATAACCATGATTTAATGAAAAATAAATGTCATTAATATCTCAATATTTTAACCTTCCTCTTGTGTCATAGACAAACTTTAGTATGATACTGCAAAAAACATGTTTCAATTATGAATAAAAATTTCTTTGACAAGTGTGACGAGTGTACAAATATGTATAACAAATATAGAGACACCACATGCCCAAAATCACTCTCAAAATTGAAGAGGAGAATAAATGACATAACTAATACATTAAAACATATCATGCACATTATTATTCCCACATATTGAATTAAGAGAAACATCCTCTAGGATTCTTAAACATTGTGAATGATAAAATGGACAAAATGGAAACTTCCATACCAAGTATAGGAAATAAAGATAAGTAAAAAAGTAACATTATGAACCTCCTTATTAATTTTAATGGTATTCTCACACATGGACACCAAATCATGGTCTTTGGGATCTTTTTCCTACCAATTGTTAAACATGGATAAAATTACACAGTCAAATCATTGGATTTATGTTTCGAGAATCTCAAATAACTGGTCACCAATGAATATGGGGATTTATTTTGTAATAGTAGTGGACCATAAAAACATCCATTGCATGAAAAATGAAAAGGGTACAAATATAAATTTATCCATTATACATAAATTAGTTTTACAAGTATAAATAGCTCATTTAAACAACAACCACCAATATCCTATTTATAATTAGATAACTTTTCGAGTGACAAAAATAATTGTAACATATTTGTATTTGCATCCATGTTGATAGAAAGAATGTATTCAATATTGTGTATGTAATATTCCTTATTATATGACACATTCATGAGGATATAAATGGGACTTTTGGCAAATTATTAGCATCATTATGTAAATTAAGCACATTTTCTTTGTCATATATCACAAACACCTACAGAACATGCCAAGAGGGATCAAGTCCATTCACTCCTTACCTTATTGAGTAATTATATGAATTCAATGTATGTATTGATCTGAACTTTTTGGATGGAAACCACAAGATAATGGGTGTTATAAAACATGAGATGTTTAAGTTCCATGTTGTGGATGGCATACTAATGTTGGAATATAAAGCAATAATAAAGGATTTGTAATTGTTTTATCCAATCCCAATCTAGGATAAAAATATGATGGTGAACCAAAGTTCTTGGAAGGAAAACCTCATCTAATACCTTTCAAATAACTTAAGGATATGGAAGATATGAAAAGGGGACTAAGACCATATATTGAACATTGGGAAAATTTTAATGGATAGAGGTAGAGAATATTGGCTTCCAAAGAGAATGTATTGGGAAAATGTTTTATGTGAATTAGATAGATTGTTGTAAATTTTAGAAAGATGTCGTATTCTTATTTTTTCCACAAACAATCCAAGATAAATATTTATATGACCAATTAACCATGGCCAAAAATTTTCACAAGGAAGACTACATTAATCAAAATATCACAAGTAATAATTATATTTATGTTGGCCTTATATGTGAAATACCTAAAGGAGCATTCAATCCATTGATGTAAGTGTATGTGGGACATATGTTTTTATTATGAACAAGAAATGAAAATTAAAATACATGGATGGGAAGGGAAGATGAATATATTTACCTTAAAATTAAAGGAAATAAAGTGGCTAAAAAGGTGATAATACAAAATTGGAAACCTGTCAGGAGAACATTAGGTGTAACATTGTATCAAGATTTTTTAAAGGCTAAATAAAAAATTAACCAAATCAGATGAAATAAAATAAGAGATTAATATGGATAGTATCATTTGGGTATGGACAAACACAACATGGAAAGGAGGATAAATTAATATACCTAAAAAGGAAATGAATCCATTAAACATACTTTAAACTACATGAATAGGGTAGTGAATATTAAGTTACTTGGTGAAACTATTGAATATCATAAATTAATATGTGATATCATCTTAGACCAAGATGCAGGTTTATTAAAAAACATGCTACGACCTTACAATCAATGTAATATTTATATTTATTTCAATCATTTATTTTTCATTAATGTATTTAGAATAACATTATGACCTTAATAGCATTGTAGTATATTTTTATAATTTTAAATGCAAGGTTTTGATAGGATCACAAAACCTGGTGCAAATAAGTGAAAATATAAGAAATAAATCTTAAACAAGACAAACATGAAATAGGTCCACTCAACCATAAACCAAACTAAATCAGTACAAACTATTAATTAAATAAGCATAATGTCCCATAAAAATAGCTAAATAATTTATGGTTTTGATAGGGTCCCATAACTTTCTACAATGCTATAAATATAAAAATGGAAGCACGAAAAGAAACAACTTGAAACATGTTCCCCCACCAGTAGACTAGATTATAATAGGGGAAAATGTCAGTGAATCATTACCATAACATTCTCTAGCCATATACTTCCAAACATAGATATATTCAATACATCATAATGAAGGTCAAAAACTTACTTGGCTAATAAATACCATAAATTTTAGCTAAAAATGTAGTTCATATTCTATAAATATTAGCTGAAGTAGTAAACAATAGTCATTAAAGTAGGTATTCTCTTCTATAACTACCCCAATGGAGGGTCTATCTAGCTTGTATACCCATCATAAAATATATCTCAATGACTTTTAGCTCCATATAATACTACCCAAACACAAATACCAACTTGTAACATCAAATTTTATGCAAGATATACGTTACAAGAACTAAGCTAGCTTAAAGATAAAGACTTAGAATGCCAAAATATCCACATATAAGACTACATATAGAATACATATTTTCATTACTAAAATATCCTTCATAATGAGAATCTATATTTAGATTTAAAAAACCACATAAACAACCAAATAAGGATACCACATATAAACCACAAGGCCATAAGGGACAATACCAAACCATCAACAAACTATTCAAAACTAGATATAAAGCCTAAATAGGGGCACTTAGATACAATGGTTGGTCAAGCTTGAGATAGAGGTTGTGATTCCAAAATTTAATCATAAATTTCCCTAGATAGTCACCAAACTTATTTTATGATCCCCATCCTAAGAAAAACCTATAATCTATCCTCCTAAGATTCCAACAAGGGTAAATAGTGGACTTATAAAATGTAGCTATTTATTAGTCATGGCAAGGACCTTACTCCACTAAATGAAACTAAAATTGATTTTTAAAATTTATCTACCCTAAAATGCCTCTCCATGCATGAAAATATAATATCTCCCTTCCTTGAAGGTATATGAGACATATCTCACCAAGTATGAGAAATATCCTAAAAATAGCTTGACCCAAACAAATCAAGACCCACCATGAATCCACCTCCTCAAAGTGTAACAACATATCACCAGAGACACCATACTATAGTGAAACAAGAACCCTAACCAAAATTAGGAAGAACATAATTTAGATCACGTAAGGAGTGGGAAAAAGAGTGTGAGTTGACCTCAAACTATCAATTCATTATGAGTGTGAAATGGAACAGGAGTAGTATTGTTTATTAAATATGAATGGAAGATTAATATTTATTTTAGAAAATATATTTTACATAATAATTTGTTGAACTAATAATATATTAAGATTAAAGTGTAATTATCTAATAATATATTTTTTTCAAACTATAACTATAAGTATTCTACTTAAGTTCAAGGGTCCAATAGTTGTTAAGATATGTATTTGTCATGAAAAATTGTGAACCTTGATTTATGGCATATAATTTGGTTATAAAGTGATTAATTATTTGACAAGCGTATGACTTTAAATCAAATATTTTTAAATTTATATAACTGTATGTGGAATCCAATTTTGTTTTACAAGGGTATTGTGGGATAATTTTTGTGTTGATAAAAAATATTATCAAAATTATACTTATACATGGTGTGTATATGTTTTACATTGGTGCACTAATCACTGTGAACTTTACAGGACATCCTAATGATATTGGTTAATATGAGGTAAAATTCGGATAATTATTAGCATTGTACTATGACAAATATTAGGTGGTACTAAGACAAATATGATACTTTATGTGATCAGTACTAATTAGGATATAATTAGAACTTGATTTCACACTGGTTAGAATCCAATAATAGAAACATTGGAATCTAATATCACACTACTACTAATAATATAATTATTGGAATTTGACATCATATTAGTTAAAATCTAATAATATAAATATTATTTATTAGATAAGGGTAAAATTTGAGGGTTTTTTAAAGGTCATGAAACCAAGAAGAGGGTTTTGATAGCAGGTCCCACAACCTTTAAATTAGAACAAATAAGTTTTTAAGATCATATCCCACAAATTCTACAAAATTAAAAATTAGTGCACATGAATGAAACTAAAAATGAGTGTCCATCCAACACCTATAAGATATGAAGACCAAAAAATAATAACCAATAATGAACTAAAAGTAATAAACTGACCCTAGAGGCTAGCCAACAAAAGGAATAACAGTGAAATAGTTACAAAGTAAGAAAATCACAATGAAGAACCAACCAAACCAAGCCTAGCCTTATGATCCCTTCATAAAAGTGTTATTATATCTTAAACAATAAGAAACTAAAAATAGGCCTAAAAATACCTTGTAGGATTTATATTGAGACAAACTTGAGACTAGTCCACCCATATGTGGACAAAAACTTACAACATCACCCAAGCTTACGAAACATCTTTGTCACATCCAATTTCCTCTATGGATTATTTGAAGTATTAATTACTGTATTATGTGGTTAATGATTATCATATCTATTATTAATTACTAAGTTATATTTGTATACGCTATATGATATAGTAGTTGCATTATTTGCTTTGGGATCAATATCTATATTTATAGCTATTGCATATGTTTTATTATGCTTTATGATCAGTTGGATTGATTTTATTTGCTGATTTATTACATTCAAAAGTTTAGTTATGATTATATGTTGATTATTATTATGATTTGTCCTTACTAATATTTTTTTTATGAGGTGGATATAGGACTATACCACCCTCATAGTAAATTTAAAGGGAGAGCATCATCGGAGAGGGGGGTGTAGATACTAACAATTGGGGTAGAAGACCTCTATCAAACCCATGCACACACCACAACTAGTTATTTGAACAAAAATAAATGATATTTTCATACATTTTGGTTTAGTTGAGTCTTATTTCTTACTTGACTTTTGAATCTTTATTTGCATATGTATGTTAATCCTTCATTGTGTTATGATGTCTTCACTGCATTATATTCGGTAGAAATACGAGTGCATTGATTTAGTTGATTTGTTTATATATCTCATTTTTTTGGTTACTTACATTATAATTTGTGGTATAAATTAGATTAGTTTAGGATGTTTGATTATCTCATCTAACTATATTCATGTAACCTAGATGGTATTTATTTTTATTAGTGAGTTGAAGTGTTACTTATCTTATTACTTGATTACATTGGTTCTAGATAGTATTATTATTTTGGTGACAAGGAGTAAGGTCATATAAAAGAAAAATGACCCCTTTAAGGTAATTTGACTTAAGAATAGTTTGGAATCTTTATACATTCTTTTGCATACTTAGGTAAAATTCAAGGTTTTTTTATAATTTTAATGACACTCTCTCCTTATGATGGTCTATTTTCAAATGTCAAAAGTAATTGATTAGGGTTTTTTTTTACTATCATTATCATAATAAAGGTTTAATTTTAAATTTGGATTGTGAGTATTTTTATATCACCATGCAAGGATACAGGATGAAAATTATGAGTAAAGTGGAAGTGAAAATATTTGAGCAT
The DNA here is from genome assembly GCA_037957365.1 of Torreya grandis. NCBI lineage: Eukaryota > Viridiplantae > Streptophyta > Pinopsida > Cupressales > Taxaceae > Torreya > Torreya grandis. Next base: position 1,906,878 of record JARHVA010000826.1, read on the forward strand.
TTATCAAAAGAGATGGTATTATGGCAAACTAGAAAAAGGGAGGAGAATTTGGAAGACATGAAAACACCTACATGGATTGTGGAAAAATGATTAAAAAAATAAAATAGATAAATATTAAGGGAATCAAGGTAAAATAAGTGGAAAAGGGTGAGGATAAGACTAAGATGTAAGGGAAAAAGGACAATCAATCTAGGCATTGGATGACAGACTTCTAGACCCAAGTTAAACTTTTGTATTGTTTGTCAAATTTTTGTAAAATAAATAACATGGGTTTTGATAAGGTTTTTTCAATTTTATTGAGTGTCTTAAATGATTTACCTTGACCAAAACCCTTATCCTCACTCTAATATTTTTAGGTCCATAGACCTAGGGATGGAACTCGATTCCATCCTTAGGCCTATAAATTTGAAGGCCTGGATATAATAGACAGAGCCTTGATTTATTTTTATTTAAAATAATGGTTATTAGACTCCCATGAGAAACATGAGTGGAATTGTTTATCCTTGATATCCATAGATTGCTAATTATTTTGAATGTTTTAAAAAACCTAGACACACACACACACACACACACACACACACACACACACACACACACACACACACACACACACACACACACACACACACACACACACACACACACACACACACACACACACACACACACACACACACACACACACACACACACACACACCCACACACACACTTAGATGTAGGTTTTATGGCTTTACGAATTTTCTCAGTTCATGAAAATCCATGTTTATTTTGTTGGTATACTGTTATTGTTTCCATGGTGTAATTACTAAATAAATATGTTTTATCAGAGGGCTAATGCAGAACCTAAGTTAGAATATCAAATGTATATCTACATATACATTAGTATATAAGGTGAATAATATTTTGCATAACCTTGAATGTAAGTTCAACTATAGGTTTTCAATAAGATTTTAGTCTAGTTGTGGACTTGTAGTGAAACCTATTTATGAGAATTAAAGGTTATAATTACATAACTAATGTGTATTATATGATTAAAAAATTATTTCAAATATATATATATATATATATATATATATATATATGGATATCGATTATCTAAATTCATTTTGGGTTGTGAGTTAAGTACTAGTAGACTTGTGCATGGCCTTTTATTAAAATTTGTTTAAGGACCCTTATTACACTTTATGTTTTATAAATTTAATTTTGTAATCACATAGCCATATCATCTTAGATAAGTATAAAAATACCTATATGGTTTCATATACCATATGGATAATGTTATCTATTATTGTAAATGATAGAATAGGTAATCATCTATAAAACATTATTTTTGAATTTGTAATTGCCTCTTTTTATGACAAGTTGTAAGTCTTAAATAATTTACATAACCAATTGGATATACATTCATTTACATGAATATGTAGGAGTAGAATTTTACACCTTATAATTGGGTTGGAGAGATGTTTTTTTAATAGTTTGCATAGATAAAATATAACCATTTATGTAATCTTGAGTTTTAAAGTCAAGATCGACTCAGCTTTATACTATGATATTTTGAGTTATGTTATGAAATGTCTAGTTGTTGATATGAATACTATAGTGGATGATTAACATACAAGTAGGAAAAATAAATGCTAAGATGTCTACTCAAACTTCTAATTTTTTTATAGCCCAAAGAGTTGTATGGAATTTTATGTGTAGTTTAAATGATTATCATTTATAAAAAAAATAGGTGCATAAATGGAAGTAAAAAAGTTGATTATAAGTTGTTGATAAGTAATGAATATATGGAATAGGCTTAGTGTATTATATGATTATACTCAAGTTTCCATAATGGTTATGATGGCCAATTTATAGGTAGAATTAGGATAGATTGTGTCATAAGTATAACTAATATGGGAACATATTATGAGAGAGCCTTATTTTCACAATAGAACACTATTTTGAGAGGTAAAATTAAATACAAATGTTATCATGTCGAATTTATATTGCTATCAGTTATTCATACTTGCATAAATAAGATTTATGTTAGAAATAAAGGCATATAAAAACTTGATTCTTGTTCTAGTCTAATGAACATATCTGGTGGGAATAAAGTGCTTTGATAAATCTATATTACCATTTTGATGTTTAAGTGATTGAATTTTGTTATATTCTTGAATGATGTTTGTTTACATCATTTATTATTGCATGGTATTTATTGCATATTTCAGATCTACTATTCTACTTTTGAATCTTTATGTGTAGACTATTATTGGATAATAAGAGATACATATATGAGTATGCTAGTGGGTAATTCATGTACCTATCCCCTGCTATCATGTTAATTCATGATTCAATAGCAAAGAGTTCCATGTGAGAGAAATTGACTTCGATTATTAATTTTGAATTCTATAATGAAAAATTTGGCCAAATTAATGTTATAGCTGAGATATTTCCATTTCACTATACTTATAGTTTACATGTGTTTGTGGATTTCATTTAGATAGAGGATTGGATTTTATGGTCTATTTGATTACTACATGTAATAATGATAGTAAACACATGGGTTTTGGTTTATTTATCTATATTCACATTATTCTTATCTTTCCCTCTGCAAAGCGTAAGGCCACTCTTAGTGGGGAGGTTTGTAGGAGACTATTGGTTTGTGGTTGTTGGTAAATCAATCAAATGATACTCTCCCTCTATTAGTTAATTTAACTTTTGGTATTATACTTAGTCTATGAGATTGATTGTGGATTTTTTTAGTAGCTCATTTGTACTAGTGTATTCATTATATTGTATATTTGATCTTATACTACATTGTACTATATTCTTCTATGAATATTAATCACAACATTGGCTTTAAAATATGTAAACTATTATAAAATTTAAAAAACAGTGGTTATAGCTTATTCATGGCTAATTTATAGACTATTTTAGTATTTATTATATTTCTTCATTTTATTGTACTTAATTAATAATTATTCAACTTGAAGTCTGATTTAATGTTTGATTACTAAATGGATTATATATAGCTAGTGGGTTAAAAAATTTACAACATTTATTGTTTTTTATTCATTTAGTTATCAATCAATAAATAAATAGTTGTAAATGATTTTATAATTAATTTTGTGTGATAAAAAAAATTAGTGTAAATGTTAGTTAGCCCAGTGGGGTATAAAAATATTCATGGGGTGTCAAACTTGAAGTTGGTCCCTAAAATCAAAGATTGATCTAGCTCCATGAAACCTTTAACATAGCCTTGGCCAAATTAATCCAAACTTAACATTATGTTTCTTACTAAGGATGAGTTTACCCAGCTACAAACCATGGTGGAATAAACTTGAGACTATTCCACCTTTTTGTAGACTAGACTTACAACATCCCCAACCCTCAACATCCAACATACAACAATCCTCAACATAACTTTAGCAAGGAATTCAATCCTATGAACATTTTAATTATTTAAAATACTATTAGAATGGATGGATATTATAATTTGAGCTTCATCTATGGGATATATACCATTAAAGAGTGATGTACACCCTTAATGAAGATCAAAAGCACTAGGGACTTTATGCAAGCTACTTATGCCATATGAGTCAAAAACAAGATAGAGCACATGGATAATGCCTATATTAAAGATATTATATACTAAAAACTACCAAGAAAGAAATTTAGCTTTCCAAGAGGTAGATTCAGTGATTAGAAGCTACAAAAATAGAATCATGCCTTATTAGGAGGTCAAAGCCAAAAAAATGCAAATGTTTCTCTACTTTTAGATAGGTACAAAGAAACCACAGCTTAGTCAAAGAGAATCTAATATTCCACATACTAGCAAGATAAACTAGATCCTCTATAGAAATATTCCATCCCTAACTCATCAGAGGAAAGTACATTACCATTCTATTTGAGGTATCTCATAGTTTACCCTAATTAGATAAATTTTTATTAATGCAAGCTTTCAATTTGAGGACATAATCATCCTCTCATATAATATTAATCTAGGTTACAACTCCCCTTGGAGTTACAAAATATAGGAATGCTCACCTCAAGATACATGTCCATATGGTAGGTTACATGGGTCAACATGATATATTTATTTTTGCTAGATGTGAAAAGTGATAGGGAGGTTGAGCTAATGACTAGGATAAGAGTAGAACTAACCAATATGGAACAAAAGACAAGATCTCTCTCTGGGTGGGTTCTATTAGAGGTTTTTGATTTATATATCCTTGTGTAAATCAATGGATCCTAGGAATTCAAAGGGCCTATATTTTAACCCACATGAAATAAGAATTGTGACACTTGGCTAAGTGAGATGAGCTCTTGGGCCTTGAATAGCCATCTTAAAGCCTATATTTGTCCAAAAAACTCTAAGGTAAAACACAGGCATCCATTAGACCATAAGGGACTAAAGAAAAGTGATATAAGGTCCATGGAGCAAAGATTTAGATGGTATTTCACTTGAGGTGGAACCAAATCTGAGTGAAAATTCAAAATAGAGTGGGTGGTAAAGGGATTGGGTGAACAAGAGGGAGTCAACTCTCATCTTTCATCCCCTAAAAATATAAATGTTGGAATCTGATTTCAAAAATAATAAATCCAAAAATGATAATACTATAAATCCATATTCTTACACATGTCCTTATTTAGTGAAATGATGGTTTAATTAAATTTCATGTGAATGATATATTCCCTCATAATATGTGTCAATGATTGAATTTTGAACATTATGAACCTTTGAAACTATATTTTAAACTCAAAAATAATTTTTGATTTTGAAAAGGTTTATATTATGTATGAAAATCTCCATTGAAATGTCCCCTTTTGAGGTGATGGAATTGATCCTAAAAATCACTCATCTCAAAATAAAATATAATTACATCATGTGTAATAATATGTAATTATTGAATAATGTAGCATATTTGAAAAGTGTGTGAACATATTAAGATTTATACAATTTGAATTATGTATGTAAAATATGAGGCAATGTCTATATAAATATATCATTGAATCTCATAGTAATATAATGAAGAATTAGTATCTTGTTCATTTTTTAGTGAATGATATGGATCATGGCACTCATAAAAATTAACAAGAACAACAAACACACAAACACAAAAATATCAATGTCATATAATAAAGCCAAGGGTCACGTATAATAGAAATGTTTAAATGTCACATAAGTAAATATTTCACATGTTGGAGACAAGATGACTGAGAGGTGGGGTGAATAAATATTCAAAACTTTTCATTCAATTCCACTTAACCATATATGAATAATTCTAATAAGCATGTACATCTTAGCAAGCATAAACATCAAAACATAAGAGCATGAACACAACATATATGTGGGAAACCCTTTAGGGGTATGTTGGGTGAATATTTTGTTGAGTATACTACATTCTAGTAGATTCACAGTATATGAGAAGCAAGAGAGCTCAAGGTATTATTGATCCTATATTTGAGTTGATGTAGCAAAATAATTTTGGTCTTTTGCCTCTACAACCTCACCTTCAGTGAACCAAGACTTTTCCTCCTACCAATGCCAGGTCTCTAATACCATGTGAAGCTTCTAGTTCTAGTGCTAGCAGAGTTTTGTCCATACATACTCCATAAAGGTTTGTTATCTTGCCTTTTAATCAGTACATTATGGTAGCTTAAGGCCCTTGGGGTAACACTTTTGGTCCTCTAAATTCAACCTCACCTTTGCATGATCTACCTCATAGTTTAAGAAATAAGTTTCCCAAGTTCTATGGTGATGGAAAAGTTCACCCTGATGAACAATTGAAAATTTTTGCATAGCCTATGGTGTGATAGGTGTTAAATATGAAGATGTAGTAGTAAGGCTTTTTATGGAAACATTGAAAGGTGCTACTGCAAATTGGTTTTATCATCTTTAAGCTCAGACTATAACTAATTGGAACACTCTCAAGACCAAGTTTGAGGCTAGGTTCAAACATGTAGAAGATGCACATGCCTTATTGGTTCAACTTACACAAATGAAGGATCCTCATGAACCTATGAGAGACTTCATCACTAAGTTCAATAAGCTGAGAAATAGGATTCCTGTAATTTCTCAACCAACACTAGAGAATCTTAAGTGTTTCTTTATCAATTCTCAACTTCCTAAAGTGAGTTTTTTGTTAAGGTGGGTTGGCCCTATAGATCTTCCTGTAGCTTAGATTTTAGCTACCAAATTTCAATATGATCTTATCCTTACAGGTAAGATAAGAAGAGATTCTAATAAGAACAAAGGTTCCTCTTCTACTGAGAATTATTCCACAAGCACCACTAACCCTATGGTTTAAAAGTTAGCAAATGAATTGTTATATCTAAAAAGGAAAATGTCCCAAGGTATGTCTTCCCCTCCTTCTTATCGATATATAACAAGGAGGACATTTTCCAATAATTCATATCAAATAAATGCTACTAAAAATCAAGGGCAACCCAATTGTCTTCCTCGTACACAAGGAAAAATTGTCATTGAAGTAGTGCTAGTCAACTCAGTAGTTGGTTATTATGAAGCCAAACATGATCATTATTTTCAACCTAAGTTGGACTAGGAGAATGATGCTAATCTCTTTGTAGAAGGAGAATAAGAATTGGCTTGTGACTCTACCATTGGCTTTCTGAATTACCAAGATGAAGCTAAAAAAAGGAGAGGTGTATGATGGAGCATATACTATTTTTACTAGGTCCCAAAATTAGTCAACTCAACAAGTTGATAAGGTAAAAGTAAGAGAAGAACCTCAACCAATGATCTCAATTGCTAAATTGGGAACTCCACTGCCTTTCTAATCAAAGGACCTAGTGGGCAATAAGCTAGTAAGTATATCTAAAAATCTTGTATCTTCTACTTATATCCCTCAAACTAGTAATAAATCAAATAAAAATTAGAATGATAGATTTCTTTCCTCTGTTTCTAGTTCATTCTAGTTATTCGACATAATAGATCATGCCAGAAAGACCAAGATCCAAATGTCTGAAGTTGAGTATTTACAAGCTAATCTTGAATAGTTTGATAGGTTGGATGAATATGTCAAAAACAAAATTGTCCCTATAAGACAAGATTTTTCAAAAGTTAACCATAATTCCTCAAAGAACAAATCTACCCAAAATAATATTGTCACTACTCCCCTTGTTGCCTCTAGAAAAATAGAACCTTTCTGTGTTTCTCTATTGGTAAATGGTCATAAGTTGAGCAATTGTATAATATATTTTGGAGCCTCTGATAATGTTATGCCTATCAAGGTAGTAGACTCCCTTGGTATTAATTTAACTAAGCCTTTTGGGAGATGTTTCTCTATGGAAAATAAGCAAATACCACTTTTGGGTCAAATCAAATATGCCTAATTTGCATTTGTAGCTTTTCTAGACAAGAGGATTAAGATGACAGTCCTAGTGGTTGATGTTCTAGCTTCTTATGACATTCTGCTTGGATGTAATTTTTGCAAGGATATAGGTGGGGAGTTGAACATGGATCTATCTGAAGCAAGGATACTTATTAAAGGTTTCATGCAAAAGTTGCTTCCTGAGAAGGAGACCAAATATATATTTACCCAAATGGTAAATATGAAGCTCAAATTTTGTTTGAGTCCTTGAGATGGGTAATTATTTCTTGTCCACTGAAGATGTTTCTAATTCATTAGATGAGAGTTCATCAAATGATAGATCAGATAATTTAGATGGAAAATTAGAAAAGTTTTTAGATGTAAGTTTAGGTGAAGGCATAATAATTCTAGATTCTTCCCTCACTGATGAAGAGGAATCTTTTGATCAATGAAATTCAAAAAAATCAAATTCTAATGAGGTTTGGGATTTAGAATTTGATGGCAACTGTTCCTCTACCAGTTCTAGAGCTAGGATTTTTTTGATATCCCCATAAGGTGATATCTTCCCTTTCTCATATAAGTTACAATTTGATAATACCAACAACACCACTGAATGAGTTATTTTTACTCAAATTGAAAGCTACTCATGCTAGAGGTGTTAAGATTCTTCATGCTCAAGGAGATGTTAAATTAGTGGTTTGTCAAGTGATAAATTTGTATCAAACCAAAAATAAAATATTGTGACATTATCACAATCGCATATGGGATTGTATTTAAAGTTTTTATGCTTTCAATATATTTGTAGTGCCAAGAGATTTTAATGATCATGCAAATTCATTAGTTATATTTGCCACTGTCATGGTTCCTCATAAAGATCTCAAAAGAAACAAGTACACTATTGAGCTGGTCTTTTGACCAAGTGTACCTGATAATGATGACCATTGGAAGGTGTTTAATGGTTATAATCAAATCATTGTTTTCTTGAAAAATATGGATATCTTTGATGAGCTCTATTTTGAAGGTAGTGAATCTCTACCAAGGGAATATGTTTCCAAAATAGATTCATAAACTAGTGAAGATTTTCTTCAACTAAAAGGGAATAAAATTCTAAAAGGTTTGGTTTCCCTTGAAAAGATATTTGATAAGCATGACATATATATCAAGCAATAGAAAAAACTAGATTCAAGTTCCTCTATGGAATTCAAGCAAGTAAATTTGAGTTCAGAGGTAGATCCCAAAATGGTCAACATTAGGAAATGTTGTACTACTAATAAAAGTTAAAATTCATTACTCTCCTTCACCATTACATTGATGTTTTGGCTTATTCTTATGATCATATGAAGTCCTTCAGGCCTAAGGAAATTTAGCATGAAATTCCCCTTAAAGCTGGGTCATTGCCTCACAAGAAGAAATAAAGGCAATATAACCCCAAAATATCAAGTACTATCCTTTCTAAGATTCAAAAGATGTTGAATGCAAGAATAATTTTTCTAATTCATCATTCCACCTGGATCACGAACATAGTTCCTGTAAGGAAGAAGAATGGAGAAATCTATATTTGTGTTGATTTTAGGAATCTCAACCAATCTTCTCTAAAGGATAACAACCCCTACCCATCATGGACCAAGTGTTGAAAATGATAACTGGTTCAGAAATGTTGTCTATGTTAGACAATTTTTTGGGGTATAATCAAGTGGAAGTTAATGAAGCAGATCAGTATAAAATTGCTTTCACTACACCTTGGGGCACGTTTTCATATCACAAAATGATTTTTGATCTGATCAATGCTAGTGCCACATTATAGAGAGCAATAAACCTTACCTTTAGAAATGAGATAGGTAAGTTCATTATGGTGTATCTTGATGACTTGACTATTTTATCCAAACACTGTCATGATCATGTGCACCATTTATGATAAGTGTTAGAATGCTATCGGCAAAATGGTATTTCTCTCAACCTTAAGAAGTCAATTTTTGGGGTTACAGAAGGTAAACTTCTTGGTCACATTGTATCCTGAGAAGGCACTAAAATTGACTTAAAAATATTCAAATCTATTCAAAGTCTTACTTTGCCTGCTAGTAAGACTGTAGTTCATTCTTTATTTAGAAAGGTGAATTTTTTGTGAAGGTTCATTCCTAAATTTGTAGAGAAAACCCATCACATTGTCAATATGATGAAAGGTAAGGATAATTTCCATTGGATTGCGGAAGGCAAAGTGGCATTTGAGGTTATAAAGAAGGCTATTGCTCATGCTTTAGTCCTTGTTTATCTAGACTATACTAAAGATTTCATAATATATAGCTATGTTTTTGAACATACACTTTTAGCCATTCTGGTTCAATAGAATGAAGAAGGTGTGGAATCTCCCATATCATTTATGAGTTGTCCTCTCAAAGCTCATGAATTGAAATATTTGAACATGGAGAAGCATGATTATGTCATAGTTAAGGTGGTAAAACATTTCTGATTCTATATCATAAATTCACATATTATTATTCTGGTGCCTAACACAATAGTAAAGTCTATTTTAATGCAATAGGAGTTTGGCACTAAAAGGAGAAATTGGATTTCTAAGATCCAAGAGTTTGATCTTGATATTAAACCTAATAAGCTTGTACATGGAAGAGGTTTATGTCAATTTATTGCTGATAACATACCAAAAGAGACAGGGGATGAAGAAGTAGAAGTTGAGGACATGCTAATAGTTATTTTTGTCACTACTACTGATGAGTGGTATTCAAATATCACTCATTTTATTACCTATGGTGAGTGTCCTACCCATCTATCTTATAAAGAGAAAAGGACTGTTAAGTTGAAGGCTACTAATTAAATCTTATGGGATAATAGTTTGTACAAAAGAAGCCTTGATGGAGTATTTATTCATTGTATGGATAAAATGCAACAAAGTAGACTTCTAGAGACTTTCTACAGTTTGGCCTATGGAGGAAATTTTTTTGTACCCATGACAACTCAAAAGATTATATGAGCTAGATACTATTGGCCTACACTATTTCAAGATGCATAAAATTGGGTGCATAGGTGTGAGTTGTGTCAATAGTTCATTGGGAAACCTAAGTTGGCCGCATTACCTCTAAGGCCAGTGGTGATTAAAGAACCTTTTCAAAAATGGGGCATCGACTTCATTAGCATTGTGAACCTATCATCTAGTGCAGGACATGACTATATTCTAACCATGACAAACTATTTTACCAAGTGGGTGGAATCCATCCCAGTTAAGCATGCTACTTTGAAAGTGGTATGTAATTTCCTTAAGGAAAACATTATTTCCTAGTTTGGAGTTCCAAACAAGATTGTAGTAGATAATGCTACTTGTTTCTCTTCCCATGAGATTACTAAATTTTTTTACAAGCACAAGATCATTCTTTCCCACTCCTCAGACTATTATCCATAAGGAAATGGTCAGGCAGAATCAAGTAATAAAAATTTAGTTACTATTATCAAGAAATTGGTAGATAAGAATTAGATAAATTGGCATAAAGCATTGTTTGATGCTTTATGGGAAGATAGGATTACCCCTAAAAGGGAAATAGGTATGTCACCATTTCATCTTCTATATGGTTTGAATGCATAGATATAGATTACCTTGGAATTGCCATCACTAAAGTTGGCAAAGGTAGTGGAAGATAGGACTTTTGAAGGTTTTATTGATAAAAGGATCATGTACCTAATTGAACTTGAGGAATAGTGAACTATGGTAGTAGACCGTATCACTGAGCATAAAAGTCAAGTAAAGAAATTTTTTGATAAGAAAGTAAGGATTCATGATTTTTAGATTGGAGATCAAGTCTTGTTGTGGGACAAGAGGAGAAAACCAAAAAGAATGCATGGAAAATTTGATTCCTTATGGAGAGGTCCATTCACCATTCATCAAATCTATGGTGTAAATAGATCTTTGATATAATATGAGGATGGAACACCATTATTGTTACCTCATAGTGGGCATCATCTGAAACACTTCAATCCTTGAAGTATCAAATAAGTCTATTTGTACATTTGTATTGTTTTGTTTTGTTTTGTTTTTTGTTTTGTTTTTTTGAGTTTTTGAGTTTTTGTTTATTATTTTGTGTCTTTTTCTTTTTTGGTAGCTTGAATCCATGGCCCAATGGCATGGATGAAGGCACTTAGAGATTTTATTCTTCTCCCTTTGATCATTTCAAAGTTTGATCAATGAAATTTCACCAGTTGGAGCCAGTTGTTATTCCCAAAAGCAGCTACGCTCATTTTATGGACAACCACTATGAAACTTGTCCATTTCATAATCTACACTCTAAGTTCATTGATCGAGACAAGATTCTCTTTATCTCAATTGAAGTTATCTAACATTTTAGGAGAGTTTGTGACATTCCCCCACCATGATTTCTCAAAAATCATGAAGCTTGTTATAGTCATAAACTAATCAAAATATCAATTTTGATCATTTTGGGGGTGTTAGTGAGTTTTGGTTTTGCTCATGTAAGGTTGACACTTTTTTCCACTCTTACATGGTTTTTTACTTTTCACATGCTTGAGCGGCACTTTTTACCACCATTACATGTTCTTATTACAAGACACGTGTCAAGTCAGCTGAAATCACCACCTGAGTAAGATCTCTAAAATCTTGAAATTCAAGTGGCATTAATGGCCACTCATGCCAAGCATCAAAGGCTTGTTTTCAAGCTTTTAATTTTTTTTTCATTGTTTTCTCTTGTCATTTCTTTTGTCAGAGTTTCCTAGTTATTTCCTCACCCCTTTTCACAACCACTCAACCATGTTGATAGGAGGATTCATATAGATTTCAAATTCACCACCATCAAGCTTAGGGTTTTGAACTCACCAGGTAAGTCATTTTAACTTATTTTCAGCTTCTAAGGTTTTCATTTTTTGATCGGTGTCCCTTTTTATTTCATCATTTTACTTGGTCTAGAGAACCTTGCCAATGAAAACTATTGATCAGTGTTTTGTGCCCAAAGTTTTTTGTAGTTTGATGTGTGTCATCAGTGGTTTGACCCAACTAGGATTTACCCCCCAAGAAATTTGGTTGAAAACCAATTCTTTCCAAAATATTGTGATGATGGTTATATTATCTGCTTTCACATGTTCTTGTTATGAACAAGTTAAAAGCAAAGTTGACATATTTCACTGCTTATGAATTTTGAGATTTTCTCAAGAGAAAGTGTATGGGCAGTGAAATATACCACCCTTACATGAAAATATTACAACTCTCATTACCTACAGTATCAACATTTCTTACCACCTGAACATCAAATGCAAACCATACCAATATGTATTGTTAGTGTTTTCTACAACCAATGCATAACACTTAGAATTACCTCATTACCTATAGTGTCGACACTTTTTGTTAGGGTGTGGAGCTAAAAGCTACACCTTAAGGCAAACAGATAGGAGGGTTTCTAGCGCAAGCAGTCACCGGCGTCGGCAGGCCACACCGACGTCGGTCAGAGGACGCAGAAAGGAAACCGGCGATGGCAGGAGATCGGCCGATGTCGGTCACCTCCAGGAGGGCAGGGACCAACGTCGGTCACTTTTAGCGGTCTGAACTGCTGTTTACGAACAGTCAGTTAAGTGAACGCAAAGTTTGCATGGTAAAGGCTTGTTTGAAGCCTTGAGCCGCAAGTCTAGTCAGTGTATGCATGAGATCTATATAATAGACTCATGGGCTGTATTGTTAAGTGAAGAATTTGGAGAAGAGCTATGTGAAGCTTGGAGAGTTCTTCCCATGGTGGAATCAAGTAGGATTCCCCATGTGTGTTTAAGTAAGATCAGGTTTGACTTGCAGGGGTGTATGGATGCGAGGTTCAGAAAGGAGATCAGCGCGGGGACGTTAGATCCAAGGTGACAGCAATACATCAGCAAGGTCATGGAGAGATCTACTTGGAGTACGGTTGTGTACTCGATTGTACAGATGTGCAATGAGGTGAACAACAGCTTGTGTTAGCTGTGTGTTGTGACCTATGAGAGAAGATTACTCTGGAGGGAAGTTTACTGTAAGCCCACAGGATGTGGAAGAAAGAGTGCCACCTCTTTGTTGTAGATTCCTTTGTAATGAGTTGAATATAATTGTATATTGCCTCTCATATTCTGTGTGTCTTCTCATTGATAGTTATTTGTTCTTCTGGATTCCGAATGTTTAGTTGCTTATACATTGGTAATCATGTGTGCTCTTAATTCTGACAAGTTGTGTCAGAGCTTTGGGGAGTTTAGTTCCTATCAATTGGTATCAGAGCGAGGTTGGATGTTCTCAGAGCGAGCTTGACTAACAGATGTTCCAAATCTGTTAAGTGTTTGTTGATTACAGGTTACTCACAGGGGTTGCTGTTTGAGTGGGAGTATAGCAAGGCAGAAGATGGTACGATGAGAATGAAGGAAATCAGGCACAGAATTAACACCACATGGAGTGTGGTGGGTTGTCTTCGAGTGGGAGCTTGGAGAGGAATACAAGCCAGGATACAGATTGGACAGAGTACTGGTTTTGGGTACAGGTGCAGCTCTTTATCTCCAAGTGGGAGATTGTTAGGGTGTGGAGCTAAAAGCTACACCTTAAGGCAAACAGATAGGAGGGTTTCTAGCGCAAGCAGTCACCGGCGTCGGCAGGCCACACCGACGTCGGTCAGAGGACGCAGAAAGGAAACCGGCGATGGCAGGAGATCGGCCGACGTCGGTCACCTCTAGGAGGGCAGGGACCGACGTCGGTCACCTGTAGCGGTCTGAACTGCTGTTTACGAACAGTCAGTTAAGTGAACGCAAAGTTTGCATGGTAAAGGCTTGTTCGAAGCCTTGAGCCGCAAGTCTAGTCAGTGTATGCATGAGATCTATATAATAGACTCATCGGCTGTATTGTTAAGTGAAGAATTTGGAGAAGAGCTATGTGAAGCTTGGAGAGTTCTTCCCATGGTGGAATCAAGTAGGATTCCCCATGTGTGTTTAAGTAAGATCAGGTTTGACTTGCAGGGGTGTATGGATGCGAGGTTCAGAAAGGAGATCAGCGCGGGGACGTTAGATCCAAGGTGACAGCAATACATCAGCAAGGTCATGGAGAGATCTACTTGGAGTACGGTTGTGTACTCGATTGTACAGATGTGCAATGAGGTGAACAACAGCTTGTGTTAGCTGTGTGTTGTGACCTATGAGAGAAGATTACTCTGGAGGGAAGTTTACTGTAAGCCCACAGGATGTGGAAGAAAGAGTGCCACCTCTTTGTTGTAGATTCCTTTGTAATGAGTTGAATATAATTGTATATTGCCTCTCATATTCTGTGTGTCTTCTCATTGATAGTTATTTGTTCTTCTGGATTCCGCATGTTTAGTTGCTTATACATTGGTAATCATGTGTGCTCTTAATTCTGACAAGTTGTGTCAGAGCTTTGGGGAGTTTAGTTCCTATCACTTTTTACTACTCCAACATATAACCAATATGTGATAGTGGCAAATTTTTCCATCAATACAAGTTTGCAATATCCCTCACATGCAAGGGTGGTAGATTTCACTGTCTATGCAAACATTCTCTCAAATTTTCTTAACTTTGGGATATTTTTAATTTTGTTTTTCTGAGCCCACTTTTCTCTAATTTTTTGGCCTACTCACACTCTAACCCTTTCAAGCATGTCTCCATAGTCATAATCATCAACACACAATTTTCTCAGATTACCAATATTTATCCTAGTTGCATGATCATGACTTTTTCTTGCAATTTCTTCTATGGATCTTCTTTCTCCATCGACATCCTTCTGGTGATAGGTCATTCAGATGATTGAGTTATCTCTGAATAAGTCAAAAGTGATGAAGTACAAATATCAAGGTGTTTTTCCAATCACCTTAGTTACTTCTAATATCGATGACATTAGAGATACAGAGATTAGCCATGTAGACATGGCTGAGTTTGTGGAGAGAACCAAGTCAATCAATCTTAGCTTTAAAATGAAGAAGATAATTGATAGTAACATTCATTTGGTATCTTCTTTCTTGGTGGCAGCCCACAACATATAATTTGTCCTTCAATGTGTTTATTTTTATAATAAATATACTAGGGTTGTGATGGATGTTAATGGTAATGTGATAATCAGACTAGATCCTAAATTTATTGATAAGGTGTTTATGTGCCCTCCTACTATAGAAGTGATAAAACTTGATTTTGTTAAAGCATAAAAAGAGTATGACAAAAATCTTAAAAAGGCAAAGAAGGTAATCAATAATAAATGGCTTAAGATGTCAAGGTTAAATTTTTCAAGGTGGCCATAGATTTTTCTTAGAAGCAAATTTATAGAAGAAGTTAGTGATTTAATAACTCTTCTTAGTAACATACGAGGTTTGTCCTCTTTCTCACAATTTCAAGAATGGATGTATATTTTCATCAAGGTAATACTCCAAGGCAAACAAACCATCTTTTGGGGAGAACAAATCAGCAATGTTTTACACGAATAATTGATGAAGGTATCCACTACCTTCAAGTTCTGCATGACTTCTTATCTGGTGTATATTGTAGCTTCTATGAGAATATTTCTAGGTCTAACATCAAAAGGAGATAGGAGGATAATCCCTCTGTATTAATACTATTCTAAATTAACATTTAAGGGTTTCATTCATCATTTTATGAGAGTAAATGATGCTTTCTTTGCAGTATTCTTATGTCTTTTTTATCCTCAACTAAAACAAATAAGAGTGTTAGATGAGTCTTGGTCAGTAGTAAATGATTTTGGATGCATGTTCTTATAGTTTCCTTCTTTCTCATACTTGAGGGTTGGCTTTTTCCAAGGTCATCCTTATATGCTTCCAAGATTCCCCTCAGAAAAATTGGTCTTAAGAGAGTTATGCAGACAAATGATCATCATGCATAATAAATAAATAGAGCTCAAAAATCCTAGTTTCAGGTTCCCAGTTGAAATTGGCAGGTATTCAGTATTAACTATTGTGAAGGTTAGGGCCATGAAAATTGAGATGTAGCTTGTAACTATAAATCAATTCAAGAGAAGACCAAAGTTTGACTATAGGGGCATGAAAGACAAAATCAAGAGGAAAACCTAATTCCATGAACCTATGGTTGAAGATGTTTGGGTAGATTTGAGGATAGAAGAAGATGTCAAGAAGTTGGACTACAACAAGTTATCTCTTAAGCAGATTGAATATCTAGGACTTATTGATATTCCTAAGAATCTAGTGGATGATGGAGATTTAGTTGATGATAGATATAATACTGAATAGATTACTAATACCCCTCTCCCTCTAATCTAATGGTCCCAAAAAGAGCTGACCTCTTTGAGGAAAATATTTGAGCCTATATTGACAAACACTAATAATTGGCTAGCAAACAAGGGAATTGATTTGAAAAAATTCCTCATAGGGTTAGAGACTGAGATTCAAGAGGAAACAAGAAAAAATGTAGAGAACAAGATGAAGAACAAAAGTGATTTTCCCTCTTCTTCCAAGCCACATAAGCCTAAGATCAAATTTGTGACAAAAAAGACAAAAGTTATGGAGAAAGAGTCTAAAATAGAAGATATGGAAGTTGAGAAATAGATCACTAAATAACTAGCTATATAATAGATGGAGATTGAAGATAAGCCTACAGATCAACAAGAAGAGGCAAATTTGTCTCCACAAGAGAATGTACAATAAGAAACGAGAGTATCTTCTCCCTTGCCTAACACACCTATTATAGATCCTTTGTCTATTTCACTTATTAATATTCCCTCTTCTAAATCTCCCTCTCCTTCCAAAATAATTTTTGACAACCCTCAAAACACTTTTGAAGATGTTCTTCGTTCCTCAGGGTCTATTCCTAGTTTGTCCTCCTCATCTTTTGATATTAGAGATGCTTCTATTTTTAATCACTTGGTAATGAATACTAAACAAGTACCTAAAATAAATATAATAGGTGAAATCCTTACTAACACTCCACCTATTATTTCCACTACTATTACAAGTGCAGTTTTGGTGATGCCAGCAATGGGAATAGACTCTAGTGTGAGTACTTCTATGCTTCCACCATGGTTTTCAGCTTATACGCTAAAAAGAAAGAAACAATCCATCTCCCCAGATGACTTTGATTTTAATATGTTGGTGCCTATGAAATCTAAGACCCCAAAGAAGCCAAATATTCTTTCAAAAATTCTTGGAGATAAGGGACACAAATTTCTAGAGATTGCAAGACCTCCACAAGATGCAACCATGGAAAATTTTGATATGAGTGATTACTCTATCTCTAGAATTTAATTAGGCAAGATAACTCATGAAAGTTCCAAGAATGATATGCAGTCAACCATGGACATCCTGATTCAAAAATTTGATAGGGAGAAAGAAATAAAAGATCACTACAAAGTAATGGTAGAATAGTTGACTACAGTGGTAAGAAAAATCATTTTCAGTTCAGAAGTAGTAACTCTTGAGGCTATTTCTATAGAATACCCCATCATTCATAAAGTATAAAAGACTCATCTCAAAGGAAAAGTACTTAAAGAGTACTGAGACAGGATGCATGCACAAATAATTTCCCTACTTACAGAGCTATCTGAAAAGATAGATAAAATGAAGTAAATAAGAGCAAAACTTGATGATCTCATTGATGTTGTTTCTCAAGATATTAAGAGCATAGAAAAGAATCATGATAAATGGGTGGAGATGAGAAAACTAAAAATAATCACTCTAATATCAATTGGAATCATTCCTAATAGGGATTCTTATATAGAAACTAAAGAGGCATTGACATATAGGAGCTGTGTGCTTAAAGATTTGATCAATGACCTTGAAACTACAAGGAAACTCAGTGAATAAAGTTATCTTAGTCTTTTGCATAAATTGGAGGAGCTACCTTATAAGCTCGTATCACAATATAACTAATTTTTCTCTACAAAAGAAATAATTTATAAATTTGAAGATATGTTCCATAAAGACTTTGAAGATAAAACATTTTCAATGGCCACTGTAAACAATATTCTGGACAATCAGCTAACTTTAGATAATCTAAAAACCAAGTTAACTAATCATGAAAAATCAGTCACCATAGTAAGAAATGCCATAGTTAGATCTAAGATTATTTTTAGGAACACTGTTAGTCCAGACAATATCAGGATGCAAGAAGCTTTCACTATGTATGATAGTCACATGAAGAAAGATGGCTATATAAATTGAAGCACTATATTTTTCCCTTAATTTATTTTTCATTTTTTAGATGTACTTTTGAAACAAATTTGGACATATTTACATGTAATTTTTTCATATGTAATTACATGTAAAAACATAGGAAGTCCCATGTCAATAAGGACTCCTATTTTTGAATAGGTCAAAGTAGTTAGGTTTTTCCTAAATTTTTTTAAGGCCTCTCCCTATAAATAAAGAGGGCCTCTATTGTAATTAAAGGATCTTTTAGTTATCGAAGTGAAACTCTACCAAATTGAAGAGCATTTTGAGACTTTGAGTTCAAATTATAAATCAAAATTTATCAAGTGAATAAGAAAGCAAGTGATCATTCAAACTTTTTGTTGAAATAACTTGTGTTGTATTGGAAATTGTTCTTATGTTCTTTTCCTAATATGATCTTATCTATTTGATTAAATAGTAGTGTGAGTGAAAATATTTTGGGAGATGTTTTAAAGTTGATTATGGAGACTTTGTGCTAAAACAATTATCTTTAGTTTGTGATTTAGTGTTTTAAAGTAAAGGATATTGGAAAGGCTTTGAACTACTATTATCTTTTGTGATCACATATTTTGTCATAGTTTTCGGTGAAGACTTTGGGCTACATCTTATTCTACTATGTTCTAAGTTATAAATCAGCAAAAGAAATAATGATAGACTTTGTGCTCTCGTGGGTTTCTTTATTTTTTAGTTAATATCAAGAAAGTGTTCTATTATTTTGTAAACATTAATTCTAAAAAAAGAGAAATGGATGATATGGTCTTACCCTTAAATTAGTATTTAGTTTAAATTAGTTTGAGATAATTTATAGGGAACCTCCCCTTGCTGAGAGGAGAGATTTATCTCATTACACTGTGGTTGATATAACAGTTTTGCTTTCAGTTAGTTGAAGATAAAATATTCACCCATTTTTTTTTATCTATTTGATTAAATAGTAGTGAGAGTGAAAATAATCTAGGAGATGTTCTAAAGTTGATTATGGAGACTTTGTGCTACAACAATTATCTTTAGTTTATGATTTAGGGTTTTAAAGTAAAGGATATTAGAAAGGCTTTGAACTAATATTATATTTTGTGATCACATATTTTGTCATAGTTTTTGGTGAAGACTTTGGGCTACACCTCATTCTACTATGTTCTAAGTTATAAATCAGTAAAAGAAGCAATGATAGACTTTGTGATCTCGTGGGTTTCTTAATTTTTTAGTTAATATCAAGAAAGTGTTATGTTATTTTGTAAACATTATTTCTAAAAAAGATAAATGGATGATATGGTCTCACCCCTGAATTAGTATTTAGTTTAAATTAGTTTGTGATAGTTTATAGGAAACCTCCCCTTGCTGAGAGGAGAGATTTATCTCATTACACTATAGTTGATATAACTATTTTACCTTCAGTTAGTTGAATATAAAATATTCATCCACTTGATTTCTTATATGTTTGATTAAATAGTATTATGAGTGAAAATAATTTTGGAGATGTTCTAAAGTTGATTGTGGAGACTTTGTGCTACAACAATTATCTTTAGTCTGTGATTTAGTGTTTTAAAGTAAAGGATATTGGAAAGGCTTTGAAATACTATTATCTTTTGTGATCACATATTTTGTCATAGTTTTTGGTGAAGACTTTGGGCTACACATCATTCTACTGTGTTCTAAGTTATATATTAGCAAAAGAAGCAATGATAGACTTTGTGCTCTCATAGGTTTCTTAATTTTTTAGTTAATATCAAGAAAGTATTCTATGATTTTGTAAACGTCATTTCTAAAAAAAGAGAAATGGATGATATGGTCTCACCCCTAAATTATTATTTATTTTAAATTAGTTTTTGATATTTTATAGGGAACCTCCCCTTGCTAAGAGGAGAGATTTATCTCATTACACTGTGGTTGATAAAACCATTTTGCCTTCAGTTAGTTGAAGACAAAATATTCACCCAACAGGGTAGAAAAACCATTGATAAATAAAATGAACGAAAATATTATCAGACAAACATCAATATTTAGTGAATAAACAACTTCACATAGAGAACCAACCCCAACCAGCTCAACACCAACTCAATTAGGCTTTAACAAGCACCCACTTCCAAAAAGGCACCAACCCCATAGATGACTCAACACCAACTTAGCCATCTGATTATTTGATCAAATTTATAAACCCTTATTTATTATACAATATATGATGATCTACTCCTTTATCTCTTCATTCACTTATGTCCCTCTCAAATTTTCCTTTAACCTTCTTCACTCAACTAGCCCTCTTCATGGCTTGATTAGGTCTTTTAACCTTGATCCTCATATGCATAACCTATATTAGATATTTATGACACTTATTTTATGGTATACATGACCTATTTATTATCACAAATGATCTATATCATTCTCTTGTTCTCTTTTTTATCTCACACTTAACATCCTCTAAGAATACCAAATAGGCCTAAATTGCCTTGCTTTTATACAAGTCACTTGATCATATCCTTATTAGTCAACTATACTTTCAAATCACTTAGGTAATACTTAAATAGGTCTTTGAATATTAAAATATCATGCCTTAATAATTAATTAATCAATACAATATGTCAATCATACATCAATTAGCCCTTACTCCTCTTTTAGGCTTATGGAGATGTAATAGCTCTTCTTAACAACACATTACCCTTTGATATGTATTTAAGCATATCCAAACACCTCACATGATAGGAAAAATTCATATTCCACTCCAATATACCTTATCCAATATTTAATTTAGGTCCACAATAGTTTTTAGGTTCAATCACCACTTGAATTCTTTCTCAAATCACTGTATATAAAAGGCATGTGCATATACAAAAAATTTATCTTGAACAACTAAGGCATATACTCATTTTTACCAAAAAACCATGAAAAAAATACATATTTAAGAACCTCATGACCTTAGGGTCATCACAAACTTCATTTTATTCTTCAACTCAAGGTAAATAGGCTCAAATACTTCTCTGTAAGATGTTTACTTAGAACTACCAACTGACTCTAAAACACAGTCAAGGAAACATGAACATCTAACACATGATTGAATACATTAAATGATTTAAATACATGAATATGATTTTATAACATCATCATATCAACCTCAACCAATCATATCATCAGCTATAATAAAAACTATTCATCTTACAGACCAATCTACTGACCTTCTCTCTCATAGACTCTACTCATCCAGATAAGCCATTTTGGATTCAATGTTTCAACCTCTTACATAGAATTACAAGTTTATAAAAATAATGTATAGATCATTAAATACACAAATAAAATAATCATACATTTTAATATATCACTCTTACATGAAAACATATCAAGAAACATCTTCTCATATCTATTTGATTTCCTTGCTGTTTATACCACTAGGTCTATTAGTGACTGGCCAACTTGGATCACCAATTTTTCACACTTTAAATATATAACCTATATATAAACCTTAATGGAAAACAAATACAAGTCTCATACTTTAATCTTCATCCACTTATCAACTTTGACTTGGCCAACTCTATTTGTTATAAAAAATATATCTAAAAGATAAGCACTTTCATGTAGGATCCGCTCTCTCACCTAAGAAACCAATCACACCAAAGGATGCCTAGGAGAGTTTAATTCAACATAAAATCACTTGTATAATCATATCAAATTGTTCTAATCTCTTTATAATAATATCTTAAAAATCATGTCACTATTAGGACTTTATGAGGGTTTAGACCATCTTCTAGTCTTAATGATCATTTATAAAACTTAGCTCCTCTTTCAAGAAACCAATGCTTGAAACTTTGATCTAGAACCCTTTCTCGTATAACATGAACATCTTAGGTTCTCATGTAGATTTTTTACTTGCCAAAGAGCATTGATAAAACCTTATCAGGTAGATAAATCTTCATCTATGCTCTCAAGAAAAATTGAAATACTTTTCAAGCCTTTTCTTGAAAATCTTGATCTAAAACTTCATACACATACTTAAACCAACTCGAATCACCTCTTTCAATGTTCACTTACTCATGTCATGAAAACTAATCTTATTACCTCATCTATCCACGATCTCTCTTCTTGCTTTCTAAGCCTTGACTTATAAGTATTATTAGGCCTAGAATCTGACCTTATGGCCACATTGTAAGCTTCGCCTTAAAACTATCCTATGTTTCAATGTCTCTTTTGTATGCCCAATCAACTTCATACACTTATTCTTCTTTATAACTTTAACATAACATCTTCAGAACTAATCATAACTCTTTAAAGCACAACTAAGATCTTTGTAGCATCTTTAGAGTTTCATATATAGGTCTTCAAAATTGACTTTATAATTATTGTCAAGGTTCTCAATACTTCATGTAGAACCTTAAACAATATTTCTCATGCTCAAACACTATCAAGTGTTCTTCAGAACATTCTCATCTTCCTAGCTCATTCATAGCATATTCAAAAATACTTATATAGATATTTAGAGCTCACTCATATCATCTTGCCACCTATAAATACCATCTTTCAAGGTCTAGACAAAGCATTATAAGATGTTTTACACTTGAAAAACTAAACAATACTCACTCATGTTGTTTTTCAATGATTTAACTCAAGTTGTCGTTATAACTCACTATTTAAACAATATTTCTCATCATAGCAACAACACTCATTATGTTGGCAATAAAATTTATTCATAAACATACCTCAAGGCTTACTTGACCCAAAATTTTCACAAGAACCTTTTTCATCAATGATATTAGATTGACATCAATGAAATAACCATGTATCTATATAAGAACCTTTGACATCATTGACAACATTAAATATCAAAGCTAAACACTCAATAACAATGCTCAACAATCTCTTCCTTAACCAATGACAATGTTCAATAATCTCCACCTTTATCATTGATGGAAAACATACTCAGAAAACTCTATCAACTACACTTGATGGAAATCATCTATTATACCTAGTTATTGCCTTTTCTTTCTCCCTTTATGATATTACCCTTTTTTCATTTTTTTTGATCTTTCTCCTTTTATCATCTTTTATGATCTTTCTCCCCCTTTGATATTAATGACAAAGGCATTCCACAACCATCATCTCTTTCAAAATATACTCAGATTACAAGACCACTTCAAATACATATCAATCTCAATTAACAACTTAAATATCTCCCCCTAAAAGCAAGCATCCACCATGCTTCTGTTAGTAGTAGTCATCAAAGATCATCTAAAACTATTAAAATCATACTTTATTCCTTTGAGCTGATACAATTTATCAAATACACTAGATGACACATAATCTTCAAAAACTATGACAACCACTTATGATAACCATTCTCAAAAACTTCTCAATCAGGCACTTTCCCAGTTGATTCATCAAAATCTCAACAAACAAAGTTTATGAAGAATCTCAAACACAATCTCCCTTAACTCCATGCATATAAAAAATAATCAATTTATTTACAAAGAAAATAGAGCTGCCAAGCTCCCCCTTAGACCAAGCATATCTTCTTTCAAAGAAATAGGAACTCAAGTTCACATACCTTTTTGACATGGTAGAAGAAGATCAAACTTTTAAAAACACATAAGGCTATCCCATACTAGATACCAAATGTAAAAATAGGGGCTCCCCTTTTTTCTTCATAGATCTAGATCAATTACTCATAACAAATAAATCTCAAAATCTTACCTCTTATATGTCAATTTTTTTCACTTTGACTTCATATGCCTCATACTAGTCTTATATCTCTCATCATGTTGCTATTTCAAACTATAGAGCTATCAACATAGGAATGGATAATATATCTCCTTGCTTGAAATAAATAAAACTTGGAATATTTTCAAAACAAACCTTATTTGGTTGCACCCTCATGCTTCTACTGATAGAAGAATGTCTCCATGAAGCTTAATGGAGCCACCCCTTTTTCGTAGGGAACTAAAATAATACAAACTTAAGAGATTCACATATCTCCATCTTTTCATAAGACTAAATATTCTTTAATAGTGTTTTGGACTTGATTGACACTATTGGTTTGATTTTATCATCAACCTTTTCATCCTTCTTCTTTTCTTTGGCTACCTTATCAACACATGCAGATAACAAGTGTTATTGACATTCCTTACTTGATTTCTCACCTAAGGTATGCACTATCTTAGTAAGCAATCCAATTGAGTTTGTCGACTAATCAAGACTTGTCTTTACTACCTTTGGTTTCCATACATTCATTTGCCTTCTTTCTTACACTCTAGGAGCTTCAAACTTCCTATTTTGACTTGATGATCTTCTAACTCTATTAGGATAGAATATTGTAATGTGTCCTATATTATGAAAGCTATAATAGACCACCTTATATATACCATTTGACTCATGATGATTGTGATCTCCCTTTGACCATTTTCTTCTTCTGTAGTTTTATGAGTACCTATTTTTTTAGGGTCTTCTACATTTTTTTGTTCTATGACCAAACTGATTACATGTAAAATAGTAAGCATTGAAAGAACTAACAAACCCTTATAGCATCAGGTTATCAAATAGGTCTTTTTATTTTGACCTTCTTATCTTAAACAGTCTTCTTTTAAACTTGAGGTGCCTTCATTTTGTCTTCTTTGAATCCAAGACCTATCTTATCACTTGCAAAATTTTGACTATTTAGGATATCATCTAGAGCCTCAGTGCTCTTTTCAAACTTCACATATATATTCATATTTTTAGATGTCTGATCCAACTTAGATTTTAGAGGTTCTATTTCCATTTCATATCTATTGCAATATTCCTCTTTAGATTTTAGGCTTACTACCACAATCTTTATCTGAGTTTCAACTTGTTGGATGATCTCTTCATACTCTTTAGAGGTGTTGTTCAGCATTTCCTCAAATAATCCAATCTTATCTTCATAATCCTAAACTGATTACTTCAATTTCTTTTTCTTTTTCTTTACAATATTCAACTCCTCTAGAGCACTCATGAGCTCTACTTTAAGATCTACTTCAGCTTTTTCACTATCATAGTATACTTATTTATTTTATTCTACATCAATCATAAGGCCTTTCTCATTTGAATAGCCCTAATTTTTTGACTCTATGCCTATGAATATAGTTCCATTATTAACATGTTCAGATTTATTACTTCCATCATCACTATCAGATGTGTCTGAATCACTTACATTTGATGAATTATCTTTTTCAGTATAGAAACTCTTCTTATTATTCAATTATCCTTACCTTCATTATTCTTGAAGTTTCTCTTATTCTTGTTAGATTTATAAGCATTTCTATCATTTTCATCATGTTCTTCATTATTCTTACATCTATCCTTGTTAGGACACTTGGTTACAAAGTGACTAATCTTGCCACATCTAAAACATTTTAAGGGTAACTTACCCTTATACTTACCTAAGATAAATATCAACTTTCTATCAACTATCATCAATATCTAAACATACCAAATCTTTGTCATTCTTGGCATTTGAATTCTTTTCAAATCTCAAAGTAGCTTCTTTCTTGAGAGGTATTCCTTTATTTGTTCTCATCTCATATGCAGTCAAGATGCCATGAAGCCCATCCATCTCTAGCTTGTCTAAATATTGCATCTCTTCTACTATAGACACCTTAGAGGAAAACTTAGGAATTAGTGATCTCAATTCCTTTTGAATAATAGTAGACTCTTTCACTTCTTCTCCCAATCTTTTTATGATATTGATAATTTCATGTACCCTCAATAGGTAGGATGTAATAGTTTCATCTTTAGGATTTCAAACTATCTTATGTGGGTCTACAACTTGGCCATATTCACCTTGGTGTCTCCTTCATAGATGGTCTTCAATTTTTCTCACATGTCTTTGGTTAAAACAAATTCATTACTTTTACTAGATCTACCTCTAATAGGCCATATAGAATGGCATTCATTGCCTTAGAGTTACTCTCACTAGCCTTCTTACCGACCACATTTATTGGTAGAATTTGAGGTGAAATTTAACCATCCATAATTGACTACCAAATAGCATGTCCTTATGAAATCAAATATATCTTCATTATGACATTACAAAATACATATTTATATCCATTTAACAATGGAGCCTCACTAGTAGATAAACCATCTTAAGCTTACTGACTAGTCATCTTTGCTTCTTAGGATCTCCTTTAGGATGTCAATCTTTCTCCAAAAGACCTACTTTGATACCAATTTTTGGAAACAAGATGACTGAGAGGGGGGATTGAATCAATATTCAAACCTTTTCATTTAATTCAACTTAACCATACATTAATAATTCTAACAAGCATAAGCATCAAAACATAAGAGCATGAAATACATGAGCATAGCATATATGTGGGAAACCCTCTAGGGGAATAAAATCCATTGATGAATAAAATAGGCTATTTTTATATAATATGAACATTAATCTTTAGTGAAGCACCAAATTCACATAGAGAACCAACCCCAACTACCTCAACACCAACTCAACTAGGCTTTAACAAGAACCCACTTTTAAGGAGGAACCAACCCCCTAGATGACTCAACACCAACTTATCCACCTAATTACTTGATCACCTTAAAAAAAAATTCTGATTCTACAAAAAATTATGATCTAATCATTCATCTCTTTGCTCACTTTTGGCCCTCTCAAATTGGCCTTCAGCCTTCTTCGCTCAACTAACCCTCTTCATGGCTTGATTAGGTCTTTTGAACTTAACCCTCATATGTATAACCTCTTTTAGATATTCATGACACTTTTATGATAGTCTAAATTACCTCCTTCTAATCACAAATTATCTATATCATTATCTTATCCTCTTATGCTCTCTCACACTTAGCATCCTCTAACTATACCAAATAGGCCTAAACTACCTTGGTTTTATACAAGTCACTTATCATATCCTTATTAATCAGATATACTTTCAAATAACTTAGGTTAACCATGAATAAGTATTTTAATATTAAAATTTCATGCCTTAATAATGAATAAATCAATACAATAGGTTGGCCATACATCAATTAGCCCTTACTCCTCTTTTAGGCTTATGGAGACCTAATAGGTCTTCTTAACAACACATTACTCTTTGATATTAATTTAAGCATATAAAAACAACTCAAATGGTAGGAAAATTTCATATTCCGATCTAATAAAACTTATCCAATCTTTAATTTAGGTCCACAATACCTTTTAGGTCCAATTACCACTTGAACCCTTTCTCAAATCACTATATATAAAAAGCCTACGCATATACGAAAACCATGTATTGAGAAAATGAGGCACATACTCAATTTTTTAAAAAAACCATGGCAAAAAATACATATTTATAAACTTCATGACCTTAATTTCATAAAAAAAATTCACCTTATGCTTCAACTCAAGGTAAATAGGCTCAAATACTTCTTTGTAAGATGTTCACTCAGAACTACCAACTAACTCCAAAACATGGTCAAGGAAATATAAACATCTGACACATGATCGAATATATTCAATGGATTTCAATTCATGAACAAGATCTTATACCATCCTCAAAACAACCTCAACTAATCATATAATGAGCTCTAATCAAAACTATTGGTCTTACAAACCAATTTGTTGACCTCTCTCACAGACTCTACTCAGCCAGATAAGCTATTTTGGCTTCAATGTTTCAAATTCTTACATATACTTATAAGCTTTTACAAATCATGGTTAGATAATTCAAGACCTAAAAAACATCATCATGAATTTCAATGAATCACTTTTACATTTAAACATATTAGGAAACATCTTCTCACATCTATCTGATTTCCTTATTATGTTCACCATTAGGTCTATTAAAAACTGGCCAACTTGGATCACCAATTTTTCACACATGATATCTATAACCTATCCATAAAAATTCATGGAAAAAAACTAAAAGACTCACACTTTTATTTTCATCCACTTAGCAAATTTGACTTGGGAAACTCTATCTGATATAGTAAATCTTCAAAAGATAAATACTTTCCTATAGGGTCTGCTCACTCACCTGAGAAACCAATCACACCTGAGGATTCTTGGAAGATTTTAATTCAACCTTAAATCACTTTTATAATTATATCAAACCATTATGAGCTCTTAATAACAATATCTTTAATATCATGTCATTGTTAGGGTTTTATGAGGGTTTAGACCATCTTTCAGTCTTGATGATCATTCATAAAACCTAGTTAATCTTTCCAAAAATAAATTCTTATAACTTTGAGATATATCCATTCCTAATCTACCATGAACAACTTATATTTTCATGAAGATTTTTCAAATGCCAACGATCATTGAGAAAACCTTCTTGGATAGAGAACTCTTCATTTTATGCACTTGAGAAACCTTAAAATACTTTTCAAGCCTTTTCTTGTAAACCTTGATCTAAAACTTCATGCACATAATTAAAATAACTTGACTCACCTTTATCAATGTTCACCTACTTATTTCATGGAAACTGATCCAGTTACCTCATCTTGCCACCATATCTCTTCCTACTTTTTAAGACTTGACTTGTAAGTCTTATTAGACTTAGAATCTAACATTGTATACACCTTATTAGATTCACCTTGAAACTCTCCTATGTTTCAATCTCTTTTATATGCTCAAGCAACCTCATACACTCACTCTTATTTATAAATTCAATAGAACACCTTCAGATCTACTTACAGATCTTCAAAGCATGACTAAGATCTTCATAGCATCTTTAGAGCTGCATATACAGGCCTATGAATCTGACCTTATAATTATTGTTGAGGTCCTCAACACCTCATGTACAACCTCAAATAGTATTTCTCATGTTTATACACTATAAATTATTCTTCGAAGCATTCTCATCTTCGTAGCTCATTCAAACCATCTTCAGAACTACTTACACAGATTTTTAAAGCACATAGTTTTTTATTTGAGTCTCACTCATATCATCTTGTCACCTATAAATACCATCTCAAGAGATCTAGACAAAGAATTACAATATTCTTTACACTTGACAAACTGACCAGTACTCACTCATGCTACTTCTCAATGATTTCACTCAAGTTATCATCAAAACTTATTCTTCAAATAATATTCTCTCGTCATAATAATAACACTCATTATGCCAACAACATAACTCATTCATATACATACCTCAAGGTTTAATTAACCAATCATTTTCACAAGAACCTTTGTCATCAATGATATTATATTAACATTAATGAAATAACCATGTATCTATATAAGAAACTTTGACATCAATGACAACATTAAATATCAAAGCTCAACACTCAATGATAATGTTCAACAATCTCTCCCTTAATCAATAATAATTTTAAACATCACATACAAGGCCAAGGGCCACATGTGAAGGACATGAATGATGTCTCAAATAAATAACATTTTAAAATGTCACACAAAATAAAGGGATAATATAATTAAAAATGGACATGTTCAAATGTCACATATACAAATAAATGAACTCATGGAAATATTCAATAAATTTGCATGCAATGGTCAAGGTCCATACATAATATAAAATAAATATATAATATATTATGTAAAAGTAATAACATCAATGGAACATAGAGTTTGAAAATATCTTGAACCATGTATATGTATTGTGATCATTTCCTAGCAAATAGCATATCCATTTACATAATTGTAATATAGATATGTTAGCAAGACATTTGTAACTAGTATATAGCTCAACAAAATAGGAGTCATAGAATGATAAAACATGTAAATACTATAACCTATGGATAAGATGCTTGAAATTTAGCAAGTCTACTAGGTAGATACAATTCCAACACATCACTCCATGTGAAATATGAATGTCCTACCTAAAACTTATGAATAATAGTAAAATGCACATGTGATAGAAAAATAGTATGTTATTTATTAATTATGAGACAAATAACATATGCAAATGATGTAAACTAGTTTTCTAATCATGCTCAAGTACTAATTTTATATTTTAAGAATATTTAAAATATTTTTTCATTTTATTATATTTTAATTTTTACTTTTTTAATTTTGAAACTAGAAATAACATAAACTTAGTGACAACTACAATTTTGAAAGTAGAATAAAAGGTATATATCTAAACAGTTCATGACATGTATCAATTTAAAGTATGCACTAGAAATGATGGTGTGGTAATGTCTAATCAAGATACACCCATTGTATATGTGAGTTTTTACTTTAAAACTTCTATAGGAGATTTAGTAATTATGCATAAGACTATTTTTACACCCTCATCTCATCAAAAATACATTTTTTTAAGTATATAACATGTATGATAAATATAACATAGTAAATTATAAATATTTCATGTATAAGTATTATTTTGCATACTATATTGGAGTGAAATGTTTTAAAATTGAAATTATTAAGGATATGTGTTCTTATATTTTGATTTCTAGGTGAACATTTACACATGATAGGATTGAATAACTAAGGATAGAAGTTTTAGTCAGTTCTATCCCTTACTAATTGATTATATTCTTGTCATAAAATGCAATTTTATCAATGAAAATTATGAAAAAAAGAGGTAAATCATATAATATGGCATTATATATCCACTATTTTGAACTATTTAGATATAGAAATTGAAAAATAAGAGCCAAAAGTCCAAAAACTCAATAAGATCTAAGGGATTAGAAAAAGTTGATCAAATTGATTGCCTATGTAAGAATTAGAAAAATAGCATGATGAAATAATCAATAAGATACGTATAATCAAATTTTTTATTTTTTTAATTATTTTAATGTTTTAGAATATTTACAATAATTGAAAATGAATTATTCTAACCAATAACATATGCAATCACATCTAAATTTTGTGTTAAGCCACCAATTAGAATGGGATGCTAATGGGATTATAATTTATTATTCTTTACTAAATGTGTTATGTCATGTGCCTTTGTTGTGATAGAGCTAGTTTTCTTTTCTAAAATATTAATAAAATAAAACTTTTCCTTTGTTTATTGTTTTACTAATTTTTTCTCTCTTAAAATTTTAACCATTGTACTTTCATGCACAAATGTAATATAGTCATGATATCTACCCAATGTTTCCCCCATTTCCCTCATCCATGATCTTATTAATGTTTCATTATATTTATTCAAGGTAAGATCAATGTGAAATATAACAAAACATGTTTTTGACCCATGTGTTACTAGTAATTCAATAGATCCAATGTAGCACTGAGGCAAAATAATACTACCCAAGTGTTGATTGGCATACCCAATATGTTGGATAAGTATCATGATACATATCTTTTCTTCATTTTGATATGTAATCTTGACCTTGGTACATTCCTTTCCATCAATATGAGTACCTAGAATCAAAGGATCTAGATGTGATGAATGTTTTTTAGATGCCTCATTTGGAACCACATTATTCAATGAATTTATCACAAATAATGTATGAGATATACTATTACAACATTTTTTTGCATTTTAATATGTACACATACCTATAATAGATTTTTTTTATCTATATGATCTTAGCTAGTAATTTTGAATCATCATGGTAGACTCCTAGACTAATAAGTGTGAATAAATTATGAGATAAATATTCATATGAAGGGTCAAATTTTAACTCGCATATTTTATCATCTATCAAATTAACCATGTTAGATTCATCATCATCATCATCATCATCATCATCATTGTCATAATAATATGAAACATGACCATATTATAATTTAAAATTAACTAATAGAGGAAGATCAATAATAGACTATTGTTTATCCACATTATCTTGATGCTCTTTTTATATATTTTATTGTTACACTTATATCTTATGTAGTTTTTATTGTTCCATTTGGATCTTTTTTTTCCTTTTGTAACTTTTCCATTTTAAGTTATTCCATTTGTAACTTTTGACATTATAATTTTTTTTGTTATTATTCTTTGTGCCATCTCACTTGTTCCTCTTGTAATTTTTTGGAATTATATTTGCAAATTTGTTTTTTTTAGTTTCAATTGCTTCAACTTGTTTTGATGTAACTTTTATTGGTTGGTTTATAACTATATTAGTTATATTTTCTAAATTTTATTAATCAAATATCTAGTTTCATATGTGAATTTTTTATCCCAATGTATAACTTGAGAAGGAGGAATTATAAATGGTTTATCTGAGTTTGACTAAGATGACTTGATTTTGAAATATCTGAAAGTATTATCTTCCATAGGAAATTAATATGAGTACCCTTCATGCATGAATTTCAAATACCTATTTAATGTAAATGGTACTTCTTACATAATATGTATCCAAGGTTTTCGCAATAATAAATTATAATTCAAATAATTAGGCATAACATTTATAAAATGTTTTAGGTCCCAATGTTATATCTAAATATATCATTCCAAGTACATGATGTGAAGATTCATCAAATCCTTTGATAATTTTATTTTTTTATTGTATAATATCACTATTAATACCCAAATTTTGTAATAAATGTTCACTTCATAACTAACATCAGTCAATACTCATTTTATTTATTTATTTTTACTTTAACTTGAATAAAAAGTAAAATATTTTATGTGATTACATCTTGTGATGGAAATTATTCTTCATTTAAGGTGATAACATTTTTATTATCCTTAAGGTACACATTATAGAAGTAAAAGCTATGGGTTGTGTCTCACTAGAAATAGTATTGTCTCACAATGCAACATATTAAATATCCTTATAGATAGATGAAATATTGAGAAATTTAAAATATAAATTTTAGTATTGGTATTTTTTATTTGATCCTATGATATCATACCCTTTATGTTTATTTGATTTCCTTATGATAGGTTGAAGGGGTTGAGGAGGAACATGTTAACTTCATCCATGTTTTTTTGGCCTACCTTTTTTATTATTAACAAAGCAAACCATGAAATCTAGTATAAGTTATGGGAGAATAATGGGAGAGGGATGATAACTTTTACAAACTTGAGGTCTATAATGAAGAGTAATGAAAAGATTCATACAAAACCTTTTCCATCAAGCAGTTATTAGAAAAAGCTCTAATTTAATGTTATAGCATTAAGAATTGACCAAACATTAGGGTTATTCACGTGTAATCCTTATTAGATCTTGAATGTATGAATGTTATTTTTACTCTGACATAATTTATTTAAGAAAGATATGAATTAATGGAAATTTTTATTTATCATGTGATTTTATTCATTTTATTAGATGATTATCCATGATAGACTTATATTATTTGCAAATTGAGAATAAAGTAGTAAAAAACTAAAATTTATATCTTATCTGAAGGAAATATTTTGTGCACAATTAATAACCAATGAATACAAGAGATATGTATTTCTTAAATACAAGATATTTTGTTAGTTAAAGTTAGTAGATAAATAAAACCTAGAAAATAATTTGAAAATAGATATATCATTTGTTTTCTTGTCCAAATTTACTAAAAATAGGAAATTGTAAACTCTAAAAAAATCATACATTAACTTGGGAAAAAATAATTTTTATCCACTTAATATAACTATAATAAACCTATAGGTGTTTTAAAAATAAAGTAATTATGGATTGGGTATGAGCCAAAAAAGTGGGAGGATAATTCAAAAGCCTAGGAAAGGAATCCCTAATAGTGAAATGATGGTGAAACCCTAGGGAAACAATAAAACTCATAATTTACATTGAGAATTAAAGGAAAATTAGAGATCAAATCTAAAACCTTAATATAAAATTTTTAAATCTAAAACATAAATTTGGAACCCTAAGGAAAATAAATGGTTTGACAATGTTAAAAAATACATGGGTTTACCAATATGTTTTACCTAAATTTATATTTATATGTTAATTGATCTTAATTATAAAAAAATAATTTAATATAAATGAATGTTGTAAACAAACTTTTGATGAGAAGAATGAAATAAAAATACTAAATTTGACAAGGTATAGTTGATTGAAAGAAGGTTAACTATGAAATGAAATGACAAAATTTGTTATTCCTATATTAAATTTGACTATGTGAAGTTAAAAAATATTAAAACCAAAAAAAATGAATTAGAACTGTAAGTACCCAAAATATAAAACTAGGATTGGTGAAGGACAAGATCATCTAACTTAACACAGAATCAACTATCACTATAGTCCCCTACTAATTGATTTTTTCCTTTTATAAAAATATATAACTCATGTCATGATCATTTTTAGTAGCTTAATTAGGTCTTTATTAGAATATTTGACCTTCAAATGTGTGAAAAAATACCTCAAATTGACTTCTCCAAAGTTAAAACCCTTATAGGTCTTATTATGATTGAAAACCAAAAAATAAAAAATGGGGGAGGGTAATGGGATAAGCTAACCCTAGTTACCCCCATTATGATTGGATGATACCTACATATCCAATACTTAAAGATGGAATTAAAGCCTACATAGTTTTCCCATTTAGAGTGTTTTATGCAAGTTTTATCCTTTAAATTTATGAATTCATTTAGGAATGGATTGAATACTTGATCATGTGTTTCTTTGGCTTAGATAAAATGTGATTTTGGTTTGTCTGAGGACTAATTGAAATGATTAGAATCAAAATTGGGAGTAATAGGGAATATTTGTTCAATGTGTCATAGTGTAAGTGTGCCTTTGTATTTAAATTTCTAATTGGTATAATAAGTTACTTGTGTAATACCCACTTGTGAGGAACCATATTTGCATGTTGATTAGAGGAATTCACTAAGTGTGACAACCATGGTAGTGAATAAATTTGAATTTATGTTTTCTCTCCCTTTTGTTAATGAATTAGTGCTTGCTAGTAATTTAATAATAATAAATTAAATTAAAATTACACACCTTAACTATATATTACCATATTATTAAAATTGATAATATTTTAATTTGAATTAAAATAGTCATAGGTCAAGAATTTAATTGCAATTAGTATTTTGGAAAGAATGAGCTCTATTAGGGTTTGAAGGTTCTCAAGATGGTTTGCACTCTTCTATGTTTTGATTCAGACTAAGCTCTCAGATTGATTAGTGGATTTTAGGATGAATACTCTAATGGGTAAATCTCCCCCCCCCCACACAAACCATCCTTTAGTAAAATGGTGGTCAGAGCTTCTTCTTCAATTTTGGAGACAGATATCAATTCTCTAAGGAAAGTGATAAGCAAAAATACTTATAATAACTAGTAAATGGATATAGGAGAATATACATACAGATGGTGGAAAATAACCCAATAGACATGACGTATCCTAAAAAAATATAGAAGAACACAATAAGGTTGCATGACATCAACCTAATCTACAAATTTATGGGGGCACAACTCTCTTTGGAAGAACTATATACATGGATGAGAAAGAACTATAATCCAAATGGAGAGTATGAATTCAAGGCTTACATGAAAGGTTATTTCATATGGATATTTACCAATAAATTAGATAGAGATAAGGTCTTCTAATGAGGCATGTACTTCTTTTAAAATGTAGGATTATTTATGAAACAATGGCACACAACCTTTAGGCTAACAGAAGATCTACCCAATATAGCACTAGTCTAGATTCAAATGTATGCATTGCCACAAAAATAATGTTTGAGGTATGTTTTTTAAACCATTGATAATAATATTGGTAAACTAGTAGATATATCAAAACCCCATCATGGGAAAGGTTTATCCAGCTATGCTCAAATCTATGGGGAACTTAATCTCACACAACCTTTGCCAAAGAACATAAGACTAAAAGTAGGGGAAATAAAGTAGACTTATGACCTAAATACATAAATATTCCATTCCACTACATAAGTTATCATGAATATGATCACTTGATTAATAATTACCCAATTCTATAAAAAAGTTGATACTGTGGAGAAAGTTATGACAATAATGGAACAAGACTCAGAAAGATTAATCAATAAAAAAAGACACATTATTAAGACTGAGGATAAAATGATCCAAAAATATATTCTAAAATCAATTAAAAAAGGAAATGATATAAAATGCATACCAATGGGAGAGGATGAATTGGTCCTAGAAACACAACCACAAGAGGAACATAAAAATATGGAGATGAAAGAAATCACATTAGATTACCATTTCAAAGAGGATTTGGAGAATATTCTCAAAGAACAAAGTATAGGAAACCCATAGAATCATAAGACAAGAGGGGTACAAGGGAAACATGTAAAAGGAAATAACACAATAGAACACCCAATATATAAATAAAATTGGGTAGTATTAAGGAGGAAGAGGAAAAAAATTAGAAATAGAGGAGGACAACACTAGTATTGCTCAAACTCTAAATCTTAATCATAAAGGAAAGTTTAGATAGAGGAGGAAATGGAATCCAAGTAAGAATTAAAAAGGTATGAAGAAAACTTTTAGGCTATTGGAGCAGGTACTCAAGCATAGGTAAACACTCTCTTGGTGAGCACTAAGAAAACTAACCCATTTAGATGTAGATAATTTCATGTAACATAAAGGTCTCAATTCCCCTTCCAAAAGGAGAACATTGAGGGATTTAATGAGGTGTTATAACCCTAATGTGCTTATGCTCCAAGAAACCAATTTATAAAATCTAAAAATGCATATCAAGGCCCTATATAGATTATTAGGAAGGGAAATAGCTAGGATAGATGCTACAGGGATAACAAGGGTCATGGATATCCTATGGAATCATAACTCATTTATCTTGGAAATTACCCAGGAACATAATCAATTTCTTATTAGTAAAGTTGTCTTGCAATGTACAAATATTGGTATTTTATGGTAAATATATATGGATCTTAGAATAAGGAGGAGAGTTAAATGGCTTTGGAAATGTTGGGGGAGAAAATAGAAGTAGAGGATGATACCATGTGGATTATTGGGGGTGACTTTAATGTGAGAATGAAGGCTTTAGATAAAAAAGGAAGGAATGGAAAAGATAATAATAACATGAATTTATGTAATTTTATGTAAATATAGAATTATTCAACCTAAAAACCAAGAAAGGGTGGTTCAATTGGAGTAAAAAAAGGGTGGGGAAAGACTTAATCTTGGAACATTTGGATAGGTTTCTAGTTTTAAACAAATAGATGTAACATAGATAGATCTTAGAAATAGAGGTGCTCAAAACTCTAGGTGTGGATCATTAGTCAATTGCATTTCATATAAGACAATAATAGTAACCATGTATAACCCCTTTTTGGCTAGATAAAATGTGGATAAAACATCCAGATCTATATGGTTTTGTAATTTAGTAATGGATAGCCCCAAACAATAGATATGGGACTAGGATGTATCTTTTCTCCCAAAAATTGAAAGAGCTCAAAATTTCCCTAAAGAGATGGAATAATCTCATCTTCAAAAATATTTTTAAAGAATAATTAGATATGGAAAGAAGAAATATCAAGATATAAGAAAATAGGATAGAGGGTAAAAATTCCAAAGAACTTTTAGAGGCTGAGGAGGAAATTGGAAGACATCTACAAAAAAGAGGATATTTATTGGAAACAAAATTCTAGGGTTAAATAACTAAAGGAGGGAAATAGGAACACTAAGTTATTTCACTACCATGTAAGTATATAAGGTATAATAACTACATCAATAAGTTAGAAACATTGAAAGGCACCAATATGGAAGAACCCAAGGAAATCAAAGAATATTTAGTAAGATACTAGAAATACATGCTAAAATAAGAAAATGGAGAGAGGAAGGAAGACCAAGAAGTTTTTGGATAATGATACCTCATATAGTCACTCAATTGGATAATCAATCCCTGTTGGAGGATATCTATATAGAGGAGACCAAGAAAGTGGTGTTTAAAATGGTAGAGGACCAGGCTCTTGGCCTGAATGGTTTTTTAGCCTTTTTCTTCCAACATTTTTGGGACCTTTTATGAGAATAAATTAGGGGAATGGTTTAAGAATAAAATGAGCCTCAAAGAATTTTGAAATTTCTAAACTCCACATTTTTGGTCCTCATTCTAAAAAAAATAAAAACTAGGACCCCTAAATACTTTCACCTAATATCTTTATGCAACACTTTCTATAAAATCATCTTGAAAGTCATTGATAATCAAATTCAAAAAATCCTTCCCAATATTATGTCAAAATAATAAGGAGGTTTCATCAAAGGGAGACAAAATCACAAATGGAATTGTTATTTTCCATGAGATCATACATTCTTTGTAGGAAAATGAGAGACAAGGCATGTTGATTAAACTAGACATTTAAATGGCCTGTGATAAGGTGAATTGGACCTTTTTGGATGGAGTGATTGGTAAGTTTGGCTTTAGGGTAGAAAGGAGGAAATGGATTCGAAGTTGTTACTCCTAAAAATTCTTAGTGATGATTAATATTTCCCTAGAAGGGTATTTCTCCTCCTCTAAGGGACTCAAACAAGGTGATGATCTATCTCCATATCTCTTCATCCTAATGGTAGAAGTGTTGGGAAGATATATAAGATCTCTTAGGAAAGAGAATAAGATAAAAGTTATTAAAACATTAATCTATGAATCTTCACACTCCCATCTCTAATTTGTGGATGGTACTTCTCTTTTCATTAATCCTACTCAAAAATAGGTTAGAGAAGTTAGAGATTTATTAGGCAGATACAAAAGGGCTTTAAGCCAAGATATAAATAGGATCAAATCAAATAATTTTTGCATTAATGTTTCCCTGATCTCCAATATTTTCTTAATATGTACTTGGGACTTGAATTAGTTAATTTTTTGAAATTTACTTGGGGTTTCCACTTTTTAAAAGAAACAGAAGCAATAGACTATGAGATAAGATTACAAAAAAGAGGAGGAAGTGGATTATCTAGAAATGCAAATATTTCAATTACATAGGATTCAATCCTCATAAAGACTATTTCTCAATACATAGTAATATATTGGTTCTTACTCTTAAATTCCTTATTAGTAGTTTTGATTGAGATGAATAGGATTATCAAAAACTTATTCTAGTAAGGTACAAAGGATAAGTCAAAACTTTCTCTACTAACCTAGGATAAAATCTATAAATCTATTACACAAGGGGGAAGGAATAAGGAACTTGGGTAAGGTTAATATGATCTTTATATCCAAATTAATTTTGATAATTGGAATTAATTTAGGTGTTATTTTGAGTGAGTTATTGAGAGCCAATACTTGAATGATAGGAAATTGAAAAGAATTTTTATGGCAAGAGAGCTCGCTGGGGGGTTCAGCTATCTAGAATAACATGAGGGATGCAAGAGGAATTATCCTAAAATGAATAGTTAAAATGTATGAAATAGGTAGAAAATATACTTTTGGAATGATATATGGATCACCCAAAAATCTCTAATATTGGATCCTATATTAGATAGGATAAGGGAGTAAAGTGCCCAACAATTGGACAACAAGGTGAAAGACTATTGAGTTGAAAACATATATTAGGGGAATAGATATTTCATATGGAAAATTTTATATAATGATGATGGAACTTTGAAATAAACTTTAAAAATATTTATAGGATTATACAAGGTTTTTGGGTCCCTTAGAGTCCAAATAGTGACTTGATTAACTAGAATAAGAAAGGTATAAGAGATTACTTGGTCAAAGAAGGATATGAAACACTAGTGGGAAACCACCCCAAAACCCTATAAAAATCAATGTGGACT
Organism: Torreya grandis; assembly: GCA_037957365.1. Classification (NCBI taxonomy): domain Eukaryota; kingdom Viridiplantae; phylum Streptophyta; class Pinopsida; order Cupressales; family Taxaceae; genus Torreya; species Torreya grandis. The sequence continues at coordinate 1,946,865 of JARHVA010000826.1, forward strand.
AAAATATAGAGATCCAAAGCCTAGCCTAAAGTAAAATTCTTTATTTGGTTGGCTATGCACGAAAAGATCCTAACAAGGGAAAATATAAAAAAGAAAGGTTTTCAAGGACTATCATGATGTGTGTTATGCTCTAAAAATGATAAAAGTGTGGAAAACCTTATTATTCAATGAAAATACACTAGGTAACTTTGGAATAATTTCCTAAATAAGTATAATTTGAGTTGGGTCTTGAATGATAATCTCCCAAATCACCTCAAGTCTTGGTGGGTTACCATGAAACTTGACATCCTAAAGAAGGTATGGGGTATGGGGCAAAGCTTCCTAACCTAAAAAGTATATATTGAGAGAAATACCATAATTTTTTAGCATAATATTATGAATAAGTTGCCAAATAAGGTCTAGGTGGAACTTGAGACTAGCATTATCTAGATAACAACTACTTTGAAATAGGAGAAATATAAAGAGGCTAGTCTAGAGGAAGTGATAACCCTTCAAAACTAGTGGAGGATTAGGTAAAAATATGACAACATAAATCCAATCAATAATCAGGTAAGGGAGGTAATTATTAAAAATTCTAAATGGGCCCCATCATAATAGGGGTGGTATAAATTAAACTTTGATGGGGCTTCAAAGAATAGTCCAATGGAATTAGAAGTGGGGGTGGTTATTAGGGATTATAAATGGTAGGCGATGGCATATAAGATAATCTATATTGTAATTAATAAAAATAATGTATTGAAAGCTGAGGGACTTGTTATTTTAATGAATTTGGATATTAAAAAAAATAAAGAACATCACAGTTTAAGGAGGTTCTCTCTTGATCATTAATTCCATGAAGAGTAATGTAAATCTTAACTAGATAATTAAAATAATAATTCTAGAAGCAAAAAACCTAAAGGGTTATTTCAAAGTAATAAAATGAAACCACACCTTGAGGGAAGGAAATCATGTGGTAGATTGGATATCAAATTATAATATTTTATCTCAATCAAGAGACAAAACTAGAAACAATGAGAGCATCTCCAATGACAAGTAAACTGAGTATTTAGAAAGATTTATTAAAATGGAATGTGGGTGTGGTTAATGAAATTATGGAAAATCATTCCTAAAAATAAGGTGATAAATTTTAGAAGAGGAAACTTGAAATTATCTATTTTTCGTGAGTTTATGTAGGAATGCAAGTATGCAAGTGTTAATTAAAGACATGATTTCTAATTTTATAGTCAAAAAATGAAAGTGAGCTAAGCATTTGGGAAAGAGGTGGTGTGATTATGGCCTTCTTAGGTGGATACCTATCAAATTGATCATTTTTTATAAAGGTGCTAAGGGAAAGAAGACAATGATGATTAATGAAATTAGTAGTCAAATTATGGATAGGTTTACAACCATGTCACCATATTCCATTTATATGTCTATCTGAGTAGAAGAGTGTCATAAGTCTGGGTGGGGATAGTGAGGTTAACTCTATCTACACTCAAAATAAACTTGCAATGCCCTTTTGTGTGGTTCTTATCTGATGCTACGTTAGGCCAAAATGGCACTTTTTTAGGTTGTATGTCTTATCCTTACATATACCATCCACATTATGGAAAAGTTGAGGGTTATAATGATCAATAATTTTCTAAGGATTGATCCTATTAGGATAGGAATTAATAAAGACTTCAATTACACTTCAACAAGCTTGGCACATAGTTCTTGTAATTTAGGTAAAGGTGGGGAGGAGGCATCGATCAGGACTGCTAGCCACAATGTGGAGATTAATAAAGGAGAGGAAAGTAGTAGTAGTAGTAGTAGTAGTAGTAGTAGTAGTAGTAGTAGTAGTAGTAGTAGTAGTAGTAGTAGTAGTAGTAGTAGTAGTAGTAGTAGTAGTAGTAGTAGTAGTAGTAGTAGTACAATGGAGTAGGAGATTAAGGTGAAAAATGGAACCAATTAGGAGAGCATTCCTACCACTTCACACCAATAAAAAGACTTGATCCCATTATGGATGGTGTGTTTATGCCACCATATAGGAAATAAGGAGGTGGATTCAAAGGAATAACATAAACGAAGGGCATCAAGATAAAAGGAAAGAAAAGGTTGACCTAGAAAGAGAGGATTTCCATGAGGAGAGGAGAAAAAGAAAATTTAGTTATGAGGATGGTGGGCCATCCAAGAAATAAATATCCATCGAAATATAAGAAGCAAGGAGTGGTAGAGAATGGGAAAGAGGAGAACCATCATGAGTAATAAATAATAATGGCATTTGTATAGAAAGTTAGATTCTATACAACCTTAGAGAAGTAACTAAAAGCACATTGGTGATAAGGAAAACTCTAGCCTATATCAATAATCTTATCTTCAAGTAAAATATTGAAAATTTTGAGAGACATAAATATATGGAAGCCTCGGTGATAAGTTTTTGTGATTTATTCATGGCACATTATAATATGATAGAATTAGTGAATGATAATTTAATCCATATTAAAAATATCATAGAGAATAATGAAAAGGAAGATAGACTTCACACTTAGGTGTTTTTTATTGTTTGAGTCAACACTAACGAGATTGAAATCATGTAAAACATCCACACTAGGATAGTAGAAGATATGACAAACATGAAAGTGCACCTACATCACTAGCATTGTGTGCAAAACCATAAAGCCCAGGATATCCACTAGGTAGAAGAGATCAGGAAGAAGAGGAAAACTAAAGCACTTTCATTCCATCTTTGAGGTCTACTTAATTTATTCTTAGTTTTAGTTTATCTGCTTATATTTAATAAGATTTTTTGGCTCCCTATAAGTATCTAGGTTAGGGGATTATAGTATATTATCTTTTTGACTCCTATTGTAATTTTTTTTATAATTAATAATATTTTTAAGTATAAAAAAAATGGTCATAGGTATTTTAGAAAGGCTATGAACCCTCTCTATTAGGATTTCTAGGAAGCCAACCCTTAGGGTCTTACCCTAGTTGGTAGGCTTAACCAATACATTGAGTGCTTGGGAAGTCATGTAAGTGAATTAATTATGTGTAACAAGCCCATGTGGTCATGTAAGTGAATTAATTTTTATGTAATAAATATTTATTACAATAAAGTATAAAGTGTGTAAGAAATGTATGGGTCCTTTCATGATATGAAAGGACCCATGTAAGGAATGACACTCCCTTAATTCAATAAGTTCAAGGAAGATAAAATTGATCTCTTTTTATTTCAAAAATATTGATTATTTTTGGGGTTCATGGGGGTTCATTTTGGATGGGGGGGGAGCTTGGAGTGGGGGTGTTAAAAGGAGATTATTATGAGGAGGAATTGAGCTTCATGGAGCTTTAGGAGCTTGTGGCATGCATGGTAAATTCTAGAGAATAGGTAGGATTCTATGTGTATCATTTCCTTAGTAATCTATGTGTTATAAAACAAGCAACTAAAAAAAATATAGTCATATCCTAGGTATGGAAAGAAAATAATGTTTTGAAAATTTATCTCTCTCCCCCCATTATCTTATTAAAATATGAATAATTTATTATGTATATAATAATAACAACAACAAAAACAATTGGATCATAATGAGAATTGGGTTTTGTGAATATAGGCATATGATAATAAATGAGAAGTTTTCCTCTCCCCTATCTCAAGTGATTTTTGGTTGTACTATATTCTAAAAAATGAAATCATTCCTATTTATGCATTGTTGTTGTAAAGTTAGTGTGAAAAAAATATATAAGTTAATATTAAAACATATATAGGTATTTGTGTAATCATGAATAAATTAATAATGAAATTTATTTATAAAATAAAATAAATTAGTGAACCATAAAATTATTATTTAATTGCATATGTTGTGATCATATGTAATAAAAATAAAATAAAAACTAGAAAATGATGATTAGAGATATAATAATTTATATTAATAAATATTAATAAATTATTTTTTATTAAAATAGTAATAAATTAATTAAAATGAAAATTAAATATTATATATTATGGGAGAAAGGGTGATGGCCAAGAGGTCAATGGCCCCAATGCCTCCTACACAACACTTCCCTTGGAGAGGATGGCTTAGTTGACCCTTCCAACTCTCAATGAGGGTGGTATAGTGATAACCACCTCCTCTCTTATTAAAGCATTAACAAAAGTATTGTAAATATTAGATTGGGGGTTATATCGTGACCTACTTCCTTCTAAACCCTATGTGTAATGATGATATCCTATAACCTACATGTAGGACCTACGACCTAGATAAACATGTTTTATAAAATGTATTTTGTATAATAATATTATATATTTATATAAATGACTTTAAATATGTATACACACACACACACAAATATATATAATAAGTAAATATATATATATATATATATATATATGTGTGTGTATATGTTATCTGTTCATATTGGGGTCCCTATACTTTTATTTTCACTTTAAACCATGATACTTGCTTGAGGATTCCCCTCAAACCCAAAATTAGAAATGTATTCTCTTATTAAAAAATAAAATAAATTTTTTGTTGTAAAATTTGGGATGAATTTTGTCTAATATAATTAGATAAGAGGGATAACTATAATAAAATATTTTAATTATAGGTATATCCCAACATTAAAGATATTAGCCAACCTAATTATTTTAACATTTACCTTGTACTTGAATCATCATTCCTTCCCCAAACTAAGGAACACTATGTGTAAATGTGTCATAAATATTCATTATATATTTGAACACTACATGTGAAATAAGCCTTAAACATGGAAATGTTATGAAAAATGCTTGAATTTTTACTAATACCCTTAGAAAATGAAGCTTAAATAAAGTCAAGAAAATAAAAAAATATGATTAAAATACGTACTCAAGACATTGGATATGTTAAAACATAAAAATGATAATAACACCTCAAGTAAATATGTTTTTATAATTTTTTATAAATTATAAATAATCAAATCTTGGTTGGATATTTAGTTTTATTCATGTGGTATTAAATAGCACGTTGATGTAGATACTAAAGTTTGATTTATATAGAATCTTAGTCATGTATAATTGACAAATACATATCAGGGCTATACGATGAAATTATATCCCTCCCTACTATTGAAAGGATTATATTTTTCATGTAAATATGCTTAATTATTTATCTTATGGTCTGACTCTATCATTTTTGATGACCCATATCTTTTGCATTGTACAAAAATCCTAAAACCTGATATTTATCCTTTAATATCAACTTTAGATCCTCAACATATTCCTATCCTCCCAGACACTTGTACCCCATATAGGGACACTTGCATCAATGAAGGTGTCTAGATTATTATCAAGTGTCCAGTCCTCAAAAGTAATCCAAATGGTAAATCTTTAAAAACATATGCATTGGCCTATTTATATTATCAAACCTTATAGCAAGATGTTTACAAAAGGTATGGTATAAATAAAAATTAAGGAAATTCATTATTGTCAAAAAAATATCAATCAAACACATATTCAATATCATTCAATCAATTTCACAACTAGGTTCTAGTATCCTATTCTTCCCTATTTTCATATCAGTCATAAGAGTAGTCATATTATAGGTCTAAATCACCCAAAGAAAAAAACATGAGTAATATTAGTCAAGTTACAAGATATATAATTTAATTCCATTACATATATAATATTTCACTCTTATGCACACACAAACCAACACCTAAGGGATATTTACATATGTTTGAGGCTCTCTTTGGAGTATTGTATATGTAAGAAATGTTCAATAAGAGAGGGGTTTTTGAGGTTATCTCAACTTTGTGATCTCTCTAACCCATTTTTGGCAAGATACAAAGACATAAGATGAATATCTAGGGTTTCATTCATAAAAAATCATCTACATAACTTGTGCACATAATAAAAATGCATCAATAAAAAGGTGACAAAAAACCTAGAAAATCGCAGTTGTTAGATCTAGAAAAGAGTCTATATTTTTGGTAGGATAAAAAAAACCATAGAACAAAACTAACATCGATGGAAGAATTATAGATTGATAGATTTTTCTAATCCTCCAAAAATAATATTTTCAAACTTTGATGATGGTATCTTGAGCATTAGTCTTCCCATTTTTACAATTGTACATCTTAGATCCACTTGTGCATAAAAACATAAGCTAAGTATTATATCTTCTTCATGTTTATGTAATAAAATTAACATTTTGAATGTAATTTATATATTTATAATAACTAAACATTTTAATTTATAATATTTATTTATCTAAGTTTTTAATTAATTAGCCTAATATATAATAGTTTTATTCCTCCTTGTGTATAGGCTTTTATGCCCCTTTAGTCCTAATTTTTTTTTAAAGGGTCAAACATTGTTTGAACTCAACCTCTAAATATTCTTGTACAAAACCCTAGCTTGACCTAGGGTTTCTTAATTTTTGATTTTTGATTCTTAATTGATACAATCTTAAAATCATATTTAAATTTATTATAAAAGAAATAAATCATTTTTAATATGGATACATATAATACTTATTTCATTACATAATATATGATGGTAATACTTGATTTTTATTTCCCATACATTGTTAAATCAATAAATATATAATAAAATGGAATAACCAAATTTGTCAATATAAAGAGAGTATTTTAAAACAAGATTAGAATTTAATCTCTCTTTGAAACTTTTATTATAATATTATTGAGCCTCTTATTCCTCCTCACCCTAAGGAGAGTGATAGCTACCATCCTTATAACCAAGTCTAGAATATCACTTTTCCAAGGGATAAAGTGGCATGTCATATGGTTTCAAATTAAGGTAATCAATATATCCTTCCTTAAACCCATCCACCTCCCACATCTCCTCTAAATGGTGTGTGTATGCATATTCAATCTGAAGTGCCTATGGTTTGTGTTTTTGAAACCTTAAAATATTAGTCATCACTATGAGAAAGTTCATCAAAGAGTTAAAAAAAATTATTTAAAATATCACATTACTATAAAATTATATTACATACCTATAGAATCCAAAATATACTAGTGTTAATCATGTGTTGCATCTTCATCTAGAAATTTTTTACCCAACAAGGTTTCATATCCAAAAGAAAAACTAGAACAACATACATCTAAAATAAGTGATTTAAATATTATACCAATGGATACTAATATTTCAAGTGAAGTTCTAATATAAATGCTCTGAAAAAAAGTTATCAAACTAATTTCTCTACATCCTATAAATAGATCAAAATAATATTGTACATATTATAGAATGCATGGGTATCATATAGATTATTATTTGGCTTTGAAGCAAAAATACAAAGTAAAATTGATAGTAGTGATCATATAATAAATACATCACTTAAGTAACCCACTCACATTATGAGTACCTCTCCTAAAACATAAGTGCCAAAATATAAAATATTGTTACCAAATGATAATTTAGAGAAAAAACTTGCAAATGAACAAATTAAAGCAAGAAAATATTCAAATGGTAAAGATAGACCAAGTAATGTTACAAAGTGATCAAGATGAAAAATATACATATATTCATGATGAAGGTAGAATCCCCTCAAATGTGTTTAACATTATCCATGTTGAAGGTACTAATGTGACTTAAAATAATCATCATTTCACATGTGCAACCCCTCAACTTGATGGGGTGTATCTCAATTCAGTTGATATAGAATCATTTAAAAAAAGGGGGGCTTAAGTATTTTTATAAGTATTTGGTGGGTGTTCCCACCCATTTGAGCCCTAGTCATTTTTACCACATCTATAAACTTTGACTCTCCTACTCTATCTCTATGCTTCCAGCACCCATGGGTGGTGATAGAGACCACTTAGAATCCACATCATGTAAAGAGGTTCATGAGTAAAAAAAAGTTTGGAAGAAGCTCAAGAAGGGGGGACTCATGAAATTTATGGAGTGCATCATTGAGCATAACACTATGGTAGCCTGATACTTCATGGTGGGTTGGATAAATTGGAAGGTCACTATGTAAGGCATCACCATTAGAATCTCAAAGGAATTCATTAGTGATGTCATTGGAATGTCCTACATATGCACTAAGGAATTCAAGGACTAGTCAAAAAATTAAGAAACCATGTAGTGGTTCTTTAGAATGAATGGTTTCTTATAGACCGATAAGAAAGGATTCCCTCAAGCTAACCTTATATGTTATTGGACTCATATCTAAATTTAGATCATGCATTACATGACTCTAGAAGGTAAGTATACTTTAATATTTTACTGCCATTTCCTATTTCTAAATCACTTCTTTGGGTTTAAAATCAATCTTCCATATTTCTTACACAAGTCCCTAGAAAGTACCATTCTTCTTGACCAAGTAAATGATACAAATCTCATTCTACATCAAGGTCTAATACTCCTACTTGTTAAACATGGTTAGGTCCTTTTAGGATGGAAGGTCCACCCTGGGGGATACTCTTCTGAGGAGCATTCCTAGGAGGACTCCCTAGTGGATGATCCTATCAAGGGGATCCCACCTACCCTCTAAATGCTCCCCCTAGAATATTTTATCTCAATTCCCTCTTAATGACCTCCCTCTCAAACTACTATTTATCCCCAATCATAAACCAATTGAAATTAGGAAATTTATGAATTTAGCTTGGAAAGGAAAGGCCATAGTAACGGAGGAGCTAGAAAGGAACAAATAATTGATGGAAAATTTCAACTTGAGGATATAGTATGTAGGGTTTGGCCTGGATAAACTTATCTAGGATTTGAATGAACTTCATAGGTTGGTTGATGCTATTATCTAGACCTTTGTGCACTCTACTTATCCCCCCTAATCTCTTATTATGAAATCTCCCAAGGTCTTAAAATCCCCCCTAGTTTCCCCCAATGGGGTCCCCCCTAAATAGACTCCTTTACAAGTAAAAGGTAGGAAGCACCCCAAAATGATCTTCCCCAAGGATGTGGCAAAAGGCCTTGGAAATCATACTCAGGCCAAAGTATCAAAAGACAAACCTACCATCCTAACAAAGGACACTACTATAACTGATGATCCTCAGGAGGGACCTTCCTCCTAGTTCTATTATAGTTTTCTACTTTTTGTTATCACTCTAAGTAATTTTTTTTTTTGTATTTTGTCATCTCAACCCTGGTTGCCCTATTAAAACTTTTTTAATGTATTCTTATGGTTTTAGGTCCCTATAAAACCTAAATTTTATTACACACACACACACACACAAATATACCTCTCAATAGTGATACTTATCTTTCAAAACAATATGGTTGTGGACAATAATATTTACAATAATTTGGTTATCATGGTTAAGGATTAGGAAAACATTCACAAGGCATCACTCATCCTATCTCCATAATTAATCGTAATGATCACCTAGGCTTGGGATATATTGGAAATACTATTTAAAATCATTCAAATATGCATATCTATTTTGTTAATTTAAAATAATAAGAACACATAAATGGAAACAGGACAAAGGAAAATGCACAAATAGAACAAGAAAAGAAAAAAAAATGAAACAAGAATGGTTACAAATGAAACACTAGAAAAAAAGGACATACATCAAAAGTATAATGTTACACATTCCTTCATATGAATAAATTATAAATAATTACACAAAGCACCAAATCATTAAACTTGAATATATGGAAAGAAAGGTTAAAATATACTAGTTGACCCAATTTTTGAATTTAATGTGTACCCAAAAATTATTTACATCTTTGGGATATGACATGGAGAATCTAAATAAAGTTATTGCATCTAATTTTTGTATTGGATATATTCCATGGAATGTCACACTTGGATCCAATTCATTCTCTATTTTATTTCATATTAGTCTCATTTGACTAAACATAATGCTAAACTTAGCAAACTATGGTTACTAAAAACAAAGGAAAATATATCTAAATAAAAATATCAAATGAAAGTTTACCATAAGAATATAATACACTTTTTAATTCTATTATGCACACTATAGATACTATCTATGAATTATATATCACTTTAGTCTTGTAAACTTGGTAAATGAATATCGTGTATGTACATTTAGCTTTTATACCTTTCCCACTACCAAAATGTTTGCATACACTATCCTTATATGCATATTGATTATCTCTTACTCAGACCAATGTTATTTTGATGACTCAGATCTTCAGTCATGATCATAATGTTATAAACTTACTTATCATCTATTTTTACAAGTTTTGGACCTCTAATTATTTTTTAGCTACATGGACACTTATATCCTAGGCAAACATTTACATCGATGCAAATATCCTATCCAAACTAAATTATCCAATGGCCTAAATTCATCAAAACTAAAAATTAAATGTATTACTATGGCCATATTAAGTGTTTTAATGCAATATGTTACCCAAAGGGATTGGTATAAATATAGGATCAATCCTCATCCATTCATCACCTAACACAAACCTAATAACTTATTACCTCTCACAAGGAAACTTACCAAAATCACTCAATCAAGAATCCAAGTTTCCATACCAATCATAAGGATAACACATCTATAGGACTAAAGTACTAAAGGATCACTCCATGGACCATATTTTTGAAAGTATAAGCTAGTTCACTATGTGTGCTTGGTTATCACACATTACATCTTTATGCACATATAAGCCAACAAGTAGGGGAGAACTACATAATTCTAATTCCATATTAAGGAGTATTGGATATGCAAATAGATCTCATTGATAAAGGGGCCTTTAAGGAAGCTTGAAATTATTTTCCCATTAACCCATTTTTCTTATATCCATTATGAAGATGAAGAACTAAGGTTTTTCTATTTAACAAGGAGTGGCAATCTATGAACCATATCTAAATATACCAAGGCAAAGGTAACATATAATCATAAAGAATATTGTTGGTCATATATATATTTAATAGGCATTCCATACTATACACCTATTTTTAAGTTATAAATAAGCATCAATGACACCATCTCAAGTCAAAACAAGTGTCTACGACTGTAGAGGTATAATTTATAGAATCAGGGGATTGATTGAGAATTCAAATCCAATCTATTTTCATCCTATTCTAGATCTAGATCTATATTAGCATCAAAATAAGATAAATCTCTTGTTTTCATTATCATTAAAATATCTATCATATATATACTTTCTATTTTTATCATATCGCAACATAATAAATTTAGTATATTTTTATCTAAGAGTTTGTAAATTAATTGTCCTGCTATAGAGATAGTTTATCATCCTTATGCCCTAGGATATCTCTACCTATTTTAACCCTAGATTTCCTAATCAATATTTTAGGTTTAAAAATTTGGGACACTATTTATAAATTATATATCACCTTAGTATTGTACACATGGTAGATATATATTATGGATGTACCTTCAGCTTCTATCTTTTTCATTGGTGAAAGACTTGCATACATGATCTCCTTATCTCTATTTATTATCTCTTATTCCAATTTTATTATGATTAATCAGACCTTATATCATACGTAGAATGTTATAAATGTGTTTATCATATATATTTACAATTTATGGACCTATGCATGTTTTCTAATTGCTTAGACACTTGTGTCACAGCTAGATGCCTACATCAACACAAGTGCCATATTCCAATACAAGTGTCCAATGCTATAAAATCTTCCAATTTATAAATGAAATCTATTCTTATGGTCATCCTAAGTGATTTAATGTGAGATATTATTTAAATGGATTTGTATAAATATAGGATCAATCCTCATTCATTTCTAAGCTAATAAAAAATAGCAACTTTTTACCTCTCACAAGGAAACATACTAAAATCACTCAATAAGGAATTCAAGTGAGAAAAGCTTTCCTATTTTCTCATATTTTCATACCAATCATAAGAGAAACACATATATAGGTCTGAAGTACTAAAGGAGCATTTCATGGACCATGTTTTCCAAGTTACATGTTAGATCACTCTATTTACTTGCTTATCACATATTGCATCCTTATGCACACACAAGCCAACATATAAGGGATAAAAACTTAAGTATGAAGCTCTCTTTAGAGTATTGGATATGTATTAAATGCACATTTATAGAGGGGTGTTTGGGGTAGCTCAACATTGTGTGCCCATTAACCTATTTTTCCCATAACCACTATGAATATGAAGAACTAAGATTTTGTTATTTGATAAGGAGTGATAATCTGGTGTCTCCAAAATTTCACACTTGAAATTTTGGGATACCCCTATTGAAAATTTTGCATTTTTGTCCTATGTGAGTTAGTTTTACTTATTTAATTAGTCCTTTGAATAAAACATTTAGATTTTTATAGTTTTGTTTGATTGCTTACTTTCCCTAGTTATTCCTAGTCACTCCAGAGAATTGAAAACAATTTCTTAAATCCATCACTAAAAATCCATTTACTCATCTATTTTAGCATTTAAAATAAGCTAAAGTGCTTTAACTCATTTATAATGTAAATCAGGTTCTCTAAACTACATTACTTATTGAAAAGAAGTAAAGTTGTCCCGCAAACCTAAACTACGCTTCTTAGTTCAAATCGGAGTTATTAACTTTACTACATTTTTGAAGCCAAGTAAATTAGTTTTACAAATTTGATAATCATTACCTAGACATACCTGAGTTTTTACCACAACTTTTCTTGCATAAAATCATAAGCAAAATTAATGTGGGTTTATGAACTTGAGCTACTCATTGACCTATACCTATTCATGTTTTTGAGGGTGCTTTACTCAAAAGGCTAAAGCAAGAAAATTAATTCAAAAAAATTGATCTAAAATGGGTCAATGGATTATATGAATTCCTATGCATGTTATTAATACATTAGTTTTTTATATATTGGAGAAATTCAACCCTATTTCCACTAGGTAGCTAAGTTATTCAACTAAATAACTACGTCTATAAACCTTGAGCCATGCAATTTCATCCTCTATAGTGGCTTCAATCATTTTCTCTTCGACCCATTTGTGCTTGAGGTGGGTAGATCTCATGCATGTGCTTCTTATAGCTTTTTTTCATCTTTTTATTATTCTTATCTCTACAAATTCCTTGTGTCATCATGAATGTTCCTCTATTAGGTTTTATTCATTCCATTTTTTTTTTGTATTTATTAAGCATGATCAGGTGTTTTTAAATGCATAAATTACATTTTTAATTGTTTTTCATAATAAAATTTGAGCAAAAAATGCCTGTGAAATCAAGTCTTTTAAAACACCCTGGCAACATGATTACCTTGCCTACATGGGTTTACAAGGCCTCATGTCTTACTTGGGTTTTCCAATTTACTTTGCTTACTTGGGTTCTTGACACCAAGCAACTACCCTCAAGAAACCTAATTCCTAAGAGCCTCACCCTATTGGTTTTCTAGCTCTACTTACTCATGATTTAGAACACTACTTACTTCGGTTTCCAACCCTAAATTACTTCCATTGATAAACCCAATTTACTAATGACTTATTCACCTAAAATTCTGATCTTAACTATCCTTAAAAACCTTAACCCTCAAAGGACTAACCTACCCAAGTATCCTTTCCCTTCTTCTTACTTTGGGTTTCATGAATGTAGTTACTTACCTACGAGAACTCAAAGTCATCGACCATCACAAACCTAAAGTTGTTTGTATACTCCTAGTGATCTATCTGAGTTTCTAAAAGCTTAAGGCTTGTGTTTTTTCAGATCAACCTAGGGTTAACAAACCCTATTACTTAAAATAAACATAGTTTTTCAAGACTTACATTTACTCAAAACCTGAAGCTTACTTATGGATACTATAAGAGCAATAAGTTAACTCTTTTATCAAACTTTCTAAACCAGTCAAAATAGTCAATAGTTATTTAAAATCACTTTTTAAAATCTTTAAATTTAGCAAGAGCCACTATTTGTCAAAAGGATCAAGAAGATTAGAGGAATAAGTATCTAAGTTAGAGGTATAGCCAACATCAATTGAGGAAGTTCCAGAGTTAGCACTTGAGGATATCCCTGAGCAAAGTAGCAAGGGTAAAGCAAAAGTTAGGAGAGCCAAGTCACAAGAACCCAAAATGAAGTATGAGTATAAGGGCTACCCTATTGAGTCATGAATCACTTCTAAGATGATAGAGATAAGTGATACAAATATGGGACATGTTTTTTTGAATAAATTATTAGAGAGATCTAAGGCCATATCTAAGACCCCACTCAAATATGCCATGACTAGTAGTGGAATTCTACAAGCTACAACTTTCCCAAGTTTATCCCAACTTCTTGATTTTGTCTTAGCATGTGCCAAATAATATGATTCTCTAACTAGACTATAAGGGATGATGATAGAAATTTAGTCATCATATTGGATGTTCAATACCTCAATTACTATTTAAAGATCCTAGTATCACCTAAATTAATTGCCATGTCAATATAAAAATCCAATAAGTATTGGGAAATAAAGACAACTAAGTGCATCAAGATAATGAATACATATTAATTAAAGAAGGTAAAACAAGCATCCATATTTCCAAATTATATTGTAAGGTCATACTTAGATCAAGAAGCAAATGATATCACTCAATTGCTATGTAAAATCAATGGAGAGAAGAATGCTAAATGTTTATCTACTTAGATGTATGCTTATCTCAGGACTATCAATGTCACTAGGAGTTTAGATAAGATTCAGTGGGTAAGAAAGATAAGTGACAATATGGATCAATAGTTGAGAAATGTGTTACAAACCTTTAATTTCAAGATGACTTCATACCTTGTGTATGTAGTAGCATCGAGTGGAGCCTTTTCAAGACTAAAAGATAAAAAGAACATTAACAAGTGAGCCAATATATGAGTATTATCCTCAACTAGTCCTTGAAAAATACTATAAGCATTATAAATTGATGAATGATGGTTTCTTTTATGAGCTTATTTGCAAATTCAATACGGATTTAAAGAACCGGAGAGTGTTAGATGAGGTTTTGGAAGTAGTATCCCAATATGGATGTATCTTCATTCAGTTTCTTAATTTTACATATATTCGAGTAGGAGGTTATTAGGTGCACCTATACAACTACCAAGAAACCCAAGTGACAAATGGATCCTGATGAAATTATGTAGGCAACTTGTAGAATTACATGATTTATAGTCAAAAGCTCATTGCTCAACTATCAGCTTTCATATTATCATTGGTCACTACCATTGTACTAGTATATACAAAGCTATAAACATACATTATGAAATGTATCATCATTACAATCAAACACATTTTGAGGATAGGGCCAAATTTGATTATAGAGGGGTATCCCAAAGCATAGTTTCCCTAGAATATATACACAACCTAGCATTGGAAGATTTTTAGACTGAATGCAAAGATGAGTTTGATATAAGACGGAGGGATAATATTATATTGTCTATTGATAAAATCCATGCTTTTGACTTAGACACAATTTTAGAAGATATGGAAGATGATGGGATTATGATAAGTGATGTTTTTCATGTAGTAGGGGGAGATAGTGCCCCACTCCCAGTGATTGTTTTTGGAAAACATCATGATAATACTATCTCATATAGGACTTCAAATTTTTTAGCACTGACTTTAGCTTGGCTCCTTAATAAGGGATATTATATGAAGGAATTGATAAAGGATCCTTCTCATACTAGCTAGAAAAGGAAGGAGATAATACAGGGAGAGGGTACCTAATGGTCTACAAAGAGTTTGAAGATAAAAATAAATGTGGATGATACATATTCCATTGTGAAAAATAAGGGACCTATTTATATAGTAGTTCCCACATCTCCATTAGTTGATTCTATTGATACTTATATTCTTGTTAATTCTGCCATTCACACTTCCATAGGACATGCCTTAGACCCATCTATATTAATTCCTCCTCCAAAGTCTAGTGGCATCAAACTCCTTAATAAAGCCACTCAAAAATACATTAGTACTCCTCTTCCTCTTCTTCCTACATCATCTCCATTAGCTTCACCACCACCTCCTCCTTCAGTAGAAAAATTCACCCTTGAGAAGGAATCTACAAAATTGATTACTGAGGAGGAGATTCCATCTCAAAAAGACAACAAGAAAAGTTGGAAAAAGTAGTTGAGCTTGAGAAGGAATATGTTGAGGAAGTGGAAAAGAAATGAGAAGAAGTTGAGCCAAAAAAAGAGATAGTTGAGGAAACAAAAGAGGGAGAGGATGAAAAGGATAAAAGAATTGAGGTAGTAATGAGGTAAATTCAATAAACACTTAAAGAGGTAGTTACTGAGAAAGAGGAAAATATCAATAAAGTGACTAAAACAAAAAATCAAGTTGAAGAACAAGCAGAGAAAGAGGTTCGAAATGAAACTCATGCACAAGAAGTTCCTTCTTAGGAACTAGTAACTAAAGATAATCAGTAGTAGATGATAGTCCATATAGATGTTTCCACTTCTATAGACTTATCATCTTAGTTAGTTATGCAAAGTTATCTAGAGGCTAAAGAAGTAATAAATCTTGAGGAGATAGACTTATAGTTACTAAAGAGTCTTGATCAAAAAAGTAAAAAACCCAAGCCAGCAAAGGTGACTTCAAAGTTATTAATAGAATATTTTGGGCAAAATATTGTAGAAATGTTAACTCCTCCACAAGGGATGAGCAAAAGTGAAGTAAAAGAAAAAGATTTAATAGTCACTAAAGTATCTTTGGGAGAGGTTACTATTCAAGATTTGAAGAAAGACACCCAATATCTAATAAATTCTCTTTTCAAAAATCTTGATGAAGAAAATGTTGTTAAGGCCAAATTATAAGAGCAAAATACATAGTTATGTGAGATAACTACTAAGGTTGTGAGATCTATTCCACAACAATCCATTGTTTTAGGGGAATTAATTGAGCATCAAGTGATCACCAAGGTGGAGGAATCTGGAGAAAAGGCAAAATATTTTGATGATTAGATTAAAAAGATGCATCAAAATGTTCAAAATATCTTCCCTAAAGTTTCAGGAATTTAGATTGACATTTTAAACAAGTTGGCTGAATTGAAGACAATCATAAAGGAAATTGAGAATAAAAATAGGATTGTTGGATTGCAATTGGATAGTATACAAACAATAAGTATGTTGAATGAGAAAATACTAATTGAGGAAAAGATTTATCTAGAAGGATTTGTAAATAAGATAAAATAGGATGAATATCTCTTGGCTTTTAGAATACGTGTTTTGGAAGCAATGTGTGAAGAGATGAAGGCTTTGAAATAGGAAGTTAGTGATGAAAAAGTGAATTTAGAAGATTGTCTTTTTGTCCTTACTGGTATTTGGTCTGATAATGTTCCAAGAATATTCAAGCACCTATATGAGTAGTTTAAACAGTTGGTAGACAAGGTTACTATTCTATTTACAGTCAAATCAATTAAAGAATTGATGAAATGTCAATAGTAAATAAAGAGATTTCAAACAAAAATTGATAGAATAAAAACTTACATCAGAAAGTTAGAAAGGAAAATGCTAAAATATAAGATAGAGAGAAAAGCATTGGCTAATCTCGATGATGAAGCAATTAACCTGATAATATATCAACACATAAAGTATAAAGAGAAATGTAGATCATAAATTCATGAAGTGGATTAGTTGTTGTTGCCCTTATTTCCAACATTCTTTTCTTTCGTATTCCTATTTTCTCACATCCTATTCATTCTCTTGTCAAGTAACTATTTTACTTTCTAAAGTATATTACTATGTAAAATTGTAAAACTTAAGTAATTTGGCTAAATGTCATTACTTTAAGTTATCTTGTAAAAGTGAATTACTTGAGAAAACTTTGTGTTGCATGCAAAGTATTCATACTAAATCCAAATAGAAAAACTAAGAAATGATACATGTCACAAGCCTTTGCATGTCATGGAGGAGAATTTTGAGGAGGATGCCACTCAACAGCCTTCAACTTCTTGCACAACACATGGGAATTGGAGAAGTTAACTCCTATTTATCTTTTACATTATTTTTTGGTATAATTATAAGTGTAGGCCTGCATGCTTGGTGATGATAATTTTTTGAAAGAAAGTAATTGTAACCATTGTACAAGCAATTTAATAAATCTAAAACTTTGTGTTTAAGATAATCAAATTATTTTGTATGAATGTTACTGAAAGTGAAAAAGAAGAAAGATTATTTTTTGGAGAACTTTATGTCTATGGGAATCATTTTGTGCATTTCGTGAAGATAAAATGGTAAACTTTGCATTATCTATTTATCTAAATTTAATTCATTATTTTCTTTATCATTTGCTTAAAAAGTTACCATAATTATATGTTTATCTATTTGCACAAACATAGTAAACCCTGTAAACTATTTGTTGTGAAGTGAATTTCTTATATTTCTCTTATTTCTCAAGCATTATATTCTTTTTTAATCCTCAAATCTATCTAAAAAACTATACTCACATTTCCAGAATCAATTTCTTACTTGCTACAAAATCCCTTTGTTATGGCTTATGAATGAAGTGATTAAAGTAATACCCCCAATTAGAATAACTCAAGCAACTTTGTGAATAATTGTAAGTTATAAGTAATTAAAATAGATAGATATAAAAACATGAGAACTTCACCATCAAATGAAGGGGATTTAATCCCATGACAGCCTAGGTAATTTTGACTACATGTAAAATATCTAGCCAATAGTTTCTAATGACTCCATTGGGGAACTACAAGTTTAACTCCCAGAATAAATTTTAGATTGCACAGACCAATTGAGATAGGTGAAGAGTTAGACTAAGTTCTCACTAATTACATAATTTTCAAACTTATCAAACTACTAATTAAATTTTTTGCATATTGATAAAAACCTATTGGTCTATTTTTAGCACTTTGTTGAGTTTAAATTCTCTTTCTTTTTAGTGAGTGCATCCCCTTCAGTTACTGTGTTTCATGTTTGTCAATCACCAATTTTATACCTAGTTTATTCCCCAGTTCACTTTTTCAGGTTTATTGCATGTTAAGTAAATTGCCACCCTAGTGTTATCTATAATCAAAAAATTTAAGAATAATATTCAAAAGAATTCATGCATTCCAAACTAGCATATCAACCCTTTATAAGAGAAAGGAGAGCTCAAGATCAAACAAATGATTTCTTTAAATTGCAAGAGTGGTTTAGTTTTAGTTTTTCTATTCAAGAAAGAACATGAAGATCCAGTCTCTCACCTGTGAGACAGACACCAACTACCAAAAATTAGTTATAGCATAATTCTTTGGGAATAATTCAACCTGTAAATCCATAATTTATCATCCCTAGAAGAATGATGTTACCACTTCTTGTCCCATGGGGGCTGGCTATTATACCTTTAAATTTGACTCCTCATTTGCATGACCTACCAAAAAGATCAAGAAAGAATTTTTCTAAATTTACTAGTGATGGTAAACAAAATCTAGATGAGCACTTGGCTACCATCTTCATGGCATATGGAGTAATTGGCATTGAACATAAAGATGTTTTTGTTAAACTCTTTATTGAGACTCTACATGACTTAGCTTTAGAATGGTTCTACCATTTATCTCTAAGCATAGTGACCAATTGGGCTATTATTCATGAGTAATTCAAGAAAAAATTTAAAGCTACTGAAGATGTACATATATTGCTTGCTCAACTAACTCAACTCAAAAAAGAATCACATAAACACATACATGATTTTATCACCAAGTTCAATAGATTATTGTACAAAATTCCTCAAGTTTCACTACCCACTATAAATAATCAAAAGTGTTTCTTCATCAATGCCCAGCTACCAGAAGTCAGTTATCAACTATGAAGAGCATGACCAGCTGATCTAGTAATAACTCAAAATCTTAATATGGAAGTTGAAGATTATCTGATAATGGTTGATAAGATTAAGAAAATAGTTCCCAAGGGAGACTCTACCACTTTTCCCACATCACAAACTACTGATCCCTTATTGAAAAAAATGGCTAATGACTTGCTTCAAGTCGAAAGATAAGTCACTCAAGGTTCTCATGGAGGTGTTACCCTTGTTAGGAATGAACCTACATAGAATTTTAATAATTAGAATAGGAATCATATTTTCAATCCTCATTAAAGGTTGGTAATTAAATATGATCTTATAAATCATGTTGAGATGTGTGAAGAAGACCAGTTGATTGATGATACGCATTAAAGTCTTGGTGATGAAGATGACTTTGTGGATCCTGCTAGTGACTCCAACATTGGTTACCTAGAATATCAATCTAAAATTAACTCTAAAGAAGCATTTGAAGAAGATCATAGTCATTCATTTGCAATTTTTACAAGGTCACAAGCTCAACAAGCTGGTCAGAAATCTACCAAAGAACAAGATAAGGATAAGGAAGATTCTAGAATAGAGTAAGTATTCTTAAGAGAGTTATTCCTCTACCTTATTCTTTTTCTCTTAATGATAAGTATATAGCTTCTTCCTCTTAGACTCATAAACTAGTAACTCATGCTATTGAAGTTAATCCTATTCTATCTACTTTCACTCCCTCTTTTGACATAATTAACCATATAAATAAAACCAAAATCTAGATGTCAGGAGATGAGTAATTAAGATCCTATCTAGATCAATTGAATAGATTGGTCAAATATGTTCAAATAAAAGGTTCAAATAATTCATTCAATACATCCAAAGGTATCTTTCCTATTCCCAAATAGTTTCCTTCCTAGAATAATGGTGTTAGTATTTCATCCATAGCCACTTTTACATCTGAAAAGATAGAGCCATTTTATGTTTCCCTCCTAATTAATGGATTTCAATTAAGCAATTACATTCTAGATTCTAGAGCTTCAGATAATGTAATGATAGCTAAGGTAGCTGATGCTCTTGGTCTTACCATGAATAAGATAATAAGCAAGTGTTGCTCAATGGAGAGGCAAGTTCCACTAATTAGACAGATCAAAGATTCTCAAGTAGTCTTGGCAGCTTTTTTAGATAAAAGATTAAAAATGACAATTCTAGTAGTAAACATTCATGTTTCTTATGAAATATTGCTAAGTAGGAAATTTTATAAGGATCTAGGCATAGAATTTAAAATGGATTAGTCATGTGCTCACATTCTAATAAAAGGAGTGAATCAAAAGTTGGAACCTAAGGAGAAATCCAAATATACATTTTCCAAATCTGATGATCCAAGGTCACACATTCTTTTTGAGGATTTTGATCATGGAGTTTACTATCTTGAAATGGGAAAAGATATTCAATAACAAGATAAAGAAGAAGAAAAGGACAAGATATGGACTTTAGAGTTTGATAGTAGTTATAGCTTTTTTGATTCAGGTGTAGGGGTAGTATTGATATTCCTTGATGGATAAATATTTACCTATTCTTATAAACTCATGTTTGAAAATAGTAACAATATAATTGAATATGAAACACTCTTTCTAGGACTTGAACAAGTAAAATAAAAAAGAGTTAGGCTCCTTAAAGCACAAGGTGATGTTAAATTAATAGCGAGACAAATCAGAGGTTAGTATCAGGTGAAGAAAGGCAAGCTAAATTAATACCATGATCAATTTCTGAGTACCATGCTTGACTTTTTTGCTTTCTCAAATAGCTTAGTTTTTCAAGATCAGAACTGTAGAGTTGATTCACTCACTATTACTGCATCTCTACTCAGGCCAGAATAGTAGCCAACACTTTTCAAAGAAAGTAACTACAAATTAGAGATGGTCTACCATCTAAAGGTCCTAGATAATGTGTAATAGTGGAAAGTTTTCAATGATAATAAGCAAATCACTATGTTTCTTGACTATCAAGATAATTTTTAAGGACTGTACTTCAAAGGAAGTAGCTCACATCCACATGAGACAACAACAGGTATTACTGATCCTAAACTTACTCATAGCTAGGATATAATTTAGCTAAAAGGAAATAAAATTCCTAAAGGCTTAGTCTCCTTCAATGAAATATTTGACAAACATGATAAGTTTTTAAAGAAAAAGAAAGAGTATGATGATACTTCTTCTCTATAAGTAGAATAGATTAATTTAGTCAATGAATAAGAGCCTAGGATGGTTAACATTGGTAAGTGATACACACAAGAAGAAAATGAAGCATTCATCAAGGTTTTCATAAAGTACATTGATGTGTTTTCCTATTCATACAAAAACCTCAAATACTTATAGCAAGATGAGGTGCAACACTATATTCCACTCCAACCAAAAGTGAAGCCTTTCAAATAGAAGCTTCATCATCATAACCCAACTATCTCAAGTACTATTTTTTCTAAAATACAGAAACTCCTTGATGAAAAGATCATTTATCCAATCCATCATTCAAAATGATTAGAAAATATTATTCCATTGAGAAATAAAAATGGGGAAATATGTGTATGTGTTGATTTCTATAATTTAAATCAAACCTCTCTAAAATATAATTATCCATTACCCATCATGGACCACACCCTACAATTAATTATTGGTCTAGAGATGTTATCCATTTTAGATGGATTTTATGGGTACAATCAAATAAAAAATTTTGAGGAGGATTAGTACAAAACTAATTTTACAACACCATAGGGAACATTTGCTTATCAAAATATGCCTTTTAGGCTTATCAATGTTAGATAAACCTTTTAGTGGGCGATGGATCTAGCATTTTCTAATTTGAAAAACAAAATTATTGTGGTATACTTGGATAACTTGATAGTCTTTTCTAAGTAAAGAGGTGATCACCTAGATAATCTTGAAGAAGTTCTCATCCAATGTAGGACACATGAGATTTTCTTAAACCCAAATAAATTGATATTTGTTATAACTGAAGGAAAACTCCTTGGTCACATAGTTTCAAAGGAAGGGACCAAAATTGATCCAAAGCGAGTCAAAGCTATTCATATTTTTCCCATGCCTATGTCTCAGAAAGGTGTGCACTCATTCTTTGGTAAGGTAAATTTCCTTAGAATATTTATTCTTAATTTTTTTGAGTTGACTCATCACATATTTGAGATGATGAAAAATAAGCAAGACTTCAAATATAATTTTGAAGGAAAGATGGATTTTGAAAGAATTAAGGTAGCAATAGCTAAAGCTTTAGTTTTGGTTTCCTTGGACTTTAGTAAAGAATTCATTCTTTACTTTTATTCTTTTGAGCATACCATGTAAGCTATACTATTACAGAAGAATGATGAAGGAATTAATCTGTAATAGCTTTTATGAGCTAGCCATTGAGGAGATCTAAATTGAAGTACTCAAAAATGGAGAAACATGATTTTATTATAGTCAAAGCATGTAAAATTTTAGGTACTACATTTTGTCTTCAAAAACTAAATTTTATGTACCTGATAATCTAGTCAAGTCAATTCTAACACAACAAGAACTAGGATTACTAAGGGGCACTTGGGTAGCTAAGGTACAATAGTTTGATCTTAATATCAAACCCATAAAACTAGTGAGAAGAAGAGGATTATGCCAGTTGATGATGGAAAAAAAACTTGATGACATAGATATAGCAACATCTTCTTACCAAGCTGAAGTAGATGAAGAATTGCCCATGGTGATTTTTATTGATTTAGTTGATGAAAGGTACAGCAAGATTGTCTAATTCTTGACTTATGGAGAGTACCCAACTAATTTGACATGTAAAGAAAACTTTACCATCAAACTAAAATCAAATTATTATGTTCTTTGGGATAATGGCATGTAGAAAAGAGGAATTGATGGTGTATTTCTCCACTATGTGGACAAAGAGCAACAAATAAGACTGATAAAGTAGTTTTATGACAAAGCATGTGGAGGTCACTTATTAGAAAGAGTCACAACACACAATATATTACAAATAAGGTATTTCTAGCCTACTCTATTTCAAGATGCATGAGATTGAGTTACTAAATGGCAAGCATGTTAGCATTTTATAGGATGACTCAAGTTTTCAAACTTGTCTTTAAAACTAGTTATTATTGATGAACCTTTCTAACAATGGGGCATAGACTGTATTAGTATGTTTAATCCTTCCTCAAGTGTTGGACATTGTTATGTCTTGACTGCTATTAATTATTTCATCAAGTGGGTTGAAGTTATTCCTATTAAGCATTTCACTTCTGAAGTTATATGTGACTTCATCAAAAAGAATATTGTTGTAAGGTTTGGTGTCCCTCATAAAATTATCATAGACAACATAGCCAACTTTTCTTTTATAGAATTAACTAATTTTTTTTACTCATATGGGATAGACTTGGTTCATGTTTCAATCACTATCCATAAGTAAATGGTCAAGATGAATCAAGTAACAAAAATTTGATGACCATCATCTAGAAGCTGGTGGATAATAACCAACAAACCTAGTATAAGAAGTTATTTGATACACTATGGGCTGACAGGATTACTCCAAAGAAAGCAATAGGCATGTCACCTTTCTAGTTGGTATATGGAATAAACGTTGAGATACCAATAGCCATTGATTTGCATGCCTTACAATTATCCAAGGCCATTGAATATGTCACTTATAAAGACTCACTGGATAAAAGAATCATATTTCTCACTAAATTTCAAGAAGTACGTGTTCAAGTTGCTAATCAATTGGTTGATCATCAAATGAGAGTAAAGAATATCTTTGACAAAAATGATTAAAATAGGCAGTTTGAAGTTGGTTATTTAGTTCTCTTATGGGATAATCAAAATGAATAGAAAGGGAAGCATGACAAGTTTGAATCTCTATAGAAAGGACATTTCATTATAAAGATCATTGTTGTAAAAGATAGCTTCATCCTAGTTCATCAGGATGGGATTGCACTTCTGCTATCATTCAATGGGTAGCACTTGAATCTCTACAAGAATTAAGCAATAGGGTAACACCTATATGTATATAAATAAATTTTTGAACTTGTCTTTTGGTTTTGTTTTTGCTTTCATGTTATTTGCCTAGCTTGTAGTTTTTTATAACTAAGTTTTTTTCAAAGACCTCATACCCAATAGATAAGGTATGAAACTAGGGCGCTGGGATCTCACCCTTGTTTCCTTCTTTATGATAGAAACAAAGATGTCCCTAGTCAAATCTAACTAGTGTCCCAAAAATTTCACACCTAAAATTTTGGGATACCCCTATTGAAAATTTTGCATTTTTGTCTTATGTGAGTCAGTTATACTTGTTGAATCAGTCCTTTGAATAAAACCTTTAGCTTTTAGTAGTTGTTATGTCTGATTTCTTACTTTCCCTAGTTGCTCCTAGTCATTCTAGAGGATTGAAAACAATTGTTTAAAGCCATCACTAAAAATACATTTACTCATCTCTTTCAAAATATCAAAGAAGCTAAAGTACTTTGACTCATTAATAATGTAAATTAGGGTCTCTAAACTAATTTACTTATTTAAAAGAAGTAAAGTTGTCTTCTAAACCCAAACTAATCTTCTTAGTTCAAACTAGAGTTATTAAGTAACTTTATTGATTTTTTAAAGCCAAGCAAAGTAGTTTTACGAACCCAATAAGCATTACCTAGACATACTTGGTTTTCACCACAAATTTACTTACATAAAATCACAATAAAAAGCAATGCATATTTATGAATCTAAGCTACTCATTGACCTAGACCTATTCAATTTTGTGAGGGTGCTCTACTCAAAAGGATCAATTAAGTAAAGTAATTCAAAAAACCTGATCTAAAAAGGGTTAAGGGCTTATGTCACTTCCCATGCATGTCATTAATACATTATTTTTTTTAATATATTAGGTAAATTACATGTCATTTCCACCTAGTAGCTAATTTATTCAAACAAGTAACTATGTTTGCAAACCCTGAGCTATACGATTTCATCTTCTAGAGAGTATTCAATCATTTTATCTTTAACCCATTTGTGCTTGAGGTGGGTAGATCTCATGCATGTGGTTCTTATATCTTTTTGTTTATCTTTGTATTTGTTCTTATCTTTGAAAATTTCTTATGTCATCATGAATGTTCCTCTGTTAGGTTTTGTTCATTCCATTTTTCCTTTTGATTTCTTAAGCATGATTAGGTATTTTGAAATGTGTAAATTGCATTTGTAATTATTTGTCATGATAAAATTTGAGAAAAAAATGCATGTGAAACCAAGTCTTTAAAGAAACCCTAATATTTATATTACCTTGCACACTCAGGTTTACCAAGCCTCATGTCTTACTTGGGTTTTCTAATTTAGTTTTCTTACTCAAGTTCTTGACATCAAACAACTACCCTTGAGAAACTCAATTCCTAAGAGCCTCACCCTATGGGTTTTCTAGCTCTACTTACTTAGGCTTTATAACACTGCTTACTTAAGTTTCCAACCCTAAGTTACTTTCATTGATAAACCTAATTTACCAACAACTTATTCACCTAGAATTTTTATCCTAAGTAACTGGCTTTGGAAACCCTGACCCTCAAAGGACTAACCTACCTACATTTCTTTTCCCTTCTTACTACTTTGGGTTTCTTGAATGTAGTTACTTACCTACGATAACTTAAAGTCATTAACCATCACAAACCCAAAGTTATTTGTATAATCTTAGTGATCTATCTGGGTTTCCAAATGCTTAAGACTTGTGTTTTTTTAGATTAACTTGGGGTTGTGAAACCCTAATACTTAAAAGCAATATACTTAGTTTTTAAAGACTTTTAGCTACTCAAAACCTAAATATTTCTTATGAATACTATAAGATGAATACATTAACTCTTTTCTCAAACTTTTTAAACTAGTTAGATTAGTCAGTAAGTGTTTAAAATCATTTGTTAAGATTGTTAGAGTTAGCAAGAGCTAATGTCTTGATCAAAGGGATCAGGAAGATCAGAGGAAGAAGTAGTTAAGTTAGAGGTACAAACAACATCAATTGAGGTAGTTCTAGAGTTAGCACTTGAGGATATCCCTAAGTAAAGTAACAAGGGTAAAGAAAAAGTTAAGAGAGCCAAGTCATAAGAACCCAAAATGAAGTATGAGTATAAGGGCTACCCTATTGAGTCATGCATCACTTATAAGCTAATAGAAATAAGTGATATTAACATGGGACATGTGTCTGTGACTTAATTATTATAAATATCCAAGGCCATAGCTAAGACCCCACTCATGCATGCCATGACTAGGAATTCTACAAGCTATAACTTTCTCTAGTTCAGCTCAACTTCCTGAGTTTGTCTTAGCATGTGCCAAATACTATGATTCTATAACTAGGACTGTATGGGATGCTATTGGAAATGTATTAATAAAATTGGATGTTCAATACCTTAATTATTATTTAAATATCTTAGTATCACCTAAATTAATTGACATGTAAATGGAAAAATCTAATAAGCAGTGAGAAATAAAGACAATTGAGTGCATCAAGTTAATGAATACATATTACTTAAAGAAGGTAAAACAAGCATCCAAATTTCTAAAGAATATTTTAAGGTTAGACTTAGTTAAATAAGTAGATGATATCACTCAACTACTATGTATAATCAATGGAGAGAATAATGTTAAATGTTTCTCTAATTGGATTTATTCTTATCTTAGGACTATCAATGTCACTAAGAGTTTAGCTATGATTGAGTGGGCAAGAATGATAAGTGACAGTATAGATCAACAGTTAAAAAATGTGTTTCAAAGCTTTAATTTCAAGATGAATTCATACCTTTTGTATGTAGTAGCATCTATTGAAGTCTTTTCAAGACTAAATAAAAAATGAACACTAGTAAGTGAGCTAATATATGAGTATTATCCTCAACTAGTCCTTACAGAATACTATAAGCATTATAAATTGGTGAATGATGGTTTATTTTATGAGCTTATTTATAAATTAAATGTGGATTTGAAGTATAAGAGAGTGTCAAGTGAGGCTTAGGAAGTAGTCTCCTAGTATGGATGTATTTTCATTTAGTTTCTTAATTTTACATATATCAGAGTAGGAGATTTGTCAGGTGCACCTATACAACTACCAAGATACCCAAGTGAAAAATGGATCATAATGAAATTATGCATGTAACTTGTATAATTTTATGATTTATAGTCAAAATATCACCACCCAACTATCATCTTTCATATTATCATTGGTCACTACCATTGTACTAGCATATACAAAGCTAGAAACATACCAAAAGAAATGTATCATCATTACAATCAAACACATTTTGAGGCTAGGGATAACTTTGATTGTAGAGGGGTAGCCTAAAGTATAGATTCCTTAGAATATAAGCACATCTTGACACTAGAATATTTTTGGATTGATTGTAGAGATGAGTTTGATAAAATAAGGAGGGACAACAATAGATTGTCTATTAAGCAAATCCATGCTTTTGACTTAACCACAATTCTAGAAGATATGGAAGATGATGGGATTGTGACAATTGATGATTTTCATGTAGCAGGGGGAGATAATTCCTTGATCCCAGTGATTATTTTTGGCAAACATCAGGATAATACTATCTCAAATAGGAATTCAAATGTTTTATCACTAACTTCCACTTAGCTCCTCAACAAGGGATATTGTATAAAGGAATTGATGAAGGATCCTTATCATACTAGCTAAAAAAGGAAGGAGATAATATATGGAGAGGGTAGACAAGGGTCCAAAAATAAATTGAAGATAAAAATAAATTTATATGATACATATTCCATTGTGAAAGATAAGGAACGTATTCAACTAGTGGTTCTGATACCTCCATCAGTTCCTTCTATTGATACTTCTATTCCTACTACTTCTACCATTCACACTTCTACAAGACCTACCTTAGACCCATTTTTATTAATGCCTCCTCCAAATTATATTGGCATCAAACTCCCTAATAAATCCACTCAAAAAGACATTAGTACTCCTCTTCCTCCTCCTCCACATCATCTCCATTGGTTTCACCATCACCACCTCCTTCAATAGAACAATTCACCTTTAAGAGGGAATCTACAAAATTGACTATTGAGGAAGATACTCCATCTCATAAAGAACAACAAGAAAAGTTAGAAAAAATAGTTGAGCCTAAGAAGGAAGATGTTGATGAAGTGGTAGAGAAAGGAGAAGAAGTTGAAACAGAAAAAGAAATAGTTGAGGTAGCAAAAGAGGGAGAAGTTAAAAAGGATAAAGAGCTTAAGGTAATTATGAGGGAAATTAAAGAAAAACTTAAAGAGGTGGTTATTGACAAAGAAGTAGATATATAAAAAGTTACTGAAATAAAAAATCAAGTTGAAGAACAAGTAGAGAAAGAGGTTCAAAAAGAAACTCATGCATAGGAAGTTCTTTCTCAAGAACTAGTAACTAAGGATAATCAGCAATATATGGTAGTCCATATCAATGTTTCCACTTATATAGACTTCACATCTTGGTTAGTTATGCAGAGTTCTCTAGAAGCTAAAGAAGTAATAATTGTTGAGGAGATGGACTTACAATTACTAAAGAGTCTTGATCAAAAAAGTAAGAATCCCAAGAAAGCTAAGGTGACTTCAAAGTTGTTAATAGAATATTCAAGGCAAAATTTTGCAAAAATGGTAACTCTTCCATAAGGTATGAGTAAAATTTAAGTAGCATAAAATATTTAATAGTCAATAAGGTATCTTTGGGAGAGGTTACTACTGAGGGTTTGAAGCAAGAGACCAATACTCTAATAATTGCTATTTTCAACAATCTTGCTGAAGAAAATGATGATAAGGTGAAATTAAAATAGAAAAATACACAGTTATGTGAGATAATTTCTAAGGTTGCAAGATCTATTCCACATCAATCCATTATTGCAAGGGAATTAATTGAGTAGCAAGTGATCACTGAGGTGGAGGAATCTAGAGAAAAGGAAAAAGTTGTTGATGATTGGATTAAAAAGATTCATTATAATGTTCAAAATCTCTTCCCTTAAGTTTCATCAATTCATACTGACATTTTAAACAAGATGGATGAATTTAAGTCAACAATAAAGGAAATTGAGAATGAAAATGGGATTGCTAGATTGCAGTTGGATAGTCTATAAACAATAAGTATGTTAAATGAGAAAATACTAATTGAGGAAAAGATTTCTCCAAAAGGATCCATAAAGAGGAGAAAATAGGTTGACTATCTCTTAGCTTTTATAATATGTGTTTTGGAAGCAATGTGTGAAGAGATGAAGGCTTTGAAAGAGGAATTTAGTGATTAAAAATTGAATTTAGAAGATTATCTTTTTGGCCTTACTAGTATTTGGTCAAACAATGTTCCAAGAACATCTGAGTAGCTATATGAGCAGTTTAAATAGTTGGTAGACAAGGTTACTACTCCATTTACAACCAAATCTATTAAGGAATTGAAGAAATGTCAGCAGTAAATAAAGAGATTGCATCAGAAATTTGACAAAATAAAATCTTATAAAAGAAAGGTAGAAAGGGAAATGTTGAAATATGAGATAGAGAGACAAACATTGGCTAAGCTCGATGATGAAGAAATGGCTAAGCTTGATGATGAAGTAATTAACCTGATAATGTCTCAACACATAAAGTATAAAGATAAATGCAGATCATAAGTTCATGAAGTGGATTATTTTTTGTTTCCCTTCTTTCTAGCATTCTTTTCTTTCTTTTTCTTATTTTCTCACATCCTATTCATTCTTTTATAAAGTAACTATTTTACTTACTGAAGTATATTACTATGTAAAATTGCAAAACTTAAGTAATTTGGCTAAATGTCATTACTTAAAGTTATCTTGTAAAATTGATTTGATTAAGCAAACTTTGTGTTGCATGTAAAGTAGTTGTACTCAATCCAAATATCAAAACTAATAAATACTACATGTCATGAGCCTTTGCATACGATAGAGGAGAATTTTGAGGAGGATGCCACTCAGTAGCCTTTAACTTTTTGCACAACACATGGGAATTGGAGAAGTTAACTCCTATTTGTCTTTTACATTAGTTTTTGGTATAAATATAAGTGCAAACCTATGTGCTTGGGGATGATAATTTTTGGAAAGCAAGCAATTGTAACCATTACACAAGAAGTTTAAGAAATCTAAAACTTTAAGATAATCAAATTATTTTCTATGAATGTTATTGAACGTGAATAAGAAGATTGTTTTTTGGATAACTTTGTGTCTATGGGAATCATTTTTTGTATTCCATGAAGATAAAATGGTAAACTTTGCATTATTTATTTATCTAAATTGATTTCATTGCTTTCTTGATCATTTGCTAAAAAATTTACCACAATTATATGTTTATCTATTTACATGAACACAGTAAACTCTGTAAACTATTTACTTGTTGTAAAATCCCTTTGTTATGGCCCATGAATGAAGTGATTAAAGTAATACCCTCAATTAGAATAACTCGAAAAACTATGTGAATAACTGTAAGTTATAAGTAATTAAAATAGATAGATATAAAAACATGGGAGCTTCACCATTAAATGAAGGGGATTTAATCCCATGACTACCAAGGTAATTTTGACTACATGTAAAATATCTAGCCAACAATTTCTAGTGACTCCAATAGGGAACTACGAGTTTAACTCCTAGAATAAATTTTAGATTGCACAGACCAATTGAGATAGGTGCAGTGTTATACTGAGTTCTCAAAAAATATATATATTTTTTTATTCTTCTTATTTTCTCACATCCTATCCATTCTTTTGTAAAGTAACTATTTTACTTGTTGAAATATATTACTATGTAAAATTGTAAAACTTAAGTAATTTGGCTAAATGTCATTACTTGAAGTTATCTTATAAAAGTGAATTACTTGAGCAAACTTTGTGCTACATGCAAATTAGTCATACTCAATCCAAATATAAAAACTAATAAATGCTACATGTCACAAGCCTTTGCATGCCACGGAGGAGAATTTTGAGGAGGATGCCACTCAATAGCCTTCAGATTTTTGCACAACACATAGGAATTGGAGAAGTTAAGTCCTATTTTTCTTTGACATTGGTTTTTGGTATAAATATAAGTGAAGGCCTACATTCTTGGGGATGATAATTTTTTGAAAGAAATCAATTGTAACCATTGTATAAGAAGTTTAATAAATCTAAAACTTTGTGTTTAAGATAATTAAATTATTTTGTATGAATGTTACTGAAAGTTAATAAGAAGGAAGATTTTTTTGGAGAACTTTGTGTTTATGGGAATAATTTTATGTGTTCCATGAAGATAAAATAGTAAAATTTCCATTATATATTTATCTAAATTGAATTCATTACTTTCTTGATCATTTTCTGAGAAAGTTACCACAATTATATGTTTATCTATTTGCATGAACACAGTAAACTCTATAAACTATTTATTATGAAGTGCACTTCTTAGATTTCTCTTCTTTCTCAATAATTATAGTCTTTTCTTTGTCCTAAAATCTATTTTAAAAACTCTACTCATGCTCTCAAAATCAGCTACTTACTTGCTACAAAATCCCTTTATTATGGCTCATGATTGCATTGATTAAAGTAATACCCCCAATTAGAATAACTCGAGCAACTTTGTGAATAACTATAAGTTTTAATTAATTAAAATAGATAGACATAAAAACATGGGAGCTTCACCATTAAATGAAAAGGATTTAATTCCATGACTACCTAGGTAATTTTGACTACATATAAAATATCTAGCCAGCACAATCCATGACCTAGATCTAAATGCACCATATCTAAGATGACATAAAACACGTAATCATCCAGTTGATCACATCTATTTTTATCAATTATTTTTTACTAGACACCTACGTCCAAGTCAAATAGAAACATCAATGCAACTATCCTAGGTTGATGTAAGTGTCCATAGCTGCAGAGGTAGAATTTCTAGAATCAGGGGATCGATCCATAATTCAAATCTAGTCTATTTTTTTCTGTTTAAGATCTTGATATTTATTAAAATTATAATAAGTTAAGTATCATGTTTTCATTATCATTGAAATATTTATCATAGTTTTATTTCTATTTTTATCATATCTAAGCATAATAAATTTAGTATATGTTTATTTTAAAGTTTGTAAATTAATTGGCCTGCTATAGAGATAGTTTATCACCCTTGTGCCCTAAGCTATCTCTACCAATTTGAACCATAATGTTGAGAGGTATTTTTTACACAACAACAATTAGGTAGGGTTTTTTTAAGACTATACCTCTCCTAAAAGGAATAATATCCCATGAATAAAATGTTTCTCCAAGGTATAAATGTACCAAGTCTTTATATGCTGACATTCACTCAACAGGTTTATGTGTAACCATTCCATTCAAGGGGAATTTATACAAATTGAGTCTCTACTAATATTTGTATCTTATAAATTTATAAAGATGATAAAATTTCATTGGGAAATACTCATAGGACCTAGTCTCAAATAGAAATCAAAGCTTCTTAAGATAAACATGATAAGAAAATCACTAATTTCCAAGTAGATTTATCATATGTATATATTTTAAAATGATTCAATAATGATAAACAAGATTAAGAAGGCAAGATTAGCATGTATATTCATATTACTTTCAACATATATTAACTAATCATCATAAATAAGATGTAGATAAAGGGCTAAATGGATAGAAACCTTATTGATACTAAATATATTCTTATATTGTATAATTGAACAAAACCACTAAAACTAGTCCTTGGTTGATTCAAACTTATCACAAATTTAACCCAAGAATGATATGAGATCTAGGAAGTTGGATAGATAAGAGGAAAATACCATGACCACCATATATATGTGTAAAATATGGATTTAAAGTCTTAACAACCTTTCAAATATTGAGCTATACATTTTAATCAATAGTATTTGGTGATTGTAATCATTCAAGTCTAAGAAAATAATTATGTACTAGAAAAACTAAAATAGGAAAAGGGATAGATTATCCTATAAAGTAGTAGAAAGCATAAATAAAAAAAATTGGGTCCACAGTGTGGTTTTTAGTCTATACTGAACTAGCCAAACATAACATCCTCTAATCTTAAAAAATGCCAGACCATAGAAAGGCTTATGAAATAAAATATATACACAAAGGACCCCAATCCCAACATTCAAACTTCAATGATGAAAAAAGAAGATCCCATGCCTCAACTACCAACTTAACAAAAACTACGTACAGTAAGGTCATGCCTAGACTTAGTGGGATAAACAATTATTAGAATAAGATATCCACTCCTTCCAATAATTCATTTGATCATGTCATAGACTAAGAATAGTCACTAGCATGTGTAAAATTACTCAAGATCTAAAACCACTCATCCTTACTCTATCAATTATAGATATTATTTGATCATGCCTTGAATGGCATCTAGACACTCCTTATTCACCTACTGATTACCTTGGGATTTTACCACTTGCCAAAATCTACCACTTATTATTTTTTCACTGGTTT
Organism: Torreya grandis; assembly: GCA_037957365.1. Taxonomy (NCBI): domain Eukaryota; kingdom Viridiplantae; phylum Streptophyta; class Pinopsida; order Cupressales; family Taxaceae; genus Torreya; species Torreya grandis. Next base: position 1,980,945 of record JARHVA010000826.1, read on the forward strand.
GTAATTGCCTTATGTATCTTTCTGTTGGTGAGGAACTAATTTTTGCATGCCTACGTACCCATATTTCAAATATAATTTAACGTCTAGGTTTTATGGCCATGATAGGCTAGATGGGTGTTAAATTTAGTTCTTAATACACTTTGATGACTAGGCCTATCTACATGGCTCATCAAGATTTGCATTTCCTCCTTGGCCAATTTTCTTTCCATGTAGTGTTTCTTCACTACTTCGCTCAACCTTTGCCTATGTCTATATTTTCTAGGCCCATCATTGTCACATGCCATCATCTTGTTAACCCAATATTTTAGAGGGTTTTATAAGTTGTATGGACCACCCCAAGACTACAGAGTAGTAGAATGATTCCATGTGGCATCATTCCACTAACATTTAAGCCCATAGGGTTTGCTTAGTTATAAGGATTACCTTAGGAATGTAAAGTATCATGATTTTTTGATGCGGCATTATCCCATTAACCTGTAAGCTTGAAGGTTTTGTAAATTATATAGAATGACCTATGATTATAGAGTAGTAGTATGTGGCATCATGTCATCATCCCACTAACCTAGAATCTTGGAGGGTTTGTTGAGATGTACAAACCACCCTAGAACTGTACAGTAGTGATATATTTCTATGTGGCATAATCCCTCTAACTAGGAAGGTTGAATACTTTACTAAATTATACAAACCACTCCAAGACTATAGAGTAGTGGGATGTTTCCACATGGCATCATCTTGTTAACCTAAAATCCTGGAGGATTTTTTGAATTACTTAAATCCTAGGGAGTGGTGAAAAGATGTCACATAGATTTGGGAAAAATATAGAGAATTAGCTAAGTGACAAAAAACATTTTTAATGGTTCTAGGCCACTAAGGGTTGTGAAAGAGTGCCACATGGAATAATAAATATTGGTAGCACATGCAGGAGGAGAAAAAAGGTCTAATCATCAATTTTGAATTAAAATAGCTAAGTTTTTGAAAACTAAATGAACATAAACATTCAAATTAAAATGGTTGAATACTTCAAATTTAAACCATTAAGCTCTTGAAATGGAAGTGAAAAGGCATGAAAGCATAATAGAAAGGGAGCCATTTTTAATGAATCTAAATCCAAATATGAAGTAGATTTCACCCATTTTTATGAAATTAGCTAAGTCTAAAAAGTGAAACCATATGAACACTTGGCCATTAATTTCAAAATGAAGTAGTAATGAATTAAATTTCTTAGGAAAAAGTCCAAAAAACTTTAAATAGCTAGACAATTTTCTGAAATCTATGTTGAAATGCCCTGAATAAGGGATATTTGATGTATTAATAACATAGGATTGAGACTGAGTCTTAATATATCAATAAAATTCAGATATTTAAATTAAATGGCTAAGGAATCAAGCTCATATTTTGTAAACATGGTTGAATTGACTTGACTGACTTGGACTTGGCATATTTCAAGCTCATTTGACTTGATTTGGCAAACTCAGAGCTCGATATAACTCAACTCAGGTGACTCAAGCTCAAGGAACTTGAGCTCAAAGGATAAGGGCTCAATCTAGCTAATATCTACACAACTAGAATCCAAGTCTACCCCAAAAGGATGAAGGTAGATAAGCTATTAAAATTCAAATGACCTTTTCCCATAGGAAAGTGCCAAGGCTCTCATAAGACATATCAAAGTCAAACTGTGTGAAAACAAATAATATAACACTCGAGGGCTAAGCACCTAACAAGAGAAATTTAGATAACTAAACGCAACCTACTCAAAGGAAAAAAAAAGTATCCCCATTTTTAGACTAAAAAATGGGGAATTTTGTGCAATAAACAAAAAATGATGACTCTTAATGAGAGATACCCCTAAGAATCTCAAAAATTTAGAATCTCAAGTTGTCATGCAAACACAAACATTAGTTGTAAGTAATCATCCAAGACAAACTCAAAATGTGAAGACACAAAATTTTGCTCTAATATATGACATACTAAACTATAGTTCTACGTAAATACCAATGGTGTGAGAGCCATGTACTTATTTTAAATTTTTTTCATGCATAGATAATAAATCAATTTTTCCCAAATGATAAGAACTTCTAAAAGGAGATAAATTTTATAATTTAGTTTAAGGGGGGAATGTCATGTGCATTACTCTACTACCATTTAGGTGTTCATATCCCTAATATAGATACCTCTAGTCCTTTTTGAAGGCCTTTCACCACTGCCAACCATGATGGAAACCCTGTGGTTAAAGCTACAAAGATCACCATTTCAAGGATAATTTTTAACTTTTGCATTCTAATTCAACTCCTTTTGAAATAGATTTTACTTTTCCATCCATGAAGGATTCGGGACCAAGTCATGTGTTTGAGTAAATAATTAGAAGGACTATGACAAAATAAAACAAATTATAATTAAATCAGTACTACATTTTTTGTTTTCATATATTTCATTTAGTGCATTTCATGGTATTTAAATAATAAAAGAGGCCTTTCTAAATCCATATGTTTCATTTCAAATAATTATACATTAATGTTTTAAAAATACAAGGAAAATATAGTAGATTATGCCAACATTCTGACAAAATTTTCCACATTAATGCATAAGAGTGTCATTGGTTTTGATTACATACAAGCTACTCATTTATAAAATGTTGAAAAATTATGGGAACCCTTAGGTAAAATAATAGGTTCAATTAAAAAACCAATGCCACACAACATAACCAAGCATCAAAAAGAAAATTAAATAGATAGAAAACAAAAAAATCAAACCCAAACTAAAACAAGGGACAGGAAGAAAAGCAAACCAACAAAGCAGAAAGAAATAAGAAATTAATTTTAGGGTATTTCAAGACAATTAAACCTTTATAGTATATTTTTAGGAATTATCCATTGATGGTAAATGTGTCATCCTCACTAGTTAGACACCTTAGGTGGAAATCATTCTTACCCAAGATTTTAGAAATTAGATAGGAACCTAGTAATAAGGTATCAAATTTTATGTTATCCCTTATATTTATGAGCCTTATCACATAAGGACAAGTTATTAGACCCAAAATTATTTTTATTTGGATCATTTTTCAAACCAACATTTGAAAATCTCTTGGTTTTTATTCAAGTGTAATAAGGTTGCATCACATTTTTCATCCAAGTGCATAAAATTCAAGAGGCAGGCCTCTACCTAGTCATTTTCTAAAAAATAATCAATCATAAACTATAAGGTAGGAATACTTAAGTTAACTATAAAAATATGGAGTTTAAAATAAACTAAGTGGTAAGGAGAAGTTCCTAAAGTTGTTTTAGTTCTAGTCCTATCATCCCATAATGAAAATTTTAAGATGTCATGCTAATTACTAGGATTTTGTTCTAGTGCCCTCTTAATTATGTTTATCAAATTATTATTAGTGGATTAAAATATTCCATTTCCTTATAGATAATAATTATAAGAAAATTTAAATATTACCTAAGATCATATTCCCATTAGAATAATTATAAAGAGGATAAAGTGGGTCCATTATCACATACTAGTGCATAAGGCATACTAAACCTTGTGATGATGTAATCCTCCATGAATTAGATAACTATGTTTATTGTGTAATTATTTAATATTTGAGCCTAATAATAATGAGTATAGTAGTATGTGGTTTTTAGAATGATTTTGTGTCCTACAAATAAATTATCATTGATTGTTCCCAAAACATCCATTCTGAATTATGTAAATAGTCAAACTTCAAATATTGGTAGCAAGGGCATTGGAGTAAGTTCCCTAATTACAATTGTTTAGAATGTATGGTAGTTTAAAACATGTGAATGTGCATCTCTAAATATATTTGTCTATTAATATCTCACTCTCAATATATATTGGGCTATGATATCATCCAAACCATGCTCAATCTCGTATTTCCCATGAAAATCACTAAACACGTATGTTACTTCATCTCAATGAAGGAACCTTAGATAAATGACTTGGTGGTTCGTTCTATATAGAATGCTACCTTTTATCATAAAGTGGTTTATATTCAAAATAAAACACATCTATATGTATAATTCAAATGATTGGGTCATTCATACTTAAGTAGATAATAGACTAAATCCTTGTACAAATCATTATTGGAGATGTCTTCAATTCTAAACTATTAGTAAGTGATTTGTGGATTTGATTATACCAAAGTTTTTCTAAGTCCTTGTCCTCTCACAATAGTCATTGACTAAATCTTATGTTTTAACTCTTGAAGTGTATTCATCCACTTCCCTCTTCACTCACATAATTTATTATACATTAACATGGCTTTGACTATTAGGTTAAGCATAATATCAAGACCTTACTACATAATATGTAATGGCATAATTTTTTAACAACCTTAATTAATTTAAAGGCTTGATTATTTATCATAGTGTATCTCAATTCCACATTCCTCAAGGGGAATCTCATAAATGAAATAGGTCTTTCATATCCAGCTCCTTTTATTTGTGTTAAAACAATAGGGGTTGAATGCTCTGAATCAAATGAGTAAATATAAAAAGTCTATGTGTAATTAGGGTTGATCAACACTGGTGTGCACATAATTACCTATTTGATTTAGGTGAAACCTTATTTTACTTCACTTGTCCATTTGATTTTATCATCCTTCTTGAGCATGTTATTCAGAGCTCTAACTATCCCTACAAATCTAGAGATGAACTTTATCACAAAGTTAATTTTTGACAAATATGATTTTATCTCCTTCATTCTGAGTAATGGTATTTTTATAATATCTTTCATTCTCTCAAGGTCTATTGATATACCCTACTTGGAAATGATATGTCATAATAAATTCCATTCAATGACCCTAAATATAAACTTATTTGGGTTCAAAGAGATCCCCTGATCTCTACATCTTTGTAATGCTCTCCTAAAATCCTTGGCATGGTCACCTTTTTGTTTGGGGAATACTATCAATCCATCCATGTATATCAAAATACACTTGCCCATAATTTATTTTAAATCTATGTCCATGTCCCTTTAAAATGTATCCCTAGCATTGATGAGGTAAAAATGCATTCTCTTATAAGTGAAGGTGCCCCACTTAATGGTAAACAAATTTTTATCTAGTCCTCATAACTGACTACCACCTAATTAAAATTATAGTACCCATTCAAGAAAGAAATCATTTGGGCTCTATTCACAATTTTTAGAGCCTAATCTAATGAGTACAAGGGTTAATTGTACTTTTTATATGCCTTATTCAAACTACAAAAATAAACACAAAGTTTATTTCCTTGTTCTTATTCCTTACTGCCACCAAGTTTACAAACCATGTGGAGTGCCTAACTCAAAATATGATTTGCATTGGAAGTAATTTTTGCACTTATTCTAATATCAATATCTCAAGTAATAGATTAACTAGCCTTTATCTCTACCTAAAGGGAATAACTCCTAGATCAAGGGGATTATGTGTGTTAAAATATCCTCATAGATTTTTACAATCACATCTTTAAAATACTAGAGGGTTTGTGTCATTTCCTGCTTCTCTTTTACGGTACTGGTTGTGCCTGAGATCACATTTTTTGGATCATTTACATCACCTAAGTTTCAATACTCATGCAACATGAATTCAATATGGGTCAACTTGTTATTTTCCTTTTGATAATCCATGTTGAATAGTCACTCAATTAAGACATCCCCTTATGTATGTTTTTTGTCTTCGGATTCATGGTCCCATCCTCATCTATCTCAAAGCCTTCTCAACCATCCTCATCAATAATATGACTAGAAAATGCCTTTGTATTGGTGATGAAGTCCAATATGTGATGGTCATCATTGAAGACTTAAAATTTTATGATTTTGTAATGGACTAAGGGTAGAGACTAGCTCTACTAAGAATATTCTCATCCTATAATTAACACTAGGTTCCAAATCACTTACAACAGTAGTTAGTGCATTTATTATGTATTTATTTTGTCTAGGTAGAGTTCAAATGCTAAATGCATTAAATATTCCATTAAGTTCTAGACCTGGTTATGGTATCTTGATAAATGCTTATAAATTCATGAAAACTATCTCTTCACTTATTTAACCATTAATTCTGAGTCATGTGATACTCTAATATTCTTCACCTTATTTCCTAAGGTGAACTAAAGTCCATGAAATAACACCTCATACTCAGCCACATTATTTGTACAAAAAAATTATAGATGGTGTGTAGCTAAATAGGATTTCCACCTTGGATTAATTAATTATACTCCAACACCACATCTACTTTTGGACTTGTAGCCATCAAATTTTAATGTACATAAGTCATATTTCATTACACTTATTGATGGTCTTGGCAAGGGAAGTGCAGCTACAATTTCAACCACTTGGTGTATTTTCTCATATTTGATTGAGGGTCCTTTATTTAGAGTTTCTATCTAAGGGGTAGGTCTAGAGGTATCCAAATTTATCTTTTCCTTATTATATGAGTCTGAGATGAATTCTTCTATATCCCTAGTATCACCTTGTTTCACATAATCATTTTTGCATTAATAATACATTAATTCCTTCAATTAAAAAAGATGTTGTGGATAACTCTTCTATGGGAGAATCAAGAATGGAATTATCCATAGTGGTTATTTCACCTTATGAAGAGCATAAAAACTCTTTGTTATCACTTAAGTCATCAGATTTCTAATTCTCACATGCTAGAGTTACATATAAAAATGAGACCATCTTTAAGGCATATTAGAAATCATCTTCATCTAAATGGTTTAATGACTCTAATTATGCATTTTTTTGCATATTGAGAATGTTAATAGAGAGGCTTCCAGGAGTATATTTTCATTTATCCAGCAAGTATACCCCCATTTATGATGACTCATAGAGGACCTCAGTAGTTTGGTTATACTTAGTAATCATATATGTCATATTCAATTCTCTCTCAATTTTATCTAGTTAGGCAAACCACACCATAGTATCCACATATGAGAAAAATTAGTTTTCATATAGCCATTAAGTCTCCTTGACTAGTCTCTACTCAATATCATACCATACACATCATGGATATCCACCATTTGGATATCAATGAATTGTTGAATCCTTGGGTATAAGGCCAATTGCATGTGTAAATGATTTAACTCTCCCACTATATTTTCTTGTATTTTGTTTAGTTGGATAAACTTTCAATTGGATTTGGTAGGTATAAGACCCAACTGTTAGTAGATAACATATGGCATGATGTTCTTGAAGACACCTAAATTAACCAAGTAATTGTGTAAGTTCTTGCCAAAGATTCTAACTGTTAGGAGAAAGGGTGGAGTCTTAGTTTTTTCCTTATATAAAGCAACATGTGCATCATATGTTTTTACAAGTTCTTTCCCCTTATTATTATAAAATTATTTCAAAATAAACTCCCTTTGATTAAACATTTATAATTATTCAAACATAATAATGTTAGCTTTGTTTTTATTTAAAAATTCCACATTGTCATAGCCATGTTTGGCTTGTTCTTGTTTCTTTCTAAGTGGATTAAGTGACACATAGTTCCTTAAATAATAGGAGATGGGTAGTCCATTAGGATGGGGAGGACTATTATTTGAGTTCACATCAGGTAGGACTTGAATGTTGTTTAGAGGAGTAGAGATGGTCAGAGGATTAGTTGATTTACTCTTAAGCTAATAATTCTTCCCCATTTAGAACTTATTAAAAGTGTGTATCTCATTTAAATTATCTTCAGACTCATTTTTATCCTCAAATGGAAATTCATAAGTCTCTAATATTAGGGATATACATAAGTTTCATCCATATTGGTTTGGATTATCACTTAGAGTAGGCATTATTTCCATGTTATCTACCTCCTTTTGGATGAAGTTAGAGGCATATATAAACTCAACACAATTGGTCTTTGCATGGTTAGTTATGTTATGCACTCTACACCAAGTGTCTAAAATCAAGTTTTTGAAATTCACCAAATGGGAAGAATTATTTTGATTTTGATTTCCATTGTTAATAAGATTGGGCACATTCCCATTATTGGAAAGAGTGTTCCATTGTCTATTAGGACTATGGAAATTGAAATTCATGATCAGGGATAAGTTGTTTGGATTTTGTTTTGAATTATGAGTTCCTTATTTACGTAGATTGATTATGTCATTGGATTGGTATTGGACCATTTGCCTTAGATTGCCTATCTCAGGATATATTCCACCATTAAGTTGATTTATAGTTTGTTATTATGGTTTTGACACATGTGCATTAATATTTAGAACTATTAGGGAAGCAAATTGTATTGGATTAAAGGTATTATTGGAAACAAGTTGATTATTCAAGAATGAGGATATTGCCAATGGGTTGATACTAGATGCAACATATCTACTAGTACTTGAAATGGTAGTTGTGTTATTCTAAGCAAATAGAACAAGCTAATTATTAGGTACCTATGGGAAATTATGGTTTGGAGGCACATAGGGTTGACCACTAGGTATATGGTTCATTGTTGTTATATTATACACTAGATTTAGAATTCTATATAAGGATCCTAAGATGGGGTTTATTAATGGTGTACCTTGGTTGAGAGCTTGATTAATCATGGGGACCTTCTTATAAGCTCATGGTTGTCCTAAATATGATAAATCACCTATGTTATATCCTTAAGGTACCATCTGGTGTTCTATGTTCATAGCTTCATTATAGGCCAATGATAGGGAATAAATTTTTATTGGGGTTCTTATTAGGAACATTGATGTCAAAGGATCTAATTACCTCAAGTAGGTATGGATGGTAGGGCCCTTTGATAATATATAGGGGTATTTAAGCTTATGGTATAGTTTATGAAATTAAGCATTGAACATGTTCATGGGCTCATTTGGTTATTTCTTAGTAGTTAAAAATTATGGTATATAACAATATGATCAATGGGGAACCTAAAATGGCTTATAAATATGGCTTCCATACCATCCCAAGTGTTTATGTACCATATTGGTAATCTCAAGTACTAGGCATAGGTAGTCTCCCTTATGAATAAGGAAACAACCTACAAGTAATTTTTTCATGTTGAACCTATGTTTTGATAAGGGCATCCTTTAATGCTTGTATATGCTCTTTAGTTATTCAAGGTCCTCCAAATATGAATTTAGGACAAAACTTGTCTGGGTTCTTTGGCAGGTTATGCACAATCACTAGAACATTAACATAGCACCCACCTTGGCCAAGCCATGCCATGGGATTGGGCATTGGTATATGCTAAGGAAACATGAATGGGCTATCTAAAATAATAATTTTAGCTATAGGTGATTTACCTATAGATTATATTGATTTAACTCTCCTTTTATATTTATTATCTCTCAACCTTATATGATTTATGAGATCTAAAATCTCTAAATCAATCCTAATAAACTTAGATATTCTATTTATCCTCCTACTTTCCAATTTAAATTATGTTATAGCTCAGTGTGAAATTAGAGGTTAATAAAATATCCTAGTTTAATATTTATCTATCATTAAGTTATTTTTCATGGGGGCCCTCCTTCTAGCACCAAAACATGTTGAGATGTTTTTTTGACATAACAAAAATTAGGTAGGGTTTTGTTAATACTTTACATCTCTTTAAAGGAATAAGATCATGTGAATAAAATGCTTCCCTAAGGTATAAATGTACTAGGTATTGATATGTTGAAATTCACTCAATAGATTGATGTATAACCATTTTGTTCAAGGGGCCTTTTTACAAATTAAGTCTCTACTAGTAACTCTATATTATATATTTAGAAAGAAACTAGAATTTCATTGGATAATACTCATAGAACCAATCCTCAAATAGAAATCACATCTTCTTAAAATAAACATGATAAGTAAATTAACTAATTTCCAAGTAGATTTATCATGTGTGTGTATTTAAAAATGCTTAAATAGTGACAAACATAATTAAGCAACCAAGATTAGAATGCATATTCATATTGATTTTAACCTGGATTAACTCATCATCATAAAAAAAGATGAAAAATAAAAGGGATAAAGGGATAAAAATCATATTGATACTGAAGAAGTTCTTGTATTGTCTAATTGAACACACCCACTGAAAGCAATCTTTGGTTGAGTTATACTTAGTACAAATTCAACCCAAGAATGGTGAGATATTATGGGAAGTTGAATAAATAAGAATAAAATACCGTGGCCAAAACATACATGTGTAGGAGATGGATTTAAACTCTTAAAAACCTTTCAAAATCGAGATATACAATTGGATTAATAGTATTGAGTGATTAAAATCATTAAAGTGTAAGAAAAAATTCTATAAAAGAAAAACTAAAATAGGAGAAGGGAGATATCATCTTAGAAAGTAGTAGAAATCATAAGGTAAAATGTCTGAATCCACACTATAGTTTTAAGTTCATAATGAACAAGCCAAGTATAGCATCCTGTAATCCTAAAAAATGTTTGCCCCTAGAAAGGATTCCAAAAGCCAATATATACATAAGGGACCCCAGTCCTGATATTTAAAATTCAAATATTCTAAAAGAAGAGGCCACACCTTGAATTCTAATGTAGCTAAGACTACGCACGCCAAGGTCATGCCTAGACTAGATGGATCAATCACTACTCGAAATAAGATAACCACTCTTTCCACTAATTAGGTTGATCATGTCATAAACTAAGCATAACCATCATCATGTGTGAGATTAATCAATATCTATAACCATTCTTCCTTAATTTTTTAGTTTTGGACATTCATTGATCATGTCCTGAATGTCATGTAGAGTACTCCTTGATTACCTATTGATTGCCTTGGGATTTTTCCACTTGCTAAAATATATCACTTATTATTTTTCATTCATTCAGAGTTATTTTATGTATCTATTTTTTGGTTAGGAACTAATCATTACATGCCTATGTAACTAGATTTCAAATATAGTTGAACCTTAGGTTTAACGATCACGACGAGCTAGATGGGCATCAAATTTAGTTTTTGGTCTCCTTTGATGACTAAGGCCATATACGTGGCTCATCAAGATTTACATATCCTCCTTGGCCAATGTTATTTCCATGTGGAATTTAATCATTTATTTGCTCAGCCTTCACCTATGTATTTATGTTCTTGGTCCCATCATTTCCATATGGCATCATCCCATTAACTCAAAAGCTTGGAGGGTTTGTTGAGTTGTATAAACCACCTTAAGACTAAAAAGTAATGAAATTTTTCCACATGGCATCATCCCATTAAATAAAAATACCAAAGGGTTTACTTATCTATACAAACCACTCTAAGATTATGAAGTAATGAAATGTTACCATGTGACATCATCCTACTAAACTAGAAGCCCTGAGTGTTTGTTGAGCTATATGAACTACCTTGGGACTATAAAGTAGTAGGATGTTGTCACATAACATCATAATACTAACCTAAAATCTCAGAGGATTTTTTTAACTATACAAAATACCCCAGGACTATGGATTAGTGGGATGTTTCTATGTGGCATCATCCCACTAACTTAAAATCCTAAAGGGTTTGTTGAGTTGTATGACCCACCTTGGGACTATGGAGTAGTGAGATGTTTCCACGTGGCATCATCTTGCTAATTGATAAGCCTAGAGGGATTATTAAAGTATATGTATGCCTTAATATTATAAATTAGTGGGATGTTTCCACATGTAATCATCTCACTAACTTGGAAGACAAGAGGATTTATTAAATTGCTTAAGTCATGCAAAGTAGCAGAAAGACACCACGTGGATCTAGAAAAAATTTAGAGAATCTATTAAGTGCCAAAAATAATTTTTTGAATATATATAGGCCATCAAATACTATGAAAGAGTGTCATATGGCATCATAAATACTCTAGGAACCTATAAGAAGAGATAAAAGGTCACAATCAGTAATTTTGAATTAAAATGGTTAAGTTTTTGAAAAACAAATGACCCTAAAAATTCAAATGAAAATAGTTAATTATTTAAAATTTAAATTGTTAATTTATTGAAATGGAAGTGAAAGGGCATGAAAAATTAATAGAAATGGAGACATTTTCAATGGACTTAAAGCCAAATCTAAAGTATATTTCGCCCATTTTTATGAAATCAATTGAGTCTAAAAAGTGACACCATATGAACACTTAGCCATTAATTCCAAAATAAATTAGTAATGAATTAAATTACTCAAGAAAAGAATCCAAAAACTCTAAAATAACTAGATAATTTTCCTAAATCTAAGGTGAAATGGCCTGAAGAAGGGAGATTTGATGTATTTCTCAAACAAGATTCAAACCAAGACTTAATAGATCTAAGCAAATTCAGATATTTAAATCAAATGACTAAGGCATCAATCTAAAAAAAATTAAACATGGTCTTCTATACTTATATGACTTGTACTTGGCATATTTTAAGCTCATTTGACTTGATTTGGTAGGCTAGGAGCTTGGCAGAACTCAAATTAGGTGAATCAAGCTTAAGGAACTCAAGCTTAATGGATAAAGGCTTGGTTGAGCTAAGCAAGGCATAACCCATGTTTGCCCTAAAATGCTAAAATTAGATGGCTATTCAAATGAAAATGACCTTCTCCTAGGGGAAGTGCCAAGGCTCTCATAAGTATTCTCAAATGAAAACTATGTATAATTGAACAATATAGCCCTCCAAGGCTAAGCGCCTAATAAGAGAAAGCTAGATAACTAAACTAGCTTGCTCAAAGTAAAAAAAAAAAAAAATGGTCCCCATTTTCAAACTAAAAATAGAGTGTGTTTTCCAAGCAACAACCCATATATTCCCTAATTTATATTTTATGGTTAAACATGTGGTAAACCTAAAATTTCATCCACAAAAACCTATATATTGATCTAGGGTTTCTTGATTATCTATTTCATATTTTTGAATTTTGATTTACCAAGATTTCACAAGTTAAACAATAAATTTCCTTTTCTATTAATATGTTCAATATTGATGCATATGGAGCTCATTTTATGTTACAATTTATAAATTTAGTGACAATTTACTATTGTAATAAGATAATCCAAGGTACCATCCAAATAAATAAGCAGACCTATCAATATAATGAGAGGGTTTTAAAAGGAAAACAACACTTAATATCTCGTCATAATTCCTTTTATAATACTATATAGCTAATATCTAGATGCTAGCTTACATACTCTCAGCCTTTTTCTCCACCTAGATCTTATTCAAGTGAAATTTACCATCTCACAAGCATTATTCACCCATGACTTATGTCAGATTCTAGATTCCATGCTATTAGTACTCAAAAAGGTAATGGTGTCTAAACTAATCCACCACCTCTTAATATTTAGAAGATTCCTCCTAAGACAAAACTAGTGATCAAATCTAAGGGGTGTGACCTTGTTAACCAACTAAGTAACATGTATGCTAAGATCTCAATCCTCAAACTTCTAAATAAATCCATTATCTATAAGGATATATTATATCCCAAGTTTCAAATAATATTGAACCAAATTATTCTACAAATATTATGCAAGACCTCAAAAATAATGAAAAAATCATTACCTTTGATCCAATATATTTACCATCCAAGGATATCATTCACCAATATTTTCCTTTGTTTATACAATTGACAATGCATAACAAGGGAATAAAAAGGGTGCTCACTAATAATGGATCAGGCCTAAACATTTTAATCATAAATTTCCTAATCACCATGGGTATTAGGACCAATCTTCTTCATAAATAGGTTCTCCATATCAAGGGATTTGATAATTCGCATATCCATCTAGTTGGCCAAATCACATTGGATGTGATATTGGGACCAAAAATAGTCCCAACCAATTTTTATTAATGTCTCAATCTTCACATTATAATTTACCCTTGGGTAAACCTTGGATACATACAATGGATATTGTCCCATCTAATTTTCATCAATGTATAAAATTCATACATGATGGAACCTTATTGATAATGGTGACTAATAATGAACCATTAATTTTTTTTAAAAATTATACATTACGATACATAGGGTATTACTATAGTGGTACTACCTACATAATTTATCCTGCTTGATAATATACACAATTTAGAAATAGATGAGTCAAGTATAATGGATCCTTTATCTCTAAATGCAAGTAAAAAACCATACATCGAGATGCATTTAGAAACACACCAAGAGAAAGAACCAGTGATACCAAAACCAAAATAAAATCAAACCATTGAGATTCCTTTATTGGTAAATATTGAGCAACAAGATGGACATGTTTCAGATTATTATGACAGTGATGATGATCTAGCCCATGATATGACATAAGAGACATTGTAAAAAAATAATTTTGATCCACTTGACCATCTTTCACATAACCTATTTTAAACCTAAATATCTTGGTACATATAAGCTAAACTCACATTTGGAAAATACAACACCAAATCAAGATAAGGGAAAATAAAAAGTAGCAAATGAGCATGTAAATTCTTTTTATTGGTAAATACTAAGCAAAAAGATGGACATGTTTCATATTAATAAGACAATAATGATGATCTAGCCTATGATATGACATATGAGACATTGTAAAAAAAAAAATTAATCCACTTAACCATCTTTCACATAACCTATTCAAACCTAAATATCCTGGTACATATAAGTGAAACTCACATTTGGAAAATAAAATACCAAATAAAGATAAGAGTAAAGAAAAAGTAGTAGATGAGCATATAAATTCCTATTATTGGTAAATATTGAGCAACAAGATGGACATGATTCATATTTATATGACAATGATGATGATATATCCCATGATATGACATATGAGACATTATAAAAAAATAATTTTGATCCACTTGATGATCTTTCACATAACCTATTCAAACCTAAATATCATGGTACATATAAGCTAAACTCACCTTTGGAAAATACAACAATAAATCAAGATAAAGGCAAAGAAAAAGTAGAAAATGATCATGTTAATGATTTTTATTCAATACATCCCTCTTATAATCACACATTAATTCAACCATTCAAGGGTTAAATGTAGATACATCATGTAAATATAAATAATGTGGAGGTATCTCATAAGACTCCACAACATATTCTACAAATCATAGTAGAGTAAGATACTACAAATGCAATAGTTTTCATGTTACTTGAACATAACATGATTTATTTACCTACTAAAAGGCACTAATTAGGTAATAGTATTTTTCCAAAAGAGGGATTACCATATTTTAATTATCATTAAATCATTGGTCATCATACAAATAAATGTGAGGCATTACATAACCAAATTCAAAAATACAAGAATTAGGGACTCATACAAATTGTGTTTGAAATGCACAAAATACCTAATTCCTAATCTTTCAGAAGAGAACCATCCTTCAAAATGACTAAATCATAAATCCTTAACCATCACTACAAATATAAATTGGGTTCATCACCACCATCTTAAGGTGGACAAAAAGCTTGGAACATATCCTATAATACTACCACACTACAAAATATGGGACAAAATATCTATGAGTTACAATATTCACCAACTTTTCCATAATCTATTGGGTACATTATACTACCCATTATGTGTGGACCAAAGGTAGTAGACCCTCCTATATGGGTAATAAATCGATAACTAAATTTGAGTTTACATCTTGGACATAAATGGTTATATGATATGAAATAAAATATTAGTATTGCAAACTAGTACCTTACTTTCCAACATGACAATAATTAAATTTGTATCCCACATGATGTATATGATAGTAACTAGATACTAATAACTATTGGTAGATAATTACCAACAAATACAAAAGAGTTGGCAATAAATAAATATAAAAATATTTTGTAAACAAGGCCACCATGTAGTACCTTAGCTCCTGAATTTGAAGACCTGTTGGACTAAGTGGTTCCACACCTCTCAAATATTCCAAAAAATCAAAAACTTCAAAAATACAAAAATATTTTTAGAATTTACATAGTCTATTAGGTCCCTAGCAGGGAGGTTTTGACAGAAGCCACAAAGGAAGAAAATGGTAGCTAAATATTCGTTAGACCAATTTGTAAATCATTTTGCATATGTTTCTCCATAAATAACATGTTAGGTAGATATAGATAGCTTACAATAAAATGTTTGAAATCTTCCAACATCTTTGATTCAAGAATTTATGAGGCACCACATCAATGCACAACTAGTAAGTATGGAATATGACCCAATGTCCTAGCCAAAATTTAATAACATGTGGAGAAATAATTTTCATGATGTGACCATTGCCAAGTCTGATGACTTTGATAGGTGCAAAATATGCATCTTGTTGACTCAACAAAAATTCTCTAGAGATCAAGAATATCATATCAATCAAGAATTCATGATGCACTTAAATTAGATACTTTCTGCAATACAAATGTATTACACACATAAATGATTGTCAGAGTGATACCCTAAAGAATGCCTGAGTATTATTCATGACAAGGTGGAACATCAAAAAGCATTTGTGTTAAGGATAGTAATAAAAAGTAAATTAGTTACCAACAAAATAGTAGAGTTATCAATATTAGGTATTATAACAAATGGCCATGGTGCAAGTGGATACAAGCATTTTTTTACCATATGTTCTTGGAGGGTCTAACTTTACTATCACCTCATTGAACAAGTGCTTCAAGGATATGGAAACAACAATGCTAGATACTTATGGATCTTTACTATATAAACTTGGATATTCAAAATATCTATTGTATGATGCACTTTTGTCTAATAACTACCACCTTGAATGCAATAAATACATATAATAAACACAATCAATTGGTGCCTTCAAGAAACTTCTTTACAGGCTATTGCTTCAACTAGATAACTATTATTTGGAAAATAATAATATGTACTTCCTTCCATCCATAATTATAGTTAAAAAATGTTGAACCTTATATGGAACTAATATTACATTGATAAATTCACAAAATCATGTTTTTTTGTATAGGTTTGTGTTGTAATATTTATATCTCCTTGTCTAAAAATGTGTTTTCCTTAATGTTGAGGTTGTATTTCTCCCTATAGGATATACCCATGAGGACATATATGGCATATTTGGAAACTTATCTAAATTTATAAAGAGGAAAGATGTATGGAGTATGGTAGATATGATAGATAGTTATAGGATATGTGAAAATATAAGAAACTCCATGCCATATTTGATTGAATAAGTAGTAGATTTGACAGACTATGTTAATAGTTACCAACTGAATGGAAGAAAAAAAATAGTAGGGTTGACAAAAGGTTAATACTTTCTTCTATGCATGGAGAAAGGTCATCCCAATATGAATTTTAAAAACTCTATAAGAAATAGAAATCAGTCCCCCCCTCGATTACATTATGGGGAACAAAATAAAATTGTGAGCCAAATGTTCCAGAAGGTAATTCAAAAAAAAAATCAAAGTCTTGAAAAATAGATAAAAATCACAAGATCCCATTCTTGCAAAAGTCTCAGATAGAAGTAGAAAAAATATTGAAAAAAAGTAAATATAGCTTGATTAAGTATGTAAAATAATTCAATGAATTTGGTTTGACCTAAAATAGTAAGTGGAAGGATCATGCATATTACTCCTAAAACATCCATGACACAATGAAAGAAGACATTTTCCCTTATGAAGTTTCATATACATGAGATTTTTTGCCTAGAACTCCCCATGACATACCCCTGTATAGAGATCTATACAAAATGGTTCATAATAGGACCCTTGATTTTGGAGTGGCATCCATAAATACATATGTTGGTCCAAGAAACAAAAGAATAAAAATTTCATTTGATCCATCTCAAGATGTGCAAATCAAGGATATGTTATTTGTCAAACCTAAAGATTCTATAGGAGTGAAAAGTACATAGTATGGGTTTCTAGAGCTAAAATCAATATTGAGCTACTATAAGTAAATGGAGATATAGAATGAAGGGTCAATGTAGCTTGGTCCATCCCAATTCATGCAAGGAAAAAAGATGAAAAAGAAGTAGAAATTTATTCAGGTTGTTTGGACAAGAAATTGAAGACAAACCCAACTGACACATCTTTACCATCCATACTCATAGATAATATCATCTATGTTTGGAAACCAAATAAAAAATTGGAGAGGTCATACACTTGTTCTCACTAATTTTTTGAAAGGCATTGTAATAGACTATTTAAATGCATCATCTCACTAGGCATTTTCAAAAATAGTGATAAAGGATTGGGAACTATTGCTTTCTTTTGTGACATTTGAAAATTTGAAATTGTGTTTCCTTAATTTTGAAATGACAAATATGAATGGTTTTTTTCAAAATTTAGTTCATTTTTTGGAAATGTACAATGTTTTATTATTTTATTTATTTATAGTGGCACTTCATATTTTGGGTCTTGAAAAATACACTTCAGCATTTGAATATTATATTTTCTATTATGACAATTCATTATTTCAGTAATTGTGCATCTATTTAATGGCATTTGACTATTGAAATTTCCACTTCACATTTTTTTGTTTCAAAATGGTCTTTGGCTTTTAATTATTCCAAATAACAAGATCACATTTTGTGAATCATGAAAACCTCTTCAGCCTTTTGATTTTTCAAATTAAACTTCACATTTTACATCTTTCAAAATGGTCTTCATAATTTGCACATTATAATTTACACTTCAGCTTTTATGCATTGCAAAATACACTTCAGTATTCCCGTGTTTACAAAAAAATATTTAGGGTTTACACTTTAAAATGTCCCTCTTCAACATTTTTGGGTCAAAATTTATTCTTCAGCATTTTCATATCAACAAATGGTCTTTGGCTTTTAAGTTTTTATATTACACTTCAGCCAAGCACCTGAGATTGTGCCATATGGCATAATCTTGGAAACTCATCTGTGTAGAAGGATGAACACTCTAAATAAAAGTACTGAATAGCATGATCACTTGAGATTATGACACACATCAAAATCTTACTAGCTCGACTGTGTGGGAAATTATATTAATAACATAAACATTGAGGAGGTTCCCAATGGTCTGAACACCCAAGATCATTCTACTTAGCACAATTTCAAGGAGACTCTTGTGAACACCAAAGTCAACATGGGAGAACTAGTTTTTGAGTGATCAACACATGAAATGTGCACAAATATGAGATAAATTTTGATAATCATGGAGATGTCACTTGAAGATTAAATAAATAGTTCACAATCCAATCAACTATTAACATGTGGCATCCCAGTCATCCTAGGTCATTTAAATCACATATCACTTGATCACCCGATTGATGTATAAATTATTTTTCCTTAAAAAATAAACCACATAGGCTTATTATCTATAAATTCATGGTCTGTGAACCAATTTGAATGGTCATATAAATTTGATTGAAGATATTATAAATACCACTATCCTTCTCACTATTTTTAATATTTAGGTAGATGTGATTTATTTGTACTAAGTTCAACTAATTTTTTATAAATCCATTTAATTATTGATAAAGCTCAAATTATTTTATTTGAGGTGAAAGAGGGGTATATTAGAAATTTAAATTATTGTTTATCATATTTTTAAATAATTTGGACTTATTACAAAATACATAATTTAGATAGATGTGATTTAAATATATTAGATCGATGTGATTTATTTGTAATATATCCAACTAAATTTTGATACAGTCCAATATATGTTTGATAGTTTTCAAAAAAAAATGATCGCTAATTATTTATTATTATTTTAAATAAGTTGGACTTATTACAAATAGATTGGATAGATGTGATTGGTTTATAATAAGTCCAACTAATTCTTGAAAATTCTAATTAGTTATTGATAAAATCCAATTTATTTATGATAGTTTTCAAAAAAATAATTATTTTTTATTTTTTATTATTTTAAATAATTTGGACTTATTAAAAATATATTAGATAGATGTGATTTATTTTTAATAATTCCAATTAATTATTGAAAATTCTAATTAATTCTTGATGGAGTCCAATTTATTTATGATATTTTTCAACTACTAATTATTTCTGATCATTTTAATAATTTGGACTTATTAAAAATATATTAGATAGATATGATTAATTTATAATAAATCCAACTTAATCTTGATACAATCTAATTTATTTTTTATAGTTTTCAAAAATTTGGACTATTGATAAGTCCATATTATCTAAAATAGTCTTTCAAAGATCAAAAAGGCAAATATAAAATACAAAAATCTAATCACATCAAAAGACATGATTTTCTATTTTTAGCACATCTCTTAATTCTAATCAAAGCTCAAACTCTATAGTTTACCTCATGATAGAGGTGAGGTCCATTTATGTGTATTATGCCATTATATTAAGATAGGAGAATTAAAAAAACTATAGTGTTACCTAATTTCTCACACAAGTACCCAATCTTCATAGTAGACTAATAGTTCTATAGTGATCCCTAAGGAAAAAAGAACATGTTCTGAGAAGGTAGGTCCATTTTAATTTCTTTGTTTATATAACCTTCATGATTTGATCTTAGCATTCCACCTATTTATCTATACAACTTTGTGCTTATTACAAGTATGTATCCTTTGTATTTTGATGGTCACTAGACTCTTAGTGATTTCCTTCTTACCTAGTATGCCTCATGTTTACTAAGGTTTTATTATAAATGCCTATGTCTTGATTTTTACACTCCTTATTTTATTAAAACAAACCCAATATTTCCCATTTATGAATATTTCTTTATTAACTGATCATAACCCTAGGGTTTCCCTTTGTGAGTTGTAGTATAAGATCTTGGATAAGACTAGGCATTTTTCACAAAATATTTTCTTATTTTTTCCATTATTACCATTCACCTCATTGGTGTTATCCTTTTGATTTGTAATATAAGACCTTGGATAGGACCAAGCATTCTTAAAAAATTAGTGCCTTGAATCCCATTAATTTATTTCAACATTTGTTCCACCTCATTGGTGTTCCCTTTGTGAGTTGCAGTAGAAGACCTTGGATAAGACCAAGCATTTCTCATAAAACATTCCCATAAAGCTTCATACTATGACCAAGTCACAATAATAACCTATCAATATTACATGCTTAAAATTTGAGATAATTTTTTTTACATTATGATTTACATGTCATTTACATACTTCTCATCTTGATTTAGTATATTTTATGCTTACTTCATAAACATTTCATTTTCTCTTCTAATTTTTTGATTGCATGTATTTTTACAACCATTTTATTAAATCTCTCATACTTCTCATATTAATTTAGTATGATTAATTTGATTTATACTTACATTTTTTTTCCATACTTCCCACCTTGATTTAGTATGATTGATTAACTTTATTGTAAGTTTGTTTTTCATACAATTTGTTATAACATGTTTTTCACTTTATTACAAAATTTTGATACTTCCCATCTTGATTTAGTATGAATTATATTTGTTTTAATTTGGTGAAATTTACTTATACATGGTTCTAAACATTTGTTACTTTTAAATTATCATTTTGGTTTACTATATTTATTCATCTTTTATTTTTACACATTTCCTATCATGATCTAGTGTGTATTACATTTTATGATTATTTATATACTTTTCTAAAATTATATGCTTTTCTTTTTAACCATGAATGCGTGTCAATTAATAATATAAAAGAAATCATACATAATATATTTCCCATAGCATATACAACAAAATTAAAATACATGTGCTTGAAAGGAAATGCATCCATTAATAATAGTAGTACAACTCATAGATAAATAAATGTCCATATCAATATATAACATGAGTCTAATATAACATAATATAAGTACAAATATAATGTCTATAGCTATAAGTCTATGTTCCATCATTTTTTCTATCTGGTAGCCAACCCATATTACCCATAGATGCCTATGACTGACCCCTCTAAATAGTTTGTTGTAATGATCCAATCCAAGATCTTAGACCATCAACATGTCCCTATAGATTGGCCACTTGGGCCTACACACATCTAATCTCTATCGTAGTATCCATATAGGTAGTCCACTCCTGGGCCAATGCCTACTAGGATTATACCTCTCCATTTCTAACTCCAGGAAGTAGTTGTAGCCCATCACCTCATGTCTTTATCCACCTATATACCTCTCCCACCAATTAAAACTAGTTAGCATATGCTAGGGAAGATGGTACCATAGGGTCCTCCATATCAATAGTATCTAGATGCCCTATCACCCCATCCAAAATATCTTGGTGGGTGATTTGAACTACTACACCCCATCTAAACTCCTCCTTGGACATATCTACAAAACATAAAAAAACAAATATACATTAGAAATCATGTATGTATCTCTAAAACCTATATCCATACCACGTACATAAACAACTATGTAACTATTCATATGTCAAAAATTTAAAACATTTTTTTACCAACACTAGTGTCACCAACTACAATCTCCCCATTAGCTCAATCACCAAACACCTCCACTATAGGTTGCCTCCTACAAATATAAATCTTGGAGACACCACTCATGCATGTTGTGGTCCTCTCCTCATCTATTTATCTATAGACCAATTGTTTATATCATGTTCCATGAAATCTCCATGTGCAACCACTATCTTTTATGTCCTATCCCTCTGATGGTGTCGCTATCTCCTAGGTTTTTATGGTAGTAGTTGTAGTCCCTATTGTGGTTCCATAGTATCCTCACCTAGATTCTCACCATTTTCATCCAACTCTATCACATCCTTTATCTCTATCCTCGCTACCCTCATCTACTGCACCTAACCTACCCACAATCTTACTCGATGAGGCCTAATGACTAGTGTCTCTATAGGTACTCCTACACCCTCTTTACCTCTAAGATCTCTAGCATGTCATACTTAATAAGTAAGCACTACTACAGGAGCCACCAAATTTTGTAATCCCAGCTATCTAGGTACATAAACTATAGGATATGGCTCCACTAATGAGGTATAGTGCCTAATAATGTGCATGCTTACCAATCCAGTAGCCATAAAATCCCAAGTTAGCTAACTAGAAATAATATCTATATAGGGTTGTCCTACAATCTACCTATGAGTAACTATTTTTAAGGTTGGGACATGGATCATAACATATACTACATGATCCCATCATCACCTCACTACTCAAGGTAGCATATCATCTATAGTATGGGGCAATCCAACTAGCTGATACATAGGAAAGCTCTCATATATCTAACTACTTAATAAAATCATGGGGCCCATAGTCTTCTACCCCCAGGTCAACCATCCATATCATGCATGAGTTGCACCTAAATAATCAAGCCCAAATCATATATGGTACCTTACTCTAAGATAAATTGACTTAAGGCTACCACATATAATGGCAACTTCCCATCTGACTTATGACACAACACACGCACTATCACAAATACTATCATAACCTTTCAAATATTCATAATGGTCAAGATATATACATTAGATCAGCATACCCATAGTCCAAGGTAAATCCTATTTGATCCAATCACCTAATAGACTAAGGCTTGTCTCTCCTCCTCAACCTCTAGTGCATCATAAATAATAAGAGTCCTAATAATGAAAAGTCCAAAAAAAGTATGGGCATCCTCCAAGGTGATGCCAACCTCTAGATTATCCCCATCCACCTCCTACCAAAAAGTGTTGGTTAGTCATTCGCATGCTCTTATAGATCAATACTAAGAGGGATACTCCACATATACATGATGCCTCAAAATATTAGGGAAGGTACCCATGCTCGATCATTGTCTGTCAAACTCTCTAGTAAATTTGATAACCAAGATGCATCCACTAGGTGCCAAATCTCTATCATCTCTACAAAATATTAAAAACCATAGAATGTGTTAGATATCAATATAAAAATGATAAATATACATTATTAAAATTATTAAATTACTAAAATGTAAATACTTTATCAACATTCTATTACTATATTCTAATTTCCACCATTTTCGTACATATCACCCCTCTTTATTAACTATGTCAGCCCTCTACTATGAAATTACCCATTTATACAAACATAGTTATCCCTTTTTATACTAAATCAGCCCTTTTTCCATATTTACCTAATATATCAGCCTTATACTATAAATTCAACCACATTTGACAAACTAAATCACCCCCTAATACATACTGAATTGGCCATCATACACTAAGTTAGCCCTATCCATTTTATAATTGAAGTAACCCTTTGTTATGTAGTCAGTCACCCTAAATAGTAATAAGTTGTCCTACTACACAATCGACCACCTTGTTACCTCTCACTCTTTCCAACTGAGTTAGCTAGGTGAACTCTATTCAAAAATGGTGGTGA
The DNA here is from genome assembly GCA_037957365.1 of Torreya grandis. Lineage (NCBI taxonomy): Eukaryota > Viridiplantae > Streptophyta > Pinopsida > Cupressales > Taxaceae > Torreya > Torreya grandis. The sequence continues at coordinate 2,005,082 of JARHVA010000826.1, forward strand.
ATTTTCAACTATTTACCATAAATTCTTTAGGCATTTACTGGTCTGACCCTTTCCTACCCATTAACCTACTTTATTCCTAGTTTACCTAAAAATTTATTAGGGAAATTTTTGCTACCTATATTTTTCCTAATACCTATTTTTATAACCTAATTTAATTTCAATTAAAATTACCAATCCTTTTTAAATGAATGCATTACTTAACTAAGTTACATTGGTTATTGTTACTAAGTACCCTTTACATCACATCTATCATATCCTCACCATAGTCGCATTTTGTGCTTGTCTAGGTAATTTAGAGCTCTATTTTTTCACAATAAAAAAATTAAAAATTAATTATTTTTAACCCTATTTATATTTATAATTTAAAAATTCTTTAATTACCAACTATATTTGTCCAAATTCTTTTTTCACTAATAATTTTGTTTCTACTAGTTCTTTTTCTGAACTGAAAGATATTGTGGAATCCTAACATCATAAAGAAGTTTTATACAAATTACATGTATATTTTACAAAAATTTCAAATTCTTAGTTATTTTATAGGTTCACCTATTATTCCCTACATTGCATACCTTTGCATTTATCTCACTTTATTTCTACTCTATAGTAATAAGGTAAGTAAAGGTATAATTTTTTTTAATTTTGTCCTTTCATTTATCTTATTCACTTCTTGATAAAATCTATTTAGCTCAAAATTATGTGTTGTTATATTCTTTTCCTAAAGCACCATCTCATGTTTTAACTTTGTAACAAGTGTTGAGCTTTAGGCAGGGCATATGTATACACACAATATTTTTAAACTTTATCAATTATTGATGATTTTTCTCTTGCAAGTACCTATTGAGTTTTAATCTCTCTAAGTGTATGCCTTAAAAGGTGTACTGGTAAAGGGGTGGGTAGACCATTGGTGCTTTGAAATATTAGTGTTCCCTATACCACCACTTAAAACCAACACAAGTCCTTATTATATGATTCCCTGAGCTTTGACACCTCCCTTACATGCTCCTCCAAGAAATTCACCACCTCAAATAGCCCCTACCTAAGCCAAACCTCTTTTTCACCACCCTATAAACATAATCGAATGAGTCAACTCTATTCTAGGAATTGAGCACATTATGGGATGAAGTTAGCCTAGACAACTTGGTTCAGGACCTAACTATTATATTTCCTAACTATCAACTAAGTCGACTAAGATGACTCCATCAACTAAAATTTTAGAAGGGTTAGGTTTATATCCTGATACATAAATACATCTTTCACCTAATTTATAATAGAGATAATCATTCATTTACACTTCTTTATAAATTTATCTACCATTCTAATTAAGGAGTTATTGCTTAGGGTTTCATACTTCTTTTAGAAAAGAATCTTGTTTGTGGGGAAAGTCTTTTGGGTGCATAGGAAAAGTCTTGTAGCCTAGATCTAACTTATCTTTATTAACCTTATGAGCCAAAACAACCTATTTCAAAGCACCATTAACCAAGGGAGATATTTAAACTCAATGAGTTCATGTTCAAGGTAAGTATTCCTAACTCTTACTCCTCTTTTGTTAGTAGATAGATTTTCATGTGTAATGGATTATGAATTTATTTATCTCTCCATGCTTGGGATCACCTCTACATTTTATTGATTATAATTCTTCTTTGCATGTTTATTTTTTATGTTTATTATCCTCCATTTTTTCTACAAGATTTGGTGAACACTAGATTATATTTACTTTATTTTGTTACAAACCATAGGACCTAGCTAGGGTTATTATGTGGTTTTACTCTACTAAAGGATTTAGAAACCTCTTTAGTGATATAATATGGTAAGAGACACCCTTAATTAGTTATATAATATCCATATTAGTCATTACCCTAATTATCTAAATGTATCGACAAGCAAAATAGATAGTTTGATTTATCTTCTTTGAGCTAGGATTGATTTATAGATCAGCTTCACTTTCTCTTATATGCATAGAGAAGGTATCAAGTTGTGAAATAAAATATTTCAAAATAAAGTGCAAGGATGGCACTTAGATGAGTAGACATAGGGGGTGCTAGAGTAGGTCAAAAAAGGAAACCAATAGTATCAAAAATATTGTTATCAGAGATGAAGAAAGTATAGGTAAATTTGAAAAAATGAGTTATAGCAGATGATGTGAGAGATAGAAAAGAAGTGTTAGAGAAGAATTTATTCATGACCATTTGTAAATGAAAAGGTAAGTTTTTTAAATATTTCATTGATGATAATAGTTTAGATAAAATATTTTCTTCATACATGGTTAAAAGGCTAGAATTGGAAAGATTGGTACATCCCACACCATATAAAGTGACTTGGTTTCAGACATGACATCAAGTATTAGACAATAAATAATTTAATATTAAATTACAAATTTATAGTTATAGAGATGAATTCATTTATGATATCATGTTTATATATGTTTACCATGTTTTTCTTGGTAGACCTTGACATTTTGATAGGAAATATATGCATAATGAAAAAGTAATATTTACATCCTAGAAAATAAAGGTAGGATAAATACATTAGCACCATTAAAAGATGAAGGTGCAGGTGTAGAGAAAATGCCAAGGTTTTATTAATAATTAAAAATAAGTTCTTATAACAGACAAGAGAATAAATTGATTGTACATTGTAAAAGTAGGCGAGTGAGGAGAAGTTGTCATGTGAGCAACTCAAGAATGTAAATGAAAATTAGCATGTCAGTGAAGAAAAGAAATTTATCTTGGAGGATAATAAGATAATAAAGTTATAATGTGAAGGACCTAAAATAGACTTCATAAACATTAAAGAGGAATAAAATAGCTTTGAGCAACCCAGAGAGAAATAAGATCATGAACAACATATGGAAGAAAAAGTCCTCATGAAAGAGGAAATGAATATAACATAGTTAAAGGCAAAAAATAGATATAAATAATTTGAAGTGGAAGAAGGTAAAAGTCATGAAAGTAGTCAAGGGAATAGTCACCAAAAAAGTATCCAAGAAGAAGTGTAAAAAAGTGAACAGAATAAACAAGATCAATTGCATGCTTCCATGATGGAAAAAGAGGATATAGAGGTGGTTATGAAATCAAGTGAACACAAAGAGATTGTGATTGAGGATAAAACATGCAATATGATTGAAAACATAAATATATATGAGGTAAGGACATCATGTAAATATAAGTTTGAGTTTGCAGTTGAGATAAAATCACCTTTGACAAGTGAAAGTAGTGCACTGAGGAGGAGAAGATGATGGTACATAATTCATATCTAGAAAAAGAAAAACATAGGAGGAGATAGTAAAGATGATTAAATCTATATGAAAGGCATGAAGTAGTTGATTTTCTTAATGACTTTTTTTCATGTGTAGGTAAAAAATTGGAGGAGACAATAAAGATGAAGAATAAATGTGGATCAGTTGAACATGTTCACATATATGATCAAATAGATGAAGAAAACATATAAGAAAAGTTTCATTTGCATCAGATAGAGCAATATAAAAGACTCACGATCAAGAGCTCATGAAATTTTTTGAAGCTAGGGAGTCTGATGCAAATACATGTATGTATGAGTTCTAATTTTTTATGTTTTGATCTTATATATGTATAGGAAGTTATATCTAGTCAATAATAAGCCTTTTGTGTGCTTCACCTAGCTTTATTGTACTCATTTTGGTTTGTTTTTAGTTTTCTCATCCAAACTAAAAATTTGAATTTTTAAAGTAGTTTTGGGAGTTTTAAAAACTTTTCTTATTTTTTTATGGTTATTTTGGTCATGATCCTTCTTGGATGGGTCAATTAATATCTTTTACATGTTTTATAATTTCCCAAATGTCTTAACTCATATGTTTCTATGTTAAACTCAATGAAGGTTAAGTCTTAAGTTGGGTTTAGGAAGTTAGTAAGATAATTTGAGAAAATTAATGAGTTTTGGAGTGAATAAGGAAAAATAAAAGAAACTAAATATAGTTGACTGGTATTTGGGAGAGATAAAAAGACAATGAAAGAGACCAATACTCTAGGATTTTGAGAAAATAAAGAAGTCATTTGAAACTAGGGTCTTTTGACAAGGTTTTGTAATAGATTTTGCATCTGAAGCAATGAAAGAATGCTTTATTTAAATTCCATGTTTCAAGTTCAGTTTGAAGATTCATTTAAGTGATTTTTTTCTTTTTTGTTTTAAAATCTTATTATTTCTTTTTCATGTCTCAATATACAAGTACAAGTTACTACAGTGAAGGAAAAGTTTTTTTGATAGTCAAGAAAGTTGATTTTTATCACAATTTAAGGTTGTGAAAGGTGAAAAAGTGTGTGTTAGAGTTAGATAAAATTGTGGAGGACATTTTTCCCATAAATAATATTCCAAATCAGGTCTTAAAACTTAAATATCTATTAATTTTAAGCTTGTTTCCTATACACAATCAAAACAATGTGCATCTACAGCCAAGAATCAATTGCTTTCATTGTAATTTATGATTGTTAAAGGATAAAAATTAATTAGAATATGAGGATATTTTTTTTCAGACATTATCTGATTTAAAATATTAAAAAATAGGTCATAAAATTCAAATTGTGCTTTATTGAGTGCTCTCGGCCCATGTACATCCCTTTTAAGGTTTTGGGAATAAAAATCACCATATCATGAAAACTAACCATCCAAAATTTATAAATCTTTCTAGGAATGTGTATGAGGATGTTTATAAAGCATTAAAAATGTTTTAAAATTTATTTTACATATTAAAATAAATTTATTCTAAAAACCTAGACTGTGTGTATAAAACAAGGCTTATTTAGAGCACTAGAAACACTAAAATCATCATAACTTGAAAATGACCTAGCCAAATGCAATTAAATTTTATAAAGAGGTGAATAAATGTAAATTTAAGGTTTTAAATTTATTTAAAATATTTTATTATTCCTGTATATAAATTTATTTAATAAACTCAGTCTGTAACGCTGAAAATAAGGCCTAGAAGACTTTGTTTTGTGTTTTCTTGCATTTCCAAGTTTGGATAAAGATAGGAAAGAATATGTGATTCATGTAGAAAATTATATATATATATATATATATATATATATATATATATATATATATAAATAATCCTTGTTTTTTTTTTAAATAAAGAAGTTTTTTATGCTTAATTATCTCTCTTAAGAAATTTTTAAGTTGACCTTTCCCTATACCCCTCCCTCAAAAACCTTTGATCCATTAAACTATCCTACACATGCATATTGTATATGATTAAAGAGATATTAAATATACTAAAAAAATGATCCTTTTAAGTAATTAAAACACTTAACATAGGGGAAAATATCCCATGGTAATCTATAACCTCATGATGGGACCCCATATAAGATGCCCCTCTTAACCACCACATAGTTTTTCTATGGGATTTCAAGAAAGTCAATACACAAACTCCTTTATTCCTTCTTATTTTACCTTGACTAGTGTAGACACAACTATTAAAATTATTTCCTCTAGTGACCCTACTCAAATTTCCTTCATTGACATATAAATTGGTATTACTCCTATTACATCTTAAGCCTCTACTACTAATGCATCTCATTTCACTACTACTAGCCAAAAAACCATCAAAACTAACCAAATCCTATTACAATCCATGAATTGAATAGATAATTCCCAAAACAATAATTTTAATCATATAATTCAATTGAAAAAACAAATTTTATAATTGTAAATGCATCCTCAACTAACTTAGTGGGGAGTACAGAATTAAAATTAACCACCCACCCCCACCCCACTTAGAGATGCACAAGGTAATTTTATTCCTCAACCACAACTCCTTAACAAAGTCATCAAACATCTTAAAAACAAACCATTAATCTCTCAAATTTCTAATATAAACATAGGTGGTATTACACCCACTATAAACTATACTAGATCTACTAATCTTATGTTGCATTTGAAATCCTTTATAAACATTTACAAAAACTAGATTAAGATAAATACCTTTGTTGTTACCAAACTTCTAGCCAAAACCTTTTTAGGTGATGCCCTGTATTGGTATAATAATCTCAAGTCTAAAACTAATTTTAGTTTAGAATACTTAGTCAATACATTGGTTCAAGAATTTAAAAATAATGAATTGTCTAAAAATAACTTATCTGATTTTATTAATTATTAAAAGGCAGAATCTGAAACCACCCATGTTTTCATTAAAATATGGAAATCCTTATCTAAAAAATTTGAATACATGTCAAAAGATAATTTATTACATTTTTTCACTAATTATTTTCATCTAAAATGTCAATACCATGTTAGGTCTCCCTCTCCAAAATATTTGGAAGAAGCCCTTGATCAAGCTAAACATCAATATTTCCTAATAAGATAATTCAAACCTTCCCAACCCCCACTAGACACTAGAATGATTATAAGATATAAAAATAAACATAATAATAATGGTGTTATATATTTATATGACTCCATACACACCATCCATGAATAGTGGCTCAATTGATTCAAATATGTCTCCACTATTCATAAATGCTCCTTTTCATCCTTATGCTTCCACATATTCCTATGTAAATAATGTGGATCCACACCAACCTCTTTCTATGGTAGAAATATAAAAAAGTATTCCTAAACCTTTATCATGAGAACTTGATCCTAATCTTCCTACCAAACATTGGAATTATCAACATAAATTTTTTTAGTGTCATGAAATTAAGGGACATTCTCATGAAACTTGTAGGCAACTTATAAAATTTGCTCTTGAATTTATCCTTGGTACCAATTTTTATCATGAAACTATGATGCACGAACATCAAAAATAATATGAAAAGGTAGATAAATATCATGAGTCCATATTCAATCATGAAGCTATTAATCAGGCTAATTCTTACCTAGATATTTATAAATTTCCACTTCCAAATCACCAATCTAATACTTCTCAACTACCTAACTCCAATTTTGTGGAGACTCTTGAAGACTTATATTACACCCTAGTTGAGCAAAGGATTCTTTAGGTCCTCTACTCAAATCTAGTCCAACATTGGAATGACCCTAGGTTGTGGGTTACCTAATCTTAGGTCAGACCTCTAAGATTTTTAATGATGTTATCTCCTTTGATGTATCACATAGCTCATTTTCATTAAAACCTAATAATTACTTGGGTGAAAAGGGAGATAAAAATAACTAAAATCTAAATCTAAGATAATGTTGGTGCTACACCTAAATTGATTACTCATCCACTCTATTTGAACTTCTAAAAACACTAATGAGACAAGCAAAAGACTGAATCTACAACTCTCAATGTCTGTTATGCATCAATATTTTATACATACATTTACCAAGTTATCAAAACCTAAGGGAAGTGATGAAAAATCTTGATTCAAGGCACTAACTAGTTAATGTATCCACTTGATAACTTCAATCAAATGACATTAAACACTAAACATGACCTGCATAACAAGATAAGCTACTATCTAGGTAAGATAAATACTAGACAAGGGAGAGATTTCTACCACATATGCAAATCAAACTAACATTAAGACACTACCATAACAATGAAATCTGAAATAGTCATCTATTTATCTCAGGTGGTTATAGTATAAATCTCGACAGAGTCTAGTCATGCCAAAGAGAGGGATCATTTTCAAGGATTAAAAGCATGTATTTATAGTAGAATGGGATGAGAGAGACAAGTATCATGTATATAAGGATGGAAAAGGGAGAATAATGACCAATATTTCCAATCATCCAATGTTTATTCAGTTAGAAAAGATTATAATGCCTAAGATTACTTTTGGAAGGTAGTCATAACAATCGTATCAGTATCTTTCAATTTGTTTTTGAACTTCATTGATGCTATTTATGGTTAAAATGGTAGGATCAAGTTGATTTAAATCTTAATTTTTGTGTTAAATCAATTACAACAACTAGATAAATCTATTATGATCTTGTTTTGGCATAGATTACTCCCTATCGGTTCATCTTTGGCATGTAAGAGTAAAGAAAAGTGTCATAATTTTTTTTTTGCCTTTGATGATGAACCCATAAAAACTTATGTGTATACCTACATGGCATCCCTTGAAATATTTCTCTAGTTTGACCTCAACTATATTTGACCTCCATTTAAAGTCTCAAGGCTTCAACTTTTGATATTAGTTATTGATATTGATCTGCTCGGTGAATGCATACCATTGATTTTTATTCTGCTTAATAAAATGTGCACCATCAATCTTATTTTGCATAAATTAAATGCATACCATTTATTTACCCATTATTTAACATAGTCATGACACTTGTAAATTGTGCATTTATCTTCAAGACTTTCTGACTAGTTGACCTTTCGCTCACCATCGATCTATTTTGGTACGATGGATCACACACTATTGATCAACTTGGACCTAATCACTTTATCAATCACCACATGCTATTAGATCTTCATATAGGCACCTAATATCTTTCCACTTGTCATTCATTTGTTCATCCTTGGATATGTTGACCTTTTGACTATGAGCTCACCGTTGATCTTTGATGCATGATTTAACATGCTCCATTAGATCTTCCAGGCCCACTAGCATTCCTAATCACCTACTTGCCATTGGATATTAAATAGAGATTCCATGACTTGGAAACTTTTCATCCCTATGCTTATCCTCAGGAACATTTAAATTCAAACATTTATTTCATGAGGCTCAAATTTGATGTCTGCATACACGTCCCACTCTGCAAGTTCAACTTTGGAAGCTTATATCTTGAGATAGATAACTCATCAAGATACAAAATTTATAGAGGATATTTATGGGACCAAAATAATCATGTATATGCATTCTATTATCTCTATTCAACCTCTGAAGTGCATATATCAAATGTTCAACTAGATTGATTTATTCATTCTTGTATGGCATGTCATGATAGTTTGGCTCCTTAAAATCACCAAGTTCACACTTTAACCCTGATTAAAGTGTGTCAAAAATCTCAAAAATGATATGTGATATCCTCTTTAATTCCATATGATCCTTGTGACATTGGATCACTATTCAATTAGGACCTTGCTCATCTTCTTATTCTAGATTAGGCAAATTTTGGTATGTAGGCCAAATTTGGCCAACATCTTTAGTGACTCAGCTGGGAAGCATGCCTACTATGCTTGAGAACCTAGACCATTTTCATGACCTTTAGACTCATGAATAATGAAAAATTTGATCCATGACCATAAATAACCCCCCTAACTCGATAAAAGGCAACTCCTACTAAAATAAGAAAGGAAACACATAAAATAAGGAAACTAACTAAACAAATCAAAATAAAATAAACAAATGTGTTATGGAAGCACTTATTTGGGAAAAATAGAAGTAAACTAATCTGTTATAACAATACTTGGAGGAAAACAAGACTAAATAACTATGTATAGGGAACTTAGCTTCCTTAATAAAAAAGTTTCAGATGTATCCCATTAACTGGGATAGGAAGTTCCTCACCATCCATATGTGTAAGTTGGAAGGCATTGTGGGATTTGTATCTAGAGATTATGTATGGACCACTTCAAATAGATTCAAACTTTGTATTCCTTCCTAGATTATCTCTATCCTCACCCACTTGAGGACCAAATATCTTTCTTTGAAACTTCATGAATAAGCTCCTTTATCAAAGGCTCTCTTCACTTTTGCTTGATGGATTTCCATGGCTATCATGAATTGATTTATTGTCTCTTCCAACTCCATAAGCTCAGCATATATGATCTCCATAGGTTCATTTTCCAATAAGTCAAATTGGTGCATTAGTTCTAGGGTGGTAAATTCAAGAGAAATAGGCATTCTTACTTCTTTTCCATATACCATCTTGTAGGGAGAGTTGGCTATTGACCTCTTGTAGGTGATCCTATAAACCCATAGAAATGACTTTAATTTGAGATTCCATGACCTTTGATTATCTTCAATTGTTCTTCTTATGATCTTCAATAGGTTCTTATTGGTGGACTTAGTAAGACCATTTCCTTAGGGATAGTAATTTGATGAAGTGCTAAGAAAAATCCCATGATGAATATCCAATTTATTAATCTTAGTCCCCACAAAGCCCATAGTATTTTCATAAATTTAGTTGAAGGGCCTCCAAAACTAGTAAGGATACCTTCATAGAAATCTAAAACATTGGTCTCGTTTGCTTCCTTCAACTCCACTGTTTTTATCCATCTAGTGAAGTAATCTGTAATAATCAGTATCCAGTTGTGTCCTAAGCTTGAAAGGGGGTTAATGAGATGAATAAATTATAATCCCCATTGGATAAAGGTCTGATCTACTACAATTGGTTAGAGAGGTAAGGCAGAAAGTTTCACCTTTCTAACAAACATAGCACATTGTCTACATTTCCAAACCCATGCATGATAATCATCAAATATACTTGACCAATAATACCTACTTATAATAATCTTATGGGTTGTAGTCAGTTTTAAATTAATGCCCTCCACCATGTCTATCATAGAACTCTTCAAGTAGTCTTTCCACTTGATGTGGCTCAATGTATCTTAACATCATACCATTGATGTCCTTTCTAAACAAAAAACCATCAACAAGAAAGAATGGAATGGATTGTAATCTAAAATATCTTCTTCTTGAAGGAGTTAGATAGGAGGGATAAATACCACCCTAAAGATACTTTACCAAATCATGATACCAGCTAGAAAGTAAGGTATGATCATTTGTCACCTCTTCATCAATTTACATCATAACCATTTTATTAGCCTCTTGCAATTCTTGGGATAGATGTTTACAAATTCTTTTGACTTTGATCAGTTTTGTGACTTTGATCTCCACATCATACTCTATTACCTTTGTTATCTAACTAGCTCTTTTCTCATTTATGTCCTTATTCAAGAGAAACTCCTTGACACTTGGATGTGCAACCATTAGGTGTATCTTATTGTTAGATAATAATTATCTAAATTTATTAAGAGAACTTATGACCAAAATTACATGCTTTTCAATAATAGAGTACCTTGTTTCATATTCTTCCAAGCCTTGACTGAAGAAGGCTATTAGTTGTTCTAATGCCTCATGGTTCTGCTACATAAAAATGCCTGAAATGGTGTCAATGTTAGCATAGGTGTATAAAATGAAGTCCTTTGAGAAATCTAGGTTCATGAGCATAGGAGAACTAGTCATGGCTTTCTTAATTTCCTCAAAACTCCTTACTCCTTCCTTGGACTAGCTAAAGCTCTGATTCTTATTTATCATGGTTGTAAGTGGATTAGCTAAAGTGGAAAAATATGAGATGTATCTTTTGATAAAATTAATCTCCTCTAAGAAACTTTGTAAATCTCTTTTATTCTTAGGAAAGGAAAGTGCAAGAATTAAAGCTATTCTTTTAGGATCTATGCTTAAACCATGCTTTGAAACTATCTATACAAGGAGCTTACCTTCATGAACTGAGAAGACACACTTTTTGGGATTTAAGGATACCCCAAATTACCTACACCTTTCAAACACTTGCTCAAGGTGAACTAAGTGTTCACTTTCATCCTTTAAGAACATTGTTACATCATCCAAATAGACCATCACAGATTTGTTAAGGCATTGGAATGCCATATCCATGGCTCTCTAAAAATTTACTACAGCATTAGATAGACTAAAGGGAATATTTCTATGTGAAAATGTCCCCCACTTTGTGGTAAATGCTATCTTGAATTGGTCTTCTTCCTTGACCAAAATCTGGTTGTAACTACTATAGCCATCTAATAAGGATAACCTTTCCGAACTTGTAACCAACTATAAAATGAGTTCCATAGATAGTAGTGGATAGTGGTCTTTAAGGGAATCCTTATTCAAGTCATGGAATTCAATGCATAGTCTAATTTCACCATTCTTTTTCCATATTAAGATAAGGTTTACCACCCAAGTTGAGTGCTTGATTGGAAATATAATAGCTAACTCAATGAGCTTATGAAGCTCAGCTCTCATTAAAGGCTCAATCTTAGGATTAATAGGCCTTTATATTTGTCTTACTAGATTAGTTTCATCTTCTAGCTCAATGATTTCTTAAGCTATACTTGGGTCAAATATTTTGAGATCACTATATTTCCATGCAAATATATCAACAAAACTTGCACATAACTCAATGAAAGTTTTCTTCTCTAAATAAGTGCATACCTTACCCAACCTTAAGCTCTTACCAAGTGTAACTTCCACATTGGCATGGTGTTTTTCCTGTTTTGACAAAGATGAATTTTATTTCCTCAACTTATCATCACCATTGAATATGTTTTTAAGTGTGACTAATCCCTTGGGTAACTTATTTATTTTTAGTTGCACTATCTAATCACAATACTACTGCAAGTATTTTGATTGACTTTTTGAGGAAAACTCAGATTCCTCTTATAAGAATCTGACAATCTAATTTTCATCTTCAAACACTTTCCAATTATCATTTTTATCTAAAATAGAAGGCCTTACAACCACCTTATGTGTGACTAGACCTGTTCATTTCTTACATCAGTTGGGATACTAAATTGTGCCCCAATGGTAACTAACCTATCTGCATGTTTATCATCATCCCTTGGAATTACCTAAATGTTAAAGGTCTAAAAATCTTCAAGTAAGTCCCACACCCTATGATTATAAGATTTAATTAGTGTATTTTTTCATACATTAATACCTCTCATATGGTGAACTACAAGTTCACTATCACCAAATACTTGTAAGGTGTTCACTTTCAGCTGTCTAGCCCATTGTAAACCATGAACTAGTACCTTATATTCTACAACATTGTTTGAATAACCAAATTGAAACTTAATAGATGAGAAGTACCTTTGCTTTTCTATATAAATCAACATCAATCCATCCCTATTACCATGCTTATTATTTGACCCATCAAAGTATAATTTTCAAAGATCATCACTAGACTCATCAACCTTCATTAAGTCTAAAATTGGTGCATATTTCCCATGTAAGCAATAAACACCAAGTATTTATTATTCAATTAGCTTATAAGGATCATATTAATATGATTTAAAGTCCCACTCATCAAGGAAAAAATATGGAATCCCATCTAAAGGTGATTCAGTTTCCTCTACACTATCTTCTATCACCTCATCTGAGATGAGGTAATTGGTGTTCATAATACTTGGCATATATGGTTCTAAATGGAACCATGAAATAGGTTAAAAATTTATGATTACCTTGGTACTATACCTAGTATTGAACATTAAATATGTCTAATAAACTAAGAATTATCATCCAATATTTGAGGTAAATTCCCTTGATAGACACATGTCAAAATAGGGAGGCAAGTCCACCATAACTACATCCTACTAAATGGTAACATTGGGACAATCATGTAGTGTCAAATTTAGATCCTTAATGATGCCTAATATCCTTGTTGGTGAACCATATAATTTAAATACTCCTTTAGTATTTGGCTCATAAACAAAACCAAGCTTATCTATAATTTACTTAGGCATGACAGCGTTATTAGATCCACTATCTACCATTCAATTATGAACTAAAGTGTCACCAACTATAAAAGAGAGGTAGAAGGGAGGAGTTTTACTTTACCTTAATTTATATTTTTCCACTTTTACCACATTAAACCCATGTTTATCTTGTTGCTTAGTTGGCTGATCTAAATTAATTAGAACAATTCTTTAGTTCTCAATTCGTTCTAGAGACACCTTGAGAGCTAAAAGCTCTTGGATGAGCATATATTTTGTCCTAGAATAGAAAGGGAATCCCACATTCTAATATTGACATTGGATTTATTCATTTGATCCAATATACTAAATGAATCTCCACTAACCTTTGGTTGCACATTTTGAACCACTGGTTGTTCATGGACAAGAGGTATTTGAGTCCCAACCTCTGCATTCTAATTGTTTTATGTTACAAATGGGGCAAGTTGATATTGAGTGTTCTTGGAAACAACCTTAGGATTAATTAAAGCATTAGTCACATCTTTATCCTCATCAATGTCTTTTATTTTAACTCTAGTTATATCTACAACTTGACCACTTGAACTACTAGTCTCACCACCATGATTGAAAGCAACATAATCATCCATTTACCAATCTACATTAATGGCATCAGGATGCCCTTAAAATTTTTGAGCCTCTCTCTAGGGTACCAAACTTGTTTCCTAATACTAACCTCCTTGAATTGAAAACTCTTCTTATGTCATTTGTGGTATATTAATTTTTTATGATACAAAGGCTTCGTCCTAAGCATCATTAAGGTTAGAGAGCTGCCAAATTGATTCATGCATCAAATTATTTTGTGGTGGTGTGGGAATAATAAATTTTGATGTATAAGGTGTATTAGGATTAGGAGATGCATATGGTTTATCTAGAACTATGTCTACTCATGATTGGTAGGGTGGTCTATTTTCCCTAAATCCTTGATAAGGAGGCCTTTGATCTCTAAAAGATTGATAGGAGGTTTGATTTTATTGTTGATAAGGCCTATTATCTTGATACTTATATATTTTGAGTTAAACTACTTCATTCTCAAAATATTATAATAGACTTTTTAATTCTCCAATCTCACTAGCCTAATTAGAAGGGGTTGTAACTTTTGTTTGACGGGGTGGAATAGATTACAACTATGGGAATATATGCATTAGAGGCCTAGTAGAAAGCTTACCAGCTTATACCAAACTATTTTATTCTCTTATGGAAACCTCATAAGTATTTGGTAAGGTATTACCACCCATTAATTGTATCATCACATTATTATCAGAATTAAGGTCTTTTAAATAGTACAAGAAGGCATATTCTTGGGACAATCTAATAACTACAAGAATCCTAGTACATGTCTTTTGGAATTTGGGGTTAAAATCAAACATGAACTCATGGGGAGCTCTCTGAATGGTAGTCAGTTGCTCAACTAATGATAGATGAATAGATTTATCTTCAAACTACCTAACTAAGGCTTCACCTAACTCATCCTAGGTAGTAATAGAATTCAAAAGAAGATTTGTATACCATTGTAATGTTTTTCCTTTGAAGGAAGTAGCAAGAAGTCTAGTAGCCATATTATCTTGAATAATATTATGAACAAATCAAAGGTTTGTAACATCCTAGATGTGCTTAATAGCATTTATTTGATGTTTTCCTGAGAAGAATGGGATACTCTTAAGGGAAAATATATGAATATCATCAAAATGGGCCAAATTCAATGGACTACCTCTATTAAATGGGATGAATACTTGATTTTTGATAGCCATTTATGTAGTGGGGATTACATTGCCTAAGATAATAAGATGACCAAGAGATGAATATTACTTTTGTAGATAAGGTCTTTTCCTATTAAATCTTGATCTCTTATATGAAATAGTAGGTAGCTCAATGAATTCAATGGGAATACCCTTACTAGCTGACCTTGTAGCAACCTTTGGCATGAGAATGTTGTCTAAAAACTTGAAGAATCTTTAACTTTTGATGATGGTGGATATCTTTTTCTACTACATATACTTCTTCTTAGCTCAAAATTTTAGTTATCCCAAGGATAATGGGTCCTATCAGGTGTGTCAAAACTATTGGAGACTTGGAATGTACCCTAACTGAGCAAAGGATTGTTCAGGTCCTCTACTCAAATCTAGTCCAACATGGGAATGACCCTAGGCTATGTGTTACCTAATCTTGGTTTAAACCTCTAGGATTTTTAATAAGGCTATCTCCTCTTATGTATCACTTATATCATTTCAACTAAAACCTACTAATTATTAGGGTGAAAAGGGAAAGAAATATATCTTAAAGGGAAATCTAAGCTAATGTTGATGATGCACCTAAATTGGTTACTCATCCTCTCTATTTGAACTTCTAAAAACACTAATAAAATAATCAAAATACTAAATCTACAACTCTAAATGTTTGTTATGCATCAATATTTCATGTAGAGGTTCACCAAGTGATCAAAACCTTAGGGAAGTGATGGAAAGGCCTGATTCAAGGCACTAACCAGTCAATGTATCCACTTGATAGCTTTAATAAAATGACATTAAATGCTAAATATGACCTGTATAACAAGATAAATTGGTAGCTAGGTGAGATCAAGACTAGACAAGGGAGATATTTCTACCATATATGCAAATCAAATTGATATTAACACACTATCCCAGAATAGTGAAATCTAAAATAGTCATCTATTTCTCTTAGGAGGTTATAGTACAAATCTTGGTAGAGTCTAGTTATGCCAAAGAAAGGGATCATTTTCAAAGCTTAGAATCATATATTTATAGTAGAGATGAGAGAGACAAGGATCATGCATATAAGGATGGATAAGGGAGCATAATGACCAATATTTCCAATCATCTAGCATTGATTTAGTTAGAAAATATCATAATACTTAAGATTAATTTTGGAAGGTAACCATAACAACCATATCAGTATCTTTCAATCTATTTTTAGCCTACATTGATGCTCTTTATATTTACAATAGTGGGATAAATTTGTATGAAAGCTAAATTCTATCATTGAATTAGTTATAATAGCAGGAACAATCTATTGTGATCTTGTTATGGCATGGATTACTCCTTACTGGTTAATCTTTAGCATGTAAGAGTAGAGAAAAGGGTCATAATCATGTTGATAGATTTGGGGATGAACCTATCAAATCCAACATGTTTACCTTCATGACATCTCTTGAAATATTTCTCTATTTTGACCTTGATTGTATTTGATCTCTATTTAAAGTCTCAAGGCTTCAACTTTTGATATCGGCCATTGATCTTGATCTACTCAATGAACACATGTCAGTGATCTTTATTCTAATTAATCAAACATGCACCATTGATATTCATTTGAATGGATCAAATGTGTACCATTTATTTACCCATTATTTACTATGGTCATAACACTTGGTAACTATGCATTTATCTTGAAGATTTGCTGACTAGTTGACCTTTCACTCACCATTGATTTGTTTTGGTACGATGGATTACACACTATTGATCAGCTTGTACCCACTAGATTTGATAGTCATCATGTACCATTAGATATTTTTATATGAACTTGAGATATTTCCACTTGTTATCTATGTATTCATCCTTAGATATGTTGTCTTTTTTATTGTGAGCTCATCATTGATCTTTGATGCATGATTTAATGTGTTCTATTAGATCTTTTAGACCCACTAACCTCATTGATCACCCATTTACTATTATATCTTGACTCGAGATTCCATGATTTGGAAACTTGTCATGCCCACACTTATCCTTAGGAACATTTGAATTAAAATGACTATTTCATGAGGCTCAAATTTGATGTTTGTATGCACGTCCCACTCTATAAGTTCAACTTTGGAAGCTTATATTTTGAGATAGAGAACCCATCAAGATAAAAAAAAATTAGAGGATGTTTATGGGACCAAAATCATCATGTATATCCATTCCTTTGGATTTGTTTGACCTCCCAAGTGAATATATCAAATGTGCAACTAGACTAATCTATTCATTCCTGCATGACATGTCATGACGGTCAGACTCCTTAAAATCACCAAGTTCACATTTTAAGCTTGATTAAAGTGTGTCAAAAATATTTAAAATGTATGTGATCTCCTCTTAAAGTCCATATTATCCTTTATAAATTGGATCACTCTTCAATTAGGACCCTACTCAACTTCTTATTCTAAATTAGGCAAATTTTGGTATGCAGGCCAAATTTGGCCAATAGAGACTTTAGTAGAACCTAAATCTCTAACCATTAATGAAAATGTAATAAAAATGAAGAAAATTGGCATGTAGTATCATATATTGACCCTTATCCACATTTTAACTTTAAAAAATTTCTTACTTTCTATATTTTTGAATATTATTATACACTCACTTCATGGATATCAAAATACAAAAACATGCTCTTCTCCATTATCATATATCCAAATTGAATCAAATACACTAATACAACTTGATACTCATCCTTATTTTATCACTTAAACATGTTTAAATCTAATACTATTAGCCTCTCCTTATTTGTAACCAACTCTTCACATATCACCAATCAATATATGCATTTCCTCACATCAACGACCTTAATTGAGTTGGTTCGTAACCCAACCATGACATAAATGACATCAACTACCTCAGCATAGTTTAACCTACATATCCAGTCTATGTCAGCCAAGTCCAACCAACATACTTCTGATCCTCATAAATCTAAATACACTTTCCCTCCTCCTTTTTTAAACTTGATTCAACATTATGCACCTTTATTTTTATATGGTTCTAACTGTGTATGATGAATGGGATCTTATAACTAAAATTTATCACCTTCCATATCAAATTATTTTTATATAACTCATGAGGACTTAACCTCATCATCAAAATCATCCAATGCAACTTTTATTTGAAATGAATGTCCTTCAACCTCCACCTATTGGGAAAGAAGTTACTTTGTACAAGTCTGAGGATAGTATTCTTTAATAATGTGAGGAAATGTCCATACACATGGATAAAATAGTAGACACTTCTCTCTCACTAAAATGTCTTGTTGACCAAATTTGACCCTACAGGTCAAACTAGGACCCTTATAGGTAAAAACTTGATCTTTAGAGGTTTATAAGGGGTCTAATATTTTATCATAGGGAATATCATAATCTATTTTATCTATTTTTATGTCATTTTAGCCTTGGTCTTAGTCCAATTATTCAATATATCATTTTGAGTCATTTTAAAGGTCATAAAAGAGTATTAAATAAGTTGTACAATCTCCTTGGGAAATGTGAAGATGTTAAAAGGTGATGTCACATCCAATGTGTCCTAAAAAGTCTTTAGTAACTATTACTAACTAAAAAGTGATAAGTTCTTCAGAAGAAAGATTAGTTTCCTTTGAAAAATAAAAATTTTGGCACTTGTATGGCCCATGGGGGAAGGTAACACATGGGAGAAGTTCATAGATTATCCTTTCAACTTCCACAATATTAATTAAATGTTTTAAAATCTCTCAAAGTGCCAATTTTTAGTTAAAACTATTTTGCTTCTTCTTCACCCTTTTAGATACATAGAACCATTTAATAGGTTTGTAATTGGTATGACCAATAGGGGAGGTTTCAAGAAAATTACTCTTGGGAGTGTCTTCTACACTCAGTTAGCTTCCATTTGATGTTTGGTTATATAATAATGGTGACCTGTGCTTTATGAACCATTCCTAAGAAGTTGCCCTATCTAATTTGTGTACCCTATAGATTTTGCCTTAGTTTGGACAAGTTCATACAATCTAGTTTCTAATTTTGATTCCATAGGATTTTGAACCCCTCATATAATAGTTTCTATGCTTGGTTTCATGTTCTAAGGTGTTTTTATGAGAAAATCATCTCAAGTTTGTAGACTACTCTCATTTGGGATGATCGACTTGTTTACACCATTTTCATATCCTCATGCTTTGACAATAGCTTTAGAGGGTTGTGATAAGTCCTTTCCCCTATTTCAAATGTGCTCTTTATTCCATTTACATTTAAAACTCATTCTCCAAAGCAACATTCCATGAGGTTTTAGTTTATTGGACACATAGTCATCCCCTAACTCCTCCTCCCTCTCAGTCATGACTTGTAAAGGTTCTAAGAACATCCTTAAAAATGTGATGAAGGTTTAAAATATATAGTATATCCTTTTGGAACATGAAATAGTGAACTGAGATTTTAAATGGTAAATAAAATGCTATGGTAGTCATATTCAATCACATATACAATCAGTCTACCAAAGAAAATGCACCTACAAGTGCTCTCATAGAGGAATTCACATTGAATATAAGGTATTGAAACTTATTTCATATCCTTTATATTGTGAAGATTCCATTTTCAATCATTGAAATAGGTTTACAACTCATTCAAGGATTTTATCTCTTGCTCACTACCTATAATTTTTCACTTACTATCTATATTATAAAATCTCCACCTATAAGTGGTACCACAAGGAGCTAAAGTGTCACATAGGAGATTGGAGTAGGTTGAAACTTTCCTTTAATTTATATAATGACAAGGAGACCCTAGAATATATGACTAGTATGTTAAGTGGTAGGTAATAAGTGAACCATTCAATGACCCAATGACTGAGTTTAGGGAGATTTTCCCCAAAAGTGCAAAATAGAACACCTAAGCCATTTTGGTAGGGTCATATGGTAGGTTTGTCGATGGTTTTGATGCATCCTAATTTACTTGACTTGTATCCCCTATATGGGAAAAAAATACATTAAAATTTTGGATGATAAATGACCAAGGGAGGATGGTGGTTAAAAATTCTAAAGTTGCATTTTCATGCACTAATTTCAAGTAGTGATCACCTATAGTTTTGAACCCAAGGAAACCTTTTTCACCCAAGTTGGTAGTGCTAGGCAATTCCTTCACATTTGGATGGTCCTAGATGGTTGAAAATAATATGCATGATATAAATATGATTAGGAGATAAATATATACTTAGTATTGACTACAACTCTACCCATAGGTCCCCTTTTCATCACAAATGTAACCTTGTAGTCTAGCTATAAAGTTAGCATGAAGATTGAGTTAAATATCCTTGATGATGGACCTTACTCCAAGAATAGAATGAATGAGTGTAGTAATATAATTATGTGTAGAACATAAAGGAGGATCATTAAATGTTTTAAATGTCCAAACTATGTAAATTAACCTACATGTACCCCCTACAAAGCAAAAAACTCAGTTGTAACTGTGACAAATAATCAGCAAATTTGGGGATTTTGAGTGTGGGAGGTGCATAAGGGTGAGATAAAAGGTCAAAAACAATTTCAAATTATATTATGATATTATAAATGGCCATATAATAATTTAATTTAAGCTCTAACTATGGAGGACACCTACGGGGATAGTACCTTGAAGTAAAACACAGTCAAGAGTTGAAACCTAGTTTTGACTGAGCAAGGAGTATCAAGGGTATATAGTAAATTGGAATGAGAAAAAATTTTAAAACATATCCAAAATCATGTTTATACTTTAAAATTTCTCTCACTAATGAAGATAATTATCAATAAAGAACTCAAACCAATCAATACATAGTTGGAAGGAACCCTGCACAATATGCATCTTCTAGGAGTCTATCTTGGAGATATAAGGAGTTAAGAGTTCTATTGATAAGACCAAGAGCTGAAAATTGGTATAGAACCTATTCAGGACTTGAGGAATCCCATAAAACCTTAAAATTATTTGATTAAATAGGGGAAGTACCCTTTGTTTTTTAGACAGAGGGTACTTCCCTTTATGCATAAACTGGCAGTTTTTCAAAAAAAGAGATAGAAGGGTAGGCCAAGAGATGTTTGAATCTTTAAATGAGGTTTAGGAAGTTATATGACACCTAAAAAAAAATGTAAACTAATCACAAAGGGAGGAATCCCAAGATAATAGCCTAGACTCTTAAACTTGCAGGCAGGTCTGTTAGGCCTTAAAGAGGCTTAGTGACAAAATAGGAGGTCACTTACACTTCTAGCCCTGGTATTATTTTTACCCTATTGGATAATTTTTATGGGATGACATCAGAGGTGACCAAGATTTTGGCATGCAAATAAACCATAGAGAAAGCCACTTTGGGCTCAAAGACAACATTAGGCCTTTGGAAATGGAGAAAAGAGTTTGAATGGATAAAGTTAGAAGCCCATATCTTATTGGTTGATTTGCATGGAGACTCAAGGGGCTAAGATGAGTTAGAAAGGTTCCTAAACAATCATTTTGTGGCATTGAGTTGAGATTTGAATGTCATGTTTTTATGAACAAACCCTAAGAGGGTAAAACAAGCCTAAACTTTCCAAAACTGTAATGTCCCCTTCCAATTGACATCTCTCAATACTTGAGATTAGCCTATAATGTGGCCCTCGTAGGATAATATGGAGGATACAGGGTCTTGTTGAGGCATGGCTTGGCTTCAATTGTCAGAATTTTTCAGTTTGGCTTTCATTCAGGTTCTTTTGGATGCCATTTACTTGACTTTCTATTTTTAGTAAGTGGAGACACTTACTGGAGCACCCCTGCTATTTTTAGCAATATGGTCTAGTCATATGTAGATTTAGTCACTTATCATCCAGCTTCAGACGGCTTGTCATTTGGACTTATATTGAGGGAGATATTAATATTTATTTTCCAAAATAAATATTAATTTAATTGAAGCTTATATTATAGAGTTATAATTTAAATTTATGTTATAACTTAAGTGACTTAATGAAGGGGTCAACCATCATGAAGAAGGGGCCAAATTTTAATTAATTATTATAATTAAATGGGTGCCCAAACTATTGGAAAAATAAAAGTGAAATTCAAAGTCAATTTAAAGGATGCTTTTGAAGGAAATGAAGGGGCTTGAGGAGATATAAGGTTTTCTTTTGAAGAAATTCAGATTATTGCATTTTGGATAACATTTTTTGAGGAGTTTTGAACTTGCTTGGAGAAGGAGGGTTTCTACCTGTAGCAGCCATTGAAGAACGTAGTTCTTCTGTGAGCAACAATCTAAGCTAGTGAAATACCCATCAAACTTGGTGATTTTGGGGGGGTCTCAATCAGAGGATCTATTTGGGATTTCAATTGGATGAATTTGGTGAAGTTTGGATCAGATTTAAGAGACTGGAGTTGCAAATTTATTAAAGAATTTTTGGTGATTAACAAGTATGGTACAGATTGCTACAATACCACCATATGGACTGCTACAGTACCATCATATGGGATACTACAGTGCTGTTGTACGGACTGCTATAGTACCACATGAATAGTAAAAAAAATTAAATTTGCAGTTTGTAGATTTTCATCTACTAGGATAGCAAAAATCAAGTTTTTATCTTACATTGTAATGAATTATTTTTTTTCAAGGATATTGGCATTAGAACAAAATAAATATTCTCCTTAATAGTCTCATAAATTAATTCCAGCAGTAGTATTATTGTTCCAAAATTATTTTAAGCATAGGAGTTTATTTCAGAATTGTATCATTGCTCATTTTTACCAAAAACACAAAAAAAACTCATAAAAGCATCAAAACAAAAAAAAAGTGAAGTTCAGCGGTAAAACCTATGAAGGGTTCTTACATTGGTATCAGAGCTAAATCCTACCATCCTAAGGGTTTAGTTATTACATGCCACTAGAGGAGGTTGGTTCAAATAGGTTTTATACACATAGGAGAGCCTTACTTGAAGGTGAACAGGGTTTAGAACCATAGTCGATCATCATGGGTGATAGGCGTGAGGATAGCCCACCAAGAGGCAACAGGAATAATGATGATCAGGATACCAGAGATTTATTTTGTGCTATGGTTATAGGGCAGTAGTAGATGGTGTAGGCATTATAGGCACTCACTACTATGGTAGAAAGGTTGAACCCACCTATTAGATAGAATGGGGAATAGGGAGATAACAGGAGTGCTAAAGGTAATTAGAGACCATAGTGAACCCATTCCAGAATAGTTGATAGGCCTACACACCCTACATTTGTTTCAGAGGAGCCAGAAGAAGCTCTGGTAGAGGAGGTGGTAGGAGAACCCATATTTGTAGATGCACTCATGGTTGCAAATGATGAATGGGAATTATTAGTTCCTCATGTTCGGGAGAGGATGACCTTTGAATGCTTTTTAAATCAGAGGAGAGAGAATTACAGGACACTCAAATAGGATAGGAGGCCTAAACATTAAAATAGTGAGTTGAAGAGGGTTATAGGCAAGCTTTCTTTGACTACTTTTGATGGTAGTAGCAAGATGACAGCACAAGCTTGGATTCACAAGCTTGACACTTTCTTGGCCCTGAGACCTATGACAAAAGTGGAGGCAATAAAATATGCCACACTACATTTAGAGGGAGTTGTAAATGATTGGTGGTACCATGGCATGGTTACCCTATAGCATAACTAGTTGACTTCATACCAGGACTTCATGGATAGGTTGGTAGAGAGATTTGATAAGAAGGATCCAAAAGTCTACTTCAGGGAGTTGGCATAGTTAAGACAGGCAGGTGGATTGGAGTATTTCATTAGTGACTTTCAGAGGCTATCTGTTATGGTGCCAGATATCTCAGATACGAGATTAGTTGTTTTTTTCATTGAGGGATTATCTGAACCACTAAAGGGTTGGGTAAAAGCCTTTGATCCTCTTTCACTACAGGAAGCAATGAAGAAGGCAAATAGCATGGAACTTCCAGCTCCATCTAGCAAGTCCAATTCTAGGAGTACTTCATTTAAGGACAATAAGGGATTCAATAAAAATAGAGAGAAATCTGATTTTAAGAGTGATTTAAAGGGAAAATCAGTAGCACCCTTGGATTGTGAGACTCTTAATGATTTGTGTAGGAAGAAGCTTTGCTTCTACTGCAAGGGTCCCTATGATGCTAACCATGATTGTCCTTTATGGCCTAAGGGTAAGGCCAATAGAGTTATGTGGGCTTACTATGAGGATTCAGAATCTAAAAATTTTGGATAGTAGGAGAGTTTTGAGGAGTCAGAGTTAGAGGCTTTAGAGCCTAAGGTGGAGGCAGAGTCAGAGATCCAACTCTAGGAGGCACGATTGTCTAGCATATAGCAGGAGGGATCTTTGAAACTTCATGGAATTTTGGTTGGTCAAAAGGTTATCACCCTTTTAGACATAGGTGCCACCCATAATTTTATTGATGCCAGATTTGTGGAGAGGTGTGGGCTTATAACTGAAGAGTTTGAGGGCATTCAGGTTAAGGTGGCTGATGGTTACACTCTCAAGTGTGACCGTATGATTAAGGATCTTCCTTTATGCCTGAATAATTATGAATTCAAGGCTGATTATTATGTGGTAAATATGGGTGATATTGATATAGTCTTGGGCATGAAGTGGCTTCATTCTCTTGAGGAAGTTATACTTTGCGTTAAAGACATGGAGATCCGGTTCGAGGTGGATGGGAAGACTCATATACTTAAGGCCATCTGAGATAGTAACATCAAGACTATTTCCTTTCAATGAATGGAAAGACTTATGCATCATGACATGGTTGAGTGGGCCGCTGAGTGTACTTTGATGCCTACACAAGAGGGATAGCATAAGACCGAGTATCACCTTGACATTCAAAATTTGAGAGTTAAGCATGGGAAGGGAAGGTTTTCAATGACCTTCCACCAGGGAGACCTCCAGACATGGGTATTGAGCACATCATAGAGCTTGAGGAGGGTGCCAAGCCCATCATGATTACTCCTTACTGACACCCAAAGAGGCTTAAGGATGAGATAGAGAAAAATATCAAGGATCTACTCGCTATGGGTCACATTCGACTGAGTAAGTTGCCATTTTCTTCTTTAGTTGTTCTAGTGAAGAAGAAATATGGTACTCTTTGTATGTGCATAGATTACAAGATCCTAAATAAGAGGACTATTAAGAATAGATATCCCATACCCCGTATAGATGAGCTCCATGGTGCCTGTTACTTCTTGTAGATAGACTTGAGATCGAGATATCATCATATTAGAGTTTGTGAGCAGGATGTTGAGAAGACCACATTTCATTATCATTATGGACACTTTGAGTTTTTGGTTATGCCATTTGACCTAACCAATGCTCCAGCGACATTCTAGTCCACCATGAATAGGGTCTTCCACTCACAGTTGAGGAGATATGTACTTATCTTCTTTGATGATATATTGGTCTATAGCGGGACATGGCAAGAGCATTTAGCTCATTTGGATATAGTACTCAGCATTTTAGATAGGGATTCCTTGTATGCCAAGGAATCCAAGTGTGATTTGGGGATGACTAAGTTGTTATACTTAGGCCATATTATTAGTGCAGAGGAAATGTGGATGGATCCTGAGAAGATCTGTGCTATCATAGATTGGCCTACTCCTGAGAACCTTACATAGCTATGAGGATTTCTTGGGTTATGTGGTTTCTATCACAGATTTTTCAGTAGATATTCAAGCCATGTAGCACCTATGATAGATTTTTTGAAAAAAGGTGCATTCATTTGGACTCCTGAGGCACAAGAGTGCTTTGTGAGGTTCAAGGAGTTTATGACTACATGTCCAGTGTTGGCACTACCAAATTTTATGAATCCTTTTGAGCTTCTGGTGAGGGCATTAGAGCGGTGCTTATGTAGGACAAGTACCCGATTTCTTATGAGAGTAGGAAGCTCAGAGGACCAGAAAGGGTTTACAGTATATATGATAAGGAAATGCTAGCCATAATGCATGCCTTGGCCAAATTTAGGAAATATTTAGTGGGCAGTAAGTTTTGTATTAAAACTAATCATAATAGCTTGAGGCATTTCCTAGGATAGTGAGATTTAAATGATCGTCAGCAAAAATGGGTGAGTAAGTTATAGGGATATGACTTTGACATCACCTATGTCAAAGGTACATAGAATGTTGTTGCTGACGCTCTTTCACGCTAACCACATCTGAGTTCTATGGTATAGATTGTAGAGGATTGGAGGCACCTGATTATGGTAGAGTATGCCAAGGATACATGGGCATCTAAAATTGTTGAGGGATCTATTATGGACACCAGATACACACTAGTAAATGAGTTGATCATTTACAAGAATAGGATTTTCTTGATCCCAGGGTCAGAGATGAAGAACACCATTCTGTGAGCTTTCCATGATGTACCTATAGTAGGGCAACCCAGGTACTTTAAGACATACAAACAAGTTCAAGAGAGATTTACATGGAAGGGGATTAAGGTATATTTTCTTTAGTATGTGCAAGAGTGCCCTATTTGTCAGCAGAACAAGTAGGAGAACACATATCTGGCAGGGTTGTTGTAGCCACTTTTGATTCCTGATAGGAAGTGGGAATGCCTATCGATGGATTTTATTTTGGGCTTGCCTAAAGCCTAATGATGTGATTGCATATATGTAGTTATGGATTGGCTAACGAAGTATGCCCACTTCTTTTCGATCACCACTACTTACACAGCTACACAGGTAGCAAAGGTATTTTTTGTGAGGTTTTCAGATTACATGGGTTGCCTAAGAGCATAGTTAGTGATAGGGATAGTCAGTTCTTGAGTCACTTCTAGTAGGAGGTGTTTAGAGTTTGTGGGACTGAGCTTACACCAAGCACCAGTTACAACCCGTAGACTGATGGTCAGACAGAGATAGTGAACAAATGGGTGGAAGGCTACCTCAAAATTTACATAACAGGGCAACAAAAGGCATGGGTTAAGTGGATATACTTATGTGATTATTATTACAATACCACTTACCACATGACCATTTAGATGTCCCCATTCATGGCGTTATATGGGTATGAGGTACCTAGTTTTCTTGATTTGCTACTGAGTGACAGTAAATTGCCTAGTGTGGGAGACTTATTGCAAGAGAGCCAAGACATTATGAGGGCTCTTAAGGAGAATATTGCTAAGGCACAAAATTAGTCAAAGTAGTATACAGATCAGAAGAGGACTGAGAGATCTTTTGAGGTGGGAGACATGGTATATCTCATGTTGTAGCCCTACTGATAGTCTACTCTCAGGAAGAGTGGATCAGAGAAGCTCAAGCCACGGTACTATGGTCCTTTTAGGATTGTTAGGCATGTTGGAGAGGTGTCTTATGAGCTAGAGCTTCTAGTGGATAGTAAGGTCCACAATGTTTTTCATGTGTCATGCCTTAAGAAGGTGTTAGGACATCGTGTGGTACCTTTAGCAGTATTTCCTCCCTTGGATGATGAGGGAAAGTTGATTTTAGTACCTGAGTCTATCCTGGAGTACATAGAGAGATAGCTACATAGGCAGACCATCAAGGAATATCTACTAAAGTAGAGAGATTTTCCAGTGGAGGATGTTATGTGGGAGAGTGAGGATATTTTGCAGCATCCTGAGTTGAGATTGCTTGAGGACAAGCAATTTTAGGAGGGACAGACTGTAATGTCCACTTCCAGTTGACATCTCTCAATACTTGAGATTAGCCTATAATGTGGCCCTCATAGGCTAATATGGAGGATAGAGGGTCTTGTTGAGGCATGGCTTGGCTTCAATTGTCAAAAAAATTAGTTTGGCTTTCATTTGAGGTCTTTTGGATGCCATTTGCTTGACTTGCTATTTTTAGTAAGTGGAGACACTTAGTGGATCACCCATGTTATTTTTAGCAGTATGGTCTGGTCATATGTAGATTCAGTCACTTATCATTTGGCTTTAGATGGCTTGTCATTTGAACTTATATTGAAGGAGATATTAATATTTATTTGCCAAAATAAATATTAATTTAATTGAAGCTTATATTATAGAGTTATAATTTAAATTTATGTTATAACTTAAGTGAATTAATGAAGGGGTCGACCATCATGAAGAAGGGGCCATATTTCCATTAATTATTATAATTAAATGGGTGCCCAAACTATTGTAAAATTAAAAGTGAAATTCAAAGTTAATTTAAAGGATGCTTTTGAAGGAAATGAAGGGGCTTGAGGAGATATAAGATTTTATTTTGAAGAAATTCAGATTATTGCATTTTGGAGAACATTTCTTGAGGAGTTTTGAACTTTCTTAGAGAATGAGGGTTTCTACCTGCAGCAACCATTGAAGAACATAGTTCTTCTATGAGCAACCATCTGAGCTGGTGAAATACCCAGTGAACTTGGTGATTTTGGGGGGGGTCTCAATCAGAGGCTCTATTTGGGATTTTAATTGGATGAATTTGGTGAAGTTTGGATCAGATTTAAGAGACTAGAGTTGTAGATTTATTGAAGATTTTTTTGGTGATTAACAAGTACAGTACAAATTGCTATAGTACCACCATGTGGACTGCTACAGTGCCATGTGAACAGTGTTGTCGTATGGACTACTACAGTACCACGTGTATAGTAAAAAAAATTAAATTTGTAGTTTGCAAATTTTCATCTACTAGGATAGCAAAAATCAAGTTTTTATCTTACATTGTAATGAATTATTTTTATTCAAGAGTATTGGCATTAGAACAGAATAAATATTCTCCTTGATAGTCTCATAAATTAATTCCAGTAGTAGTAGTATTATTCCAAAATTATTTTAAGCATAGGAGTTTATTTCAAAATTGTATCATTGCTCATTTTTACCCAAAAAAAAAAACTCATAAAACCATCAAAACAAAAAAAAAGTGAAGTTCAGCAGTAGAACCTGTGAAGGGTTCTTACAAAAACCCTTGTTAGTGACTAGTTTGAGGAGATGGAGTAGTTAGTGCACCCAAATGGCATAGTTGGCCTAGAATGATAATTGGAGGTTCTAAAAGACTCAGTCATGATCCCTACCATCAAGATTAGTTATACATAATCTATATGGATAAGATATAAAACTGGTTCTTTTGATTTTTTATGCATTATACAGATTCTAGGAAGTTTCAAGAGATGAAATAAATTTTGAGAGGAAGATAGATACTTTTAATAACTCACTATGGAAATTTCATGATTTATAAAAAATCTTAAGTGTTCCTATAAGAGCTCTCATCTCAGCCAGTCAAAATTGGCATAGTGAACTTGGTGGTGAGAAGTGTGAAAACTTTAAGTGGGAAGTTTTTTTAAGGTGTACCTAATACCTCTAAGGTCATAGAGGGTCTTTACAAGTGCCATACACTCCCTTTTATGAATTTTCATGGAAAAATGATGCATTTTTGGATGCCAAGTGTGTAAGGTGTGTAAAAGAAGAGTTATTTTGAATTTAGATGGTGATAGCTCATTTTGGGAAGATTCCAAATGACTAGGACTGCAACCAATACATGAAGAGGCATGTTTGAAATCCATCCCTCTCATTACAATCATCAGACTTATCCCTAGTAAGTTTTGGGATGCTCAAATAGGGCTAAATCATGAAGGTAGTTTTTGAGCTAGTAAAGGGAATCTCATGCCATTTTTCATGAGTTTCATGACTTGGAAATCCACTTTTTTCTTTTGACCTTACATGGTCTATTTCACACCCTCTTCTCATGCACAAGTAACTCATTCTCTAAGCTTGACAAGTGTCCTTGTTACCTTTGGACTTCTCTCTCCCAAGCTCTATAAGAACTAGCCATTTTGGCCTTTGTAAATTATGCTCCACCTAATTGAGGCAAAGCCCTACTCATTTGCATACCATGGATAAATAAATACTATTGATTTTTACCTCTTCCATGATTTTTTATAGTGTGTTCACTTGGATGATTGATTTTGTTTAGTGATGACTTGTTGTTTCCTTAGCATTGTTATTTCATTCTCTCACCTATTTATAGTTGAAAATATTCTTCTTGTAGGTCATGTGAAGTGTTTTATTAATGTGTCAAGGTTGAGTGAGTTAGTATATTAAAATAGTGCCATCCTAGGTCTCTTGTTTATTCCTCCTATCCTAAACATTCATCACAAACTCATAATGAAATATTGATGTGAAAAGATGTAGATTAGAGAAGTGTATGTTTGGTTAGTCACTTGTTCTCATGTGTAACATGCATCTAGTTGGTATTCATCAACTAATTTGGTGTATCACCTCCATTAGGATAGTTCACTTTCAATTTTCTCTCCCTTTTCCCTCATAAGCATAGGTGTAGTGGTCGTCTACAAATGGTACATCAAGGGAGCTAGCCCCATCTAGTGATTCGCCTCATTTTTAGGCTCACCTACAACATAGAGGTGTTTCAATTATGACACTTGGAAGAGGAGAGATGATAAATCTACTCAAAGGGTGTAAATCTAAATGATAATAGTTTTTGGCATGTTCAGTGGGACTTGTTGTCGAAGAATTTGAAATATTTTTGGTGTTGTCTTTCAACACATCACCCTTTGGAGGCATCTATCCAAGCATCAATGGCAAATCTAAAGTTATATGAGCTTGTCAAGCAGCCCAAGTATTCCTTTTGAAGATTTTTGATAATCATTCCTTTTTTTATTGCTTCTCAATAAAGTTTCATGGTTAATTTTGGAATTGATTTTTGTTTTACATAAGTTAGTGAGGTATCTCAAGCTTATGACACTCATTATCAGCCTTGGTATGATCCTTAAGATCCTAGTTATGATCCTAATATAGTTCATGATAAGGTTTATAAGGATCATATTGAAGCTAGTAATACTCCTCTTCAAGAAGGTTATGATGTTGATCAAAAAGAAGATGGAGACTTGTGGCAGTAATTTGAAAACATTTTTAAAGAGTTTGAGTCTTTCAAGGGGTCTACAACTTCCTTTCAAGAAGCATATCCATTCCATGATGACATGTTTAAAATCATAAAAATGGGATATCATCCTATCAACCAGTTGGGAGAAACACATCAGCTCTTAAAAAATAAAACAAACTTCTATTGGCCTCAATATTCCAAGGAACAAGAAATTACCCCTCTTGAAGCCATGCCTACCAAAAAGATGCAAGTTGATGATGAGATGAAAAGTGGGTAGTAGCATGAGGTATGTGTACAAATTCAAGAGGAGTATATTTACATCAGAGACCTATTTAAGGATGATCTACTTGAGAGCAAATCAAGTAAAGTGCCAAGGAATAGGTCTGACGTACTAAGCATCCAATCTAAAGAGCAACATGCTTGGTACTATGATATATCTCATGGAGAAAGACATGCAAAGAGATTTCCTTTTGATCCTCAAAAAGGAAGTATGTTTAGTTTCTAGTTGTGCATAGTTATTTTCTTTCTATTTTTCTTAAGTGCTTTGAGCAAATGTGTGTCTTGTTAATGTGTTTATTTTGCATTGTCTGTCTATTATTTGGTGTGGTTAAGGTAGTTAAGTGGTCTTGTCTTGATCAAAGATTGTGTTCAATTGTCAAAGGTCTCTTTGTTTTTTTTCAAATATCATATGACTCCCTAATCCCAATGGACTAATAATGCTACTGATCTTTAGTATAGAAAGCATACTACCCCTATAAGTCACTAATTTATTGATTAAAGTTGACCCTGTAGGTCAAATTGGGACCCTTATAGGTAAAAAATTGATCTTTAAAGGTTTATAGGGGGTATAATATTTTTTCATAGGTTATATCATAATCTATTTGATCTATTTTAATTTCATTTTAGCCTTGGTCTTAGTCTAATTAGTCAATATATCATTTTGAGTCATTTTGAAGGTCATAAAAGAGCATTAAATGAGTTATACAGCCTCCTTTGGAAATGTGGAGGTATAAAAAGGTGATTTCATGTCCCATGTGTCTTAATAAGTCTTTAGTAATTGTTAATAACTAAAAAGTGATAGGTTATTTAGAATAAAGAGTAGTTTCCTTTGAAAAAGAAAGAGTTTAGCACTTATATGGCCCATGGGGGAAGGTAACATGTGGGAAAAGGTCATGGAATGTCCTTTTAGAATCTTAAATCTCAATTCCATGTTTGAAATGCTCTATAAGTTCCAATTTTGAGCTAAAATCATTCTGATCCTTTTTCACCCTTCTAGACACATAAAACTAGTCAACTAGTTTGTACTTGGTCTGGCCAGCAGGGGAGGTTTCAAGAAAATTTATCTTTGGGTGTCTTCTACACTTAGTCAACTTCCATTTGATGTTTGGTTTTATAATAATGGTTACCTGTGCTTTATGAACCATTCCTAAGAAGTTGACCTATCTAATTTGCTTGCTAATTGGTGCACCTTATTGGTTTTTCCTTAGTTTGGATAGGTTCTTATAATCTAATTATTGAGTTTGACTCCATAGGATGTTAAACCCCTCATCTAATTTTTTCCATGCCTCATTTCATGTTTTAAGGGTTTTTTATTAGGCAATCATCTCAATTTTATAGACTCCTCTCATTTGGGATGGCAAGCATATTTACCCCATTTTTAGATCCCCATGCTTTGACAATGACTTCATAGGGTTGTGATAAGTAATTTTTAATGTTTTTAATGTTCTTTTTATTCCATTTACATTTCAAACTGACTCTCCAAAGAACCATTCCATGAGATTGCAGTTCATTCAACACATAGTCAACCCCTAGCTCCTCCTCCTTCTCAGTCATGACTTGTAAAGGTTTTGAAACATCCTTAGAAATGTGATGAAGGTTTCAAAGATTTGGTATATCCTCTTGTAACATGAAATAAAAAATTGATATTTCAAATGGTAAATAAAATGCTATGTAAATCATACTCATTCACATATGCAATGAGTCTACCAGAGAAAATGCACCTATAGGTGCTCTTATAGAGGAATTCACATTAAATAGAAGGTATTGGCACTTGTTTCAATTCCTTTAGAGTGTGAAGATTCCATTTTAAATCATTTAAATAGGTTTATAACTCATATAAGTAATGTAGCTCTTGATTACTATCTATATTAGAACATCTCCACCTATAGATGGTACCACAGGGAGCTAAAGTGTCACATAGGAGATTAGAGCAGGTTTAAACTTTCCTTTAAGTCCTAGCATGATGAGGAAACCCTATCATACATGATCAGTATTTTAAGTGGTAGGTGAGAAGTGAAATACCATTCAATGACCCAATGACAATTTAAGAAGATTTTCCCCAAAAGTGCAAAACAAAGCACCTAGGCCATTTTGGTAGGGTCATATGGTAGGGCTATCAATGGTTTTTATTCATCCTAATGTGCTTGCCTTGTATCCCCTACATGGGAAAAAATCCATGAAAATTTTGGAGGATAAAGTAATAAGGGAAGATGGTGGGTAGAAAGTTTAAAGTGTTGAAAATATTGTCATTGATGTCAAAAGTCTAGCAATATAGCACTTAATGTCTAAAGGTGTTTTTAATGTTCAGTTCTTGGATAAAGTGTGTTAATATTAATTAAATATTAATGAATATATTTTTGGTTGCATAAATACAAAAAATGGTCCATGAAGAAGTTAAAGAGTCACCAAGTAAAGTTAAAATAAGGAAAGGATGCATTTTCTCATGAAGGGTCACCTTGAGGAATTCAAAGAGTCACCAGATAAAGACAAAAGAGGGAAAGGATGAATTTTACCATGAAGGTTCACCTTGATAAATTTGAAGGGTCATGTAAGACAAGTTTAGAACCATTTTCCATGAGGATTGAAGGGTCACAAATGGTGAATGCCAAAGGTCATTTGGAAAGCTATAAAAGGAGGCTTGGGAAAACATTTGTTAGATATATTGAAGTGAATGATTTTATCTAGTTGAGAAGAGAAAAGGAGAGCAGAGAAAAGAGAAGAGATATAATAGTGTGCTATAATTTGTTAAGAAAGCAAAATTGAGAGATGCTAGTGTTTTATACACAAGAGGGGTTGGTGATCCTTTGGGTTGGTGCTCAATAAAGTGGTTGTTGCTCCTTCAAGTTGGTGCTTTCAAACATTGTAAACTTGATTTGGTGCTCATTTATATACTTGAGATTATTCTCTATGGTTTTTCCCACTTTGGGTTTCCACATAAAATCTAGTGTCTCTCTCTCTCTCTTATGTGGTGTATGTTATTTCTTTCAGTTTTATTGCATATCTTGAATGTGTGACTAAGTGGTTAAAGTAAAATAATTTGAATAAGTAAAAGATATATGATATATTATGAATAATTATATCCTATGATCAATAATTAGTATCAAAAAAGGTTCCTTTGGAAAGAGTTTAATAGCTTAAAGGTAGATCAAAAAAATCAAGATGGCCAAGCAGCTAAAGAAGGAGAATCAAGAGTTCAAAAATTTGTGGTCAAGCATCTTAAGGAATAGGTGT
Source organism: Torreya grandis (assembly GCA_037957365.1). Lineage (NCBI taxonomy): Eukaryota > Viridiplantae > Streptophyta > Pinopsida > Cupressales > Taxaceae > Torreya > Torreya grandis. The sequence goes on from JARHVA010000826.1 coordinate 2,039,508, forward strand.
GTATCTTGGATTCTAAGTTGGCTATAAAAGCAAAAGAAGATAAGATGTTTATTCAAGATCTTATAAATCATCTAAAGGTTGCATATTCAAGTTAGAAATCAAGAGAAGAAGAGTGTAATTAGTTGATGGTTGAGTTAGGTTCTTTAAAGGATAAGCATGAGAGGCTCATGATCAAGGTTGAGAAAGATCATGAAATATTAGTCTAAGGTGAGAAGGATGTAATTTTTAAAGGTAAATTGAAGAAGACAATCAGGAAGCCCAAAGCCTTCAGGTTTTTTAATTATTTTCATGGCCATTGTGTTATTTTTCAATCATGTTGGTCATAAGGCAAGAGACTATTTGAGGAGAATAAATCAGTCAAAGAGAGATTTTAGTCATCTTCAAGCAAAAGGTATTATAGAAAAATTTTGTTTGTTTTTTCATAAGGTTAGCCATATTGTTAAATTATTTCCAAATGGAGTAAAGAGATCCTCAAGGTATGCCAAAGGAGAAAAATCCAATAGAAGGTATGAGAAGGGCCAAACTCAGGTTTGGAGACCTAAGATAGTAAAAGTAGATTAGGTTGAGTCTAAGAGTGAAAATAGATTACTTTTTACAATGGAGAAAGAATTAGATAAGGACTGTGTGGAACTCTTGTTATTGGGAAAGATAGTGAATACTAGTCCTAAATAGCCTACAGATCAAAGAGAATCTCTTGCTACATTTGAGCATGAGCCTTGTCAAGATAAGATAGTTGCATGAGTTGAGAAGATAAACAACATCATGGATGTTGAGGTTAGTGAATCAAAGAAGTTAGACATGCCTAAACAAATTCTAAGAGAAAGAAATCAATCTTATAGATGAAATAAGATCAAGGAAGTAATAGAGGAGATGTGGGAATATCCTAAGCTCATTTTTTTCTAGGACCCTTTGTGTGGGGTGTCTCTTCTAGGCTTCAAGGAGACACTTTACAAAAAAAAATTGAAGCACGGTGGATGTTGTTGGGTCTTGGCTATGTTGCATGACAAGAAAGTCATAAAGGTGAGATGACATATTAATTTGTATATCAGTTGAGGAGGGGATAAGTGATAGCTCCAGGATAGACTCTTTGACATTGATATCAAAGGGGGAAAATTATAGGAACATGTTCAGAAAATATGATACTATAGTAATGGGAGTTACAGTATGTTTTTAGTTGGTTCAGTTTGTAGTTTGTGTAAGTCTAAGTTTTAGGTTGGCATGTGCAATATAGGTTTTTAGAATGTTATAGTTTTAGTTTAGGGTTTCCATCAATAACAAATGGGGAAATTGTTGGAAATATTATCATTGATGTCAAAAGTCTATCAATATAGAATTTAATGTCTAAAGGTGTTTTTAATGTTCATATCTTGGCTTAAATGTGTTAATATTAATTAAATATTAACAAATATATTTTTGGTTGAATAAAGATAAAAGAGGGACCATGAGGAAGTCAAAATGTCACCAAGTAAAGACAAAAGTGGGAAACGACACATTTTCCCATGAAGGGTCACCTTGAAGAATTCAAAGAGTCTCCAGATAAAGATAAAAGAGGGAAAGGATGCATTTTCCCATGAAGGGTCACTTTAAGGAATTTGAAGGGTCATGCAAGACAAGTTTGGTTCCATTTTCCATGAGGATTAAAGGGTCACAAAGGATGAATGCCAAAGGTCATTTATAAATCTATAAAATGAGGCTTGGGAAGCCATTTGTTGGATGTATGAAAGTGAATGATTATATCTAGCTGAGAAGAGCAGAGGAGAGCAAAGAAAACAGTAGATATAGTAGTGTGCTATTATTTATTGATAAAACAAAATCAAGAGATAGTGATGTTTTATACATAAGATGGGTTTGTGCTCCTGTGGGTTGGTGCTCAGCAAAGGGGTTGGTGCTCCTACAAGTTGGTGCTTGTGAACATTGTAAATTTGAGTTGGTTCTCATTTATATACTTGAGATTGTTCTTTGTGGTTTTTCCCACTTTGAGTTTCCACATTAAGTTCTCTCTCTCTCTCTCTCTCTCTCTCTCTCTCTCTCTCTCTCTCTCTCTATCTCTCTCTCTCTCTCTCTCTCTCTCTCTCTCTCTCTCTCTCTCTCTCTCTCTCTCTCTCTCTCTCTCTCTCTCTCTCTCTCTCTCTCTCTCTCTCTCTCTCTCATGTGGTGCATGTTATTACTTTTAGTTTTATTGCATATCTTGAATGTGTGACTAAGTGATTAAAGTAAAGTAATTTAATTAAGAAAAATATATATGATATAATGTGAATTAGTATATTATGTGCTCAACATAAATTTTCATTTTCATGCACTAATTTCAAGTACTGATCATGTACAGTTTTGAACCCAAGGAAACCTTTTTCACCCAAGTTGGTTGTATTAGGCCATGCCTTCACATTTAGATGGTCCTATATGGTTGAAAAGAATATTCATGATATAAATATAATTATCAAAGAAATATATACTAAGTATTGACTACAACTCTACCTATAGATCCCCTTTTCATCACAAATGTAACCCTACAAGTTGGCTGTAGAGTTAGCATGAAGATTGAGTTAAATATCATTGATGATGGACCTCACTCAAAGAATATAATGAATGATTTTAGTTTTATAATGTCATGGATAAATTTAAAGGAGGGTCATTGAATTTTTTCAAAGTCAAAACTATGTAAAGTAACCTATAGGTGGCCCCTCCAAAGCAAAAAACTCAATCAATTGTAACTGTGATAAATAGTAAGCAAATTTGGGGATTTTGAGTGTGGGAAGTGCACAAGGGTGAGAGAAAAGGTTCAAACCAATGTAAAATGATATTATGAAATTATAAATTATCATACAATAATTTAATTCAATCTCCAACTATGCAAGACACCTACTGGTATAGTGCCTTGAAGTAAAACACAGTCAAGAGCTAAAACCTAGTTTTGACTCAATAAGGAGTATCAAGGGTATGTAGTAAATTTAAATGATTAAATTTTTTTTAAAATATCCACCATGATGTTTATACCTTGAAATTTCTCTCACCAATTAATATCATTCTCAATAAATAACTCAAACCAAGCAATACATAGTTGGAAGGAACCCTGCATAGTATGCATCTTCTAGGTGTCTGTCTTGGAGATATAAGGAGTTAGGAGGTCTATTGATAAGACAAAGAGCTAAAAATTGGTAAAAAAATGATTTATGACTCAAGGAATCCCATCCAACCTTAAAATTTTCTAATTAAATAGGGAAAGTACCCTCTATTTTATCTTAGATAGAGGGTACTTCCATTTATGCACAAACTGGTAGTTTTAGAGAAAAGGAGATATAATGGTGGGCTAAGAGTTGTTTTAACATTTCAAGGAGGTTTAGGAAGTTATATTATGCCTATAAAAAAAAAGGAAACTGAGCATAGAGGGAGGAATCCTAATATAATATTATATACTCTTAAAATTGTAGGCAGGTCTGTTAGGCCTTGAAGAGGCTTAGTGCCCAAATGGGAGGTCACTTACACTTATAGCCATAGGTATGCTTTCTAACCAACTATATCATGTTTATGGGATGAAATTAGATGTGAAAAATATTTTTTCATGAAAATAAACCATAGAGAAAGCCACTTTTGGCTCAAAGACAACATTAAGCCTATGGACATGGAGAAAAGAGTTTGAGTGGACAAAGTTGGAAGCCCAAATCTTTTTAGATGCTTTGCATGGAGACTCAAGGGGATATGATGAGTTATATAGGGTCCTAAAAAATAATTTTGTGGCACTCAATTGATATTTGAATGTCAATATTTTATGAACAAACCTTAAGAGGGTAAAATAGGCCTAAACTCACCAAAACCCTTGCTAGTGACCAATTTGAGGAGATGGAGCAGTTAGTGCACCTAAATGGAATAGTTGGCCTAGAATGATGATTGAAATATATAGAAGACTCAGTAATGATCCCTAAAATTAGGATTAGTTGTATATAACTTGTATGGATAGGGTACATAACTACTTCCTTTGATTGTTTTATGCATTATGCAGGTTTTAGGAAGTTTCAAGAGATGAAATCAATTTTGGGAGAAAGCTACAGACCTGTAATAACTAAATATGTCCATTTAATGATTTATAAAAACTCATAAGTTTTATTACAAGAGATCTCATCTCAGTTAGTCAAAATTGGCATAGTGAACATGGTGGTGAGAAATGTGAAAACTTCAAGTGGGAGTGTTTTTAAGGTGTGCCTAATACCTCTAAGGACATGGAGAGTCTTTAAAAGTGTCATCCACTCCCTTGTATTAATTTTTATGGAAAAATAATGCCATTTTGGAGGTTAAGTGTGTAGGCTATATGAAAAAGGAGTTATTTTAACTACAGATGGTGATAGCTCATTTTGGGAAGATTCTAGATGACTAGTACTGCAACTATTGCATGGAGAGGCATGTCTGAAATCCTTCTCTCTCATTCCAATCTTAATACTTATCCCTATTTAGTTTTTATATGTTCAAACAAGGATAAATCATGAATGTATTTTTTTGAGCCATCAAAGGGAATTCCACACCATTTTTTATGAGTTTCATGACTTGGAAAGCCACTTGTCTCTTTTAACCTTACATGGTCCATTTCACACCCTCTTCTCATGCACAAGTAACTCATTCTCTTAGCTTGATAAGTGTCCTTATGACCTTTGGACTTATCTCTTCTCCTTGCTCTCTTAAGTTCTATAATAAATAGCCATTTTGGTCTTTATAAATTATACTCAACCTAGTATGGCAAAGCCCTGCTCATTTGCATACCATGGATAAATAAATACTATTAATTTTTATATCTTCCATGATTGTTCATAGTGTGTTCACTTAGATGATTGATTTTTCTTAGTGATGACTTATTGTTTCCTTAGCATTATTTTTTTATTCTCTCACCTATTTGTAAATATAAATCTTCTTGTAGGTCATGTGAAGTGGTCTATTGATGTGTCAAGGTTGAGTGAGTTGGTCTATTAAAATAGTTTCATCATAGGCCTCTTATTTAGTCCTCATAGCCTAAACATTGATCATAACCTCATAATGAAATATTGATGTGAGAAGATGTAGATTGGTAAAGTGTATATTTTGTTAGTCCCTTGTTCTCATATGTAACATGTAATTGTTTGGTAGTCATCAACTAATTTGGTGTATCACCTCCCTTACGATAGTTTACTTTCAATTTTCTCTTCTTTTAAATAAAAAACATAGGTGTATTAGTGGTCTATAAGTGGTACATCAAGGGAGCTATCCTTATCTAGAGATTAACCTCATTATTAGGATCACCTACATCCTAGAGGTGTTCAAATTGTGTCACTTAGATGAGGAGAGATGAGACATCTTCTCAAAGGGTGCAAATCTAAGTGATAATAGTTTTTGGCATGCCTAGTGGGACTTTTTGTCCAAGAATTTGAAATATTTTTTGTGTTGTCTTTCAACACATCAACTTTTGGAGGCATCTATCAAAGCATCAATGGTAACTCTAAAGCTATATTAGCTAGTCAAGTAGCCTAGGTATTCCTTTTAAAGATTATTGATAAGCATTCCTTGTGTTCTTGCTTCCCAATGAAGTTTCATGGATAATTTTGGCATTGAGTTTTATTTTAAACAAGTTGGTGAGGTATCTCAAGCTTATGACACTCATTATCAGCCTTGGTATGATCCTTACCAGCCTAGTTATGATCCTAATATAGCTCATGATAAGGATGATAAAGATCATAGTGGAGCTAGTAATACTCCTCTTCAATAAGGATATGATGTTAATCAAAAAGAATATGAATACTTGTGGTAGTATTTTGAAAACATTTGCAATTAGTTTGAGTCTCTCAAGGGGTCTACAACTTCCTTTCAATAATCATATCCATTCTATGATGACATGATTGAAATCATCAAAATGGGATATCATCCTCTCAACTAGTTGGGAGAAACACATCAGCTCTTGAAAGATGGAACAAGCTTCTATTGGCCTCAATCTTCTAAAGAACAAGAAATTACTCCTATTGAAGCCATGCTTACCAAAAAGATACAAGCTAATCATGAGATGAAGAGTGGGTAGTAGCATGAGGTATGTGTATAAATTTAAGATGAATATATTTAAATTGGATACCTATTTGAGGATGGTCTACTTAAGAATAGATCAAGTAAAGTGCCAAGGAATAGGTCTAACCTACTAAGCATCCAATTCAAAGAGCAACATGCTTGGCACTATGATTCATCTCATGGAGAAAGAGATGTAAGGAGCTTTCCTTTTGATCCTCAAAAAGGAAGTATGTTTAGTTTCTAGTTGTGCATAGTTATTTTCTTCTTATTTTTCCCAAGTGTTTTGAGCACATATGTGTCTTGTTAATGTGTTTGTTTTGCTTTGTGTATGTCCTTTGTTTAGTATGGTTGAGGTAGCCAAGTGGTCTTGTCTTGATCAAATCTTATGGTCAATTTTCAAAAGTTTCCTTTTGATACTTTAGATGAATCCCTAATCCCAATGGATTGATAAGGCTATGAATATGTAGTATAGTAAATATACTACCCCTATGAGTCACCAATTTATTGACTAAATTTGACCCTATAGGTCAAATTGGGACCCTTATAGGTAAAAAATTGATCTTTAAAGGTTTATATGGGGTCTAATATTTTTTCATAGGGCATATCATAATCTATTTGATCTATTTTAATGTCATTTTAGCCTTGGTCTTAGTCCAATTAGTCAATATATCATTTTGAGTCATTTTGAAGATCATAAAAGAGCATTAAATGAGTTATACAACCTCCTTAAAAAATATGAAGGTGTAAAAAGTATATTTCATATCCCATGTGTCCTAATAAGTCTTTATTAATTGTTACTAACTAAATATTGATAGGTTCTTTAGAAGAAAGAGAAGTTTCCTTTGAAAAAGAAAGAGTTTGACACTTATACGACTCATGGGGGAAGGTAACACATGGGAGAAGGTTATGGAATGTATTTTCAGATTATTAAAGCTTAATTCCACATTTTAAATTCTCTATAAGTTCCAATTTTATCTAAAATCAATCTCCTCCTTCTTCACCCTTCTAGACACACATAACCAGTCAACAGGTTTGTACTTGGTACAACCAGCAGGGGAGGTTTCAAGAAAATTACTCTTGGAGGTGTCTTATACACTCAATAAAATTCCATTTTTTTTTTTGTATAATAATGGTGACTTGTGCTTTGTGAACCATTCCTAATATGTTGACCTATCCAATTTGCTTGCTAATCTATGCACCTTATAGGTTTTACCTTAGTTTGGACAAGTTTATATAATCTAATTATTGAGTTTTATTCCATAAAATTTTAAACCCATAATATAATGTTTTTTATGCTTGGTTTAATTTTCCAAGGTGTTTTTATGAGAAAATCATCTCAAGCTTTTAGACTCCTCTCATTTGGGATGACAGGCCTATTTACACCATTTTCAGATCCCCATGCTTTGACAATGGCTTTATAGGGTTGAGATAGGTTCTTTTCCATGTTTTCAATGTGATATTTATTCCATTTACAATTCAAACTAATTCTACAAAGCAACATTCCATGAGGTTGTAGCTCATTAGACACATAGTTAGCCCCTAGCTCTTCCTCCCTCTCAGTCATGACTTGTAAAGGTTTTAAGAACATCTTTAGAAATGTGATGAAGCTTCTAAAGTTGTGGTATATCCTCTTGGAACATGAAATAGTGAATTGAGATTTTAAATTATAAAAAAAATGCTATGGCACTCATACTCAATCACATATACAGTCAGTCTACCACAGAAAATGCACCTATAGGTGCTCTAATGGTGGAATTCATGTTGAATAGAAGGTATTGACACTTGTTTTAGATCCTTTATATTGTGAAGAATCAATTTAAAATCATTGAAATAGGTTTAAAACTCATTTAAGGATGGTATCTCTTTCTCACTACCTATAATTTTGCATTTACTAACTATATTAGAAAATCTCCACCTATAGGTGGTACCATAGGGAGCTAAAGTGTCACATAAAAAATTAGAATAGGTTGAAAATTTCCTTTAAGTCCTAGAATTATGAGGAAACCCTAGTATACATGACTGGTATTTTAGGTAGTAGGTAAGAAGTGAAGAACCATTCAATGACCCAATGACCAAGTTTAGGGAGATTTTCCCCAAAAGTGCAAAACAAAGCACCTAGGCCATTTTGGTAGGGTCATATGACAAGGTTGTCAATGGTTTGGATGAATATTAATGTGCTTGAATTATATCCCCTACATGGGAAAAAATCCATGTAATTTTTTGATAATAAATTACTAAGGGAGGATGGTGGTTAAAAAGTCTAAAGTTGCATTTTTATGCACTAATTTCAAGTGGTGATCATCGATAGTTTTGAACCCAAGGAAACCTTTTTCACCCAAGTTGGCAGTATTAGGCCATGACTTCACATTTAGATGGTCTTAGATGGTTAAAAATAATATTTATGATCTAAATATTATTAAGAGAGAAATATATATTGATTATTGACTACAACTCTACCTATAGGTCCCATTTTCATCACAAATGTAACTCTATAGTTTGGTTGTAGTATTAGCTTGAAGATTGAGTTAAATATCCTTGATGATGGACCTCTCTCAAAGAATATAATGAATGAGTGTATAAATATAATTGTGTGGAGAACTTAATGGAGGCACATTAAATTTTTTCAAATTCCAAACTATGTAAAGTAACCTATAGGTGCCCCCCTCTAAAGCAAAAAACTTAGTTGTAACTATGATAGACAATGAGCAAATTTGGGGATTTTGAGTATGGGAATGCATAAGGGTGAGACAAAAGGTTAAAACCAATGTAAAATGATATTATGAGATTATAAATTTCATATAATCATTGAATTCAAGATCCAACTATGTAGGACACCTATTGGGATAATGCCTTGAAGTAAAACACAATCAAGACTTGAAACCTAGTTTTGACTGAGTAAGGAGTATCAAGGGTATGTAGTAAATTAGAATGATAAAATAATTTATAACATCTCCACCATGATTTTTATACTTTGAAATTTATCTCACCAATTAATATCATGCTCAATAAATAACTCAAACCAAGCAATATATAGTTGGAAGGAACCCTGCACAATATGCATCTTCTAGGAGTCTATCTTGGAGATATAAGGAATTAGGAGGTCTATTGATAATACCAAGAGATAAAAATTGGTAAAAAAACCTATTTATGTCTTGGGTAATCCAATCCAACCTTCAAAGTTTTTTAGTAGATATGTTAAGTACCATTTTTTGTCTCAGATAGAGGGTACTTCCCTTTATGCACAAACCAGTACTTTTGGAGAAAAGGAGATAGATTGATGATCCAAGAGTTGTTTAAACATTTCAAGGATGTGTAGGAAGTTATATTAAACCTATAAAAAACATTTAAACTAATCAAAAAGGGAGGAATCCCAATATAATGGTCTAGAATCTTATACTTGTAGGCAAGTCTATTAGGCCTTCAAGAGGCTTAGTGCCCAAATGGGAGGTCACTTACACTTCTATCCCTAGGTATGATTTATACCATATTGGATCATTTTTATGGGATGAAATCAGATGTGACCAATCTTTTTTCATATAAATAAACCATGGAGAAAGCCACTTTTGTCTCAAAGACAACATTAGGCCTACGGAAATGGAGAAAAGAGTTTGAGTGGACAAAGTTGGAAGCCCATATCTTCTTGGATGATTTGCATGGAGACTCAAGGGGATAGGATGAGTTATATAGGGTCCTTAAGAATAATTTTTTGGAATTGAGTTTATATTTTAATATCAAGTTTTTATGAACAAAGCTTAAGAGGGTAAAATAGGCTTAAACTCGCCAAACCCCTTATTAGTGACTAGTTTGAGGAGATGGAATAGTTAGTGCACCCAAATGGCATAGTTGGCCTATAATGATGATTTTAGGTTGTATAAGACTCATTAATACTCCCCACCATTAGGATTAATTCTATATAATTTATATGGATAGGGTACATAACTACTTCCTTTGATTATTTTTTGCATTATGCACGTTCTAGGAGGTTTCAACAAATGAAATCAATTTTGGGATGAATTTATATACTTTTAATAACTCACTATGTCCATTTAATGCTTTATAAAAAATATTAAGTGTTCCTACAAGATCTCTCATCTCATTTAGTCAAAATTGGCATAGTGAACATGGTGGTGAGAAGTGTGATAACTTCAAGTGGGAATCTTTTTAAAATGTGAATAATGCCTCCAAGGCCATGTAGGGTATTTAAAAGTGTCACCCCCTCCCTTGTATTAATTTTAATGAAAAACATATAAATTTTTGGAGGCCAAGGTTTTAGGGTGTGTGAAAAAAGATTTATTTTGACTGCAGATGGTGGTAGCTCATGTTGGAAAGATTCCAGATGAATAAGACTATAAATAATGCATGAAGAGGCATGTTTGAAATCCTTCCCTCTCATTCCAATCATCAAACCTATCTCTAGTTATTTTTTGGATGTTCAAATAGGGCTAAATCATGAAGGTAGTTTTTTGAGCTAACAAAGGGAATTCCATGCCACTTTTCATGGTTTTCATGACTTGGAAAGCCACTTGTCTATTTTGAACTTTCATGTTCCATTTAAAACCTTATTTTCATGCACAATTAACTCATTCTTTCATCTTTAAAAGTGTCCTTATGACCTTTGGACTTCTCTCTTCTCCTCTCTTTCTTAAGTTCTATAAGAACTAGCCATTTTAGCCTTTGTAAATTATGCTCCACCTGAGTATGGTGAATTCTTGCTCATTTGCATACCATGAATCAATAAAGACTACTAATTTTTACCTCTTCCATGACTATTCATAGTGTGTTCACTTGGATGATTAATTTTTCTTAGTGATGACTTGTTGTTTCCTTAACATTGTTATTTCATTCTCTCACCTATTTACAATTGGAAATCTTCTTCTTGTAGGTCATGTAAAGTGTTCTATTTATGTGTCAAGGTTGAGTTATTTTGTCTATTCATCCTCCTAGCCTAAACATTCATCACAACCTCATAATGAAACATTGATGTGAGAATATGTAGATTAGATAAGTGTATGTTTGGTTAGTCCCTTGTTCTCATGTGTAACATTCAACTAGTTAGTAGTTATCAATTAATTTGGTGTATCACCTCCCTTTGGATAGTTTAATTTTAGTTTTCTCTATCTTTTCCCTCACAATCATATGTGTAGTAGTGGTCTAAAAGTGGTACATCAAGGGAGCTATCCCTATCTAGAGATTCACCTAATTCTTAGGCTCACCCATAGCCTTGAGGTGTTTCAATTGTGCCACTTGTATGAGGAAAGATGAGACATCTCATCATAGGGTGAAAATCCAAGTGACAACATTTCCCATTGCTTCAATTATTTTTGGTGAAATATTACTTCATGTAGATGATCTACCACTATTCATTAGTTTCCAAGTATGTGATATCTGATTCAAGCATTCTTTTATTGACAAAGGGTATGGAACTTTCATTGTATCCCTTAATTTCATCAAAACACATGGATACTCTAAATGCAACCTTAAATATAACCAAAGTACATGTCAAGTCTATAATATAACACAAATGCCTCCTCTAGGTTATGTTTTACTTCCTATCATGGTCCCTCTTATCACAATTCATATTAAAGTCATTATATTTAACTTCCCATTATCATATAATATTTTACTCGATCAACCTTGGAAACATTGCATGAGATCTATATCTTCATCTACTTGTCAATGTGTCGAATTACATCATAATGGTGATATATATAAGATTTAAGGAGACACAAATCCTTGGAATTTTGATAAATTCCAAGAATGTGGTATTTTTAAAATGCCCAACCTTTAAAATTTACCTATTACTCCTTGTCATGACTCTCAATGATTCAACTATCCTATCAATTCTAATGGAGGTTATAATGTATAAACTAAAATTATAGGCAATATAAAACCTAATCTATTAGATTATGATGATGATTAACAAGGTGAAGTTAGTTTGAAACTAAAAACATTTGTTCTCCCTTCACATATAATCACTCAATTACCTCCTTGTTTATGACCTAGCTCTCATCAAAAGATAATAAACAAAATTCCCACTTTTGTAATGATTCCAAAACAACACATCCTTCATCAACTGATAAAATCATTAATGTTTATATTATTTATCTTCATACCCTTGATTATGATGATGTATATTCATTAGGTGATCTATTTTTTGTTGTATTTGTTTAAGATAAAGACATATAAATACTTTGATGTCATTCTTCTTTATAAAATTATTTGCCTTTACATATTCTTAGTTATATTGATGCAGTTCCTTATTCTATATTACTTTAAATTACTTCTTACTCACTTTATTTTCAAAGGTATAAGATGGAGTAGATACCAACAATTTCTCATTTAGTCACTTTTTAGCCTCTTTGAAGTATGATTCTTGATCATGCTATGATGGGACTTGATTTAACTTTTAAGGGATTATGGAATGTAAACCCTAGGTTTTTAAAGGGTCTAATTATAGTAAATTAGGTAAGAGATATGCAAAAATTATATCCATTTATTTTTATAAGAATTTACCTAATTTGATATTTCCAAAAATAAAAAATAAGTGACATAAATAAGTGCTTAACTAGAAATTTACTGAGACAGATGATATGGAGGCTGAAAACTAGCACATAAGCTAATCAGGGTGTCATGAATAAGGTCCAAGTGTCATTAACCCTCCTATATAGTAACATGGTACCTTAAAAAATAGTACACCATGTTAGTTTCCCTATGTAAGGACTGATGTGAACTTCTAGGAATAGTTGTGTCTGAGTTTGGTAGGTATGTTCTTAAGTAGATGAAACTTGCTTTACTATTTATGACTTATTTTGGACTGATTTTGTATACAAACACTAGATCTCCATGTTGTTAGGGTATTTGAGAAACACAAATAGTAAAAGTGTGATGTTATATGGTTAGGTTAGATGTCCTCAACACCCTACTATTTTGGTAGTTGCCAACATACCAATACCTCAAGAGGGGATCAATCCCAATGTAGTTCTCCCAATCTAAGTGTTGGGGTAAGTGAAAGTCAATTCTAGTATGATTTTTTACTTGAATTATTTGAATGAGGCTTGAGACTATAAATCTATGAATTCTAAGCTTAGGGTGTTTATACATGACTATATATATAATTAGGTCAAAATAGGGATCAATAACCTTGATAATGCACTACTTGTTCTAAACTTATTTTTATGTATTTTCATCTAAATTTTATCTAGTAGATAAAGGGATAAAATTCATGTATTTATACTAATATAGTGCTTATGTAAAGTTTGAAATAGGTCTAGGCTCACCCTAGGTATCTTAAGAATTAAAAACATATTTGTTTGGGTTTAAATTAGGAAAGGGATATAACATAGTCCCTTGGTCACTAGTGCAGTGTGCTAGTGTCCAATAAATCATGCTAGTGTCCAAGTGACATAACTTGTATCTCTAGGGTCTATATCCCTAGGGGAAGGTCTAGGACTAATTTGGGATGTCTAGGATTGTGTAATACCCACACAAAACTTGGATAAGGGTCAAAAAAGGTCCAAGCATAGGTCTAGGTCTAAGCTAAGAGTGAGTGGTCTCAAGTAATACTCATTGCATTCAAGTGACATTTTACATGACTACATCCCCCCCCTTATTATATAAATTTAGCAAAGCAAAATGACTAGGATAAAGTAAGAAAAAGTGTACCTTGATTTACCTATGAGGTGAAGCCTATGAATATGGGTTTAAGTGTGTGAAGCACGTTCCATTATGTATCTTAAAAATGAAACATGGATGAATGAGTCTTTACTTAAGGAATATCAAAATAAGACACAAATTGAGTAAATAGGTAAGAGAGAGAGAGAAAAATAATTAATACATTTAATTGGGTACAAAAAGCTAGTGATATCATATATGTGTGCATGTAACCAATGATCAAATCATTAAATAGTTTGGACTGAGCTGATAACTTGCTTAATCCCCATGTGTGGGTGGCACAAGAACTCAATTTAGTTTTGACTCCATCATTTCCCACCCTTATTTGATGGATCATACATTGTGAATAACTTGGGTTGAACTGATGGCTTATCCAACCCTCCTATGTAGGTGGCTCAAGAATTTAAGTAGGATCTATCATTGCTTACCCATGTGTATTAGATGCATCTATGACTGAAATGGTATGATGTAACTTAAATTATTTAGGATGGATTTGGGACTATTTGGAAACTCTAAAATGTAAAATGGCCAAGGAGCCTCTCAAGCACTCAAGAATGTAACTCAAGGACTACGTGGAAATTACAACCATTACAGACAGAATAAGGCATCAATATGGTGTGAAACCTAGTGAAAATGGTGTCTAAAGTATACAATGTGGATAATGACATGGATTTTTCATTCTATATTATATGAGCTGGAACAAAACTAATAATTTGGAAATAATTTTTCTCACACATGCCCCCAATTCTAATATCTATGCATATGGATTCTAGATTGAGTTGTAACAACTATATGTTTGTGTATATCTAAAACTAAAATGGGGTGATCATTATGTGTATGATTCCTACAATCTAAGCAAACCTGGTATGATTATGTGTAAAATTAAGCATAAACTGGTTAAATCTGATAACCTATGACTAAAACTATGTAAATATAAACTATAACTATTGTGTTCTTCTATCAAATCTAGATTTTCCTATTTTTAGGGGTAATGGATAGTAGCATGGTTCCTTGGATACTGTTTTAGTGTCCTATATTCCATGTTAGTGTCATTTGTGTTGCTTTTATACCAAACTAACTCTGATCTATGTTTGATTATGTTTCATTATGTTTTCCTAATTATGAGCTCTATAATTTTGTCTACATGCTAAAAATTGCACTCTAAGTGCATTCATATGGTTTTCTCTCTATGACAAACCTCCATGAATTCCCCCTCTTTTGAGGGGAGTCATTATACCTATGAAAAAAATTGTCCTCAAAATAAAATCTCTGCATGATTTGTGTTTATTGAAAACATATATGATATCTATGTAATAAACTAATATAATGTATATAAATGACATCAAAATATAATATAATCTAACCATAATTTGGTAATATATAATGTATATTAAACCTAGCATTTACAATGTTGTCAAGATAGATATAATAATGTAAGCATGTGTATGAATAGAAAATATGAGTAACTACCTAGGGGATGGGGCATGATGTCTGTCAAGGCACCCAAGGAGGAAGGGAAGATGCATTAGGTCCCTCATGGCATTTATAACTAAGTTTAAGTGTAACAATCAAGAGACAAGTGTCATAGACATGACATATACATGAAAATATACATAGAACACACATGAGGCAAGAAAATTAGCCAAGGGGCCACAATACAAGGGACATGGGCACATGTCACTAAATCTAATACATACAAAGACATATTTAAATGTCCATATACATAAACAATAAGAAGTATTGGCTTAGATCCACATGGAAGGACATGTTCAAATGTCTACATACATAATCAAGAAGGCACACACAAGGACATGGGCACATGTCTAAATCATGCATTCAATAAAAAGAATTGGCATAGAGCTTTAGAATAATGACATAATAAAATGCCATTAAAAGGATGTAGAAGCAAAGATACACACTCAATTCTAAGCTAGGAAAGATAGAAATGAAAGTATGCATCAACATGTGGTACAAAAATATATAAAACTAAATATGTACATAAGTTAAGTCTATAGTAGTAGTTGGTAAAAAATATAAGTAGTATGTGATGATCAATAGCAAGACATAATCAATGATAAATTTGTGATATAGAGTATATAAATATGTCACATGGCAAATTATAATCTATGTAGTATGATGCCCCCAGTGGATAAATGTATCAATGTTGAAGCTAGGTGTGTGCCCCCAATTGGTAAATGTATCAATGTTGAAGCTATGTATATGCCCCCAATGGGTAAATAAGAGAAAATATGGAAATTTTTAGAGGACTTGAGTCTTTTAATAATCTATGAACACTCAAGGAGAATAAGTGAAGCATGTACGTGTGATAAAATTGAACTATACCAGCATAGATAGCATATGTATTACCTTGAAAATATAAGGAATGTAAACATGGAAATGCATATAATCTAAAATTTGTATTTTATGAGCAAATTTGTGAATATTTTTGTTTTTAACATGTTATATTATTTTTGTGTTTTTTTAGTATATAAGTTATGTACAAAAAATCATGAAAATAGAACTATATGCAAGGAGCAAGGTAAGAGAAGATATGTATAAGTAGAGAAGAATATACAACCCAATGAGTCTCACAAGAGACTCAAATCAATGTGGTTTGTATAAAATAGAGGAAGATTGATTGTGTGTGTTGTGTGATGAGGTATCTACGATCTGAGAATCAAATGTACTAAGTGATTTATAGTTGAAACTACTTGTGGAGTAGGGCTATGAATATATGATGCTAACTAAATTGGCCTATGAAATATGGTGTATTTGGTAACCCATTTGGTAGAGGAAGTTGTAACCAGTATGTATGCTCTCTATTAAAACAATAATCTCTATAGTAGTGGAGGGAGAGAGGCCCTCTATAATCTACAACATGTCTCTAACATAGGGGTCTCTCTAATAAAGGTATTTATGGGAGAGTATGCATATGTGGTACTATTGTAGGAGTAGACCTCACCTGTACTGGTAGCTCAACTGACACCTAAAGTGTGTTAATAGAATATGTACCTAGAACTATAATTGGTGATTGTGGTATAAGTGGTTATATAATAATTAAAGGATACTTATATGAAAGTCCTTTAACTATAACCACCTAATTATCATGTATATACTTGAGACATCTATGTACAATGGATGGAATAACACAAAGTTATTATATCCAATGCCTACCTAATAACATATCAAATGTACCTACACTAGGTATTTTTATAAATTTAGTGGCCACATGTATTGGCCCAACCTATAATGGAATTATAATATCCCTAATGGAAATCTGGATATGGCCACTAAATCCACAAATAATTGTATCTATTTGAGAAATACCCTGCTCTAAATAACCTAAGTGATGTGTAATTGTGATAGTACGCATGTTGATGCTTGACCTAGTATCAACCATAGCACTCTAAATAGGATGGTTATTAATGTAAGCTCGTATAAAGAGTGCATATAATTTTTTTCAATTGTCAACTATCTCCTACAATAAAAAGGTCATAAGAGGTCTAGTTGGCATTATAGTGTGATACACCTCATGATATTATGGAGAGGATGTGGATCCATTATATGAGTCAGATAAGATGCTAGTGGTGAATGTGCTTGATAAGTATACTGAACACCTGAAGTACCATTGTCTCATTAGTTGTGTTCTTTGGAAACATATCTAAAAATATTTTAAATTATTTTTATTTTGTTGGTTGTGGTCTAGGAGCCTCTTTATGAGTGCCAACGTTAATGATATTAGCTTCTATCAAATATTTTATCTTATGTCATAAGCTAATGCATCAAGTTTTAGTATGGCCTGGTGCCCTATGATAGTCACATAATGCATTAGCATCATAATTCCTTAGAAGAGGCCTAGTGATATCAACCTCTTTGATAAGATAGAGAGATATGACATTACATTCCAAGAGCTGTTATAGAACTCATGTTGGTGATTGAGGAAGAGTCATAAAATGTATCATGTATCACTCTAGATTGCATAATTATTTTTTATTTTATAGATTCATCATTATTAATGATGTTTTATATATGTTTTTTCAATTCCAAACATGAATCTATGTGATTTCCATTCATTATATTATATATATAATAATATCTGGATCACCTCACTAGATGTAGAGGTGGTAGGTTGATTAACTTAAATTTAATCATTTACCTTAAAATCTCACTTAATATTTTATTTTAGCTTTGATTAATTTTTAAATCACTAGTTATAGATTCACTTTGTTGTGATTTCTTATTTTGATATGTAACATTGATTTTCAAAAATTAATTAAGTGAAGATGCATATACATGATTGACACTAGTGTGCCTTGGAGGATTTTATCTTGTAATCTATTTTTTTAATGTCATATTTTCATGTAATAGTTGATTCTAATTTTGAAATTCTAAAATTAGCCTACTCATACTAATAATTTTATCCCTTAGAGTCTCATGTGTAAAAACCCTAGTTGCTTCTAAATGAACATGTAGGCACACACCCTGTACAAAAGATGTGGAGGTGTGGATAGGTTTATTATTGTAATTAGTAATAATAGTATAGGTTATTTCATATCATAGAGGAGTGATAACATGGATTTAGTTATAGGTAAATTAACTAACACCCTCATGAAGGAGAGGAGGAGAATAATATTATTTCCTGTGCATAAGATATGACCTTGAAACTTGAAATGTGATTGTTGTAAAATATGAAATGATCCCATAGTAGGTGTAATAATATTGGCATCTAGGGGGGTATAATATTTACCATTATTGGATTTGTTCTTTATTTCCATTATGGCTTGTAGAATATGTGCATGATCATGGGGTTGTTCCCATAGTCTATCTTTGAAACTTTGTAAAATCTCACCCTTGTTAACTATAAGATTATCATTATCAAGTGGAGGGAGTGTGTCTTGATTCACATCTTGTGTATCATTTTCATCTTGATTATATTTCTCATGTTTGGATTTATTATCATTGAAATCCACATAATCAAGGTGTGAAGTATTAATTAGAGGGGTTGTAAATAGTCTTTTATTAATGGTATAAGCTCAAACAGAAGGAATTAGTGTATGCTCAATGGGATTTCCACTAAGCCTAGCACTTCTTCTTAAAGGAAGAGAGATAACATTTTGGTATGGCATATAGAAAATAAATTAAATAGTATTGCTAAAATAGAATATATAAAATATGAAAATCCTAACACAACTAAGGGAAATAGGAAAAATAAGGATACAAACCCTTATAGCATATAGGGATAGGGTTTGGTTAGTATTCAAAGTAAGTTAGGTTTAGAAAATTATTTAAATTTTAAGGGAATATGGAATGTAAACCCTAAGTTATTAAAGGGTCTGATTAAAAAAATTAGGGAAGAGATATGTAATAAATACATCCATTGACTTGTATAAGAATTGACCTAATCTAATATTTCCAAAAATAAAAATAAATTATAAATAAGTACTTATCTAGAAACTAATTGAGATGGATTATCTAAAGGTTGAAAATTGACATAAAATCTGATTAGGGTGTCATAAATAAGGCCCAAGTTTCAGAAACCCTTCTAGATATTAGTGTGGTACCTTGGATAGTAGAACACCATACTAGTGTCTTATTTCATGTTAGTATCCTTGTGTAGGGATTGATGTCAAATTCTACGAGCATTTGTGTTTGAGTTTGATAGGCATGTCCCTATGTAGATGAAACATAATTCACTATATGTGACCTATTTTGGATTGATTTTGTATACAAACCCTAGATCTCCATATTTTTAGGGTATTTTATAAGCACAAGTAGAAAAATTTTATGGTAGTTGGGTAGGTTGGATGTTTTCAACATCCTATTATGTTGAGAGTTACCTACATACCAATACCTTGAGAGGGGATCAAGATTAATGTAGATATCCCAATATAAGTGCTAGTGAAATTACAATTTAATATTAGTATGAGTGTCAACTTGAGTGCTTTGAATGAGGCTTCAGATAATAAATCTATATATTCTAAGCTTAGGGTGGTTTTAGATGAATATATATAGAAGTAGGGCAGAAAAAGGATCAATAACCTTGATTATGTACTACTTGTTCTAAGCTTATTTGTATGTGTTTGCATCTAATTTCCATCTAGTGGATAAACAAATAAAAGTCGTGTATTTATACTAATTTAGTATGTATACAGAGTTCAAAATAGGTCTATGCCAACCCCTAGGTTTCTTAGGAATTGAAAACATATCCATTGGAGTTGAAATTAGGTAAGGGACACTAGCAGGTCCTTTGTTCACTAGTGTAGTGCTCTAGTATCCAAATAAAACACGCTAGTGTCGAGTTGGCATAACCTAGGGCATTAGGGGCCTAAATCCTTAGGGAAAGGTCTAAGACTAATTTTGGGATGTCTATGGATGTGTAATACCTATACAAAAGTTGGATAAGGGTTAAAAGAGGTCCTAATATAGGTCTATGGATAAGCTAGGGATGGTTGGTCTCAAGTAACACTCATTACACTTAAGTGAAATTTTACATGACTATAGGACCATATCAATTTGTTAAATTCTTTGATCCTTCGAGTATGTTTCCTCTTGAGATGTTAACCACATTACTCCAATCCACATTGAGACCTTATCTTATAGCTATTGATCCTAGTATTGCACATAATATGAGTTATATTATTGATGATGCTCACATATTACCTTTACCCAAGCTTGATCCCCCTAACTCGATGGGTGGATAAGCCATATTTTGAATTCCATGATAATATTTGACATTAGGCAAATGATTTCCAATCATATTAGATATTATTTGTAAAACATCAAGCATCAATTTCCAATCTTACTACATATAGTCAACATCCATTGTCATATACTCCTAGACACATTTTTTGTTTTTATGGCATGAATATGAATACCTCTACTCATTGTCTACAACTTTGACAATACATTGATGTGCTTCATATAAACACCATGCACTCTTATGCTAATAATTTGCCTTCACCCAAGATACTTGTAGAGTATATCATCAAACATGGGTATGTTTACTTCATTTAGCATCAGTGCGATACATATCACACAAACAAGTGTAGATTACTATGACAACACTTTCATGATTTCCCATAGCCTGCACTGCCACCTTATTGGTAATGTAATCAAGTTCATTTATAGGAAAAATATGTCTTCCCCATAACCTAAACCATTCTAAAGTTATTAATATATTAGTCATAACATAATATTAGTTACTCTCATTGATTAACCTTCACAAGATGTGCCATGAGATCATCTTTATTATAGCATACCTAAGTTTTCCATAGAGACCGTGCATCAAAAAGTCCTTACATAACTCTATATTAATATGGATGAGAATATTATTAAATTTAAATTTTAGATATAATAATATTTATCTAATGTTATTGATGATGTATGTCATGAAATATATCACCATATGTGAGCACATGATTGTGTTACATCACATTATTATTCACAGTTTCATGTGAGTTGGATTTGATATTTACATTTCACTATAGAATTTTGATGCATTGTTTATCTCTTGCTCTCATGATTCTTATCTTTAATCTTTTTAATATACTTTATTAATATATGATCCTTTGTTTTATAAAAATTTATTTCTAATTAATTAATTTGATAACTCAATATCCAAAGTTAACTCTTTATTCATGATATTTTATATTTGGAAACTATTAATTTGTTCCCCTATTTTGGGATGATTTTTCCATACATTCATGTTTGTGTTTATCTCATTTTGATTAATAGTATAGTTATTTATGTGACATGGCTATTAGACCACACCCAAGACTATCATATTTCCATTATGGTTAGAAACAAAGCATATTCATCATTGTACGATCTATTACATAAATGGATATCTTAATGTTCCTCAGTAACCCCTTATCATCCCCTCCTTTAAAATAACACATAGGTTAGTCTTGAGATTTCATACTTGTGGGTAAGCCTAATAATATTTAAATACAACATAATATTTAAGTACTCCTCTCTTGTAATTAAAGTATAATATTTCTTGTGTTTGTTACTTATATCACTCATGATTGGTTTTCTAAATCCATATGGAGGAGAAACAAAAAAGCCATAAAATTTAAAATCCAAATCATAAAAAAAATAATAGGCAATGATCAAAAGTAGCTTACAAATGTAGAAATCAAAATCACACTAAAATTTTGATTCTTATTTGGCATATATCCTATTCCAATTGAATCTCAAACTCCATAGTTGGCCTCATGGTAGATCTGAGGTCCAGTAGCATGTGGTAGGCTAGTAGGCCTGGATAGGAGGTCTCATTATATTATTTAGTTCCACCAAATTTCTCACACAAGTACCCAATACTCATAGTAGACCAATGGCTTTGCAAGGGGTCCTAAGGAATGGGGAACATGTTTCAGTAAGGGGGCCCATTTTAAATTTTTGTGTGTATACAACCTTCATGAAATGATCTATTGTACCTTAATTAATAGCCCAATAGTTTTCATCTATTAGTTAGAGTATCTTAATTCTTTGTTATTCAAACAAAGTTTTTAGCACTTGCACATTAACCTAGTGTGTCTCATTTATAATAAGGATTGTTACATTACCTATGTAGTACTATACATTCCTTATTTCATCACATTATCCCCAATATTTACCTTAAAGAATATTTTTTATTAGTTGATCATATCCTTGATCACTATTCATATATTAACTCCTCAGTGTTTTTCCTCTTTTGAGTTGAAATATATATTGGAAGTAAAATGATTGAGAAGGGGGGTCAATCAATATTCAAAAATTTAAACAATCTTAATCAATCATATAATATTTAGACAATAATGTACATCTTAGCAATCATAAGCATCAATCCATAAGAACATGAAAGACATGAATACAATATATATGTGTGTGAAACCCTCAAAGGGAATAAAACTCACTAAAACATAGCTTGGACAACTTTTCTTATAAGACCATTAGTAAAATTTATTTTAGCAATAACCCAACAAGTAGCACTAATCCCTAAATTTATTAATCACCAACTTGATTTTAACAAGCACCAACTTGTTAAGAGACTACAACCCCCTTGCTAATCAAACACCCACTCAATCAACACTCTGAAATGATCCACCTTGATATTATTTCCCTATCACAAATGATGATGGTTTACTTTTTCTCTATCACACTCAAATCTATGTCTCACATAAGCAAAAATTATCCTTTACCTTCTTCGCTCAATTAGCCCTTCTATGGCTAGATTAGGTCATGAAAGCACTTATGAAACCCTAAGAATTACATGAGAAATTCAAATCATTTATTTTATATGTTTCACCACCATTGTAATCTCACACAATCCTCTTTTTATTTGCTTCATATCTATTCACATTA
The DNA here is from genome assembly GCA_037957365.1 of Torreya grandis. Lineage (NCBI taxonomy): Eukaryota > Viridiplantae > Streptophyta > Pinopsida > Cupressales > Taxaceae > Torreya > Torreya grandis. The sequence continues at coordinate 2,062,539 of JARHVA010000826.1, forward strand.
CTCACTTTAATAGGCTTAAAAATGCCTAGTATATATACAAGATTTCTTGTTCATATCCTTATTAGTCAGCCAATCACTCTTATCCTATTAGTTCGGCCATGGAATATATATTATAAAACTTCATATACATGGATAAAACATTATTTTATTCCCTTTATATCTGACCTTTCTCAAATAAGTCTTATCTCTCCTTTAGGTCCCACGGAGACCTAATCCCATTAGGCCTAATTAGCACACGTTACCCTTCGATCTTATTAGAGAACACTCAAACATTTAAAATTTTATAAATACATAATATACCATCCAAAAATACCTATTATAATTTCATCTAGGTTCCAAAACATCATTTATCTTAAACCATTAATTGAAGCACATCATTAGAATAGTTCATATTAGCCATGTGTATACCCAAAAAGTTTGTCTAAAAATAATTGAAACATAAACACAAATTTTCCAAAAAACCATGGAAAAAACATACAAAGGGAATAATTATGACCTCAAGGTCATAACCATGTGAATTATACCTCAAAACTCAAGTCCAAAGTGCTCAACCCCTTCTCTGTAAGTAGCTTACTTAGAACTGCCAATTGGTCTCAAAACACAGTCATGGATCCTTTAACTTTTTACATATTTAGGAACACTCTTAAAGTCTTAAAATTCATGATTATCATCTTACACCATCCTTATATAAACTTACATCAAAAATATCATAATCACAAATCACAACTATTGGTCTTACAGACCAATCTATTGACCTCCTTTCTCATAAACCGTACTTAATCAGACAAGCCATTTTGGATTCAATGTTCCAATATCTTATACTGAATTCCAAGATTATAAAAATAATTAATATGAAATTAATGTCTTAAAAAATAATAATATATTAATTTAATTCTTCATCTAAGGTCACAGGGCCTCTAACTCATCACTCTCACTTGCTTACTCAGATTTGTCACTTTTACCTTCAAACACGGTCATGGTGAGAATAACTTTCAACTCTTGTATAGATACTTTTATAGACTCATTATGAATTTTTACGATCCTATTATATCATTAGGTAACTCTAAAATAAAAATATATGATGATCAAGTGATAATATTGGTCTTGCAGACCAATCTCATAACCTAGCACCTTCACAATCTCATCTACACTAGATATGTCAACTTATAAGCAACATTTTCATTGACCTCCAAAACATATAACCAACATTAATGTGCATTATAGGTCTTTAAAAAAAACCAATTCATTGGATCCATCCCTAATCCATGAAAACACATCCCTAATTTCATTCTCACTTTTGCCTAGTTTTTCTCATTGTCTGCATCACTAGGCCTTTTAGTGATATGTCAACTTGAATGACTAGTATAACATATATAAGGTTTGGAACCACTCAAAAAACACCATGGACATAATATATAAGTCTCAAGTTTCAACCTAAATCCATTTATCAACTTTGACTTGGTCAACCCTACCTACTATAGCAAATTTTAAAGAAATAAGGCTTTTCTAATAGGGTCCAGTCACTCACATGACAAATCAATTCCACCTGGAGATACTTGGAAGAGTGAAATACATGATCCAATCATAAAACTAGGTCCTTTAATACATTGTGAGCCATTTCCATCAATATCTTCCATATCAGGTCAACGTTAGGGTTTTATAGAGGTTTAAACCACCTTACAGTCTTAATGATCATTCATAAATATTAGGCCCTTAATCTAGAAAATAATTCTTGGAACTTTTATCTATCACCCTTACCCATCTACCATTAATGTATTAGGTTATCATTCAAAGGTTACATGTGCCATTGAGTGCATGAACATTCTTCTCAGGTTGAGAATCCTTTATTTTATGCACATAAGAAACCTCAAAATCATATTCCATGCCTTTTATTTCATACTTTGACCTTAGACTTGGTTGACATACCAAAAAAAAATTAAATAACTCTATCAATTCTCATTTATCCATGATTACCTTGAAAACTGATCTTGATACCCCATTAGGCCACCATTTCTCTCTTTTCTCTCTAAGATTTTGATCTACAAGTCATATTAAGCCTTCAAATAGACCTTATAGCTATTTCTAAAACACTCTACACCTCACTCACATGCTCTACCACTATTTTTATCCTTCATATGTATTAAAACACCTCAAGACCCCTTATTAAGTTAGGCAGAGTCTAAAACTAGTCTATTTGCATGTTAGTCCTATAGGGTCTACCACTTTACAATCACCTTGAAGCTATCTTGATTCATCCAATGCTTTATATACATGATCAATAAAACTCAAACATCCTCTTATGCTTAGGTAAATCCATATCACTAAGCCACTATGTTCCTTTATGCACAAGACTAGGTATCATATGCAGAAGCCTCCGCAAGTATCATGTTAGGTTCAAAGACTTGATAATTTGGCAACTAATCTTGAACAATTATTTTTTATACACATTTCTCATATTCCTTTCATTCTCCTTATATATTATCATACATCTCTACACATTTCTTCATGCTCATAATGTACATACTCATGATATGACTATGCTTGTTATGACTAGGCTTCTCAAGAACCTCATACTCAAGGATTGGTACATAAACATGATTACCTTATACTAAACCTTGATATCAACCTTAGATGAATCATTATTTTTCCATCACATTCTCTCTCAATATAGATATAATATATTACCTTCAAATTCTCTCTTGTCACATGGCTTCCTTGTCACATACCACTTCACCATACATCTTTATCAGATGCACCTTGACATCAATGTCATCCACATTGACCTTGACATAAATGACATCCATCTTAACCTTAACATAAATTTAAAAACTTATCAATAAACTTCCCCTTTGTCATTGATGTCAAAACATTTTTCAAATTTCCCACTTTCAACTCCCCAAATCTGGTCAATCTCCCTTAGACTTTCTCCCCCTTGGACATTAATGATAAAGGGTCCTGCATAACTATCATATGAAGCCATACATTATTGCTATAGGAGATCAACACATAGAATTTGAAACAATAAGGAAATATTCTCCCCCTTACTACAATTATACCTCTTTTATATGAATCTTGATAATAAAACCACTTTTTAACATAGAACAAACTTAGTCACAAACCTAAATATCACCTTCTCAAACTAAGCATCCATTATGCTTCTACCTGACTAGTGTATCCATGAAGCCTAATAGAGTCACCACTTCCCATAAGTCACTAAATTAACTCAATTTAAGGATATTCCTAGATCTCCATGCTTTCTTCTAATTAACTGTCCTTCAATACCCTTTTAGGCTTGATTTGCATTATAGGTTTGACCTCTCCATAATCCATTTGATCATCAATGTGGGTTGATAACAAACATTCTTAACTTTATTTCATATTTGAATCATTTTGTATCATAACAATTAGTCCACTTGATCTTGTAGACTAATTATGAATCATCTTCATTATCTACGGTTTTCAAACATTCATTTGTCTTCTTTCTAGCACTCTAGTGGCTTCAAAAATCTTGTTTTGACTTGATGACCTTCTAACCTTATTAGAACAGAATCTTGTAATGTGTCCTACATCATGAAAAATATATAAAACCACCTTATACATGCATCTTGATTGGTGTGAGTTGTGACTCCTTCCATAGACCCATGAGTACTCATTCTTAGAGTCTTCTACACTCTCTTGCTTTATGACCAAACTGATTTCACATAAAATAGTAACCATTGAATCAATTAGCATACTTTATAGCATTAGTTTGTTTGATAGGTATTTTCATGTTGACCTTCTTATCTTCAATAATCTCATCCTTGACTTTAGGTACCTCCTTTTGGTCTTTCTTGAAACTAAGACATGTCTTGTCACTTGCAGATTTTTGGCTACTCGATATGACATCTAGAGCCTCAGTGCTCTTTTCAAACCTCACAAAGGTCTTCACTTTGTTATATGTTTGATTCAAATCATATTTAAAGGATTCTATTTTAGTTTCATACCTAATGCATTCTTCCTCTTTAGCCTTCAGGCTAGTATTGACTACTTCCATATGTGCCTCAATTTGATTAATGATCTCATCATATTCTGTAGAAGTGTTACTCAACATTTCCTGAAACAAGCCAATTTTATCCTCATAGTCTTAACTAGTGAACTTAGCTTGTGATTATTTTTCCTTTATAAATTTAATTCCTCTTGTGCACTCACCAATTCTGCATCAAGATCTACTTTATCTTCTTCTTCATCTAATTCCACATCAAACATCATGCCTTTCCCACTTGAACAACCCTCATTGTCTAATTTTATGGCCATAAACAAAGTTTCATTGTTATCAAGTTTAGTTTCATGACTACCATCATCACTATCAAATTCACCTGAGTCACTTACATTATAAGGATTATCTTCCTTAGTGTAGAATCTTTTCTTGTTCTTGAAAGTTCTTTTTCTATCTACATACTTCCTAAACTCATTATTTTTATCAGGCTTATAGATCTTCTTGTCATCTCCATGATGTTCATCATGTTCTTCATAATGCTTAGACTTATCCTTATTAGGACACTTGGATATAAAGTGACCAATCTTGCCACAATTAAAACATTTGAAAGGCAACTTACCTTTGTACTTTCCAAATCCAAACCTCAACTTTATTACAAACATGGCTATTAGTTGATAATCATCAACATATAAGCATTCCTCACTATTGACCTTCTTGGATTTTAACTTCTTTTCCACTTTGAAATTTTTTTCTCTCTTATGAGGTCTCCCTTCATTAGTGATCATCTCATAGGCATTCAAGATGCTATGAAGCCCATACATATCTAACTTGTCCAAATCTTGCATCTCTTATACTATAGATACCTTAGAGTCAAATTTAGGAGTTATGATCTCAACACCTTTTGAACAATAGTAGTTTATTTCACTTCTTATAAAAATCCCCTAATGGCATTGACAACTTGATCAACCTTCAATAGGTAGGATGCAATGGTTTCATCTTCATTCATATTTAGGTTTTTAAACTATCTTTGGTAAGTTTGCAACTTGGCCATCTTCACCTTGGTGTCTCCCTCATAGATAGTCTTCAATTTTTCCCATATCTCTTTAGCTTATTCATAGTGTATTACCTTCATAATATCTTTCTCTAATAATCCAAAAATAATAGCATTCATAGCCTTGGAGTTGTTTTCACTAGCTTTCTTACCTACCACATCTATTGGTAGAATAGGACATATAGTATAACCATCCACAATTGACTACCAAATATCATGTCCTTGTGACCTCGAATATATATTTATCCAAACATTCCAAAATTCATAGTTAGACTTATTGAATAACAAAGCCTTACTGGTAAAGAAACCACCTTGACCTTTATGACTAGACATTATTACTTCTAGGATCTTCATTTAGGCCTTTAGACCTACTTTAAAGGACTAGGATATGATACCAAATGTTGGAATAAAAATTAATGAGAGGGGGGGTGAATTAGTCTTTAAAAAATTTAACAATATTACTTAAGCAATCATGGAATATTTAGACAAGCATAAGCATCAATCCACAAGAGCATGAAACACATGAATATAATATATATGTGGGAGACCCTCAAGGGGAATAAAACTCATTGAAACATAGCTTAAAAAACTTGTCCTATAAGACCATGAATTAAATTTATTTGAGCAACAACCCAACAAGGAGCACCAACCCCTAAATTTATCAAGCACCAACTTGATTTTAGCAAGCACTAACTTGTTAGGAGGCTACAACCCCCTTTTTGATCAATTACCCACTCAATCAACACTCTAAAATTTTCCACCTTGGTATTTTTTCCATATCACAACTGATGGTGGTATAATTTTTAATTTATCACACTCAAATTTATCACTTACACAAGCAAAAATTTCCCTTTACCTTCTTTGCTCAATTAGCCCTTCTATGGCTTGATTAGGTCATGAAAGCACTTATGAATCCCTATAGAAGTTTATAACTAATTCATATCATTTATTTGATATGTTTCACCACCTATGTAATCTCACACAATCCTCTTCTTATTTGCTTCACATCTACTCACACTACTCACTTTATTAGGCCTAAAAATACCTAGTATATATACAAGACTTTTCTTATTCATATCCTTCTTAGTCGGCCAAGTATTTTTATCCTCTTAGGTGGGCCATGGAAATGATCTTAAAAACATTAATAAACATGGATAAAATTTTATTTTAGTACCTTTATATCTGACCTTTCTCAAATAGTTCTTCTTTCTCCTTTAGGTCTCATGGAGACCTAATCCTATTAGGCCTAATTAACACACATTACCCTTTGATCTTATTAGAGAACATTCAAACATTTCAAATAGAATAGATACATTATATTCCATCCTAAAATACCTCTTCTGATTTCATATAGGCTCCAAAATATATTTAATCTTAAACCACTACTTGGAGCACATCGTTAGAATAGTTCATATTAGCCCTGTGTATACCCAGAAAGTCTGTCTAAAAATAATTGAAGAATAAACATAAATTTTTAAAACAACCATGGAAAATAATATATAGAGAGAATAATTATTACCTAAAATTAATCACCATGTGTATTATACCTAACAACTCAAGGTAAAAGTGATCAACCCCATCTCTGTAAGTAGCTTACTCACAACTGTCAATTGGTCTCAAAACAAAGTCATGAAACCTTGAATTATCTTAAATTTTCTTTAGATAAACTTCCATAAAAAATATTATAATCACAAGTGAAAACTATTGGTCCTATAGACCAATCAGTTGACCTCCTTTCTCACAAACCTTACTCAGTCAAACAAGCCATTTTGGCTTCAATATTCCAATATCTTATATTGACTTCCAAGATTCTAAAAAGAATGAATAGGACATTAATGTCTTAAAAAACAATAATATATGCATTGGATGTTTCATCTAATGTTAGAGGGCCTCCAACTCATCACTCTCACTAATTACTCAAATTTGTCACTTTTACCTTCAAACACAGTCATGGTGAGAATGACTTTAAACTCTTGTGTAGACACTTTTAGATACTCATGATGCATGTTTATGATCTTATGAGATAATTAGGTAAATCTTAGATAAAAATATACCATGGTAAAGTGTTAATATTTTTTTTTAGACCAATCTCACAACCTTATACCTTCACTGTCTCATTTGCACTAGACAGGTTTATAAGCAAAATTTTCGTTAACCTCCAAAAAATCTAACCAACATGAACATGTATTATAGGTCTTGAAAAAAAAACTAATGCATTTGGATCCATCCCTAATTCATGATAACACATCTCTAATTTCATTCTCATTTATGCCTAGTTTTTCTCACTATCTACATCACGAGGATTTTTAGTGATAGGTAAACTTGCATGACTAGTTTAACACATCTAAGTTTTGGAGCTTTTTTATAAAACACCATGTACATAAAATATAAGTCTCAAGATTAAACTTCCATCCATTTAGTAAATTTGACTTAGTCAACCCTACCTGCTATAGAAAATTTCTAAGAAATAAGGCTTTTCTAGTAGGGTCCACTCACTCATATGACAAACTAATGCCACCTGGAAGTACTTGGAAGAGTCCAATATATGATCCAATAATAAAATTAGGTAATATAATCCATTCTGAGCCATTTCCATCAATATATTTGATATTGGGTCAAATTTAGGGTTTTAGAGAGGTTTAAACCACCTTATAGTCTTAATGATCATTCATAAATATTAGGCCCTTAATATAGAAACCAATACTTGGAACTTTGAGATAGGACTCTTCCCCATCTACCATGAATGGCTTAGGTTATCATGTAGAGTTTAAATGCACCAATGAGTGCATGAAATTTCTTTTCAAGTTTAGAATCCTTTATTTTATACACATAGAAAACCTCAAAACCACATTCCATGTTTTTTTTTGCATACTTTGACATTAAACTTGGTCAATGTTGATGTTTAAAACTCTCACTCTCAAAAAAAAACTTAATATGGGAAGCTTTACAGATGTAGGATTAGATTGTGATTTGTAAACCAGCCTCCAATATTTTAGAAGTTGGATCTTCAGACTAATTAGGGAAGAAGAGTGAGTAAGGAGGAAATGAAAAAAAAATTAAGGAAAATATAACTAAGGTGATGCATCAAGATTTTGAAGTATCTATTCCTCAAATTTCATAAAATAGCTTGAAACTTTAAACATTATAGACAATTAAAAGAGTGTATGCATGATTTAAATCTTGTAATTTAAACCAAATCCAATACTATAGAAGCAAAGAATTAGAAATAACAAATAGTAATAGATTTTACTCAATTTGACACAGAACACCACATCCTTTTCATAGTTAGGTAGAGAATAAAATACAAAAGGCCCAAAAGGCATAGTATACAATATTCAACTATTCTCATGAGGGGCACTTGCTAAGGTCATGAAATGAAAAATAAGCAATTTTTGTTATTCCTATTTAAAAGCTAAACTATTACAATGCTTGTTCTCTTCGATATCATGAAAATAACTTCTCTTATATAATTCCCCCCTCATTATATAAGTGAGCCAATAATATATAAGCATAGTGGCCTCATGAGGAAGTGACACCTAGAGCCCATCACTCATAGTAATTATGAGGTCATTACAATCAAAAGGGGGAGCTTTAAATCATGAGTGAATTTGGTCTTCAAAATCCTAGATATGGTGCAACTATTAATGCCTCATGATCCCCCATGATGCTCAAAATAAGCATCATGGTTGACACATGTCTCCTTTTGAAACTACCTTTGGAATTCTTTTAGAAATGGGGCTCATTTCCCTTGACCAATGGTGCTACTTGAAACCCTGATAAAATAAACTTTGCTCTCTAGGAGCATTGAAATGATGCATGGCATACTGAGGAATGAGTGTTCTCTTCCAGATCTCTTTTATTAATTTTTAACTAGTATTACATGGAGCCACCATGTCACAAGTTGGTACTTCTTAGGAAGTTGAGGACTCCTTTGTAAATAATGAGCATGGGGGTACCACATGGAAAGTTCACTTCCTCATCATTATAATTGCATAGTGGGTCCCACCTCTTATTCCATTATCCAATGGCATTTCTTGAAACTCTAACAAAAAGAAACCTACCTTGGATAAGAATCATGACACCACATGTTAAGCTAGTTCTACTCTTGGGTGAGCTATGAACCTTTTTGTGAAAAATAAGCACTGGGGTGCCACGTTATAGTAGCAGAAGGAACTAATACATAGCAAAAAATAAACATGGGTAAATTTTGAAAGAGGATGCCAATTCACCATAAACCAAACTCACCAATAATGTCCATGATAAAAGGAAAACTACCCCAAAACTTCAAAAAGTGGATTACAACCATAATTCTTGGTGACTTGTAGGGGAATCCACCTGTGGATGGAAGAACCCAAAATTTATAATTTCTCAGACCAGTTAAAGGAAAAATGCAAAAAGGGGTGAGACTTATAAAATTCTTAACTTTTGAAGATCCACCTTCAGAGGTGTCCACTCTTCCTTCTTAGTTTGATTATTCTTATTTAGAGCTTCAAAGCCTTTATCTAGATTAATGATCTCCTTGAAGGAGATTTTGCTTAAACATTATACCATCACCCACATTTGAAACTCTGGATGGGAAAGAGGCTAAAAAATGGTCTCCACCTCAGAGATGCTTGACACTTGACTAAGACCCATAAAAATGGTTTGATCATTTTTCTTTTTGATTAACAGCTCTTTGATCTCATCCGCTGAAAGGACTGTGTTGTCTACAAGTAATAAGGATGGGAGTCCCAATTGGACTAGTTATTTAATATGCCCCTTCATGTCCTGGACTACTTTTTCTAAGGCATTTAAAAATGCCTTTTAATTTTATGTTGCCTTGTTGTATCTTACAAACTCATTCAACTTCACCACCACCTGCCTTTGGTTCACCACCCCTACTACTTGGAGAATCTTGTCTACCACACTATATAGCTTTTGGACTAGGAATTATGAGTCCTAAACTTTGGGGGATACAAAGGCAAGGACCTAATCCATAGATGCATTTACATGTATACTCAACTTTATGAGTTCATGATGAACCTAAGTACTAGCTTTAGGTTTGTTATGGCATTATTTATTCTCTCCCAATAAGATACATACAATTTTTAGACCATGGGGAGGATACCTACACTCTGAGAGTGGGTGATGAGGTCATTTTTTAGATATTGGATTCATTAGTCCTTGGCCAAGGACTCTTATTACATCTAGTGCTATAATTTTTGTTGTGCACTTATTGATTCTAAGAAATTCTTGTGGGTCTGTGCAAGCTCTAATTCTTTTTATTGTAGTGTATTTTTTGTGGCCTACTTCTCCTAATTCATGCCATCTATTTTGGCCTTTAGTTTTGCTAATTTAATTCATAATTAGGCCTTTTGGCTAGCTTCCACCTAGAAGCTCTTAGTAGTTACATGAACTTATAGGTCAAACCTCATCTTGGTGAGCTCCACATCTTTGGCTTTGGCCTCAGCATTTAGGTGGTTAATAGTAGTTTTTACTCGTATGAGTTCATGCTCTCTCTTTTCCAACTGACAGCTTTCCTTGAGATAGTCCATAGTGATGGACTTCTAGGTTTCTTCCATCAATTCAACCCTATCGATCAGTCTAGCTTGGCTGAGGTTAAGGTCAATGGAATGTATTGAGTAATCCCTTGATTGAATCTATTTCTGGGGTTTGATTATTTATGGTACCATGTGTGCAATTATTAGCACTAGGTCAAATAATAACTGCATATGAGGTACCATTGGGGCCTTAACCATTTTTCCTCTTCTCTTCTCTACCCAAGCCTCTCAAGCTTTTCTTACAGTCTCTAACTACTGGTATAATTACTCTTGAGATTGAATTAATTTTCTCATGAAGGGGGATCTTTATGGTAGTCCAAAGGGAATGGTCACTTTTTATTATGAAGCAATAGATGTTTTTCTCATAGGGATGAGTGGGTGAAGGGTTAAAGTGGAAGGAGATAAATTTAGGTAGTAGAGAGGGGTGGAAATCGATTATGACATGATAGATGTAGATGTGGTGGATAAAGGTAAAGGAGTGAAGAGCAGTGCAAGTGAGGTGATTGGCTGGGTAGATGAGAATGACACAAGCATGGTGGATTTGGTGGAAGGTGAGGAGGAAGTGAAGAAGGAAGCATAAGTGGAAAGGAGAGAGTTAGTGAAACATACCTTCTTCTATTTTATCTCTAGAGGAGGTTATAAACTTATGCCTCAGAGCTGGGATGAGATAACCCTACTTCAGGCTACCCTAAAGAGGCTTGTTGTTATTGTAGAGGAGGTGGCTAGGAAAGGGGTCTCTAAATCAAAAAAACCTCCTCTTTTTTAGAAGGGGTATCTTCCTCTTATTCTTCTTTAACTAAAACCTCTTCCTTTACTTGAGCCTCTTCATCATCATGTTTATTTCAAAGGTTCTCAAATTTCTCATCAAAGTCAAAATCCTCATATTTGAGCTCCCTTTAGATAAATTATTACCTATATTTCCAATAGGCTTCCATATTTTCTTTACTCCAACCCCTCTAGATGAGCTGAGATCTTAAACATTTTGTCATGGGCTTTGTGAGATCAAAATCCTGAGTTAGATTATAGAAGGACTCCCATGATTGGCAGGTATTTGAAGGGATCTTGGATAGATTGACATAGTGTTTTATGTTGTCCTCCATTAGTGACCTTCACTCCTCAAAGTATGGTTAGGGCTCATGGATCAAGGGGGAGGTAGTATTCAGGGTGGCTATGTGGTTGGTTAGGTCATAGTTCCATTGATAATTGATTTGGTCTAGGCTAAGCTTCACTAGTTTAAGTACTAGAAGACATTCTTGCAACCTCTTCATCACTATAATACCCGCTCTTGAGAATTTGACATCATATATGGCCTTTTTATTATGGCCTGCACTATATACCAAGTCCACTACATCAAGTTGGTGGGCCAAATCTAAGGCCAAGGTTCTATCCATGAGTAGGTATGAGAGCTAAAATGGGTCCCCCTTGAAACCATGGACCTTGATGAATGTGAAGTAGGTTTCAAATAACCAATTGACTATAATCTTAAAACTAGTAAGCCACACTCTCTATACATACATCATTTTAAAGTTGATGGCCTCTTGATTGAGGTTAATTAGGACCAGAGATAGGAAACACTCTATAAATTCATAATAATCCCCTATGGTTGATAAGACATGGGTCTATGTAGAGATGGGAATCACTATGTGAGGATACATGCTCATCTCAATCACGTTGAAGGTGAAGTATGGAGAAAATAACTAGTAGATCTAGTACAAGATCAAGTGGAGGAGGAAAGAAGAATACTTGAAGGTATGTTGGGCTAAAAAATTCACCAAGTGATTGTGTATGGCATCAATGATGGCATCTATGAATTACATTTTATAGGCCTTCTCTTTGCTTATTATCTTTAAGTGGAGGACATCAACCAATTGTAAATCATGGACATGGGCATCTAAATTCATTCCAAATATGATCTCCAACATGGAGAGGGTGTCTCTCATGTCTTATGCCACAAAGCTTTTGAGATTGATGGGTAGGGATGTCACTTATGTATAATCACTATGGAGAGATGCGTTCAAAAACTTTAGCTTATGAACATGAGTACCCCATACATTTTTTAACCTTTCCATGTCATAGATGTATGTGCTAGGGTCATTTAGAATCCATATCATCTCCCTCACTGTGATGGCACTAATGTCCACATTTAAGTAGTTGCATATGATAATGCTAGTGGTGATGTTATATCTCTCCACATATAAGGCAATGATCTTAGGGATTGGGTGCATGAGATTCACCATTTATTGAGCTAGTGTGGAGCTCCAAATCTTGAAACCAAATGACTCAGAGTCATTATTTTGAACATTTGTGATCATGTAGGTATGAGCACCTTGTCTTAGGTTCTTGTTATTCTCAGTTGATTTTTTATCAAAGATCCCATATGCATAGTCTAATACTAGTGACGGGTCCCTGTAATGTCCCTTTTCAGTGCTCTTAACATATGGTATTATGGGATTCGATTGTGCTAAAATAGAAGCATATGACTTGCTTCCTACAAACTAAGGGAAAAGGTCCCCATGGCTACCTAATCCATGAGTTCTCTACTTCCTCAAATTCCCACTACCAGATGAGGATCTAAAATTCTCCATATTTTAATTCTTCTAAAAAAATTACTAATCATTTTGAGGAAAATACTGGGTATTGGCTTTGGCTTACAATCCCTCACATAATTCTCATAATTTTACACACAATTCAAAAAATTCTACACATAATTCCTTGATATAGACTTCTTACTTGGCTTAGATCAATTCTCTTGTAATTATTAAGGAATTTAAATGTTTGTCTTGATCAGGATATGGGTATTTATAGGCCAACACTTCCAGTGTGTGCATCATGTTGCTTTTTGAATTTGGGTGCCCATAAATGTTAAAGGAGGAACACATGCTTGAAGAACATCCCACAAGAGATCTTGCAACAATCTTCATGGGAGATAATGAAACTGGAGTGTCTGACATTAATGGTAAGGGAGTGGGGTAGATAATAGTCTTTTAGAGATGATTCAAAACATAGAGGAGCCAAGGTACAAACATCTGACAATAGAATAGTATCAACTTGTGCCAATGACACTTATTTTGAAAGGAAATAACAAAAAAAGAGGGAAACCAACTAACAAAAGGAAAACCAACTAATGAAAGGGAAACTAACTAACTATGTGTAAGGGTGAGGTTGACAAGTTAGTTAAAGTTCTTTAAGTGGATTCTATTAATCAAAATCTCTAAGGCATTATCATCTTCATTTTATAACTCAATACATTACCCTACCTATTGTCAATGACGTGAAAGGGGCCTCTTTATAGGGAATCAAATTTTACATGATGACTCAACTTTGTGGCCCTTTCATCATACTTTAGAACTATGTCTCCTAGCTTAAATCTTGGGTTGGATGCCTTCTTGTTGAACCATCACTTAACTACCTATTATCAGGTGACCTTAGCATCACTTGCTTGTTCTCTCACTTCCTAGAGGCTGAGAAATTCCTATAACCTAACCTCCATTGTCTCATTATCTATTATTTTGATAGCCTTCAATAACTATAAAGTTGGAATATCCATTGAGATGGGTGTGACCACTTCCTTCCCATACACTAATTCATATGGGGATGTCTTTAAAATCTGCTTATGAGTGATCTGATCAGCCCATAGAGTTGTCTTTACATGATGATGCCACTCCCTTTATCACTCAATTCCTATCCTCTTGATTAAACTTATGAGGTTCTTATTTATTGATTTAGCCAACATGTTCCCTTACAGGTAGTAGTTGGATGAATCTTAAGGAATATTCCATTTATGAGGGTAAATTTCAAAATCTTTGAGTTGAGGAAGTATTTTTCATTATTAGATATGATCATTTTTGGAGGGCCAAACCTTGCAACTAGTTCCTCCAAGAAGTTGAGGATCACATTCTCATCCACCTTTTTTAAAGGGGCCACTTCAATCTATCTCATGAAGTAATATGTGACTATGAGTATCCACTTATGGCCTATACTAGACATGGGATTGATTATCCCAATAAAATCTAAGCCCCATTATTTGAAAGGCTCATCGATCATAATTAGGTTTAGTGGCATGGCCAAATTTGTTCACCTGCCCACAAAAATTTGATATTACTAATATTTCTTCACCACCTGATGGCAATCTCAAAACATGGTTAACCAATAGTATCCTATGTGCATGATTTTGGTTGTGGTCATCTTTGTGAAGAAATGACCACCTAGAGGGATAAAATGCATGTCTTGTAGGATCCTATTGTCCTAGTTATTATCAACACATCAGAGAAGTTCCCTATCAAAGTTCATTTTGAAAAGGACTCCCTAGACTATTATGTAACTAGCTCCTTATAGTTGATAGAATATCCTTTTATGCACAGGGAGACAATCTAAATATTGATTAGTTTGCATAAAGTGGGTCTTATCAATAACTTATGACCTATCAATTTCATATTAACTTACTATAACCATTTTTTATGTATCGTGTTCTTCTATTGGGGTATCTATGCATTGGGCTAGATACTCACAAAGTCCTTTTCCTTGAATCACCTTGGTTAATCTGGTCTTAACATCATATTCTAAGATCTTGGTGATCTAATTATCTCTCTTTTCTATAATCTCTCCTTCCATTATGTATTCTTGGACACTGGGATGCACCACATATACCATTATATTACTTCTTGACATAAAGTGCCTAAACTTTTTGAGGCCTTTAATGATGTCAAAAGCTTGATTCTTGATGAAATTGTACTTAATTTCATACTCATGCAGGGTTCTCAAATAGAAAGTGATAGGATCCTCACCCTTTCCTTCATCTTCTCTTTGAGTTAACATAGTCACTAAGATATGTTCACTACCATAAACATACAAGATAAAATCTTTGGAGAAGTCAAGATTAACTAGTATGGTAGTAGTGAATATTACTTCCTTAATCTTTTTAAATGCTACCCTTCCTTTAGCAGTCTATTTGAAAGTTTGGTCTTTCCTCAGCATAAATATAATTGGACTTACCATCCCTACCAAGTTGGATATGAATCGGATAAGGAAGTTAATTTTTTCAAGGAAAGATTAGATTATTTTCTTGTTAACCGATAAGGTTAATTCCTTGATGACCTTCAATCTATCTAGATCAAAGGAGATGCCTTATTTGGATACCACATATCCTAGTAGCTTACCTTATGGAATTCTAAAGACATATTTTTGGGGTTAAGGGATACCCCAAAATCTTGGCACTTTTTAAAAACCTTCTCCAAATGATCAAAATTATCTTCCTTCTTCTTGGAGAATATAGTCAAATTATCCAGATAGATGAGGTTGATTTCATTTATTAGGCCTTAAAGGTTATATTCGTGTCCCACTAGAAAGCGTCTCTTACATTAGAGAGGTTGAAAGGCATCTTCACAAATGTGAAGGTTCCCCACTTTATAGTAAAGGTTGTCTTATGTTGATCCTCTTCATTGACCCATACCTAGTTGTATCCTGAGAACCCATCTAGCAGAGAGAACAATTATGTGCCCACTGTTATTTGGAGGATCTATTCCATAGAAGCAAGGGGGTAATGATCCATTAGATATGATTTGTGCAAGTCTCTAAAGTCCACTCATAGCCTAATTTCTCCATTATTTTTCCTCATTATAACTAGGCTTGATACCCAAGTCAAATGTTTTATTGGGTACATGATCCTTGAGTCGATCAATTTTCTCAGTTCTTAAGCCATGAAAGACCTAGTTTTTGGGTTCACTGGCCTTTGATTTTAGTGGATTGGATTAGATCCTTTGACTATATCTATGGTATGATGGATGACCTCATGATCTTACCCTTTCAAATCATCATAGGTCTAGGTCATAAACCCTTCATATGTGTAGCAAAAGGATATCAATCACTCCTTATCTTCTTGGAAAACTTCTTTCCCGACTTTCAATTTCCTTTATTCTATGACGTCAAGATCATAGTAGTCACTTTTATCTACAACAAACTACATCAAAAACAAAAATATTCTCTAGGGTGATCAGTCCCTTTATAAGTTTATTAGTCTTTAGTTGCATGATTTGATCCCCATAAGCTTCATCAATCTTTAGATGCAACTGCTTCATAAACTCACATGACTATTGAAGGAACATAATAATTTGGGTGTCACTTTTAAACACTTGCTAATTTTGATCATTGTCTGAGATAATAGGTTTGATAATAACTCATATAACTTGTTTGTTGGTTAGCAAATCAGTTACCAGATCAAATTGGGAGCCTATTACTACCATTTTATCTACCTCTACATTCATGGACCTAGGAATGATTTGAATGTTGAATAATTTAAATGATTTAATAAAATCCCATATTAAATGGTGATAATATCTCATGAAAACATTCTTCATGGCCATAGTTTCTCTTACTTACCTCACTACTAGTTTAAAATCTTCAAACACTTTTAACCGCTTCACACCTATGCACTCATCAAGGCCAAGGCCATGGACCATGGCTTCATACTCAACTTCATTATTCATATAAGTGAATAAGAAATAGAAGGCCCTAAAGTTATCTTCTCTAGATGAATATGTCAATTAGATACCAACTCCAGAGCTGGTCTTTCATTTTGCACCATCAAAATATGAAGTCCAAAATTTGAACTCATTTTTAGGTTCTTTACTTTGATCCTCCTTTCTCTTCATGACCTTATGGATGGCTTGATATTCATCATGGATCACATGGGTCCCAATGATAATGGCATTAAATTTTAAAAATAGATCATTCTCAATTAATTCATTAATGAGGAATTATTCTTATAGGCTCCTGTTGTCTCTCACTCCCTCTACCTCAAGCATTTCCATGCAATACATCTCTTTCTTGGAGAAAGAGGTTGCATCACTTAAAATTTCATCATAGCATCATTGGCTATGTCCTCTAGATGCAATAGTTTAGACAAAATTTTAAATTTTGATGTATATTTGGTCTTTAGGATCAATTGAGACCAATCAAAAGACAAGTATCCACCTATCTTAGTAGTGAAATCTTTTGATAAACATAACCCAAAGACTAGCAGGATGTCTATTACTATAAATTCTTGATATTGGGATAAAATTAAAAATATAGGGGAAGGGACCTAATTATACATATAGTTTGAAATTTATTCCCATCTAACTACATTACCCCTTTATTCAAGGGTTCATATTGAAGTTACAGTACGTCCGTAATCTATTTGGGCATCACTGTGGTGTTGGTGTCGAAATCAATCATAGAATTGTACAACAGCTTATTTCCCACAATGAGAGTTAAATAAAATGGGGTAGGATTTTTACTTACCCCTAATTTGGAGTTGAATAATTTAGATGGTATATGAAGCTTTGCATTGTTGTTATATTCCTTTCCTTTGATTTGCATTGGCTCCACATCTATTTTACCTTGTGTTTCTCCTAGTCTTTCAATGCTTTTCATAGCAAATATTTTATACCCAAGAATAGATAAGACATCCTAGTAAAAAACATTGGTTGGGGCCTTCTTCAATTGATCCATCACATTAAATTACCCTTGCAATCAAACTTTTGGGTTCTTTATCTTGTTCTACATTCTCTCACCCTACTTTTGATATGCCAGAGATGATAGTTTAGATCTTGGACTGATGTAGGGGTATCCCATGATGACCCAATTTTGATTCATTTTTGTTATTTTGAAATTATATTACATGTTTTGATAGGTAATAGAGTTCATTTTAAGTCCATAGGAGAAGTATAGTAGGTATAAAGAGGCATAGAATTCAAATTATGCTTTTTCCTACCAAAAGTTCCTATTTGAAAATTCAAATTTTTGTTAAGCCTTGTATACAGACTTATGTGTAATTTATGAAGGTGTGAGATGTGTAACATGTCAAGGGGATTTATACCCTATATAATTTCATAACATGACCAAAATTCATAAGGTCAAGGTACAAATTAGTCATAATATGTAAAATCATAAAAAGTGCAATGTAAGCAAGAGACCATTCAGAGGGAAAAGTTGCAAGAATTAGTTATATGTCCCTTTTTAGAAGTTTTGAGTTAGTTTTTGATGTTGACAGAGTCAGATTCCATTATAATGATAGGATGGAAATGTATTGACAATATTTTGAAAATAATAAATGATGGAAGATTTTGGTAAGTCTGTTGTAGAAGGGAGAAATAGACCTTGTTGAGGTCACTTAATGAATGCATGTGTAATTTTCTTGAATAAATGAGAAAGATATTTTGTTTCCAAGTGTGGATGATGGATTTATGTTCAAGTATGTTATTGATAATTAACCTTGAATAGGTAAGAATGTAGAAAAGAACCCTTGTTTTAATTGTTAACAATGTTGACCCTATTTTCTATGAAGATGCTTGTTACAGATTGTATGAGTCTTTGGATACATGAATGAATATTAGAGTTGTTATTAACGTTATATAAATATTTTTGAATGATTTTTTTAAGTTTTTAATTCTAATAAATAATAATAAATGCATATTGTGATTAGGTAAAACTTAGACAAACCCCTATTTAGGGTGATACTCTTTTGGGTATGCAGACTTTGTTGATGAACCAAAGGACATTGGAAATATAGTTTCATGTGTGTTTAAGGGTTTTTATTTTATATTGGATGTGTTTTAAAAATAATTCCATTTATACCTTGAACTTCATACAGGTTTCATGAGCAAAGACCCTATTTTCTTGTGTACTATTTGTTTATCACAGAACTGTGTGTTGATTTTCTTAAAAAGACAAGATTGAATAAAACATTGAGTGGTAAAAAAAATTATAACACTTTTAAAAGTATAAATTAATCCATGAAATATTATTTTTAAATTTTTTTTCTCAAGAATGTGGTATAAGAATGTAAAACTCAGACATAGTCTTGTAGGTGATTGCTATGTGTGCACAGTCAAATGTAAATGAACTGTAAAACACATAAAAATGGATTGTTTAATGACACATAAAGGTTTAAATACTTATATTAGGTCTAGCTATACATTTTAAAACTATTTTTATTCTTTTAAACTATTTTATACACTCACAGTAGGACATTGCTTACTCTCAGCTAATGACTGAAATGAAAAACCCTAAACCTAGGGTTTTGGAGATACAATGAGAGTCCACTATTCAAATCAAGTGAAACATGGTGAAAAGATTAGGTATAATTTTTTTGAATATATTTTTAATTTTTTTAGGTTTTCCATATGTTTCCATACCTCATGAGTATACTATTGGTAGACTAGATCTAAAAAGGCCTAAAAGCCTAAACAGTAAGAAATTGGAGGTGAGAAAAGGGTCTTAAAAGTTGAATGAAGGAATAAATTTTTGAGAAAAAGTATATATGGATAGAGGGTAGTTGAAACCATAATTATTTTTTCAATATTGTATGGTACATCTATATACAAAAGGGAATTAGAGTAAAATAGGGCTAGAAAGAATGTTGACATAATAGACCAAGGGATGTAAAGGTGTGAATTGAGATTTGGAGAGATTTGATATGGTAATTAGAGGTAAATGTGACTCATGATAACCTTTAACAAACAATATTATAATCCATTTAATAAAACAATAATATTTGGGAATTTTCATGAAGATTTGACCTAGTGAACTACTACAAGGACTTGGAATAAAGTAGGCAGAGCTGTGGAAAAAGGTGCATTAATTCTTAGAAAGAGTTTATAGGTTGATGAATGAGATTAAAATAGTAAATAGACCTTATATAACCTAAAATTCAAAAACAAATACTTTTGAAATCATAGATTGACGTGTGAAATTTAGAATCTTACATGAGGAAGTGATCTTGTAAGTACTGCTTAAGATAGTGGGAAAAAAAAAGGTCTAAATGTTTTCTTTGTACATTATCTACATCATTTTGGTATTATATCTTAGGGAAATATTTTATGGAATGTGGAAATTATTAAAAATGTGTTTTGAAGTACATTTTAAGACAAGTGATTAAAGACAATGCTCCATGGAGAGAGCTAACAAGAATGAAGATGATTTGGTCAAGCAAGTGGTGGACTAGGTGAACCAAATAATTGCTCCATTGATGATGAGAATGGAGAAAATTAAGGATAATATTAGGAGGAGAGAACAAAGAGCACAATAAAAATATAGGTAGCAAGGTGAGGCAGCACCTTTGCAAGCAAGGATGGAAGAGAGAGAGAATAGAGAAGTGGTACAAGAGAGACCACATGAACATGCAGTAGTAGTGCAAGATGGCATGGGGAAGCACCATGAAATTCAATTTAGAACATTTTTAGATGATATATTGAGAGATGAAGGTCCATTGAGACAAGGACCAACACATAGATTTCTAGGGCAATGTTGGAGTTATCATAGAGATAGACATAGGGCAGTAGAGTGTCTAAGAGGTATAAACTATAATATGTAATAACAAAGAGTGAGAGAGATGAATGAGGAGAGAAGAAATGACAAGAATGAGTCATTAATCATGAGGAGGGTCTTAATATAGCATAACTAAATTAAAGAACCAATCCAAAGGAAAAGCTTGTTCAAAATCATATGTAAATCCCATGATAAGGTATGTAATATGGTTATTGATGGTGGTATTACTAATAATATAATTTCATTGGAGATGGTGTAGAATTTGAGTTTGAAGAGGATGCTACATTCAGATCCATACATAATTACATGGGTTTAGAGAGGATACCATATATTGGTAAGTGAATAGAGTTGGGTTGAGTTTGAGATAGGTAGATATAGAGATAATGTATTATGTGATATCATGCCTATAGATGTATGTCATGTGTTGCTAGGGAGGCCATGGTAGTATGATATACATGCCATACATGATGAGAAGCGAAATACATATGTTGTTAAGCAAGATGAGGAGGTATATGTACTATTACCTTTGAAAGTTGAAGAGGGAAGAAAAGATGAAAGACTCATAAAGATGATGTAGTGTTGGAATTAAGCTATGGAAGGTTTAGGATTGGTCAAGGTACCAAAAAAGAAAGTGAAGAGTGAGACAAAAAAAGAATGCAAGAATGGTAGCCAAGTACATGAAAGAGAGGATAGCATGAATGGAGTTTGACATTGTAGTTTAGATGGAAAGGAGGTGGTTTGGATATGACACCGAACAAGAGAAGAAGATGGATAATGAATTACCCAAGAAGGATACAACCATGAAGAAGTTAGGAAGACTTCAAACATTGATTATAATAAGATGTTTTATCATGAAGATATAGGTAAGGACCATGTACAAGAAAAACAAGAATAAATTGTCAGTGAGATGAGCCTTATGCAGTAGGCCTATAAGGATAATAAAGAAGAAGAGATAGTAAAGATGAATAAATAGCCCATGGATGTGTAGGAATTAGAGATCAATCAAGATGTTCAAAAGGTATATTAGTAAATTAAGCATGTATATGAGTATGAGGTAAGCAAAAGACAAGCACAAGTAGTGCATGACATAGAAAGAGCAGCACAAGGAGTATTGGTGAAGGAAGAGGAATGTATATTTGAAACAGTGTTGGTAATGGAGTGAATAAGAAATTGGATCAAATTGAAGAAGAGTAAGATTATAGTATACTTTCATGGCAAAGATGAAAAGGCAGCAGATGTGTTTTGCTTAACATTATTGTTTCATGTGAAGCTATGAAGATAAAGTAGAGAAGGCCTAGATGTGGGTCCCAAGAGAATGTACACCTGTATGAGAGGCAAGTGAAGGTAGACAACTTCAAGATGAGTTAAATACATTTAGGTGGAAGCATATACCAATGCATCATTCCATACACATGGTAAAGATTTCTCGGCTTGGTAGTATGATGTAAGGGCATCCCATGATGACCCCAAGTTGATTCATTTTTGGTATTTTTGAAGTCTATTAGGTGTTTTTATAGGTAATATAGGTCATTTTAAGTCCATAAGATAAGTTTAGTGTGTCTAAAGAGGCCTAAAATTCAAATTATGTTTTTTCTCACCAAAATTTCCTATTTAAAAATTCAAATTTTTGTTAAGCCTTCTATACGGACTTATGTGCAATTTGTGAAGGTGGGAGATGTGTAAAATTTCAATGGGATTTAGACCCTATATAATTTCATAACATGACCATGAGTCATAAGGTCAAGGTATAAATTATTCATAATATGTAAAATCATAAAAGGTGCAATGTAAGCAAGAGACCATTCAGAGGGAAAAGTTGCAAGAATCAATTATATGTCCCTTTTTAGGAGTCTTGAGTTAGTTTTTGGTGTTGGGAGATTCATATTCCATTCAAATGAGAGGATGGAAATGTATTGACAAACTTTTGAAAAGAATATATGATGGAAGATTTTGGTAACTCTAATGTAGAAGGGAGAAATAGACCCTGTTGAGGTCACTTAATGAATGCATGTGTAATGTTCTTGAAGGAATGAGAAAGATATTTTTTTTTAAAGTGTGGATGATGGATTTATGTTCAATTATGTTAGTAATAATGAACCTTGAAGAGGTAATAACATAGAAAAGAATCCCTATTGGAATTGTTAATAATGTTGACCCTGTTTTCTATGAAGATGCTTATTATAGATTATATGAGTCTTTAGATACATAAATGACTTTGAGATTTTTGATTAACATTATAGAATGAGTTTTTGAAGGTTTTAATTTCAATAATTATTAATAAATACATATTGTGATTAGGTAAAACTTAGACAGACCCCTATTTAGGGTGATACTCTTTTGGGTATGCAGACTTTGTTGATGAACCAAGGGAAATTATAACTATGGTGTCATGTGTGTTTAAAGGTTTTTATTTTATAGTGGATGTTTTGTACAATAATTCCATTTATATTTTTAACTTCATACAGGTTTGATGAGCAAAGACCCTATTTTCTTGTGCAATGTTTATTTGTCATAGAATTGTGTGTTGATTTTCTTGAAAAGACAAGATTGAATAAAATATTGAGTGGTAAAAAAATTTAGAATGATTTTAAAATTATAAATTAATCCCTTTAATGTGATTTCAACCCTTTTTTTCTTAAGAATTTGGTAGAAGAATGTAAAACCTAGACACAATCTTGTAGGTGATTACTATGTCTACACAGTCAAATGTAAATGAGTTATGAAACACATAACAATGGATTGGTTAATGATACCTAAAGGTTGGAATAATTTTATTAGGTCTAGATAGACATTTTAAAACTATGTTGATTCTTTGAAACCATTCTAGACACTCATAGTGGGGTATTGCTTGCTCTTAACCAGTGATTAAGACAAGAAACCCTAAACCTAGGGTTTTGGAGATACAGTGAGATTCTACCATTCAAATCAAGTGAAACTTTTTTAAAAGCTCAATTATAATGTATATGAAGATATTTTTAAGTTTTTTAGGTTTTTTGTATGTTTCTATACCTCAGGAGTAGACTATTGGTAGACTAGATCTAAATAGGCCCAAAAGGCCTAAACAGTGAGCAATTAGAGATGAGAAAAGGGTCTTAAAAGTTTAATGAAGGACTATAATTTTGAGAAAAGGTATATATGGATATAAGGTTGTTGAAACCATAATTATTTTTTTAATATTGTATGGTACATGTCTGTACAAAAGGGAATTAGAGTAAAATAGGGCTAGAAAGAATGTTGACATAATAGACCAACGGATGTAAAGGTGTGAATTGAGGTTTGAAGAGAGTTGATATGGGAATGAGAGGTCAATATGACTCATGAGAACCTTGACCAAACAATATTATAATCCATTTAATAACCCAATAAGGATTTGTGAATTTGCATGAAGATTTGAACTAGTGAACTACTATAAGGACGTTAAATAAAGTAGGTAGAGTTGTGGAAAGAGTTGCATTGATTCTTAAAAAGAGTTTATAAGTTGATGAATGGGATTGAGACAATAAAGATAAATTATATAGATTGAAATTAAAAAATAAAGACATTTTAATTCATATTTTGACATGTGAAATATAGAACCTTACATGAAGAAGTTATCTTGTAAGTATTGCTTAAGATAGTGGATTAAAAAACAAAGGTCAAAATGTTTTCTTTATACATGTTTTGCATCATGGACTTTTTTTGAAAATAACTTTAGGCCTTGTGAGGGCTTCTTAAGTCTCAATCAGTCTCTTCTTAGATCAAGTGTAGTAGTTTGATTGGACTTATGGTACCTTTGGCATGAGGACCTCGTTGACATAAACTGCATCCTCACCTTCCACCCAAGACAAAAGTTCATGATCTAAGGCTATCTCCACTTAAAAATCCAAAGACATTCCTTACATTTTGTCATTAGGATGGCATTTTTAACTCTTGGGGACTGGTATCTATAAGGGGCTAAATCATGTGCATTCCTTTGTCTTTATTGCTCAATAACTTTTTGTTTCAGATTACCTCTTAGGAAGTCATGGGTCGTATGCATATCATTACTTGGGAAGCACCATGAATTTGAGTCATTTTCCAAGTTATTTTGTCCAATGACCAATTCTATATTCAAATTTGGTAGGACCATTTGTAAAATATCAGGAACTAGGATGATTTTATTTGTAGGTTACACCTGATGATTTAGCACCTGATGGTTTGATGTTTAATGATTTAGCCTTTGCCTTTATTGATAGTAATTGTGTTGATATGGTGCCCTTCCATTCTAGTAATTCTAGTAAGGGGGTTTTAGTGGTATATCCTACTACCTTTTGAGATTTATGATCTCATTTAATAAGTTTCATATGATGTTTTTCATGCCATTCATTTCCTAAGGTAGTGTGGATGAAGAAGACATGCTTGTTTGATTAGGTAGATATACATACATGGAAGGAGATGCTTTCTATAGGATTGGGACTTCATCCTATGATAGCAATGATATTTTTGGGAACATGGGCATTAGTGGTCATGGGGGGAGTTTCCCAACATATATAAAATTATTCTCTACTTTGGCTGTCATATGTATCTGGTAGTACCTAGCCTCCAAGAGATTGAATCGTAGCCATTATGTTTGAGTTAAAGTCCTTTATGTAAAATACAATGGCCATACCTATAGGTGGTTGAGCCACTATCAAGATTATTTTCTAGGTCTTATTAAACCTAGTATTAAAATCAATAATAACCTCTTATGGGGATCTTTTAATGGTGATTAGCTATTGTAGGAGAGATGATCAGTCTACCTTCTCATTTAATTATTCAAAGAATATATTACCAAATTCATCCCAATTGGTGGACTTGGGTGGTAAGCAAAGATACCAATCAAGATCTCTCCCTTTGAAAGAGGTGGATAGTAGCCTTAAGTCTACATTCTGCTACATGACATAATACACTGTACAAACATTGACGACATCTTGAAGATGTTATGTTGTACTTTTTAAATCTTTTCCTATGAATTTATGGAGTGCCTTTAAGGTGTTAGTAGTAATAGGATCCCATGTAGTTGGGGATACTGGAGGGGCGAGAAGATTACCATTGTCCCATGTTATAAAGTTTCTTATTGGTCCTAGGATTATCAATTACTTTGGTTGTTTTGTCACGCTAGATCCTATGGTCCTTTGGTGAGTTATGGTTACCAAAGATGGTAGTAACAAGCTTGGGTTCTATGTAATTAATGACCTTGTGATGGGTCTATGGATCATAAAGTCTAACTCCTAGTTAGGTTGATAGGTCCCACTAGGCATGCCAAAAAATAAAAATTATTGATGCCTAAAACTCTTGCTTTCAGTGAATAGCTTCTTATGGGAAGCTTTAAAAATGTGAGATAGAATTGATATATGTGAATCAACCTCTAGAAGTTTAGAATTTGGCTCTTCAAATTAATTAGGGAAGAAGAGGGGGAAAGGAGGAAATTCAAATAAAATTGAGGTAAAGCTAACTAAGGCAATGCATTTAGATTCTTGAAGTATATGTTCCTAAAATTACATAAAATATCTTGAACCTTTAAACATTACAGATAATTAAAAGAGCATATGCATGATTTAAAGCCTATAATATAAACCAAAGCCAACACTATAGAAGCATAGAATCAAAAATAATAGATAGTAATATATTTCACTCAATTTGACATAGAACACCATATCCTCTTCATAGTTAGGTAGAGAAAAAAATACAAAAGGCCCAAAAGGTATAGTATATAATATTCAATCCTTCCTACAAGGGACACTTGCTAAGGTTGAGAAATGAAAAATAAACAATTGTTATTATTCCTATTCAATAACTAAACTACTACAATGGTTTCTCTCTTTAACATTCATGTAAACAACTTCTCTTATTTAATGTCCCCCCTCACTATAGAAGCGAGCCCATAATATATAGGCACAACGACGTCATGAGGAAGTGACACCTAAAACCTAGCACTCATAGTCATGATGAGGCTATTGCAATCGAAAGGGGGATCTTTGAATCATGAGTGAATTTAATCTTCAAAATCTCAGATATGGCATAATTATTGATGCCTCATGATCCCCCATGATGCTTAGAAGAAGGATCATGGTGACACATGTCTCCTTCTAAAACTACCTCTAGAATTTTGTTAGAAATGGGGCCCACTTCCCTCGACCAATGACACTACTCAAAACCCTGATAAAATAAACTTTGCTCATGAGAATTTTGATGATGCATAGCATAATGAGGAGTGAGTTTTCTCCTTTGAATATTTTTTATTACTTTTTAATCGACAGCAAATGGAGCCACCACGTGGTGAGCTACCACTACTTCTTGGGAAGCTGAGGACTCCTTTACAAAAATGAGCATGGGGGTGCCACATGGAAACTTTGCTTCCTCATCATTATAATTGAATAGTGGGTCCCACCTCTTATTTTATCAACCAATGGTTATGCTTGAATATCTAATAAAAAGAAACCTACCTTAGATAAGTGCCTTGATGCCACGTGTCGAGTTAGCACTACTCTTGCGTAAGCCAAGAACTTTTTATGACGAATGAATGCCAAGGTGTCACATGGAAGTAGTGGAAGGAGCTGAGACTTAGCCAAAAATAAATAAGAGGAACTCGAGAAAGAGGAGGCTAATGCACCATCTATTGAACTTGTCAAACACATCCATGATAAAAGGTAAACTACTCAAAAACTTCAAAACATGGATTATGATCCAATTCAACATACCTAAAATAACATGGCATACATCTATCAATGCTCATTTATCCATTCTTACCTTGGAAATTGATCTTGATACCCAATTAGACCACCATTTCTATCTTTGCTCTCTAAGATTTTGATCTAAAAGTCACATCAGACCTTAAAATAAACCTTCTAGATATTGTCTAAGCACTCTCCACCTCACTCACATTCTCAAGAAACCTCTCACATGCTATACCACTAATTTACATCATTCATAAGTCTTGATAACACCTCATGACCCCTTATTAGGTTAGGCAGAGTCTAGAACTAGTCTATTTACATGTTAGTCCTATAAGGTCTACCCCTATAGACTCACCTTGAATATATCTTGAGTGTTCTAATGCTTCATATGCATTCTCAAGAAAATTAAAACATCCTCTTATGCTTTTGTGTATCTATATCATTGAGCCACCATGTTCCTTTATGCATAAGACTAGTTATCCTATGCACAAGCCTCCTCAAGCCTCTTACTAAGTTCAAAGACTTGATAATTTGGAAACTAATCTTGAAACATTCTTTGTTCTACACCTTGCTCACATGCCTTTCATGCTCCTTAGACATTAGCATACATCTATACACACTTATTCATTCTCATCATGCACATGCTCATGATATGACTATGTTTGTTATGACTAGGCTTCTTAAGAACCTCATACTCAAGGATTGGTACATAAACATGCTTGCCTTGCATTGAACCTTGATATCAACCTCAAAAGAATCATTAGATTGCCTTAAAATTCTCACTCAACAGAGAGATAATAAAATGACTTCAAACTTTCTCTTGTCACATGGACTCCTTATCACATACCACTTCACCATGCCTCTTTACCAAATCACTTTGACATTAATGTCATCCACCTTGACCTTGACATTGATGACATCTATCTTGACCTTGACATCAATGACAACACTTCTCAATAATATAAGATCTCAAATAGGACTAGGCCTTCCTCATAAAATACTCTTATCTCCCATAAACACAATTTGCAATAAATTTCCATATCCATAAATGGCCATACTCTTCCATAATATATAATAAAACAAGCACTAAGTTGTTTATTCATTCTTACATATTTCTTGGTTTACACTCTTATCAAATATTGACATTTCTCTTCTTCAATTTTATTTGTTTTGGCATTTGTTTTCTATCTTTTATTACACATTGGAAAAACCTTGATTTTACTTCTTGATGTTTATTTATTAGTTTTCTCTATTTAATTTGGTTTCATATTGTCATTGGTTATAATTTATTTCAATTATCATTCTATTTTACCATGCATTTGTTCACATTTTATATAAAATAATAACACATAATAAGTTTTCTCATAGCATAAATAAATCAACAATAATGATAGAAATAAAATTCATCCATAACATCCACGAATCATAAAAAAACATGCACACATGCACGTAGGCACACGTGTGTGCATGCACGCACACACACACACGCACGCACACACACACACACACACACACACACACACACACACACACACACACACACACACGCGCGCGCGCGCGCGCATGACTCAAAGTTTGATATAATATGATATAATCATAGTACAAAATACATCTCTCATGTCAAGGTCCATCATGGGGATGGTATACACTACCCATAAAGGTCTATGACTACCCTATTTTAATAGTCTAGTGTAGTGATTGCATCTATGATTAAATCCCATCAACTTGTCCCTACATATTATCCACCTAGGCCCAAACATCTATCAATTGCATCATTGTAGCCAATTGGGCAACTCTCTCCTTAACTAGTGATTACCACACTTGTAATTCCCCCTGACCAAATCCTATTGGAAATAGAGCCTGGGCCACATTTGATAGTCTCTTCAGCTTTCTAGCTTCCTCACCAAAAAATCAAAACCAAATAAAATATGCATGTGTTGAAGGTGCCAATCTATATAGTATCATGTTATAGTAGCACATTATCCAATATATCATGATGGGTTATTTCTACCATAGTATCCCATCGCGTCTCCTCCACTACAACACCTGAAAAATATAAAACCAAAATTACATTACATCTCACATTTATATCTATAAAATCATAAATTTATATAAGCATGTATCTCTATCTACATAATATCAAAATAATCACAATAAATCACATCAAACTGACCAATAGTAGTTACATTTTCTCAACCAATAATCACCTCCTAAAATGCATAGATATGCAATGGTGTCAAACCTATATACTCACCATGCTATATCACACAATAATGTTATGCTCCACTAAGAATTTTTCACACAATATACTAATTTAATTCAGTTTGTGTTGTTGGATCTCCCTATGGATATACCTCTAGCTATATCTATGATAGCACTAGAGTCCATATTTGTCTACGTGGCCATGGTGGTGGTTGTGATATCTATTGTTGTGCTAAATAGCTAGTAATTTTTCCCCTCAATGTCATTGGTTTCATCATCTAAATACCCTCACTCAGTGATTATATTTAATGGGAACCTCTATCATTGTCCCCACACCTCCCACACCACATTTCTCCCTCACATGTTATGCCCAAAATGTAGGAACCATTATAGGATCCATCAAATGTGGTAACCCAAATAGTCAAGGTACATGAGGCACTATATATGGATTCACCAACAAAGGATAATGTACATTAATCCTTAATCAATCATTCACCTAAAAAGGACTTGGCCATGACCACCAAGTATCTATCTACCTTGATATGGGCACCAAAAAATCTCACCCTATGTCATACTCTACAAAATTGAGCATGATGTACAATATGCACCACATGGTGTTGTGTCTACCTCTACACATACATAATGGAATACTCCATAACATGATGTAATCTTATTAGCCTATACATAGGAAAATTCTCATAAATCCAAATATCAAAAAGTACAATGGGCCCCATATTCTATTAGTCCCTAGATAAAATTCTATAAAAATCATGTACTAACTACACCCAAAACACAAAACCTAAGTCATATAATTTTTCATGCTCTAACATCAAGAAACACATATCTATAATATACAATGGGATCTTCCCTTTTAAATGGTGATAGATAAATTGAGTTTTCATAAGTCCAATAATGTCCTTCTAGATATCTAAAATTGTTAAGATATACACATCAAAAAGATGGACTAGCAAACTAGGATAGATGTATCTATCGAACATGTCAGCCAATAAAGCTAAGGTTCAGTTATCATCATCTAAATCTATTATATTACATATGATGAATGTGTCAATAATAGATAACCCTAATAGTTCATGTGCATCATCTTAGGAAATACCCACCTCAATGGTATCCCCATCCACCACCCATTGAAATGTATTAGTTAGTCTTTTCCATGTTCCTAAGAACATGGTGACTGACTCAGTGCTCAAAGGATACATTACATCTCCATTATCCCACCAAAAATAAGTGTTTTAATTTGAGCATGATCTATGTTAGAAAATCTATGTAGTAGATCTAGTAGTTAAATCACATCCACTAGCCTCTAGAGCTTTTATCACCTCTAAAAAATTCCAAAAAATAGAGCACCTATTAGATATCTATCCCAAAATTAACATAAATCAAATAAACAATCAAATTAACCACTTTATCAGCTATGAAAAACACTACATCAAACACCCTTTTCATCTTTCTAACTATATCAACCATGAAAAAAATTGCATCTACCATATACTACACTCAATACCATAGACCATGTAACTAGACTAAATAACCCTATAAAAATCAAGACTATATCAACCTTTATATATAATATCAACCCTTCCTACACACTATATCAGCTAACATGTATGCTATCAACCATATCTATACATTATCAGCATGAACTACATTCTCAGCCACCATAAGTGATATCATCCACTTACAAAAATCCTCCCTTTTCAACTACATCAGCCTACATGCCATATCATTTCTATGATAATTTTTCACTAAATCATCATAAATACCCTTGATCTATTTTATAACATATTATCTCCTACCCATTTACCATTTCAAATCCTACTCTATGACAATAATTTCTATGGCAAATTACATTACACGTATTTTCCCCAACATCTATTGTTCCTAATCTAGTACATTTTAGTGCCAAAAGACTATAAATTATCAATAAATACACCCCATACCTGGACTACACCAATTATCAATGTAATCCATCCTCCAAATCATCCACCTCCTCTAACTTAGGCCATCATATCTCTTTATGATAGATTATGATACACAAAGATATGATGTTCAAAAATAGCAAATGAGCAAATGAATAGTAATTGATTCATTTTATAATAAATTTTCTAATTTCTAAACTTTTAATTATTTAGTGGGAAATTCTATGTTTTTCTCATAACTTCTTTTATTTATATCCTTTTCACAAATCGAAAGAACCTTTATAATCCTGACAAGGTATAGATTTTTTTAGTGTTAACACCATATTTTTCAAAAAAAATGAATTTCATCTTATTTTCTAGGTTTGTTTCTTGTTCTACATATTGGATGTCATTCCTCATATATTTCACATGCAATTTATTTTCCATAGTAACATAGAAATTTAAGGTACGTATTTACACAATTATTTACTTTTATTTATTTTCCTCTTTCTACTACAATTTTTTAGTTTAGTTAGTGTGTTGATGTGTTCTTTCTTAAAGCACCATCCCATGTTACACTAGGTGACAAGTGACGAGCTTCGAGTGGGGAATATATATACACATAATATTTTTAAATTGTATAATTTACTATTACTTTATATCTTGCATCAAATATTGAGTTTCAATCTCTCTAAGTGCACACCTTAAAGGATGTTCTAGGAAAGGGGTGGGTAAACTGATGGTTCTTCTCAAGAGACATTTTTTTATCTATCATACTTATATCCACTACATTTACCCCAAAATTAATCCCCTAAAATATTCCTCCTAATAGTCCCTAACTAAGCCAAGACCTATCTTTTCTAATTATATTAGCCTAGGTCAATGTATTATATTCTAATTCCTACCAAAATTCAAACTAGGACATCTTAGGTCGATGTAGACCAAAGTCATGGTGCACACTTTTAAAGTAGGTTAGCCTAGATAGACCTAGTTTGAAGGTAAATAATAACTTTTAAAACTATGTTGAGTTTGGTCAATATTGTCAGCTAAAATTTTGGAAGGGTTCAGGATCATCTGTCATTATAAATACAATTCCCATTTAAATCCAATAGAGAGGAACAATTTTTTTTTTAACTATAATTGCTCATAATTTTGCTTTAGTCTACATTTGGAGAAGTTATTTCTTAGATCTTGTCTTGGAGGTTAATATCTTGTCTTGTGGAGTCTTGGATGAAACTAGAAATTATTTTAGCCTAGATTTAAATTCAACCATTATGATCCTTGTAATCACAATAATCTCTTATAAAGCACCCTTGGCCAAGGGAGAGATTGAGGCTCAACAGGTTCTATTCAAGATAAGTATGTTTAATCTTAGATCTTTCATTTAATAGATATATATTACATAATCCATAGTTCAAAATGTATAATTCCTTGTTTAGATCTCTTATACACTTAAACTTAGTATGGTTATAAATTTATCCAAATTCGCCATTTTCCACCCTAGGTAACCTAGGCCTTCATTTGCATACATGGTTCCTTACCCCTTTTAGTTTTGTTTTAAACATCCCCCTTTTTTTTTTTGAAATATTTGGTAACACTATATTATATTAATTCCATTATTAGAGATATAATTAGTTTTATTTCATTATATTGATTATCCTAAGGCTTTATAACCCTCTACATTGATGTTGTCTGATAAGTGCCCCTCTAGTTAGGTTTAGTGGATCCAATTGGTCATGCCCCAATATAACTAAGTATTTAATAGGTTTTATTTGATTTACCCTAAGTTAGTATGGATATATAAGGTAGGATAAGTTTTATATCTATATTGATTTGTTGCATATAGGATGCATATAATAAATCTTTTAATAACATAAATAAATCATTAGTTCATACTCTTACTCTAAAAATAACCATCAAATGATCACCCTCTCATCTGTACATGTAATCTACCCATATATAAGTTGGGGAAATGATTTCTCAATAATATAAGTAATCATACAAAAATCACTATATTATTAGTGCCT
Source organism: Torreya grandis (assembly GCA_037957365.1). Classification (NCBI taxonomy): domain Eukaryota; kingdom Viridiplantae; phylum Streptophyta; class Pinopsida; order Cupressales; family Taxaceae; genus Torreya; species Torreya grandis. The sequence continues at coordinate 2,096,230 of JARHVA010000826.1, forward strand.
TGATAGATTATGAGACTCGCTACATGAAATTGGAGCATGACTATCTTGAAAAATAATTTTTAACCAAAAACTTTGACATTAAAATTATTTATTATACCAATTATGTCATTTTACATTTTTATCCCCTTCATAATTTCTTCTCTAAGGATTTATTTCCTAAATATTGAATTAAAAAATGGATGGTAATATTAATGGAGTTTGACCTAAGAATTATTACCAAAAAATTAGTCAAAGGAAAAATTATTGTTGATCAACATTCTACCACTCTCATCCTAGCTAAAAAACACATTCAATATAATATTACTAATGAATGTGTACTCTTTATCGAAGGTATTGATTAATTTGTTTCTCTCAAAGACTAATTTCATAATTTCACACTTGATATTTGTTAAGCATGGAATATACTGAGAGGGGGGGTGAATCAGTATATCATATATCTTATAAAACTTTCCCTTAATCAAATTCCACTTAATCAAACATTCAATATATGCAATAAAACTAAAACAATAAACACCACACAAGAGAGAGACACCAGATATAACGTGGAAACCCAATGTGGGGAAAACCACGGAGAACAATCTCAAGTATATGAATGAGCACCAACCCAAACAATATTCACAAGCACCAACTTGTAGGAGTACCAACCCCTTTATTGAGCACCAACCCAACAACTATTCATGAGCACCAACCCACAGGAGCACCAACCCCTTTGTGTAAACCACACAACTATCTCTCAATGTTTCTATCTCAACAAATGATAGTTTATTACAACATCTCTTTCCTCTCTCTCACTTTTGCTCTTCTAAGCTAGATATAACAAACACAAATCATATTCATCTCTCACAAATGCTCTGCTAAGCTAGATAATACAATATCAAATCAACCTCTATCACTCATATTAAAAATGGCTTCTCAAGCCTTTATTTATAGCTTTCCAAATGAACTTTGGCCTTCCCCCTTTGTGACCCTTCAATCCTCATGGAAAATGGAACCAAACTTGTATGACCCTTCATATTCTTGCCTTTGAAAAGTCATGTGGTGACCCTTCATGATCAAAAACATCCTTCCCTCTTTTGTACTCATCTTGGTGACTTTTCATAATCCTTAAAGTGTCCCTTCATGAGAAATTGTGCCCTAGTGGATCTCGTGTACGTGCGCAAAACCAGCCCAAAGTCTGTGCTTCAGAAGCGTGGTGGGATGTTATGATCCTGGTGGGTGGATTCACTAATAGTCTAGACTTTTGGTGTAGCGGTTCATTACATACCCTTCATATTCTTGCCTTTGAAAAGTCATGTGGTGACCCTTCATGATAGAAAACATCCTTCCCTCTTTTGTCCTCATCTTGGTGACTTTTCATATTCCTTAAAGTGTCCCTTCATGAGAAATTGTGGCCTTCCTCTTTTGTCTTCACTTGGTGACTCTTGGAATTCCCAAAGATGACTCTTCATGGGAAAATGTGTCCCATCTTTCTTTTTTCTTTACCCTGTGGCTCTTTGACTTCTCCATGGGCCCTTCTTTTGTCTCATATACAACCAAAAATATATTCGTTAATATTAAATAAATATTAATTCACATTAGCCAAGATATATCTATTAAAAATATCATTAAATGTAATGGGGCCTTTATCACTAATAATATAAGACCTTTGACATCAATGACAATATTTCAAACAATCTCCCCCTTTGTCATTGATGGCAACCTCAATCTTGAAACTACCACATCCTGTCACTTGCACATACTTTCATCTAAAAACATACAGTAACTCCCCCTTATTGTAATAACCTGTACCTATTCTCTGTACCTATTTTTGCACCTATACATGTACTTTTTATTCTCCCCCTTTGACATCAATGGCAAAGGGCCTACCTAGAGCTAACACTTAGCTCCCCCTCAACTGATACTAAACCTCAATGGTAGGAAGTAAAGGAAATTACTCCCAACTTCTCTCACAGATACTCAAATGTGTCTTTTGGTAGTGCCTTTGTGAAAATATCTACAATTTGCTCTGTAGTACTAATATATTCCATCTTAACCTATTGATCTATAACATGTTCTCTCAAGAAGTGATATCTAATGGAAATATGTTTTGTTCTTGAATGCATTACTAGATTTTTTGAAATATTTATAGCACTTATGTTATCACAAAAAATGGAAATAAGTTCATCATACTTTACCTTGATATCTTCCAAATTTTGCTTCATCCAAAGCACTTGAGTACAACACAATACTTTTGCAATATATTCTACTTCAGCTGTAGAAAGTGATACTAAGTTCTGCTTCTTGCTTAGCCATGATACTAAGCTATCACCAAGGAAGAAAGCTCCTCCACTTCTACTCTTTTTGTCATCTTAGCACCCTACCCAATATGAATCTGTATAAGTAACTAAAGTGAAATCTTTACCTATGGGATACCATAATCCATAATCCAATGTCCCCTTGATATATCTAAATATTCTTTTCACCAACTGAACATGACTATCTCTTGGATATGATTGATATCTTGCAACCATACCTACTACATGCATGATGTCTAGTCTCGATGCTGTCAAATATAAAAGGCTACCAATCATAGATCTATACAAAGATTGATCTGTAAAAGGTGAATCTTCATCCTTGCTCACCTTATTCCCTATACACATAGGTGTGCCAATTGGTGCACAATCCTCAAAACCAAACTTATTCAACATTTCCTTGGCATATTTACTTTGAGATATGAAAATTCCTTTATTTGATTAAAATATTTGAAACCCTAAGAAAAATGATAATTCTCCAAGCATAGACATCTCAAATTCTTTTTACATTCTATCAAAAAATTCTTTTGTCATCTTTTCAATATTTCCTCCAAAAATGATATCATCAACATATACCACAATAATCAATTGATGCTCACCTTCTATTTTGATGTAAAGATTACTATCAGCAAATCCTCTCTTGAATCCTTGATCTTGCAAGTACTTATCAAGTCTTGCATACCAAGCTCTGAGAGCTTGTTTTAATCCATACAATGCTTTCTTCAATCTGCATACATGATTACTACTATTCGAGAGAATAAACCCCTCAGGCTGCTCAATGTAGACCTCTTCATCAAGATTCCCATTAAGTAAGGTAGATTTGACATCCATCTGAAACACTTTGAAATTTTTAAATATTGCATATGTAGGAAACATTCTAAAGCCTCTAACCTTACCACTGGTGAAAAAGTTTCTTCAAAATCTGTTCCCTCAATCTGAGCATATCCTTTACATACTAATCTTTCTTTATTTTTGGTTACTTCTCCATTTTCATTCAAATTATTTCTATAAACCCATTTTGTTCCTATCACATTGTGATCTTTTGGTCTAGGCATTAATTCCCAAATATCATTCTTTTCTATTTGATCTAATTCTTCATCCATAGCCTTAACCCAATGCTCATCATGTCTAGCTTCTGAAAATTTTCTAGGCTAAATTTTAGATAATAAAGAGAAATTAACTTGTTCATATTCACTTACCATCATTCCTCTGGTGTGAATTCCTTATTTTATATCCCTGATGATGTCACTTTCATTATGATTTTTCTGAATGTATTTAGATGGAGTCTCGGTGACCTTTTTCTCCTTCTCCTATTCCTCATCTTCATCTGATTCTTCAAAGCCTTCCTCTTCAATGATTTTATGAATGTCTACTGGATCACTAATTCTTTGTGTTCCATCTTCTTCTATCCTGACACTTGCACTTTCAACAATTTTCTTGGTTCTTTTGTTATAACATTTATAAGCTTTACTTTTGTAGAATAACTAAGAAATATACCTTCATCTGCTCTAGATTTAAACTTACCAAGTTTTTTATTGGTTCTCTTTATGAAGCATTTGCTACCGAAAACTCTGAAATAATCAACTGATGTTGGTTTGTCTTTCCATAGCTCATAAGGAGTCTTGTCACTGTTGAATCTTAATAAATCTCTATTCTGTATATGCACTGATGTACCAACCACCTCTCTCCAATATTTATTTGTTATCTTGGATTCATTTAGCATTGTCCTCACCATCTCCTGAATTGTTCTATTTTTCTGTTCAACTACTCCATTTTGTTGTGGAGTTATGGCTACTAAATACTGTCTCTTTATTCCATGATCTTCACAAAACTCAATAAATTGATCTAACATAAATTCCCCTCCTTGATCTGATCTTATACACTTAATCTTCATATTAGTTTCATTCTCAACTAATGCTTTGAATGCTTTGAACTATCTAAAAGCTTACAATTTTTTCTTTAAAAACATTATCAAAGTCATACGTGAAAAATCATCAATAAGCAACATGAAATATTTATCACCTTGAGTACTTTGAGTCCTCATAGGTCCACATAGATCAGTGTGAACAAGATCTAGCATCTGAGTGGTCAAGTACTCTTTTGTTTTGAACCGCCTTCTAGCCTGCTTCCCATGCTGACAAGGTCCACAAAGCATGTTAGATGGCTTTGTGATCTTTGGAAGATTCTTGACTGCTTGCTTCTTTCATATTTTGACAATATTGTCAAAATTTATGTACCCCATTATCTTGTGCCATAGCCAACTTTCTTCAATCTGATTCAAACAACATTTTTGACCTTTGATGTCTGATAGCATATATAAGTTATTACCTGTTCTTTGAGCATCTACAACAAATACATCTAAATCTTTTCTTCTAATTTCACAACCTTCTGCATAAATATTTAGTGTGTGCCCCTAATCAAACATTTGACTTACACTCAAAATATTATGCTTAAGACCTTTTACATATAAAACATTTTCAATTTTAGTTCTACCATTATCTAAACTTAGTGTACCTTTTTCAGTAATTTTGGTAGTAGTATTGTCTCCAAATTTCATTGTGCCACCATTGATCTTATTTAAGGTTATGCACTTGCTCTTGTCTCCTGTCATGTGCCTCAAACATCCGCTATCAATAAACCATGGCTTTTCTTCATTTCTTGCATGCAAAGCTATCTGGACCAACATAGAACTTTCAGGTTGTTTCTTCTGCCATGTCTGAACCTTTTTCTTAATGAATGGAGCTTTGAAACTCTGGTCCTTCTTGACTAACTCAAACACGCTTCTACAATACCGAGCTATGTGTCTGAAATTGTTACACTTGTAACAAATTATGGTCTCTTCATCAAAGCTTGATAAAGGAGCAAAAGAGTTATAGCTTCTACTTGACTCTACATGACCTTCATTTTCCTTATTTTTGAGATTGTTAGCTCTTTTTATACATTATAATTTCTTATGACCATATCCATTACAATAAAAATAGTAACCATAAAAATAGGACCTATTTGTGAATCTCTGACCTGATTGCCTTTTATAGCTTTGTTCCTTCCAGCCTTCTTTGTCCTTTGTATTCTTCTCTTCTTCCCTTCTTGTTTCCTCATTTGTAAGAGCTTCAACATAGCTCGTGTTCTTTTCAAAACTAATACATGTCTTATCTGATATTGCTTTTTGGATTTCTAATATCTTATTCAGCATATTAGTACTATTCTCAAATTTTGAATCATTGACTATTTTATTATTGGCTGCTTTCTCAATCTCTTCTTTTAAAGAGAAAATTTTAGTAACACACCTTTCACATTCTTTTCTTGCTATTTCCAATTGTTCCATTATATCTTCTTCATTATTCTTGGCTTCTTCAAAGTGTGCTTGTAGATCTTCAATTGTCTCCTTAAAATCCTTTTCATTTTTCTTGATCTGGCGCTTCAATGTTCAATTTTTCTTTTCAACAACTTTCAACTCTTCTAAGGCACACATGAGTTCTCCTTCCATATTTACTTTAGCTTCATCCTCTTCTTCTTCTTGATCAACTATTCTTTTGCTTGTAGAGGCACCTTTATGTATGGCCATCTTGTGATTTCCTGGTCTACCTTCAAGCTATAAAACTTTTTCAAAAAGGAACTTGCTCTGATACCAATTGTTAAGCACAGAATATATTGAGAGAGGGGGTGAATCCATATATCTTATAAAAATTTCCCTTAATCAAATTCCACTTAATCAAAAATTCAAGATATGCAATAAAACTAAAACAATAAACACCACACAAGAGAAAGACACCAGATATAATGTGTAAACCCAATGTGGGAAAAACCATGGAGAAAAATCTCAAGTATATGAATGAGCACCAACCCAAACAATATTCACAAGCACCAACTTGCAGGAGTACCAACCCCTTTGCTGAGCACCAACCCAACAACTATTCGTGAGTACCAACCCCTTTGTTTAAACCACACAACTATCTCTCAATGTTGCTATCTCAACAAATGATAGTTCATTATAACATCTCTTTCCTCTCTCTCACCTTTACTCTTCTAAGCTATATATAGCAAATACAAATCATATTCATCTCTCACAAATGCTCTTCTAAGCTAGATAATACAATATCAAATCAACCTCTATCACTCATATTACAAATGGCTTCTTAAGCCTTTATTTATAGCTTTCCAAATGACCTTTGGCCTTCCCCTTTTGTGACCCTTCAATCCTCATGGAAAATAGTGCCAAACTTGTATGACCCTTCATATTCTTACCTTTGAAAATTCATGTGGTGACCCTTCATGATCAAAAATGTCCTTCCGTCTTTTGTCCTCATCTTGGTGACTTTTCATATTCCTTAAAGTGTCCCTTCATGAGAAATTGTGCCCTTCCTCTTTTGTCTTCACTTGGTGACTCTTGGAATTCCCCAAGATGACTCTTCATGGGAAAATGAGTCCCATCCTTCTTTTGTCTTTACCCTGTGGCTCTTTGACTTCTCCATGGGCCCTTCTTTTGTCTCATATGCAACCAAAAATATATTTCTTAATATTAAATAAATATTAATTCACATTAGCCAAGATATATCTATTACAAATATCATTAAATGCAATGGGGCCTTTATCACCAATAATGCTAGACCTTTGACATCAATGACAATATTTCCAACAATATTGAGGCACATGCCCTCAAAGTAATAGAAATAGTACTCTATAAACATAAACCATCAACCAAAGTTATTATATAATAATTACCCAAAGTTTTCATCCACCTATATGAATAATCTTGGACACTCCACTTCGATGGATCTAAGTGTCTAAGATGTGTTTTATCTAATCCTTATGTAAGAACCATTCCTATAGTTTTGTATTAAACTTCAAGGTCACTAATAAAATGATTGAATATGAAGCTCTCATCCTTAGGGTACAAGTATCCATATATTTATATATTCTTTATTTACATGACTTAGTATATTCATAGCTTATATGCTACCAAATTATTGGTTCATATCAATGGAAAATTGAAATTATTATTTCGTACCATCAACTCACCTCTACCCTTGCCAAAGAGTTTATATCTTTTACAATCTAAGTAATCCAAAAAAAGAATAATGTTATTGCAGACTCTCTTGCTTTCTTGAACTCTATTTTTCATTCTCATAAGGCACTAAATCATTCATAGGTCCTCATCCACATGAGTAAATATCCATCTGCCTTAACAACCAAGGATGAATATCTTATTTTCCACATCTAATTTTTCATCACTCGACAAATCCTATGGTATAAATATATCATCCATTTCATAAAACATCATACTTATCCTCTTAAGGTAAACTCTAATGAAAATACTAGACTCCAAAAGTAAACTTGAAATTATGTCCTTAGATAAAACCTTCTTTATTATCATAGCATTGAAGGTACCCTAATATATTATGTCATTCAAGAATAATTTCCTTATCTCCTTGAGCAAGTGCATGGGTATATTTGTGGTGGCCATTGTGGTAGACATGTTATATCCAAAAATGCCTACGAATGGTATACTATTGGCCTACTCCCAAAAAATACGCCATCACATTCAAAAGTAATTTTTATCTTTTCCAAGTCCATAATAAATTGATCCACTCTCCTTTGGCTGAGATTAAAAACTTGAATCTCCTTGGTCATTCTCTATGTGGGGATTAAATCCCATTGGAAAATTACCTCAGTTGTAAGATGGCCACATATTCATCATTATCATCTAAAAATACTTTACCAAGTGAGGAATTTTTTTTACTAGGGTCCCCAAACCATATGAGAATTAAAACCAAAAATAAACCAAATGACCACCATAATCCTCAAAAGAGACAAAAATAAATAGAAGTAGAAGTAGCTAAAAAAATTTTGAATACAACTAAATAATATCCAATGATATGCCAATAGTAGAGTAGATGAAAGTGAAAATGAAGCCTATTCCATGTCTAAATTACTATAAACATATTCCCAATAACTCTTCATTCTTTTGAGATTTGAATCAATTTGGAGAAGAAATTTTTCTTTGTCAACATCCTTATGACACCGACTACACTGAATCTATTTCCCTTTGCCTTTGCTTGGGGTCTTAATGTCAAAAAAATCTCTCAAATGAGATATAATATTTTCCACGTTTTGTATCCCCTCATGCATATATGCCTTACTATAATTCACCAAAAAACTAATATTATTTTTTAGATTATCATTTTCATTTTCAAGCATACCAACCCTCTCTTGGAGACTTTGAAGTTGATAATTAAAATCCTTACCAGAATTATTTCATTCTCCTAATGCAAACTTTTCACTTTCCCTTTAAGATCTATCAATCAACGCATAATGAATTTTTTTAGGTCCAGTATTCTTTTGTCTTGTCAAAGTTTTATTTCCCTTTCAAATAACCCATTAGAATATTGAAATATTTATTCAAATCTTGAGTCTACTTACCTGTAGAGTCTTTAACTTTTTCTTTGGGTTATTTTATTGTCTTCCTTTTTTCATAATCAATTTTCTTGCACTGGGTTGTCTTGATTACATTTCCTAGGCCCTTTTGATTATTGGCATCCTCTACACTAGTCGTATCTTCCTCAACATCTTCCTCAACCAAAATCGAATCCCTTGCAGAATGCCTTGTTTTACCATTCTTACCCTAAGTCTTGACTAGCATAGGAGTTTCTTTGGCCACACTCCTCGGACACATTTTAATGATACTATCTTATATTTTAATAACATTAACCTCTGTAACCTTGGAGGAGACGTTGTCAGGATACTTGATCCATACCTTTTTAATTTTTTTGATGCCCACAGGTTTATCCATAACTTTTTTATTTGAAGTGTTTGGAATTTATAGAGATATTTTATTCACACCCTTAAATTAATTTTGGATGATAAATATAACCCCTTCATGTGTGTGAGAAGGATAATTTCCCTTTTTATATTTCAAAATGGAGGACTCTAATGAGAGTAGAATGTATAAATTAAGTCTCATGGGGAATGTATGCCTAAAATAGTTTAGAAAAATAAAAAGAGACCATTGGACTATATCTAACCTACCTTAAAATGTTATGTATTTTATCAAATGAAAATCAAATTCTCCAAATGGCCTTGGCAGCAATTCCCAATCAAATCCATTGTAAAAAGTCTCCAGGGATTAACCCTTCAATAGAAAACTCTCTTTCTATTTTTTATAGTCCTTGCCCATCTTGGAGATTTTGGTATCCTCCATATCCAAACCTATCACATGTGATATCAAACCTTTTATGATCCCCATTAATAACCCATTAATTTTAAATATTCTATCATCCAAAGAGTTCACTATAAGAGTTAAATCATGCCTATCATGCCCTTCAATTTTCTCCATGAACCTTATGAATCCCTTAGTTTACAGAGCCTCCCAATTTATCTCATTATTTTTTACTTTCTTAGGCATTTTAGGCTCTATCCTATTTTTCAAACCCATTTTAATATCTTGGCCTCTAAAACAAGGGAATTTTATTTTCTCCAAAACCAAATAACCAAATAATGTAAATCCCCAAATTTGTCTTCTTGTTGCCTTTGTTAGAAGAAATACAACTTCGTATAGTGTTTCCTAATTCTATAAGCTTCTCATTGAGAGTGAAGAAGGATATATTTAAAAAGATATTAATCAAATAAAATCTAAGACTATAGATTAAATATATAAAGTTGTAATAGCCATTAAAATAACACTTGGGGAAGACCCCCACATACTTAAGTATTATGTTCATTAAAAATAAATTCTTCCTTTATCCTCTTTAAAATGTCTCAAGGAAGATCTTAAATATCCATCCAATTATACAAACCTAAAGAGGCCACACCTCTATTAGTGAACCAGTCAGCTATCATGTTTCCTTCTCGATATACATGTTGAATACTCACATGTTTCCTAGAGTTTAGAATAGAGATAGCTTCATCCACCACTTGATTGAATGACCAACTAACAACATTTTTTCTTGATATACAATTTCATATATTTAAACAAAACCCTTTATAATGAGAATTTGAACTCCTAGTTGTTGAGCTAACTTTAGACCCCATAAAGTTATAAGGCATTTTGCCCAATGATTAGACTTAATTCCCATATCTCCTACATAAGTCACCATAAAATTTATTTGATGATATTTTATTATACCTCCTCCTATCGGACATGGGTTCCCTTTGAAATCCCTATCAAATTTAAGCTTTAACCAACCCAAAGGTGGAGGTTTCCATTTAATTCTTCTTCTAATTTCATCTCTAGAATCGCTCTTTCTAAGACTAGTAGGATCAATTTGTCAGTTAAGAGTGGGTAGATATTCAAATGTTAATAAACTTTTACCTTTTTCATTAGGAAATATATTGAAGCTATGATATTTCCATAGTCTATACAAAATAATAATTAATCTTCTAGAAAAACTATGTGAAGTTTTAATCTCAACACATTTTGGATCCACTTTTCTGATCCTTCATAAGATTTGATATTGCCTGATGAAGGATCACAGAAGTGGATCCAAAATGCATCAAGATTAAAACTTCACATAGTTTTTCCAGAATATTAATTATTATAACTATATTCAAGTTTTCAAGGATAGCCTCATAAATCTTTTTGGCTAGAATTTTACTATCATGTTTCTTATTTCTAAAAAAATGTTGTTACATTCTCCCCAAATGCCCCAAATGATGTGAAAAAATGAGATTTTAAAAAAAAAATTAAAACTATCAATCTAAAAATGACTCCCCCAGAACTTCCATAATTCTCATTTAATTTGAGAAGAAAAAACTCCAAATTTCTTGTACATAAGGACAATCTATAAGTAGATGATAAACAGATTCATTTTCATTTTCACATAGGGTGCATCTATTAGTCAAGATGAATCCTCTTTTTCTTAAATTATTCATTTTTATCATTTTGTTTTGGACTACCACCCATAAAAAGAAATTAATTTTAGGAATCAAAATTTATTCCAAATCTTTTCCCAATTAGTAATATTTTCAATATCTTGAACTAATAAATTGTAACCAGTTTTCACTTGATATTGACAATTGAATGATTCCTTCCAAACTAGTTGATCTTCTTTGTTAATAGATGGTAGGTGAAACATTCTCAATAAATTATTCAAATTGGACACAATGATAGTATCCTCCTGATTCAAATTTTCTATATTCAAAATTTTCCAACTTTTAACCCCTTTAATAACCTGCCAATATTTGCGGATGTTATAACTATACTTATTTTGGATGTCCCTTATTAACAACATTAGAATAACTATATAAAAATTCATCCTTAATGAAATTATATGTCATTTTGGGATTCCTCACACCATCAATGGTGGGAATTTCAAAAACAAAGACATGAAACAATTTTGTGTAAAATTAAAAATTACATAAATTAGTTTTGAAACATTATCACCCTAAGTGTAATGGTCAAATAGAAGTTACCAACAAGATCCTTAATAATATCCTAAAAACATTATATTGGGGATTTTCAATCATATTGGCATCTAAAACTATACCTTGCACTTTGGATTTACTGTACTAGCGTCCTTACTACCACTAAGGCAACTCCCTTATCCTTTTTTTATGGCTCAAAAATCATCTTACCACTATAAGTAGAGTTACTCTCTTTGAACATCTATATTCTTGGAATAATTATTAATGAAAATCATTGGGAAGCATGCCTTCATGCCTTAAATCTACTCGATGAGTGATGTATGAGTGCCTTATAACATAATTGTCAGTACAAAATTTGTATATTAAACAACACAAAAAGAAAGTCAAAGTCCATACTTTTGATGTTAAATACTTAATATTTAATTTGGATTACACCCATGAAAAATAAGGTAAGTACAACCAGAATTGATGGTGTCCCTACCTATTTAAATACATATTTGGACCTAGTACATATATATTGCAAAAAATAAAGGACATATATATAAATAATTGACTAATGTTCAACTTTTGAAGAAGTATTTTTTATTAAATTATGCTATTCATAAATTCATTTTTATGTACGATTTTCCATTTCTATACATTTTACTTCCATGCTTAGTTTTATTTTTATATATTTTGTTGAGCTAACATTTCTCATAGTTTTTACCTTGAATTTCTTCTTGTATTTTAACATCGCTTTATCTACACACCTTAGAATCTTCTTCTACATTATCCCTAGTACCTATCTTTAATCCTTAGAATTTTTAGTCTTTATATACAATTTGGTTTTTTAGTTTGTGGGTTGCATTGTCTCACCTGGGGAATACAACCAAACCGTCCTCACAAATGATTATCATTTTTATATTCATCAATTATATTCATTGCATAAACCCTTTAGGTCATTTATATCATTTTTATACCTTAATTATGCCTCTATAATTTTAGTTTGTGATTTTCATTGTAAGACCTAAAGAATCAACCAGATCCTCCTCACAAATGCCTATCATTATATTGCATCAATTATTTTTGCTTTCAACCTTAGCTAGGTGTCTTCTTAGAAAGATAAAGTAATGGCTGATAGTGTTTTCCTCACTTAGAATCAATCACATTATCTTATGGTAAAGCTCTATTAGTATATCATCATGTCTTTCATCCACATTTTAATATTTATTATGATCATGACTCATTCATATTTGTCATTGTACCATCTTCTTTTACACATTTTTTTGACTGGAGAAACCCATTATTTCTATGATCATTTCCATCATTATAATTTTTCCATATACCTTTTGATCTCACCAATTTTGGTCTCCAGATTACAATCTTTTTTAAGGTATAAGTCTAGGAGTCTTTAGGCACCATGGTCTCTCTTTTGATAGTAATTTTTTTAGCACCCATGTTTAGTTTTTCCAAATCCATATGGATGATGAAAATATAAAAATCCAAAATATTTAAAATACACATCATAAAAAAAGGTAACATTAAAATATAAATAAAATATTCAAAGTTAAATCCCACCAAAAATGTGGTGTTTTTTTGCTACACCTCATATTCTAGTTGAAGCTTAAACTCCACAGTTAGCCTCATGATAGATCCAAGGTTGATTGGGGTTCATTAGGATAGTATAATAGGATAGGAAACCTTATATTATTCTATCATCATTTTTTTACATTATAGTGTCACCAACCTTTTCACTCAAGTACCCAATCTCCATAGTAGATTGAATGATCTATAAGGGGTCCGAAGGAGTAGGGAATACATTGTGGGAAGGTAGGATCATTTTATTTTTCATGCATACTACCATTAAATGTAATGATATTTTATACATTAAATGTTATCCCAAGCTTAGGCTATCAGGTAGGATTCTCTAGGGCCATTGATGTTGAAAAAAATTAGTCTTGCCAGCTTGATTTGAATGTTTTGTTTCAGGTAAAGATAATTATTTTCCCTTGGTGATGCCTTATTTTCCCTCCTTAAATATTTTCCCCTTGAGGATAAAGTTTTTTTATAAATATTTCACATATTTTGACTTCCTATTCTTCATCTCTTTCAAACATGGTACAAATACGACAATCTTATTTTTTGTCTTTAGATTAGAATCCACATATTTGAGCTATAAAATGGTCTCTTGGTCATTACATTATATCTCTAGGATTTATCTTAGTTATGTTTGGGACCTTGAGTTTTATATTCACTTTTTTGCAGGCCGTTTGGTTCCTTTTTAATCCTTTCTCATGTTTGCATCTACATTTGAGTATGGTTTGTTAACCCTCTTATATTCGATGATATCTTTCTCATAAATAATTTTCATGGGTCCCTTATTTGATTTGGATTGTTAATTATCTTAATTTGAATGCATTTTCAAGTTTTTCCATCCTAAGTAACCTTGGCATTTCAGATTACCAATTTTTCTTAGTTATTTTTGCTAGCCTTCTTGGATTACTTTTTGTAACATGTCCTTAGTGATCTTGACTTACAAATTTTCCAAGTGATTTAATGAGTCCTAATATTTTTCCATGTTCATATATTTATTTGACCATCCTATATTTTCTCACTTTGCATTTTTTATCCTTGTATCCATAGAGTTTCTTAAATGTATTTATTTTTTTCCTCCATGATTGAGTCTATGGTATTTTCGTGTGGCCATTCAATGAAATGATAAGTCAATATATGCATATGGTACATTCAATTATATATTTATCATATTTTATTTTTAGTTATGCATTTGTGTTCTTATGTTTCTTTTCCAAAACACCATGTATTACACTATTGTGACATGTGATGAACTTTGGGTGGGGAATATTTACACACCTAATATTTTTCACATTATCTTATTTGGTGATTTCTCTTGTAATGGATTTTAAACTCATTAGTATCCATGAGTATAAACCTTAAAGTGTAAACCAAAAATGGAATGGGAAAGGATATTGGTGTTTTACAAGATATTTTTCTATTTTATCCTAATTACACCATTACTACTATTAGTTTGACCTCCTCTAAGTGTTTATTCATTTATCCCTTTTGTTTACTTCCTATCCAGATTTTCTAGTTTCACTATATCCTAAAATATTTTCCTAGATAATAACATCTATTTTTATCATCATCCTTTCTATACTTGTAATTAAATTACTTAGATAATTCACACCAATGGAACAATATATTGTAAAAATATGTGCAGAATAAGTAGATCCACAATAATTGATAGAAGAGTAAAATAATTGATAAATATGATTGATTCACTTAAATGGGGATACCTTCAAAACAATGTAATAATAAATGAATTTATAATATGATGATCAAATACTAAACATTACATCCTATATATAATCTACTTAGGCCATGGTTATTAAATAGACTGACCCTACTAAAAATATAAGAGTCGTAGATAAATGTGATAAGATAATATGAAGGGTTAGTAAGCCACAAGTTAACCACACATATCCATATACACACTATAGTTCAAGGGAATAACATTCCCCTCCCATTCAAAACAATTTTTACCTCAATTTTGAACAACTTTGGATATTTTGGATGGAAAATCTTAATCCTCCCACATTAAAACTTTACAATTTAGAGTCTTTCACTTGATCAAATACTCCTTAATCTCTCTTATTTTCATCTTTTTAGTGCATGTGTGAATGATATCCTTAGGTTATATAATGACTCATCCTTATTCATCCAATTATGGTAGCTTAGTCTACATACAAATTTTTTGTTTAATTACCTTCTTTAGGAAAGATACATGGAATGCTCGATGTATGTGAGTGGATTGGGGTATGTTCAACTTGTATTCAACATTGCTAATTTTTTATAGGATTTTATAAGGGTCATAATAATTAGGATAAAGTTTTTTATCATTTGTATACCACTTTAGGGACATCCAATTATATGTTTTCAAGCACATAAAGACCCAATCACAAATGTCAAAATATTTTTTAGTACTTTGTTGATCCACTTGTTGATTCATTATTTTGTGCCAGTTTTAAATTTTCTCATGGACTAGCTAGTACCTCTTGTTGATGTTGAATGTTTTCAATTTATTGAACTTTTGGTTTCACCCATAAGGATGAAGTGGTGTATGGGGGATGATAACCATAAAGTGAAAAAATTTAGAAATTTTGGAAACAAAAATGATTAAAGTGTTATACTACCATTCCAATAGTGGTAGCCAATGAAACCACTGTTCTTGTTTATCTGATGTAAAATAATGAAGATACCCTTATAGGAATTTATTGACTAACTATATTTTTTCATCATGTAATGGTGATCAGATGAGATATGAGAAAATGAGTGCCTAAATAGGTAACAAAAATTAGTTCAAAAATTACTAGTGAAGATGGGATCATAATCACTTACAATGGTGAATTTTAAACTATATCAAAAAAGAAAAAACTACTATACTAGCTAAAAATGGCTTTGAGAAGGAGAAAAAATGAGAATAATTTGTAAGTATATCCATAATTACCATGATGATATTTTCCTCTTAAGACATTGGAAACTTTGTAATGAAATCCATTGATACCTCCTCCCACTTCTGGTTAAGAACGGATAACAGTTGTAGAAGACTAGGTGTCTTAGTTGTTTCATCATTGTTATGTTGATACACCATGCATTCAACCACAAATTTATGTATATCCCCCTTGAGTACTTCCAAAAAAAATCATGCTTGATTCTATGATAGATTTTCAAAAAACTTGAATGCCCCCTATTGGAGATACATGAAGCTCATTAAAGATCTTGTGATTGAAGCTGTAAGTATGACATAGGTATAATTAATATTTCAACCATAACGTGTTCCCTTTACACTTAAATTTATCTAGGTAATTATAAATATGTTGGATATTTAGAATTAAAACATATATATCCTTATCATTATCCCATTTTTTGCAAGACTCTTCCAACCAATCTATGTCCCAAATGGTCATTGCACATAACAATGTCTCAATAGATTCATCCCTCCTAGATAGTGCATTCACTGCATCATCATATTTTCATTACTTATATAGATGATTCTAAAGTAATATCCCAACATTTTAGTCATCCTTTTTTTTCTTATAATAATAATCATTGTTTTAAAAAATATTTTAAACTATCATGACCAGTCTATTGTTGAAGTGTCTACCCATTAGACAAGTTTTCCATTGCTTGAATATATGAAGAATAGACAACATCTCTTTATAATAGATGATATTAGGTTTTTTTACCCTTTATTTGATCGATCTTAAATTCAATGGGTCCTCTTTCCTACATGAGTACTACCCCCATGCCATACCCTAATGCATCACATTCAACAATAAAAGTTTTATAAAAATCACGGGTAGCCAGAACTATAGTGATTTAGATAGCCTCATTCCACTTCTCAAATGTATTGGTAGTTGTATCATTCAAATGAAAATAATATTTCTTCAACAAGGCCATTAGTGGTGGTGATATGTTTCCATATATTTTTTTAAATATACGATATAACCTGTAATCCCCAAAAAAACACACAAATTCTTGAAGATTTTTGGCACCTACCATTCCATCATAGTTTTGATCTTCTAAGGGTCAACTTTGACTCCATTTGAAAAAATATGACTTAATTACTCCACTTATTGGACTCCAAAATCACATTTTAAAGGTTTTTCATAAAGTTGATATTTTTCCAGAACTAATAGTACATGTTTGACATGCTAGAAATGTTCTTCCCAATTTTTTTATATTAGGGTGTCATAAAAAACACCCCAAAAAAATTCTTCAAAAATGCCTAAAAATAGTGTTCATCAAACTTTAAAATTTATATTGTGCATTTGTGAGATCAAAGAGTATGACCATAAACTCATATTGGCCTTGATGAGTCTTAAAAGCTATTTTAAATATATCCTCATCTCAAATTCAAATCTAATGGTACACATAATGAAGATATAGTTTTATAAAATAAAAATCACCATGTCATTCATCTATTAAATTATCAAATAATGTAATAGGGAACTAATATTTGATGTTTTACTTGTTGAGTTATTTATAATCTAGCCACATCTTACAAATGTCATATTTCTAAAGCACCATGACCGTCGAGGATGAATATTCTCTTTGGCTATGTTTGATAATACCTACCTCCAACATTTCATGTACCATATTTTAAATTTTAATCTTTTGGGAATATGGATACTTGTATGGTTTGATGTTAGGTGGTTGACTACCCAAAAGCAGGTGAATGGTGTGATCATGTTTTGTACTTGGTGGTAGTCATTTTCATATGGCATCAAAAATAGTTGGGTGGTCATCAAGAATCCTATGTACAACATGATGTGTAAATGCCTTTATTAGTTGAACTTATATATATAATAATCATGTTATAAATCCTTTATCCCCCTTTTTGATAATTTTCATCATCTTGTGTAAATTAACCAATTGTGGATATTTTGATCATAATATATGTAGTTTAAATGTCTTACCTTCATAATGAAAGTGCATGAATAGTTTTTTGAAATTAATATCTATTGTGCCCAAGGTTTTAAGCCATTAGACTCAAAAAATAATGTTTGTCCCACCCATGGGAATAAAAATCATGGTAAAATACATCATGTAGTTTCCATATCAAGCTTAATATTATGGAATTTCATATAATAATTTAATATGCCTCGATCTATAATCATGACCTAAAATTTTGGAGATGGGTAAATAAATAGTTTAAATAAGTATCCAACTTAATGTTGATGAAGTTATGTGTACTCCTTGAGTCAATCAACACTATGACATTTTGTTTCTTGAGGAAGCCTATAACTTTAAGGGTATTAGGCATGTTAATACCTGAAAGTGCATGATAAGAGATAGTAAGGTGTGTATATGTAGATTCCCCCTATGTTTCTTCCTGATCCTCATCTTATTTACATCATATTCTTCATCTTCATTGGCTCCTTCAATGTGTAGTAACTTCCTCTCAACTATATCATAACCAAATTGTAACCCTTTTGCATTATTCTCTTTAATTTAGTGAGGGATCAATCTTGTAGGTTGAGGAAATGATTGTGTTTTGTAATTACATTATTTTATAGTAGTGAGAGCCCTTCGTTTGACTAGATCTATTTATTTTACCTTACATTCTAATGTTATGGTTTTAGATACTAAACTTGGATTAAACATGCACACATAAAGCTGGATTTTATCCTTGATCCCATCCAAGAAAAGGTCATTCATGTTTTCCTCATTTATTTAATTTATACGAAAGGAGAGATTTTATAATTACTGAATATAATCCTTGGTATGCCATATTTTTTGAAAAAAAATTAATTAACTAAAAGTAGTTTTCAAATACATTAGTATGATAGTGCATATGTAGTTAATCAGTAAATACCTACCAACTAACAAGAATGCACTTCTTTTTCTTTTGATTGCATAACCATTGATACAAAATGAACTACTCAAGTTCTAGATACAAAGATGTCATGACTACCTTTTATGCACATGTGGTCTAATGTAGATCAAGTAAATTTTACATTTTATTGATCCAAATGAATTGATCCTTACCATAAATTTTGTTCACTTCCACTTTCAGCATCATGCACTTTGAACTGCTATTGGATTTTTAATTGTTTAGTTTGAAAGAATTAAAATGGAGCAATGGAGGATTATTTAGTTGAAGATGAGATACAAAAGTGATCAGTTTCCCATTGATAGTTTCTAAAGGAGTCTTCACATCATTGATTTCCTTTTTTACCCTAGTTATTACCCATTTTACCACATTGAGATCATATTTCTTCACCAACTTTGCATATCTAATTAAATTTGGTAAACCACCTCAGAAACTAAATGATCCAAATTTTTGGACTCCATGTCATTCTTATTAGGCATTTTAGGAGTGTCTTTCCATTTCCCATAGTCATAAATGTTAGAACCAACCATGTACAAACCTTGGAATTTAGGTTTTTAGGCCCAAATTTTTTTGTCAAAATATTTTATTATTGTGATCAACTCACTAAGATGAATCTAACAACTATTATTTTGCACAAGGTGTAAAAAAGTTCTAGACTTTTTTTTTTTTTTAAATAAAACAATATTATGGTGATAAAAAAAATTAATTCTTCTTGATTATAAGTTATGTTTTTTTATCATTCAACTCTCAATATAACCACAACAACATCTATAAATTAAAATTGTTGCATGAACTTGCACAAATCGGCACTCTAATACTAGTTATAATGAAATTACTTAGATAATTCACACCAATGGAATAATGTATCACTAAAATATGAGTAGAATAAGTAGATCCACAATAATAACTAATGAAATATAAGAATACTTAATATATATGACTGAGCCAATTCAAGGGAGAAACCTCCACAAAAATAACATAAGAATAAAATTTGTAATATGATGATCAAATACTAACCACTACATCCTATAGATACTCTACTTATGCCATGGTTATTCCATAAGTTGAGCCTACTAAAAATATAGAAATCATACAAAATTGTGATAAGATAATATGAAGGGTTATGTAAGCCACAAGTAAACCACACATATCCCTAGACACACTATAGGTTAAGGGCATAATAATATTGTATCAATAAGATTGATACAATTTCAACTGTGTTTTGTAACATTTATAATGTATCTGCCTAGTTGATAGCACATTACTTGAGCTAAAATCTTCCAACTCTATCTCTCAAATAGATACCATCAGCTTATAGTTTAGGGTTTGTTTCTGGTACTATAAAACTATATATAAGGGTCATATTTTATTCATATCATATCACACTCATTCACTCTACTTTCACTTGCATCTTTGCCCTAAATAATTGATAAGAGAGTTATTGGCTTAGATCCTTATCTTGAGGAGTCTTATCTTATGGTGCCATTGAACCTAAATAGGATTCATTGGGAGTTCCTAACTATGGATATATAGGTCTTCATCCAACCATTTGAGGTCTTGAACCTATAACTTTGTCTTGTAAAACTCCACTTGAGCTAAAGGGAGATTGAAGTGTCAACAGGTCCATCTCAAGGTAATTATTTCTATTCATAAAATATTTCCTTTCTTTACTTAGTAGATTAGATATTGTTTGGTTTTTTTAATACATGTATGTGTATCCTTGTTTAGGATTTATCTATAATAAATAAGTTGGTATACTCAGAGGATTGCTTATACTTTTCATAAATCAATTTAGGTTACATAGACTTTCATTTGGTTGACCATTTCACTTTACCTATTTATAATTATTCTAACCCATCATTTACATTAGTTAATACCCCTTTATAACCATCTACTTTACAAACATAGTTTATAACCATTTACCTTTATTAAGGTCTAGTGAGAGTTACATCCTTGTGTCATAGGATTAGGATTTAAAACTATTTATTCCCTACATTTGAGCTATAGGTTACCCTATACTTATCTAAATAATTCATAGGTCCTTACTCGATTGTCCAATTATCACAGACTTTATTTGATTAACCTTATTTGAGTCCTAGTCTATTGAGAGAAAGAGGATAGTTGTAGGTCAGCCTAGACCGTGTATAAAATACATGAATTTAAATGATATCATACTTATACATGACATGATAAAGTTCAATTATATTTTGAGATGAGTCACGTGTGTGACCCATCTTTGACCTCAAAATGGGGGCATATTAGTGAGATATATCATATAAATTAAAGCCTCCATGAGCATAACTGAGTATATTATACATATTTTAGAGTTAGATGTGATTAATATATTAGGTATGAAGAGTTATTTTTATTTTTAAGAAAAATTTTAGGGGTATATACAGGTCATATGTAATCCATTATATAGTCCATGAATGACCAATTTCATATTTATATAGATCCAGATATTTGGGAGAATGTGTAGGGTAAGTATACTTAATTGTACATGAAAAAATTAGTTATACATGATACTAGTTCATGCACATATAAACTATTTCATATTTTAGTTTGGCATGATGTTGGTTCATTCACATGTACACATTTCCACCTTTATGATTAATATTTATCAAGTATTTTCAATTGTGGAGTAAACTTGAATCCATAAGTATGTTTATGATAGTTGATTCATGATTTTTGAGGTAATGTACATTTTGGTTCAATGAATCTCAATGGATATTGAATTACCCATAGCGAACCCATTATGTGATTCCCACCTTATCATCCTTGGATTACAAGATCAGTGTTGGATTTGTTACATGTGGGTTGGGGGCATTGTCTTCTAATCCCCGGCCCTTGCCTTAGTTAAATTTAAAATTGGGGATTGATTACCCTTTATTTTTTAATGTTCTCCATTTTATTTATTAAATAAGCATATTTCTCCAATGCTTCAATAATTAAACATCTCCAACAAGTTACATGGAAACACAGTTTACTTACATACATGTGTACTTCTTTCATTCTCTTTCAAATTTTATGTTTCAAGTATAGTTCAAATTTCAAATTTCATTCTATGGATATTGATTACGACAATTTCATTAGAGTTTTTTATTGGATCATCTTGCATATTTGTATCTTTCTCCCAAATACAATTTGGTATGTTGAAGACACTCATGTATATATTTATATTTTACCTTAGTATTTCATTACATTAAAAATAGTAGAATACAAATATGATATTTTAAGATGCCATACTATGGTATTTGACACTTTAAAATGCAATTTGACCTACGCTTATCCTACAAGACTTGTGCATCTCCAAACAACTATCATATGCCATTCCCACACTCCTGCATGCTATTTATGAGCCCAATTCATTCTAAGTTTATATTAGTCACCTATACAAACCTCTTATTCTATTTTAAATCAGGTAAATACACTACCTAGACATATCCAAATCATCACATTCACATTCCTATATCCTAGATAATAATATTATACTCAAATAATAATTTTGACATTATTATCATGAGGTTGACATTATTATCCTTCACCTAGTAATGACTATTTTTTAAAATTAAATCATTTCCTTAGGTTAGCTCATTCTCCTAGAATTTTAATGGTGCATAAAATTACCCAATTATATATATATATATATAAATGAAAATCAAGGTCAAGATTATTATCCATTTTGTATTCTAAAGCACTTATCAAATATTATATTTCACATTCAAAAAATATTCCTTGATATTCCCAAACTATAAATCAATCACTAGGAACAATCATTAGTCAAGTTTGAAGCATACCAAGTAGGTAAAAAAAAACTCGAGATCAAAGCCATATTTTTAGGTACATCCATATATTGAAAGATCACAATTACACAATCACAATAATATAATCAATTACATATGGCTTGAATTCCCTCTTTAGATTATTAGATACATAGGCAATGGTCAATCATCAAGGGGGTGATTTAGGTCAACTCAGTCCAATTACATTTCCTCAAATTTATAGGTTTTATCCTTCACAAGTAGACCTAGGGTTTCAAGGAGAGGAAATATAATTTTTTGAATTATGCATACAATCAAGAGATAATTATCATGCATACAGAGACATATTAGATAGGCCTATCATAATATACGGTCATAAAGAATAAAAATATCCTAGGATAGTAATGTTAACTCTAGTTCACCTACATATGATGAATCCACTCTAGGTTGACATTAATGACTTTATGTAAATAGAGATAGAGTTCCAAGCCCAAATGAATCATATTCATGTTTCTAGTCTTGTATATTATTAACACATAGTCATAATCAACCAGTTAGAGAGTGAAGCTAAGTACTTTAATCTCCTTATTAATTTCCAAATAAATTAAATTACATTATCAGATCAATATCAATCAATTAAATTTACACTTATACCTAAAGCTTGTATATTAAAATATGAATTGATTAATCTAATTTATCTTATTTTGATTATTGTTAGTCTAAAAATAGGGTAGATCAATATCAATCAATTAAATTTACACTTATACCTAAAGCTTGTATATTAAAATATGAATTGATTAATCTAATTTATCTTATTTTGATTATTGTTAGTCTAAAAATAGGGTAAATAAGTAGTAAAAATGTGAAATTATGTCTTAGGTTTTTTTAACTTGAGATCTCTTTGTTTAAGATCAACTTCATGTTTTTAAATAACACTGTCATGGATAAATTTTATGCATTAGATACCAAAGGAAGAAATTTATCCCATGCAATGAGTCTAAATATGGTGTAAGAGTAGGTTGTAAGAAATTGGAAGATAAATAACCATTGTCTTGGTGCATATGGTATTGGGTTCTATATTTAGAGGAAGTTAAATGCAACTAAGAGGATTTAGTTGTAACTATCAACTTTATGGAAAGTAATTATTGTATTCTTAAGATATTTATTGGAATATTCTATTTATTTTACTAACCATAGGAAATATAAATTAATATTATAGTTTTCATCTACCAAAAAAATATTAATTCAATCTCATTGATCATGACACTAATAAAATTAAGTGGGTCATCAACTCAAAAGAAATTTTCATCATTGATCATATCATCCTCAAGAGACTCTAGAGAGTTTTTTAGTTGGTTTTGGATGGGATATGATTTCAATGATATGGACTTAGATAGGCGTTGAACCATCAGGAGGTTGACTAGATGGTTTAGTTTAAAATGTAAAGGATTTTTAACTATAGTTTAGATAAGAAGAATAATAGATTTAAAAGATAACTAAAACATTGAACTCTAAATACATTAATAACAAATAACAATAACTAATCAATATGAATCTAGATGAAGACATGAAATATAAATATTATTCAAACAATGGCCTACCTTTTTCCTTCTCCTTACATTTGTATATAAAGGTTTTTCATATTCTTACTAGACTCTACTTCTCTCGTGACTCTTTGACTCCTTTTTCACACCATTACAATTATTTTCTCTTTTATGCCAAATTATAATAAATCCCACTTCCCTTTGTTGATTCTAACACTCACCCAAAGTAAAATAGGTGTCTCACCCCTAGCTAAAAGGCCCTAGTTAATATATTTTTTATAATTTTGCTTCATTACAATGTATTTGAGTTAAGCTACATAACTACTCCTAACAAGTTTCCTCGGTCTCTTTGTCGAGATTCTGCACTCTTATAATCTAACTATATAAACAACCTTAAACACATTTCTAATTTTAAAAATTTATAAATGTTTTTCTTTGTTTGGACCTCTTCATATTTGAACCACCCATATTTGGACCAAATGATTCCTCTTTTAAATTCATAGTTTTACCCAAAACAACTAAACACATTTGTTAAGTGGTAAAAATTCAACATATTTTGAATATTATGTAGTCTGTACTATCAAAGACTGAAATACATTCAATGACAAATGATGATGGATAATTGTAAGTTTCCTGCTCTACAAAATATTCATAAATGGTTCTGTTAAATTTCCCTTCCACCAAATGTGGTCAACCTAAATCAATTATGATCCATGACATTTATGCCACATATAGGTGATGAGACTCCAAGGGTAGTGACTTTGATCCTTGTGAGGGCATTAAGCCCATCATACTTGGTGCCAATGTGTACTTTGATACATACGAGGCAAGGTCCATGATGGACAGAGTGCCTATAAAAGTTATAGATTATATCAAGTGGAATAAGGTGTCTCTTAATGTGGGTTTTCCCATGCCTATTGGGGGAGGCATCATCTCTTTGAATGTACAAATTAGGAAATAATTGGATCTTTATGATTCATTGGTCCACTATTTGAATCTCATTGTGCCATAGAAGAAAGATATATAACTAACATAAATGGATTAAAAAACCATCAATCATATGTTTTAGAGAATAATTTATGAATATGCTCAGAAGTCTCTGTGTACACATGAATAACACATGCTAAACTATGCACTTGACTCCCCAAGGTCAGGATGATGCAACTAACATAATGAATGGGATATGGATTGGGTTGTTTGTTGGGTGGAATGGGATCTAGGATGAGTGAAGGTAATGGATTCTCTTTATGGAACCATAATACTTCAGTAGTTCACAATGCTAATTAAGAGCATCAAGTTATGTATAAATAGAGCTCCAAGATCCTTTGGTCTCTAAGATCAAAAGAAGGTGAAGTTCCTCATCGATGTCAGGACTAGGGAAATGGGGGAGATTGGGATAAATGAATCATGTGAGGATATATACTATGTCAAGTTGGTTATGACCAATCAGTTTCATCCATAAATGTGAATGATATAAGATGAGACTAGACCCGAGGAGAAGAAAGAGGTGATAATGGGAAACTAGGTCTAGATAATGTTATAGTGATGACCTTTATTTTGGGGAAGGACAATGATGGGTGGATCAATAATTAATTATTTTTACTCTAAGTCATTAAGAGAGTATATAATGAGGTTATAAATTAAGGTGTAATGGAAGACCTCTCTCCTAAACTTGGTGTTAATATTAGATTGTATGCTAAGTATGGGACCACTTGCTTTAACCCTAGGGAAAAGACCTTATCTAACAAGACCAGGTATTTCAAGAAGTTTCATCCAAGAAGAATTATTAAATTTGTAAGTGTATGAGATTATTTATATACATTATGTAAGGACTTTTTGTTTTTTAAGTAAGACTTGCTTTATTTATTTTTGGCTTGTACGGATAGACAAGGTTTTGGCAATGTTTTAGTTATTTTTGGAGGTAAAATGCTTGCTTGCTAAAATTTAAATGTTGAAATTAAATAAATAAATAAAATAAACATGAATGAAATCAAAACCTTTTTTATCTTTTTATAATTATTTGACAATGCATGCAAAGAGAGAGAGAAAGAGATATATCCTATTATGAAAAATGTTGAATTTTCATAGATTTGTCTAAATATAATCAAAGTGCAGGTGTTTTTGTAGTTTTTTTATTTTTTATTATAGATATGGGTTTAATTTGAATTACATCTTCTATATATTAAAATAATTTAATAAATAATTATCCCAAAACATCAACACTCTAATACTTTTACTATTTTCTTGCAACCCAACAAACTAAACTAGCTTTCCAACTTTCCTATTTATTGCATGCAAGTTTTGAAAGATTTATTTTAAATGTAAATTCTAATTTTTTGTTTATATAAATGATAATAACAATAAAATTAAATTGAAACAATGATAAAATCATAAATTTGAAGGCTTCTTATTTACCTGGAGTTTGTCTAGGGTTTTATTGCTTGCTAGTTGATTGTTTAGAGAGAAATGAAATTTGTTTTGAATTTGAAAATTAACTACTTTGTTGGATGAAAGTTTATGAAATGATTCTTAAATTATTATTAAATTTTGATTTTATTAATTTATACTAATGAGAGTAAATATACTAAAAGGAATGCAAATTAAATAATCTATCTAATTCCTTTTTTAATAGCAAAGACAAGAAAAGGAAGAGTGTTATTTATCCTATAAATTTTATATTTTTATTTGAAAATGAATATTTAAGAAAATATAAGAATAAATACTAATATAATCTGATCTACTAGAATAAAACAAATAAACCTAAGCTAAGAACTCCCAACTTAATACTGGTGTAGACCAGTGAAGGTAAGGAATTTGTAGCATTGTGGTCCTCAGTATGTTGGCTCCCTTTGCTCAAGTGAAAATGTCAATAACTATCCAAAAAAGAGGAGGAATGCATAGCTATCAAAAATGGAAGAAGAAGATAAGAGACTGAATTGAAAAGTTTAATTAATGCAACTACTCACTAATTCATTTATTTTAGATTCTTATGACATCTTTCTCAATTTCCTATAATTTAACGTGAAAATTGGCTTAATTAATTAAAATCAGATTAAAAATTGATTACTTATAGCAAGTAATTGATACAAAGACATAAAAATGCAAATCAAATTGATAATGGAGTTCATCAACCTGGGTTACATCCCTAGGTTCACCAAGTATGAACTGATCGATTAAAACTTACATCAATTTATCCTAATAAGGGGATCTCAATCTACACACAAGTCTCTATTATCCTCTAAGATGGCTCTGCAATAGACTCCTAGCCTTATAATGTCTTATTCCTATAATAAATAGACCATAACTTGCTTACTCTCTCTATACAAGGCTATTTCTCCTTTTAAAAGGGTTATCTTTCCTTATAAAGGGTAAAAATTCATTCTCTCTCTTTAAAAGTGCTATAAATCACTCTCCTTTACAAAGGGATATATCTCCTTTACAAAAGGACAAAAAATCTTATACTCTCCTTTTACAAAGGGAAAAATCCCAATACAATTTCAACATTACATTTGAAATGCCAATTCATGCAATATATATTATTTTTAGGGCTTCATGGCCCATTGGTTGGGTCATTTAGCCTTTTCCCAAGGATAGGGGTTTTAATCCCCTTATTATGCCTTGTTTTTGTCTTATTTATCCCAAAATTTGAAAGATATATAAAATCTTACATTTAATTCTCCAAATATAGGCATGGCCTAATGGCCAAGACTCAAAAATGGGAAGCATGGGGTGAGGAGTTCAAATCACCACTCCCATGTTGGGATTTTGATAAGCCTTTAACCCCAAAAATAAAGCATTAATACCAATTCATATTATTTAGTTTCCAAATATGGGCATAGATTAATTGGTAAAGCTTTTAAAATAAGCTTGTGAGGTCATGAGTTTGACCTCGCTCTCCATGTTTAGTCTTTTGATAAGACTTGGGGCACATTTTAGTCCCATATTTGTGGAGAAATGGAATAACATAGGTTTGAAATGCAATTTTCACACCTTTTGAAGTGGTCTTGAGGACCGTCCCATGTTACGATCTCACCTTTGAACTCAGTCTCAATGGTGTGGAAGCTGACATACCACATTAGAACTTGGTTGATGGTCTTGGAGGTTATTTTTGGATTCTCCACATGGTACCTTTGGATCTATTTATATTTTTGTCCAAAAAATATCATTATATCTATTATCCTAAGGGATACCCCCTTTGTGCATAAAATTGGAAGAATTTCTGTGTTTTGAGTCTTCAAGATAAAGGTAAGTAATCATAAACTATTCTAGATAGTGTCACAATTGAATACTTTTACCAGGCATGTGGATGTTGCTCTCAGAGCACTTCATACAAATTTATAAAGGTTTTTTTTTTTGTTTTATTGGATCAAATACACTTATCACATTAAATACTTGTTGGAAGTGATAATTCTTGGTATAGATGTAACTGGCAGGGACATTCTGGTAATGATTTATTTTATAATTATACCAGTTCACTGGGGTTCTAGCTCTTTTCTTTTCCATTCAAGAACAAAATAATAAAAGAACTAGTGAGTTCAAAAAGAGAAAAATAAAATCAAAAGGTTCACGTGTTGAAATAAGATCAATATACCACCCATCATGATTAAGAGAAAATAATGGAAAGAGAATTAAAGGAGCCCAAGGTATCTCTGTGGGGCTATGAATGCCTGGCTAGTAGTAGAGAAATGCTTGAACTTATCTTATTTTTTAGCTTTAATAGACACTGAAATGAAACTTACAACTTCATCAATCCTTAAAAAAATCATCACAAGGGTTAAATAAACTACACATTTGACACACACAGATCCAAGAAATTAGAAGGAAGGTATGTTGTGTGAATTAACTTAGGAGTCTCTTTCATGTTTTTTATTTAAGTTTTCTTCTATGGCACACTTCATGATTGATTTAAGGATTGCAAACCAAATTTTTGGGTCCCTGAATGCTCAGAAGCATTCCCCTTACCCAGTTTTTTAGATTATGGTCTTAACTTTGAGCCTTCTTCTATATGATTATGTAAAATCTAAGAAAACACTGATTATTGGATTTTCATTATTTGGCAAAATGGTGTTGTTTTTATATATTTCTTGGGCTAACTATATTAATGCACTTCAAGAGTTTCTTTGAACTATGTAGAGGTTCAGGACTTAAGAAATTCAAACATTATATTCGAGCATTTTGTATTGGACATTTTATCCAATGGGTTTGATATTCAGGTTTACTTTTTTCAGGTATTTTGTCCAGGTTGATGCAAGTTTTTCATGTTTTTGGCCTAATTCTTTTGGGACTTATTCTCTTGAGATTTATGTAATTTGTCTTTGTCGAGTTTTTGGTTTTTAGGTTTATCTTTTTTGAGCTTTTATCTTCAAAACTTTTATTCTACAAGAATTGGTCTTTGAGATTATTGCATCGGATATTTTGTCTGAAATAATTTCCCCGAATCCATTCATCATTTTCTAGATTATCACCTTGGACATTTTGTCTGCAACATTTTTTCCTATAATAATTTACCTGATCCATTTTCTCCACAACATTTTTCCTGATGAAATAAACCTACCCTTTGGGCTTTTTGCAAATTGCCCTTTGGTATTTTTGAGATTGCCCTTTGGCCTTTTTGGAATTTCCCTTCATCTTTTTTGCATTTACCCTTTGCCCTCCACACTTACCCTTCAGGTCTTTTGTCTTGGGAATTTTACCCTATGAACTAGATCCTTCGAGTATTTTTTCCATGAAGTAAACCCTTTGGACATTTTTCACTTACCCTTTTGGGTAATTATCATGGGCATTTTGCCCTACAAACCTACCCTTTGGGCTTTTTGCATTTTCCCTTTGGCCTTTTTGAAATGACCCTTGGCCCTCCAGAATCACCCCTCAGGACTTTTGTCTTGGACCCTTTGCCCTCCAAAATTACCCTTCAAGATTTTTGCACTAACTTTTCAGCCTTCTTGAAAATATCCTTTAGACTTTTTGTCCCAGGCATTTTGCCCGATGAAATAGACCTACCCTTCAGGATAATTTCTTCATACATTTTATCTAAGAAAATTGGTCTTCAAAATAATTTCTCCTACAACATTTTCCTTGAAACAATCAATATTGTGGTTTTCTTTTTTTGCATGGACATTTTATTCAGTAAACCTAGATACACTCCCACCAAAATGAAGCATTGACTAGTGAAGAGCCCAGAAGCCCTGCAGAACTACCAAGTGGTACCCCTGTACTTTATTATTATTATTATTATTATTATTATTATTATTATTATTATTATTATTATTATTATTATTATATGTTAAGTCATTATTTGTTTCTGTTTGCAGGAGAGAATTTGAAAGTGATAGATGTCAAGTTCGTGCAGAGTCAAAGATTCAACCACCAATCCTGATGGTGTGCATTAACTCACATGCCAAGGATCTAATGGTGCATAATCAAGCATAAAGACAAAGGTGTTTTAAAAATCTCCATGAGAATGCTAAGTGGAAACATCTCAGGAGCCTAGATAGCAAATCAATAGTTTATGGGCCCTCCCATAGATTCAACAAGTCAAGAGATCAAGAAGCCCGTAGAGCTACCAAATGGCATGTTTGCACCCCATCATGCAGAAGATGTAACAATGTAATTCATAGGTGGACTTTTCAATGATTTAGACAATGGTCACATTTTAAAAGTTATAAATAGAGTTTATAAGGCTTAACGCTAGCAGAGATAGATTCTAAGTTAAGTATTGCTCACTGAGGTGGATATATTTAAAGATAAACTTCTAGATGACTAGGGCCAAACATGCAAGACTCCTTGGCCAAGCCAATAAAACTCACCTCTTTTTGCATGAAGAAGCTATTTTCAACCACTTTAAGATGAAATTAGTCTTAAGCTGCCACTTCTAGTGCCACCTTAATATATGTAGTTTAGCCATGCCATATTATGCCAAAGATCACTCCCAGCTCGTGCATGCCATTTTCAAGCCATTCCATAAATCCAAGATGCTAAAAATAGAAGAACTCACCTCTTTTGCATGAATATTTCAGATCTATATGATCTTATTTAACTGGGCATTCAAGTTTTGTAAACTACATCTCATCTCGGAGATATTTTGTATAAAATTAGGTAGACCCCATGGCTCAATCTATCTTTTTGTTGCTAGTTATATTTTTTGCATTTTGAATTTATTTACTACAAGGTATAACCTTTGGAGAGCAATAAAGTTGAAGATTTGCCTTTCTTGTCTTGAGAGATCCTTGTGTGTGTGCAAGTTATTTGATTATTTATGGAATCTTTGTCTCTTTGTTTCAGTTTTAAAAAATTTCATTTGTGGTATTTTACCCTCTTGAAAATATTATTTGGAATAAATATCCTTTTCCTTTTTCAAAAAATAGCTAAAATACTACATCTGATTTCCATTTGTATGAGTCTATGTTGAAACAAATTCAACATATTTTATACTCTATTATGTTTATAAAGTAAGCATTAAATTCTAGTATAAATATTTGGAAAAATCACCGTATTTTTAGTTTTCTATAAATTTCAATTCTTCAACTCTTTTCCCTATCAAAACCTTAGTTTAAGATTCAAAAGCACTAAAGAGCAAGATTTCCATAAAAATGATATTTTATCAGTTTGCATCAAATTTAGTGAAAGGAAGTTGGCCTTCTCTAGAGATTAACCTCAAATTTCCAAGGTCCCACAGCTTTGGAGGTGTTTCCATTATATCATTAGGAAATTATACAA
Organism: Torreya grandis; assembly: GCA_037957365.1. Classification (NCBI taxonomy): domain Eukaryota; kingdom Viridiplantae; phylum Streptophyta; class Pinopsida; order Cupressales; family Taxaceae; genus Torreya; species Torreya grandis. The sequence goes on from JARHVA010000826.1 coordinate 2,128,295, forward strand.
CAAAATACATGATCAAGATAGGTGCAATCCTATGTTATAATAGTTTTTGGCATGCCTAGTTGGTCACAAAAATTACACAGAGATTGGTACTAATCTCAGTAAGGATTATATGGGTTTCATGTAAATATCAAAGAACCTAACAAATCCATTGGCTTAAAGACTCATAATTTCAAGGTGACAAATGCCAAACAAACAAGATCATTTACTAAAGGTAAGAGGGCTAATTTTTTAGAATTGTCATTTCCATCTAAAAAGAAATCAAAAGAAATCACCCCTTAGCCTAAGGTATATCCTCTTGTTCTTTTTTGGTAAATCCTATCAGTTTTATACCTCTCGTAATGGCTATAAATCTGAATCTTGTAGCCTTTAATACAGGTAGTCCACTCCAATTATCCCAACATGATGATATACCATTCTTAGCCTTAAAAAGCCTACCATATTTTACTGGTGAAACCTCTACCACTACTTCAGAGCACATACAAGATATTGCTAACTTATGTTCAATCCATAGCATGGTCTAATACAATGTTGCAATCAGACTTCTAGTCTCCTCTTTTAAAGGCAAAGCTTTACAATGTTGCAAAGGCCTTGCTCCCGATTCAATCCAAGTTTGGGATGAATTTGGCACTAAATTGTGTACCCATTTTGAAGACAAAAGTGACCATCTTTCCTTGGTTGAATATTTAACTTCTATTCAACAAGCTCCTCATGAGAAAATGACTAATTTTAATTACCGTTTATAGAAGACCTAGAATAAGATCCTAGTCTTTATCAAACCCACTACAAATAATGTTTTCTTGTATTACCTAAAAGCCCTCAATAGTGACATAGTTGTGATGATTCAGTCAATGGATGGCACCACACTTCTTATGGCTTATGATATTGTAATAAGGGTATAAAATTATTTAATCCAAGTTGGGAAAATTGCACCAAGGTCACCAATGCCTCTATTTTCAAAAATAACCCCTATTCTCCCACTTGTACTCTCTCTAATTTCTAATACAAGTAAGGCACTTGCTTTCACTCATGTACCTTCAAATGATCTATATGAGGTAAAGTAATTACTTAAGATTTTGGGAAGTGAGTTAGTGGTAATGAAAAGGTAGTAAGCCCAAAACTATAAACCTTTTCAGCCATCTAACCCTACATACCAAGGGAATATGCAACCATACCAGGGAGATAGGTATCTATATCAAGGTAAAAACTAGCAAAAAGGATAAAATTTACAGTCAAGACCTCCAAACATCCTTTTTTTTCCAACACCAAGAGCTTCCAAAGCTATTGTCCATGTTTAAAATAATTTGGCTCAAGAGTACGAGTGGTGTTATCCTTGCAATCAGCCCCATAATCAGAACACCTACCACTATGGTGTAATCAGTCAAGCCTTGATGGTACAAGGAATAGAAATCATGCAATGATAATAAGAATAATATACTTCCAAATAAGTAGACACACAAGAACCTGCTCAAAGTGAAGCAACTCTTCTAAACTAGTGGGAGGATGACTTTGGTGGGATAATCCAAAATGAAGAATTTTTCAATGGTGGAGGTTTTGTAGCAGCTAATACATGTTTGAAGAAAGAGTAATAGAATCTAAACAACCCCCTAGGGTAGAGCAAACTTCAACTTCTAAATTTTTAGTGGAACTAGCAAAGAGCACAATAGTGCAAAGGCCACCCTTTATACCTAAAAATCAATTCAAAGCAAAGGTGCCCACTCTAAATCTTGTAAAATAAGATGCAACCCCTAAAAAAACACTAGTAAAGGTTGGTAATATCCCTTTAGCATAGTTGATCAAATGAATAAGACTAATCTAAACATCATTATGTGGGAATCACTATCTATACCAACACAAAAAGACTTACTACAAGAGCCTCTAAATAATTTATAGATATCAGAAAAGGTTCTAGCCAAGGGGCCTACACCTGTAATAAATCTATGTCAACCTCAAGATGATAATAAAATGGGAAAATATGGTAAGCCTCCCCCATTATACCTTTCAATTATAATAAAGAAGCATCTGGTACATAATTGCATGGTAGATTCAGGGGCTAGTAGTTTAGTAACACCCAAGAAAATTGTTGATGCTTTGGGAATAAAATACACACCTATTAATAAAAGAGTGGTGCAATTAGATGGGATTGTTATTCAAATAATAAGAACTATAAAGGGACTGAACCTCACTATTCATGCTTTCCCAAGCCTATCAATTACACAAGACATTGCAGTCGTAGACCTTCCCCCCTACTTTGTTATTTGTCTTTCAAGAGATTTCACCGCAAGATGGGAGGGTTCCTATCTATAGATTGGTCTCACATGCTACTTAGAATGAGATATGGAACTATAGTAATAATAAGATATGAGCCAATTAAAAAAGATCATATAAAACCATACAATCATATTTCTGCCATAGAAATGAATTATACATTGCAAGATCAAGAAGAGGAAGAAATGAATCAAGAGAATGCAACACCTATAGAAGAAATTTTAGACACTCATTTGGATGAATGGGGATCAACCCTATAATTTTATCCTTATGACTATGTATAGGGAATAGGTTTAGGAACATATTCCATTCATAAAAAATATGTAATTATCTTGAATTTAGTCAAACCATCCGAAGATCTTCAAGGGATGTGCCAGTTATTTTTTGATGGCTCAAGAAGTAAAGATAGTGCAGGTGTGTGAATTGTATTGATCTCCCCATAGAAAGAGACCTAATTCCACTCATTTATACTTTAATTCAATTATACCAACAATGTAGCTAAATACAAAGCCTTGATTCAAGGCCTCCAGTTGGCCAAAGATAAAGGAATCAAGCTTTTGCAAATATTTGGTGACAGTGAGCTCATCGTTCACCACATTAGATCAAAAAGTGTAACCAAAAACAATTTTCTAAGGTATTACAAACGTGAGTTTTGGGACCTCTTAGAAGATTTCACTGCTTTGAATATTCAAGTGGTACTAAGAGCACAGAATAAAGATGTTGACTGCATGGCCTCGGTGGGGTCCCAGTATAACCTACTAGTCAAAATAAAGAAGAAAAATAACTAGCATGTGAGGTTGATTGCAAGGCCTTTTGTCCCTGATAATGCAACTAATTGGCAATTCTTCAACAATGACAAACAGATTATAATTTTTTTGAGAGAAAAGGCTGAGTTTTCATACAAGAATCAACCAAGGTTATAAGACCAATATGGTGGTCAGATTATTCAGCTAAAAATGAACAAATTGCCTATGGGTCTCATTACACTAGAAAACATATTTAATTTGGATGATCATCTAAAAGGTGAAAAGAAGAACATTATAGTCAATGAAGAATATTGTGAACCTATCATCATCTTAGAAGGAAAGTCTCTTAAGATAGGCAAGGTATGCAATATTTTAGAGAAGCATGATTTTATTCAATTATGTCAAGAGTTTGATAATAACTTCACTTGGAGTTATCATGCTTTAAGGGGGTTTGATCCAAGTTTAGTTTAGTTCACTATAGATTTGGACCCAAATACAAATCTTCTCAAATAGAAATAGAGACCTATCAATTTGATGATTGAACCATTGATGAAGAGTGAGATGTCTAAATTGATAGAGGCTAATATAATATTTCCTATCAAACATTCTTTTTGGGTAGCAAATCTGGTCCCTATTAAAAATAAAAGTGGTGAAATCTAGTTGTGCATGGACTTTACAAACCTAAACAAAGCATCATTGAAGGATCACTATCCTCTTCCCCTTATGGAACAAATTCTATAAATAGCATCAAGATATAAAAGATTCTCTCTTATAGATGATTATTCAGGTTATAACCAAATATTGGTGTAGAAATTAGATCAATTTAAAACTAGCTTCACCACTAAATGGAGCACGTACACATACAAGAAGATGCCATTTGGTTTGACAAATATAGAGGCAACTTTTTAGAGAGACATGGATATGAAATTCAAAGGTCTGATAAATTAAATAATTCTAGTATATCTAGATGATATTATTATATATTCAAAGCATGTTGATGTACACTTGGACCACTTGAGGAAAATTTTGTAATGGTTTAGGGAATTTGGGGCTTTCCTTAACCTGAAGAAGTGCATGTTTGCAATACACAAGGGGAAGCTATTGGGACACATAGTGTCAAAAGAAGGTCTTGCAATGGACCCTGAATGAGCTAGAGCCATATCTACATTAGGACTATCGAGTCACAAAAAGGGCTTATAAAGTTTTCTTGAGAAGATCAACTTTGTGAGAATATTTTTACCGAATTTTGCCTTTTTGGTAAAACCCCTTATTACAATGATAAAGAAGAAAACCCTTTTCAACTAGACTCAGGAGGGACAAGACAACTTTGAGGCCACAAAATAGGCTATTTCCCAAGATCCTACCCTATTCAACCCAAACTATGAGAAAGACTTGATTATCTATGCATTTTAAGTGGAATGAAGCATCTCAACCATTCTGACTCAACATAATCAAGAAGATTTAGAACAGCCCATTTCTTTCTTCAGCCAATCTTTGAAAGGTTACAAAGAGAATTATAGTTTTGTGAAGAAGTAGGTATATGAGATGATCAAGACACTCAAGAAGTTTAATCATATGCTCTCCAACAATAAAACACATTTAATGGTAAGTCACCAGAGTGTTAAATAATTTCTATTGAGCAAGGAGATAAATGAAAAATGAGTAGGATGGATTACCAAAGTCATGGAGTATGACATGGATATCATGATCACAAAACTTATAAGGGGAAAAGGATTGTTTGAATAATAGGATACCGACATCAGGACTATTGAACCTGTATCTAACACAGTGTATACTCAAACTACACCTCAGTCAAACAATCCACCTTCTTTCAATAGTTAGATTTAAGACATGACTCATTTCCTACAAACTAGCAAATACCCATATGACTTTCAATAGTCAAATAAAAGATATTTTAGACTCCAATTTATCCCCTATGTTCTAAATGATGGAATTTTATTTCATAAGGACATGAATTGAGTCTTGTTAATATGTATTGAGCATGAGCAAGTTCCCAAAGTACTTGAGCAATTTCATGATGGACCGTCAGAAGGACATTTTTTGTAAGGACTACAACCATTAAGATAATGATAGGAGCATACTATTCAATTGAATTATTCAAGGATTCCCATAAATGGGTAAATAATTGTGAAAAGTGTGCTTACTTCATCGGAAAGCAAAGGCTAGCAGCCCTTTCTCTTAGACCAATTCAAGTGGATCGGCCATTTGCTCAATGGGGATTGGATTTCATCAGCATGATCAATCCATCATTAAGCATAAGTTATAAATGGGTTATCACAAAAATAGATTATTTCACAAGATGGGCTGAAGTGGTTACTTTAAAATATGTCACTGAGGCATCAATTCTAAAATTCATGGACAACATAGTTTCAATTTTTGGTGTTCCTCACACCATTGTATCAGATAATGCTAAGGTGTTTGTGGGCACTCAAGTGAGTGAATGGGATTTCAATCATAATGTTTACTTGAGCACTTATTTCAAAAATTACCCCCACAGTAATGGCTTAGATGAGTCAACCAAAAAGAACTTGATTAGAATTATCAAATGAACAATGGAGGACAGCCAAAGAACATGGCACATGAAGCTGAAATTAGCACTTTGGGCTGATAGGATTACTCCAAAAAGAGCCATTGATAATTCCCCTTTCATGTTGGTATATGGAAGAGAAGCCTAAGTACCACTATCAATTGAGCTTCCATATCTAGATCTCAATCACCAATTGGACCTGATTGACAATGATGAAATGACAGTGAGATTGGATGAACTCATAGAGATTAAAGAAATCAGGCATTAATCAATGAAAGTCTTAGAAGCAAATCAAGCACAAACCAAGAAGACTTTTGATAAAAAGGCATATGCAAGGAGCTTCAATGGATACATAGTTCTCAAGTGGGATGTGGATAAAGCAAAACCTGGCAAGCACACCAAATTTGATGCAATATGGAGTGGTTTATATATCATCACACAATAAAAAGGAGCCAATGCATTCTAACTCTCCAAGCTTGATTAAGCAGAATTGCTAATCCTAGTTAATGGGATATACTTCAAATCTTGATTTTGAGGTATGAACTCATTTTAAAATATTTAATTTTTTGTAAATAATAGGTTAGCTGTTTATTTTTCAATAAGTGCTTCTACACAGGTCAAACTCATTAGGAGTTTTTGTTTCCTTAGGTTGTGTTATTTTTCCTATTTTGTTTGTCTATTTTTTTTGTTTTATTCATGTCTAGTAAAATCCCAGTTGTTCTTCCTTAGGATGGAGTTTATTAGAATATAAATTGACTCCATGCCCAAAGGATAAGGCTACTAGATTGAAAATGATTAGCAGGTAATCATCCCACAGAGGTTGCCAAAATTGTTGATATTTTTATCCTAAAAATATCATTACATCTAATATCCTAAGGGAGACCCCCTTTGTTCACAACATTAGGATAATTTATGTGTTTTGAGTCTTCAGAATAAAGGTAAGTTATCACGAACCATTCTAGATAGTGTCACAATTGAATACTTTTACCAGGCATGTGGAAGTTGCTCTCAGAGTACTTCATACAAATTTAGAAATTTTTCTTGTTTTATTGGATCAAATACACTTATCACATTAAATACTTATTGTAAGTGATAATTCTTGGTATAGATGCAGTTGGTTGGGATGTTCTGGAATGGTTTTTTTTATAATTATACTATCTCACTGGGGTTCTAGGTCTTCTCTTTTCCATTCAAAAATAAAAGCAAGAACAAAAAAAGAAAAGAACCAAGGAATTCAAAAAGATCAAAAGAAAATCAAAAAACTCACATGATGAAATAAGGTCAATGTACCACGAATCATGATTAATAGAAAATAATGGAAAGAGAAAAAAAGGAGCCCAAGGTATCTCTGTCAAGGCTATGAACATTTGGTTGGTAGTAAAGCAATGCTTGAGCTTTTCTTATTTTTTTATCTTTAATAAATACTAGAATGAAACCTACAGCTTCATCAATTCTTATAATAACTCATCAAAACAAAGGTTAAATAAACTACACATTTGACACACAAAGATCTAAGAAATTAGAAGGAAATTATGTTGTGTGAATTAACTTAGGAGTCTCTTTCATGTTTCTGATTTAAGTATTTTTTTATGTCACACTTCATGATTTATTTAAGGATTGCTAACCAAAGTTTTGAGTTCTTGAATGCTCAGGAGCATTCCCCTTACCCAATTTTTTTAGATTATGATCTTAACTTTGAGCCTTTTTCTATGTGATTATGTAAAATCTGAGAAAAGACTAGTTATTGGCTTTTCATACTTTGGTAAAATGGTGTGTTTTTATATATTTATTAGGATAATTGTATTAATGCACTTTGGGAGTTTCCTTGAACTATGCATAGGTTCAAGACTTAAGCAATTCAAAGAGTTTATTCAAGCATTCTGTATTGGGCATTTTATCTAATGGGTTTGATATTAGGTTTACTCTTTTTGGGTATTTTGTCTAGGTTGATGTGGGTTTTTCATGTTTTTAGACTAATTCTTTTGGGACTTATGTAATTTGTCTTTATCAAGTTTTTTGCTTTTGGGTTTATCTTTTTTCAGCTTTTGTCTTTGAAACTTTTGTTCTGCAAGAATTGGTCTTCAAGATTATTACATCAGACATTTTGTTTGAAATAATTTTCTAGAAGCCATTCATCATTTTCTAGATTATTACCTTAGACATTTTATCCTCAACATTTTTCCCATAAAAATTTACCTGATCTATTTTTCCCATAACATTTTGCTTGATGAAATAGACCTAACATTCAAGCTTTTTATGGATTGCCCTTCAGCCTTTTTGAGATTACCCTTCGACCTTTTTAGAATTACTCTTCAGCATTTTTGCATTTACCTTTTTCCCTCCAGACTTACCCTTCAAGACTATTGTCTTGGGCATTTTACCCTATGAATTACATCCCTCAGGAATTTTTGCCATGAAGTAGATCCTTCGTACCTGTTGCGCTTACCCTTCAGGATAATTATCATGGGAATTTTGCCCTATAAACCTACCCTTTGGGCTTTTCTCATTTTCCCTTCGGCCTTTTTGAAATGACCCTTTGCCCTCTAGAATTACCCTTTGGGCTTTATTCACTGACCTTTTGGCCTTCTTGAAAATATCTTTTGGAATTTTTGTCTCAGGTATTTTGCCTAATGAAATAGACCTAACCTTCAGGATAATTACTTTAGACATTTTGTTCATCTTTGGAATTATTTCCCCCACAAAATTTTCCATGAAACAATAAATATTATAGGATTGCTTTTGCACAAATTTCTTATTCAATAAACCTGGATACCCTCCTAAAAAAATCAAATATTGACTTGTCAAGAGCCCAAAAACCCTATAGAACCACCAAGTGGCACCCCTACACTTTATTTTATGTGTGTGTGTACTAAGTCATTATTCATTTCTATTTGTATGAGTGAATCCATAAGTGATAGATGTAGATCTCATGAAGATTCAAAGAGTCAAGCACCAAGATATGATGGTGTGCATTAAATTCATGTGTCAAGGATCTAACAGTGCATAATCAAGTATAGCAACAAAGGCTTTTTCAAAATCTCTATGAGAGTGCCAAGTGGTAACATCTCAATATCCTGAATAAAAAATCAATGATCTACAGGTCCTCCCACAGAGTCAACAAGTTAAGAGCTCAATAAGCTCATGGAGTTGCCAAGTGGCACACTCGTGCCCCATCATGCAGAAGATCTAATGGTATGAATCATAGATGGACTTTTCAATGATTTAGACAATGGTCACATTTTGAAAGTTATAAACAGAGTTTACAAGGCTTGATGCTAGTGGAGATAGAGTTTGAGTTAAGTATTTCTCACTAAGGTGGATATATTCAAAGATAAACTTCCAGATGACTAGGGTTGAACATGCAAGATTTCTTGACCAAGATAATAAAAATCACCTCTTTTTGCATGAAGATGCTATTTTCAGCCACTTCTAGATGAAAGCAGTCTTAAGCTACCACTTTTAGTGTTGCCTAAACATATATAGTTCAACCATGTCATACTACACCAAAGATCACTCCTAGCTCATACGTGCCATTTTCCAATCATTCTATAAATCCAAGATGCCAAAAATAGAAGAACTCACCTCTTTTGCATGAATATTTTAGATCTGCATGATCTTCTTTAATTGGGCATTCAAGTTTTGTAAACTACATCTCATCTTGAAGATATTTTTTATAAAATGGGGTAGACCCCATGGCCCAATCTATTTTTTTGATACTAGTTATATTTTATACATTTTGAACGTATTTACTACAAGTTGTAACCTTTGGAGAGAAATAAAGTTGAAGATTAATCTTTCTTGTCTTGAGAGATCCTTATGTGTGTGAAAGTTATTTGATTATTTGTGGAATCTTTGTCTCTTTATTTCAATTTCAAAAAATTCATTTCTGGTATTTCACCCTCTTGAAAATGTTGTTTGGAATAAAGATCATTTTCCCTTTTGTGAAAAATAGGTAAAATACTACCTCTAATTTCCATTTGTATGAGACTATGTTGAAACAAATTCAACATATTTTTTGCTCTATTGTGTTTATCAAGCAAGCATTAAAATTCACTATAAAATATTTGTTGCAATCACTATATTTTCATTTTTCTACAAATTTTAATTCTTAAACCCTTTTCCCCATCAAAACCCTAGTTTAGGATTCAAAATCACTAAAGAGAGATTTCTACAAAATTGGTATTTTATCATTTTGTATTATATTTAGTGAAAGGAAGTTGGCCTTATACAGAGATTAACCTCAAATTGCCAAGGTCCCATGGCTTTGGAGGTTTTTCCATTGTATCATTAGGAAATTACACAACAAGCTACAGGATCAAGACAAGTGCAATCCTATGTGATAATAGGATCCTTACACTTGTCTTACTCACCAATATTTGAAAACACATGAAGGTTTAATCTCTCATTCACCATGAGAAGGCATTATGAAGTGTTTATATGTAAAATTATCTCCATAGTAAATGAAAGTTGGTGATAGGGTCCCCTTCCATAAAAAAGTGGACCCCAATTAGTTGATGGGCCCCTAACTGATAAATAACATGGGCCCCACATGCAAATAGGTATGCTTGTAAAAGACTAGAGGTGAAAACCAAACCAACCCATTCATCTTCTCTTTTTTCCATATGTCACCATGTGATTGATCCATTTAGTAGGTTGTAATTAGTCTACATGTCAAATCCATATAGGTTTAGTCAGCCTAATGATGTCATCTTTGTACATGTGCATATTTTTTAATTTTTTCCCAAAACTTCAATGGACCATAAATTCTACATATGATGTTGAAACAACTCCATTAAAATTGTGTCTAAAATCTCATGACAATCTCTACACTATGAGGACATTTATAGAAAGTTTATAGACCATATATATAAATAAAATGTGGATATCTTCTTGCATCACACCTCTCCACTAAAATAATATTTTAAACCACCAAAATTATGAGTTCATACATGAAGGTACCCCTTTATTAAGTTCTCTCTTATGTCAACAACTTCTTCCTATAATCAATTAATTCAAGAGCAAAATCATCAACAAAAGGAACATTCTCACCTTGATACATGATCTTAGGAGGTTCATTTATTTATCTCTCTTAGAGACTAACTTTATTTCTCTCTTGGAGGATGACTTTCCAAATTGAAATCTACCAAATGACCTTCTTGCACTCTTGATGTCTTGGTCTTCTTCTTGGCAGATTCTCTTATCCCTTTCACTACACTACTTATAGTATAAGGTGAAGCTCTCCCATTAGTAAATGTTATTTACATTCTCCTTGCTACTTAGAACTCTCAACAAGGGTAGAAAATTGCATTGCATAATAAATAACTGGTGTTATAATAGGTCACCATGTGTACAATTTTCCCTTCTTTGGGTCTTACAATCGAATGCAACATATATGGATTGTAAACAAAATTCCATTTAAAAACATTTTCTAAATTTGGGTCTTTACAAAATGTGCATACAAATTATTACACATACATTGAAATAACATATTTCAATTAAATAAAATGGATGCCAACAATCATTCATAAAACAACATTGTTATTATTGAGTGTTACTCACCATGGAAGCACTTCTCATGTTGATTTCATAGCATTTCACCTCCTTTTTGGAAGATAACTTCATCTTATCAACATGTCTCGTTACTATTATCTAACTTAGAGAATCCTTCTTTGGAGTTATCTTCAATGGAGTGCCTCTTCACCCATATTTTCAAATGATATAGTAAGTGGTAAGAAAAACATTTAACATAAATGTCAACATGAACATGAGTATACAAAATAGAAAATGATACCTCTTATAATGTGTTACTCATAATGTGTTTCTCAACTTGGATGGTTGCTCCATATTCACCTCTTCTTATTATGGGTTGTTCATAAAGGGATAAATAACTCAAAAATTGATTTGTCTCCATACTTACTCATACAAATAGTATGTTTCGTTCATGATTTTTCAAAAATGGAAACCCAAAAAGTGAGTTGGAGGTGCTACATAAGCATGTTAAACTAAATTCAGCTATGCAAATATGTTATCCATGAAACCAAATAATCTCTTACCAATAAATTCTAGTGGATGATCCTATTTGATTTACTACCTCTTAATGGGATATTCTATGAATAGGTCAACTTCTTTATGGGTTGCCTCTTGGACTATTGATGTTTGACCAACTCCTTCATGTGCTACCTCTTTATTTGTAGGAATTTTAACAACCTCATTGCTTGTACATGCTTACATAACTTTCTTATAACTAATATATGGATGAAGTTTTAGATGAATTTCCCAACAACTGTTAACCTAATGACCACTCATATTACAATGAGAGTATTAATTCTTGCCCGCTTTTTTGGATAATAATCCCTTCTTGGTATTCCCCACATTTTGACTTGGAGAGTGGTATTGACTATTTGTCCCCTTCCTTTTGAAGGACATGGACTTATTTAGAATAGATTTTATCTTCCAACACATGGCCACACAATGGTTATTAGTTCCCAAAAAAGTACATGGATATGTATACCTGTTTCTACTCATTTTTCACTTTTCTACATTCAGAAGAAATAAGAAACTAAGATTAAATGGTCAAGGGTTTGTACATACCCAGATGAAGTTGTGTACCGTATCTAGATGATTGAAGGAGCTCCTCTTTGGCTGTGGAGGATGACACCTGTAGAGAGAAAGAGACTAAAACAAAGAAAATGTTAGATAGGTATATGGTGGACTGCCAAGCAAAGCTCAGTCTCAGAAGTGCAAAGACTTCCTTGAGGGATGACAGTCCACTAGTTGATAAAAAGAATATCATAATAGAAATAAATTATGAAAGACTTAAATAAAGAGAAACAAATAATGCGTACCTAAATCCTGCAACTAGTCTTCCATAGTCACCGATGCCGATTAGCTTGCCGTCGTCAGTTGGTTAATGTTGCCGATGCCGATTAGTCTGCCATCATCGGTTGGTTAGTGTGCCAACATCGGTTATTCTACCGACATTGGTAGGGGCAATGGTCCTTAGATGGGTCTCAGGTTGTGTCTTTGGTCGACAGAGTGGTCTGTGAGATTTAAAAGAGTTGTGTAGGGATGCAAGACAGTGGACAGAGTCTTAGGAGGGACAAGGGGTATAGGATAGGTTGTCAAAAGGGGTAAGAGTATGAAGAAGGCTTTTCAGCCTTTTTAAGGAGAAAGTCAAGTCTGGTCTAGTTGATAGCCACGTCTGGTTGATGGTATTTAGAAGGAGTAAGAAGAAACTAATTACAAATACATTCTAAGCTACTGAAATGAAAAGATGGAAGAATACTTAGCTCTGCCTGGGGGAGAACCAGAGGTGTAGAAGACTTGTTGTTGATGCCACTGATGTAGAAGACTTCCTGAAATGTTTCAATCAGGTGTGGAGTGACTGATGCAGAGTACCTGTAGCCTGTGATGCTTGATGCGCATTTGAGAGAGAGAGAAAGAGAGAGGTTGGATTCTGGATGCAAGAGAATTTGCCTTCGGGTCTATGATTAGTCATTTTGGGTGTTAGAACGTAGTTTTAAGAAACCAACATCGGTGATACCACCGGTGTCGGTTGACTATTGATCGACGTCGGTGGCTAGAGAATGGGTAAAAAGGCTAAAATTAGCCTTTTGCCTGTTCTTCCATCTGCTAGGGTCAATTATCGTTGATAAACAATCTGAAGGTGGGTTTAATGGGTGCGAGAATTAGTGGGAGGAGTTGAAATAGGTCTTAGATTAGTCACGGGGTGATAAATGAGGTATCCAAAGGCAAGGAATCTGAGGTGAGGTGTCAAGGGTGATGTGTCTACAGTGAGGTGTCCACGGTGAGGTGTCAAAGGTGGTGTTATTAATTTAAAATAGATAATTTATTTTAAATTAATAAGTGTGTGGGTTAGGAATATTTAGAAGTGGACCAAGGGGACCAAGGGGGAGTCGACCAAGGAGTAGACACAATTTTGGTGTTTACATTTACCTCTTTTTGTCTTGTTGGTTGTTCTTGAAGAACTACAAGACAAAAATAGGAGTAAGTTGCCCCAGGTATGGGATAAAGTCATTTTTGTCTTGTTGGTTGTTTTGGTGAACTGCAAGACAAAAATAGGAGTTGGTTGCCCCAAATGAGGGATGAGGTATTCCCCCTCAAAGTAGGAGTCGAGAAAAGGTAACATGATATCAGGTATCGATTTGATAGATAGTGGATTGATATGGTGAAGTTTGAGTGTGACCGTTGTAATAGTTGAGATTGTGTGTATACCATTTCACGTGATGGGTAGGTCAAATTGTCACAGTCAAAGGTCGAGTGATAAAATCAAAATAACCAGTCCCCAGCATTTAGTCATAGCTGATTGGGTTAAATGATCAAAGTTGTAGCTCCAATGGTCATCGTGTTCTAAGTATTTCGGGCTCAAGAAGTGCTCCTGGAAAATATCAAAAGTAGTGGAGATCAACTTGCTCATGATCCAACACTTAGGAGGGTCATAATATGATGTGTGGACAATTTTGCTAGCTATTCATGAAGTAGCATGCATGCAATCAAAATAATCAAGGCAAAGTTGTCTCAAAAGTGGTCATGGTCTGAGGAGATAGTCGTGATCGCCAAGGTAGTTGGTCATGATTTTGGGTTGGCATAGATAGTTGGTCCATTAGATGGAGGAACAAAAGAATGGTGTTAGGTTGTGGAGTTAAAAGCTTCATTGATGTAAACATTGGAGGAGGTTGTTGAAGTGTCACAGACGCTAGCATCGGTCAGGCCAACCGACATCGACAGGATTAGACGGGAAGAGAAACTGATGTCGGTCAGGGATCGACCGGTGTCGGTCACCTCAAGCAGACAGGGACTGACGTCGGTTGCCTGTGCGATTTAAAACTATGAGTGTTATGGATAGTTTGTTAATGAACTGAGTGTTTGCATGTTAAAAGCCAATTTTAGACTCAAAGCTGTGGATCTAATTATTGTAATTGGATGTCTAATTATTGTTTGCATGAGATCTATTTAAGAGACTCATAGGTTGTATTGTAAAGTGTTCTAGTTTGAGTTGAGCAAAGTTAGCTCTTTCTATGTGTGAAGTGAGTAAGGGTGTTCCTCCTAGTTCCACAGTAGTGCCAAGTGTGGGTGTTGGTTTTAGAGAATCAGAAGGGTTCTTTAGATGTGTAGGATCTTGGTCAGCAAGTGTGCAAGGCCACGTTTAGAGATATACATGGGTAAGTAAGATCATTGATCTGTAGGTGTATGTGTGTGCAAGGTCTAAGGTTTGTAGGTGTGTAGAACTAGGTTGATCTATAGGTGGCAACAAAATCAAGGTGACAGTAACACAACAGGAAGCAAGATCAAGTGGGATCTATTTAGAGTACAGTGTGTACTCGGTTATTGAGCAAGAGAGGAATGCAAGGTAGTTCCTTCCATAAGTAAGATCATTTGGGTTGCAGGGTATTGTAGATTCATGAGAGATCTACTTGAAGTACATTGAGTACTTAGAGTGCGTGGAGCACTTGTGGAGTGCGTGGAGCACTGGTGTACTGGCAGTAGTGGATACTGACTGGTTGGAGGTGAACACCAACTCTGTGTTTGAGTTGTGTGTTGGGACCGTAAGAGAGAGAGTTTTGAGGAAAGAAG
This sequence comes from Torreya grandis, assembly GCA_037957365.1. NCBI lineage: Eukaryota > Viridiplantae > Streptophyta > Pinopsida > Cupressales > Taxaceae > Torreya > Torreya grandis. The sequence goes on from JARHVA010000826.1 coordinate 2,143,448, forward strand.
TACTATACACTTGAGATGTGGGAAGCCTCTGAGAGGGGTGAAGAAGAAGTGGCATCTTCTTTATTGTATTCTTTTCTGGATGAGTGTTAATACAAGTTGTGTATTGTCTCTCATATTCTGTGTTATTTCTAGTTTCTAATTACTTGTTACTTCTGGTTTAATTCCACATCTTAAGTTGCTTGTATATGGTAATCAATTGTGCTTCCACAGGTTCCTAACAGTTGGTATCAGAGCTAAGGTTGCAGGAAGCAAGTTTGTGTTTGGTTACAGGTCACTCTCAAGGGTTTTTGATTGAGTGGGAGTATAGCAATGGTAGAAAAAATTAAGCTACGAATAGAGAAATTGAATAGCACGAATGGTCACTTACGGTGTTATGGAAAGAAAGAGCAGGTAAAGAAATATTATTGGTTAGTAGCAGATCATCATGAAGAAGTAGATGTTGCAGGTGTTGTTGCACAAGATGCTCTGGATAAAGTTGAATCTTGGTTAAAATATTTTGTTGCCTCTTTTCATGCAGCCTCAAGTAGAGGGGTTGGTGAGCCTTGTCAGATTGTTGGCAAAGGGGAAGTGTTGCTGAAATTGCAGGCAGCTAACACATGGGTGTTGAAGAAGGTCATGCAGGTCCCAGGCTTGAAGATGTGGCTAATTTCTTCAAGAAATTTGGGTGATGAGAGATGCATAGAAACTCTCACAGTGGATGCACTTGAATTAGCTGGTGGTAAGAAAATAGGTATTCTTTATCTACTTGCTTGTATTACTGATTCCACTTCTGTTGCACAGGTGTGGCTTTGTAGGCTTGGTCACATAAGTGAGAAGGGAATGGATGTTCTTAAGTTAGATGGTAAGAGTTCAGCTTCAGAGAGCATAGACCAAGATTTTTGTGAGCAGTGGGATGCTACAAGAAAAGATTGTGTTTATTGCAGGAAAAAGAAGACTGATGTATTTGACAAACTTAAGAATTGGAAAGCCTTGGTGTTCTTGAAGGAGATGACGAATAGAGACCAGTGGATGGGGCTGGATACTTCTGAGCAGGGTAGTTTGGACATGAGTTTTGATTCAAAGGAGCTCACAGGTAAAAATTCATCACTCACAAGCATACACAGGTATCGACATCAGTCAAAGGTAACCAACGTCGAACAAACAGGTGTCGATGTCAGTCATGTGTAGACCAAAACTGGTGGTGTCAGGCAGGATGGCTACCGGTATCGATTATAGAACCAACATCGGTGACCAGGTAAGACTGATGTCGATCAGAAAACTGATGTCGGCAAAAAGGATAGTCGCATGGGAACTGACGTCGGTCGGATGCAAATTGTGTGGTGACTAAGGTCATTCATTGTAAAAAAATTTGGGCAGACAACAAGTTATCAAGGAGTCTCAAACAACCATGGGGAGGACTAAAAGTGCAAAAAAGCCTCAAATTCGTTGTTCCTCTTCTTTATACTAGTTGTTGACTGTAGAGTAAGAAGGATCTAGGAAACAGTGAGAGCATGGCATGAACAGGTTGCAGGACCAAATGGGAGATTTGGTAGGGTTGCCAGTCGGTATGAAAGCACTGAGATAAATGGATACCTTGATTAAAGAATAGAGAGAATGAACACGTGAGATGGAAGGCCAGGTCATATGGTCTTGAGAAAGCTGCAGGACAGTGGTACAAGTTTTGACAGGTGAATGACAAAGCAGGGCTTTAGTCAATGTCAGTGTAACCATTGTGTTTGTCTTACTAGGTGGATGATGGTCACAACATTATCCTATTACTGTATGTGGATGGTATGCATGCTGAAGGTTCAGATATATAGAGTTTTGTTGAGCTAAGGGTAAGGTTAGTTCAGTGGCATGTCATGAGGAATTTGGAGCAACGAAATTCTTTGGCATGAGAGACATGAAAGATCACAGGGTGATTTTGTCTCCAGTGGGAGCGGATGTGAATCAGGTTTTGGCGAGGTTCAATATGCAGGATGCAGAACCGGAGCACACCAAGGGCTAGAAATTTTAGTGTCCAAAATCACATGAAATATAGTATAGACCTGAGTTTGCCCAAGCAGTGGGTGCTGTCAAAAAGTTTGTAGTCAATCTGGGAAGGAAGCACTAGAGGGCAGTTCAGTGGATTCTCAGGTGTCTGAGATGGACCAGCAGTAGGAATTCATGCTATGTAGGGTCAAGTACTTCAGATGTGGCAGGTTACTTGGATGACAGGAGGTGCACCATAGGTTGTGTGGTGGTTGGTGTTCAGGGTTGAGCTTGAAGAGGGATACAAACCAGAAAACAGATTAGACAGAGTACAAGTACAGGTACAGTGTAGTTGTTTATCTCCAAGTGGGAGATTGTTAGGTTGTAGAGTTAAAAGCTTAACTGATGCAGACATTGGAGGAGGTTGCTGAAGTGTCACAAACACCAGTGTCAGTCAGGCCAATCGATGTTGGCAGGATTAGACGGGAAGAGAAATTGACGTCGGTCAGGGATCGGCCAGTGTCGGTCACTTCAAGTAGACAGGGACCAATGTCGATCGCCTGTGTGGTTTAGAACTGTGAGTGTTACAAATAGTTTGTTAACAAACCGAGTGTTTGCATATTAAGAGCTAATTTTAAACTCAAAACTATGGATCTAATTATTGTAATTAGATGTTTAATTATTGTTTGCATGAGATCTATTTAAGAGACTCATAGGCTGTATTGTAAAGTGTTCTAGTTTGAGTTGAGCAAAGTTAGCTCCTTTTATGTGTGAAGTGAGCAAGGGTGTTCCTCCTAGTTCCACAGTAGTGCCAAGTGTGGGTGCTGGTTTTAGAGAATCAGAAGGGTTCTTCAGGTGTGTAGGATCTTGGTCAGCAGGTGTGCAAGGCCACGTTTGGAGATTTACATGGGTAAGTAAGATCATTGATCTGTAGGTGTATCTGTGTGCAAAGTCTAAGTTTTTTAGGTGTGCAGAACCAGGTTGATCTATAGGTGGCAGTAGAATCAAGGTGACAGCAACACAATAGGGAGCAAGATCAGGTGGGATCTACTTAGACTACAGTGTGTACTCGATTATTGAGCAAGAGAGGAAGGCAAGGTAGTTCCTTCCATAAGTAAGATCGTTTGAGTTGCAGGGTATTGCAAATTCATGAGAGATCTACTTGAAGTAAGTTGACTACTTGGAGTGAATGGAGCACTTGTGGAGTGCGTGGAGCACTGGTGTACTAGCAGTAGTGGACACTGACTGGTTGGAGGTGAACACCAACTCTGTGTTTGAGTTGTGTGTTGGGACCATAAGAGAGAGAGTTTTGAGGAAAGAAGTACTGTATACTTGAGATGTGGGAAGCCTCTGAGAGGTGTGAAAAAGAAGTGACATCTTCTTTATTGTATTCTTTTTTAGATGAGTGTTAATACAAGTTGTGTATTGTCTCTCATATTCTGTGTTGTTTCTGGTTTCTAGTTACTTGTTACTTCTGATTTAATTTTGCATCTTAAGTTGCTTGTATATGGTAATCAATTGTGATTCCACGAGTTCCTAACAAATAGAAGAGCTAACCTCAGAGGACCCCATGTCAACTGAGTGCTGCCTACATAGCTCTTGTTGGAAGGGCCTCAGGTCAATGTAGTTCTCCCTAAAAGGGAGGAAGAGGGTCGGTTATGGATGTGGGTTTGACTAGGTTAAGTCATGGTTAAAGGTGAAATGGTTTGTCCATCAAGTAGACGAACAAATAGATATGGTCGAGCTAACCCTAGAAGACATCATGCCATCTGAGTGCTGCCTACACAGCCCTTATTTGAAGGGCCTCAGACCAATGTAATTCATACTGGTTGATAGGTTGGTTTGGTCAGGTTATAAATGATGAGGGTATGATGATGTTACAGCCTTTTCCATATTGTGTGATGTTGTATGTTGTAACATAGGTTAGGTGGTCTTTCATCCCTAACAATTTTTCATATTGGTAATGGATGTATGCTAAAAATGAAATGAGATTATTTATGCTTCAGCAAGTAATGGTTTATGCTTGACATAAATTGTGTGGTTGATAGTTTCCATGTGTATTGGTTTCCATAGAAACTAGTGTGAATCAGCTATGATAGTGTGAGTGGTCTGGAAATGTTTGGTTTGGTTTGGTTTTGGTTATATATGACCAAAGTGTGTAAGAAGTGAAAGGCGCGTTGCTCTTTCATTGACAAGGACCATAATGATGGCATAGATAAGGGTTTTACAAACAAAAGCCCCGTTCATGCATTACGTCTTTTGACCATTGATTTATGTTAGAAAAATAGTCGAATCACTTGACATTAAATGAGCTTGAAATCCCTTGAGTATGTTGGGGTAATAAGTTTGATGATGTGATATGTCAGGATAGGGTAACCCTTTTTAGTAGGGATAACTTCGCCCCTTTTATAGGTGACCCTGAGAATGACTACAGGCAAGTCCATGACTTAAAAGTTTGTCAGTCAAATTTTTTTTTTTTTTTGTTGGTAGACTAATTGATGCGGGAAGTCTACGTGGGGATGTTGTTGTGTTTTGTGGTCATAGTTGAAGCTGATCGATGTGGGAAGCTTCTGAGAGAGTGTTGTTTGAAGCAAAAAATTTAGGCATAGCCATCCTTCGAGGGATTGGTCTATATTTTTGCTTTATATGTTTTTGAGGGCTTTGAATAGCTATCCTTCAAGGGAGCAGTCTATTAGCTACAGCAATGATGATGCAGCTATCCTTCGAGGGAGCGGTCTGCATTTAAAGTTTATGACCTTTGAGTAAGTATCCCAGTTTTATGGTTTTTTTTTTACTGAACTTTTGGTCATGGACTTGACTATAGAGGTTTAAGGGCTCCCTTTTATTAGGACAAAGCATTCATACTTTATAAAAGGGGTACATAGTGTTCATTTAAGGGAACAAGGTTGAAAAGAATGAGGATTAAAATGACAGAGATTGCTCAAGGGATGAGCTCAAGTTAAATATCAAGTGAATGAGTACTTGATTAATAGTAAAATGGTTGTAGATGCAAGGTATTAAGGGGCTTAGATTCTGGTCGGCCTTCAAGAAAAGACAGACGATAAATCTCTGATCCATACTTGTGCGTTATGATATAAGGTCTGAGCCAATTAGGAGCAAACTTACCTCGTTTACTTCTTTTCATGTTGGTCACGTGTTGGTTTTCTTTACGGACGAGATCCCTAATTTTGAAATCTCGTTCTCTCAAATTTTTGTTATAGGCATGTTTGATACGATTTTGATAGATGTGGAGATGGTTAAGGGCAGCAAGATGGCGTTCGTCAAGTAACTCAAGTTGAGCTAATCAATCTTGATGAAAGTCATCGTTAGAAAGTATGTCATGCAAAGAGATGCGTAGACAAGGTATTTGTACTTCAAGAGGTAGGACCACCTCTATTCCATACACTAAAGAGAAAGGTGTAGCACCCGTAGGAGTTCGAATGCTAGTGCAATAAGCCCACAAAGCGAAGGGAATGTGAATGTGTCAATCCCTTCCAGTATCGTTAACCACCTTCATTAGAATTTTGGTTAAGATTTTGTTGGAAGCCTCGGCCTGCCCATTTGCTTGTGGGTAGTAAGGCGAGGAAAAGCTGAGCTTGATGCCAAATGAGTCACAAAGTTTTTAGACAATTTTGTTTTTGAAAGACTTGTCATTATCGGTGATGATTTTGTGAGGTACACTGAAATGACAAATGATGTGTTGGTTGATGAATTCAATGATTTTGTTAGCTTTAGCAGAGACGAGGGGAACCGCTTCCACCCATTTAGTGAAGTATTCAGTTGCAGTGATAATTGATTGATGTCAAAGAGATGAATGGGGGTTAATCTCACCGATTAGGTCCAAGCCCCATTGTGAAAAGGGCCAAAAGTCCGTAGCAACTTGTAGAGCATGGCTAGGGACGTGAAGAAAGTTAGTGTTTTGTTGGCATTTGATACAATGCCAAACATAGTCGATGTAGTCTTGGTGAAGAGTGGGCCAATAATAACCCAGGCAAAGGATGCGCTTGGCAACTGAGTTACCACTGAAGTGTCTGCCACAAATCTCATCGTGGACTTGTTTGATGGCATGAGAGTTTCAGTGGAGGTTAGACATCGAAGAAGGAGGCCATCGAAACCTCATTTATAGATAAGACCCCCTAGCATAGTATATCGAGTTGTGCTTTTGATAAAAGTCCGTCACGCATTGCTAAAGAGATCAGGGGGGACAATTGAGAAAGTTAAGTAGTCCACAAGTTGTTTATACCAAACATCCCGTGGACTAGAGTCAATGGTGCTGACAAGGTTGATATAAGTGGAGATATATGAAGGTAACACCAAATAGTGTACCATAACATAGATTTTTGATGAAGATGATGAGGATGGAATACATGAGGCGAGGGAGGCCATGGTGTCGGCAAACTTATTCGTAAATCAAGGAATAGTTTGCAAGAGGTAATGGTCAAAAGATTCTAACAGGGTGTCAATCGGTGTTTGTACCTTTGCAAAACTTTATTTTTATAAAGATATGAACTGTTGATTTGATTGGCAACTAGTTGTGAGTCACCAAAGATGTTGATGGTCTTGGTGCCTAGGAAAAGGGCAATTTGAAGTCCCAAAATTAAGGCTTCATATTCAGCCATGTTGTTGGTACATTCAAAGTCAAGTTTGAAAGATAAAGGCATGGGCTCACCCTCGTGTGGGATGAGAATGACCCCTGCACCCCCACCGTGTTGACATTTGGATCCGTCAAAGAACATTGTCATTTGATATAATATGTCATCAGTAGAAAGTGTGGCGATTGATTCATCAAGGAATTCGTAGTGAGAAGGTTGCTTGTCAGGTAGAGGGGCATCCGCTAGTTGGTCAGCGATTGTTTTCCCCTTTATAGATTTTTGTTTGATGAACTCCAAGTCAAACTCAGCAAGAAGCATGAGCCAACGAGCCATACGTTGATTTTGGTATGGCTTGGAATGCATGTATTTTAAAGGGTCAGTATGGGTGATGACGTAAGTTTTGTGATTGAGAAGATAATGATAGAGTTTGGTGGCGGCAAAGACTAATGCCAAATAGAGTTTTTTGGTATGAGTATACCGAGTTTCATAGTCAATGAGCATTCGGCTTATATAATAAACTGCTTGTTCATGATGTTGTTCGTCTCGGTGCGTGATCATGGCACCTAAAGAATGATTTGTTGCTGAGATGTAAATATAAAAGGGTTGACCTTCTTTAGGTGGAATAAGGACTGGTGGAGAGACAAGATAATGCTTAAGAGCCTCAAAAGCCTCTTGGCAGTCCTTATCCCAATTAAAGGAGACGTCCTTCTTGAGGAGGTGATGAAAGGGTTGACATCAGTCAAAAAGCTGTGAGATGAAGCGACGAATAGATTGAAGCTTCCCTCACAGGCTGTGAAGTTGCTTTAGATTGGTAGGTGGCGGCATCTCGAGTATAGCTCTTATCTTAGTGGGATCAATCTCAATGCCACGAAAGGAAACGATGAAGCCTAAAAGCTTCCCAGAGAGAACCCCAAAGACGCATTTCTTGGGGTTAAGGCAAACATTGTATTGAAGAAGATGAGTGAAGATTATTTTAAGGATGGTTAAATGGTCACGGCGAAGTTTAGATTTGCCTAGTAGGTCATCCACATAGTCCTCCATGATTTTGTGGAGGAGATCATGAAAGATGTAAGTCATGGTGTGTTGATATGTAGCACCTGCATTCTTTAGGCCAAAAGGCATGACCTTATAGCAAAAAGTCCCCCATGAGGTGATGAAGGTAGTTTTGTGTTGATCTTTTGGCGCAATCAGGATTTGGTTATATCTTGAAAACCCATCCATGAGTGATAGCATCTCATGACCGACCGTAAGATCAACAAGTTGGTCGATGTTGGGTAGAAGAAAATCATATTTTGGGCAAGCCAAGTTAAGGTCACGATAGTCAGTATAGATTCGGATCCCCCTAGTTACTTTGGTGACAGGGATGATATTTGACACCCATTGCAGATAATCAATGGGTTGGATAAAGGAGACAGAGAGAAGATGCTGAAGCTCCTCTTTGACAAGGAGTGTAATGCGAGGATGCATTTTGTGAAGCTTTTGCCTGACAGACTTAGCTTTTGGGTTTGTGATGATGTTATGGATGACGATGTTAGGGTCGATGTCGGGCATATCACTGTAGGTCCAAGCAAAGGCTTTGATATGGTCAAAAAGGAATTTGGTATAGTCAATCTGTTCCTGGGCATCTAAAGGTTGACCAATATTCAAAACGTGAGGAATATCAGAAGATGGGAGATTAATGTCAATGGTCAATTCATTTAACATAACCTGCATTTCTGAAAGAAGTGACCATTGAATGAAAGAGTCATCTGCACCCATGTAGGTGAGAATGGCGTCATCGTCTATGCAATGGACAGTGTTGATGGTAGCAGATTCACCGTCTATCATGTTTGGATAAATGAGAGGGAGAGACCTAGATACCCCACCTACTTGATAGGTTAGGGGTTCCAAGCGAATGATGTTTATGGAAAAAAAACTAAGAGGGATGGAAACCACCGACTCTGTAGGTGAAGATGGGGGAATAGGTGAGTTTGGAGGTGATTGGTCTATGATAGGTTCGGGGTGAGGGTTTTTAGAAGTTTCAGTAGGTTCTTCAAAACCCAAGCCATGTCACTTCTTGGCATTCTTTATGGCCTCATCATTTGGTGGATCGACAGGCTGGTGGGAGCCTTGTTCGTAGCGTCCAAATCCAAAGCCCTTCCATGCACACCTATAAAGATAGGTGTGAGCAAAGTTTGGGTTGCCAAGAAAAGAGAAGTCAAACGTAAATAGTTGGAGTGATGAAAGAGGATTCCCATCAGTGGGAGCTCGATCTATCCCTCCATAGACGAGCTTTATTTGAAGATGAGGAGGACCATAAGGGACGACCATTCTGATATTATGGTCATAGCTAAGATTGTGATGAAGTTGTCCATACTCTTGAAGAGTCTAGAACATATCCAAGTTGAGTAAACAATACTCCCCAAGTGAAAGATGCTGGAATATATCTTCCATAGGGTCTTTTGTCATCACTTAAGGAGGTGGTGTAGGTGTAACTGCTATTTGCATACTTGTTGAAGCTTCCACAGGTGGAGGTAGTGTTTGGGTCAATGTCTTGAAAGGAATGAGAACATCGTTGGGTCGATAAGTTGTGTTGTATGTCTTAAAAGGGGAGGGGTCTGTGGGAATGACATGGACTTGACCATCGTGTTTGAATTTGATACAACGGTGTAATGTAAAAGGGACACAGGCCATGACACGGATCCAAGGTCATCTTAATAATATGTTGTATTGGAACTCTCCCTCAATGATGTAGAAGAACTCTGGTATTGTTTGTGGGCCAACACAAATATGTAAGACGATGGTGCCAACAGTAGTGGTGGTGGTGTCATTAAAAGATCAAAGAATTGCTTCAGTTTTAGACACACAATTCTTTGGGAGGGCTAATTGGTTAAAAGCATGGGTGGAAATGATATTGATGCTAGCGCCCCCATCAATCATAACTCACTTAATGCGAGTTTGATCAATGTAGGCTATGATGAAAAGGGCAGCATCCTGATCTTCCAAGTTGGAGGTAGGAATTTCAGAATCGCTAAAGGTAATAGAGGCAACGGTGGGTAATGATTAGACTAAGGCAGCTAGTGGTTGGGGGTCTTTAGGTTGGACCTCCACTACCTTTAAAGCCTTGATTAAAGCTTGACGATGTTGTGGAGAGCTTTGAATGAGGTCATATAAGGACATCTTCATGGGGGTTTGGTGAAGCTGTTTCACCATAGAATTATGGATTGCCTCCGAAGAAGTGGGTTGGGATGTACCCAAGATAGAAATCTTGGGTTTGGGTGGTTGAGCAGGTTTGACAAATGGGTAGGTCCAAGGAATAGTAGCTTTCTTTTTTCCTTTATCCTTTAAAGTTTGTGACCTAGTGACCACATTGATGGTGTTAATCTCGAATAAATGGGATGAAGGAGATAAAGTGACCATAGTCTGATGATGGGATTTGATGAAGGTGGAAAGGTTGGAGTGACATTAGACGGTGTTGGAGATTTGTTGACAGTATTCTCAACAATAAGGGTGTCTTTTTCCATGAATTGGCGGATGAAAACTTTAAGGGCACAACAATTTTCAATGTCACGTCCAGGTGTGTGATGATATTGGCAAATTTTAATATCATCGAACCAAGACGGCTTTGGTCTGAGAGGTTGAAATGGTTTGATAGGTGGAAGAGTGATGTTAGAAGTTTGCAAAAGTCAGTGTGGTATCAAAGCATATGAACCCACTAATGGGTCCGTGCTTGTTGATGCACTAGGTGTTGATGACTTTTGTTTGGGAGTTGTTGAGGGAGATTTCCGTACCATCCTTTTGTTTGGCAGTGTGGCCAGATGCATAGATGACACTTTCATGGTAGGAGGCATTGGATGTTTGGAAGGAGGTATGTTTTTGTTAGGTGTTGGTAGTAATGGAGGTGATTTGTTTTTGTTGGGTGTCAGAGTAGGAAGCACTCCTATTAAGGTGGATGGGTTTGGGCCCAAAATAGAGGGCAATGGTGATGGTGGGAGAAAAGTTCTCCGATGTGTTTTAGTAGCCTTCTGTAGTTTGGTTTGAGGACCACTATTGTGCGAGGCAAGTTTCAAGTCTACCTTCACTTGTGGGTGAGTGAGGTTAGATATGGGGCAAATACCGAGGGATTTAACCGGTGTTGGTATGGTGGATGTTTGTGAGGGTTTAGGTTCAAATGTGGATGGTTGAGCTTTTGAAAGTTTGGAAGTAGAAGCCTGGTCCTTGTTGGAGACTTTGGGAGATTTTGTCGAAGGAGGGTTGTTAGTATGAGATGAGATGGGATGTGTAAGATAAGGAGCTTTGAGTCGCTTCCATAATGCCTCATGCTCTAACTTCTTCGAATGGAGAAATCCTAAGTTCTCAACCAATCGAGAGAATGGTTCAGAAGATGTTGGATGAGGCTTTGGTTTTTTAGAAGATGTGGGTGGTTGTGAGACCGAAAATGTGTTAGATGCAGCGATCTTGGGCCAAAGGCGAGAAAGAGTCATCACTAGATCATCTTCAGTTGAAGTAGATCAAGAGACAAGTTCTTCTCTTGGTAGAGAAGGAATTAGAGAATGTGACTCCTCAAGAGGATAGAGGGCAGGGATGATTGTGCCTTCTACTTGTGGTTGAGGAGCAGGAAAGGTAGGGTCCTCCATTGGTAGTAGGAAGGATGAAGGTGGGGCTAGCGGTGCTGGTATGGTTAAAGCGTTCTCCAATATAAGAGGGGTAGATGGAGAACTAATAGGAGAAGAAGGTTCTTCCACCTGTGGAGGAGAAATAGGAGAAGAAGGCTTTTCTACCTGTGGTGGACATATAAGAGAAGAAGGCTCTTCTTCCTAAGGTGGACAAATAGGAGAAGAAGGATCTTCTTCCTAAGGTGGACAAATAGGTTGACTAACCTCTTCAGACTATTGGAGAGGTTAGTTAGGAATGACAAAAAAGACCGTGTTGAGTGTGTGTATATTACGCTCTTGGGGGTCTTCTGCCATGGTCTAAATGTTATTTTGACTAGGGGGATGGTTAGGGAAAGGTTGCCTAAAGATGTCTATGTTTTGGTTAGGTGGCGCGTTTGGGTTATCCAAGACAAGATCACCTTTATCTATCATGTCTTGGACAATGTTTTTGAAGGTTTTGTAGTTGTTTATGTCATGGCCTTTGACACGGTGATAATTACAGAAGTCATTTCCCCTATACCATGTAGGGATGGCTTTTGCAAGGTCAAATTGAGGCGGTGGTCGAATTTGGGGGAGGTTGAGGACTCCCTGTTTGACTAGTTTATCCAACACGGATGAGTATGATTCTCCAATTGGAGTATATTGACACTGTACATATCATTGTTGGAACTGTCATGTAATGCTTTGAGATGTGGAAGGTTTGGATTGGTTGTCTGTTGTTGAAGATGATGGTCTAAGTACCATAGAATTTGCTAATCCCTTAGACTTAGAATTGGAAGAAGAAGATTTGGATGAAGGGTCATCTGATTTTGCGTTAGTATTTTTACTACACAATTTGATTTTATTTTCTTTGACAGCATGGAGTTCAAGCTTCCTGGCCATGGTTAAAGCTTCGTCAAATGTGAAGAATGTTTGGACCTGCAAGTTAGATGAAATGTGTTTGGCACATACTTGTGAAAAGAGCTCAATGAGCTCAGGTTGAGGTAAAGAAAAGGAGAGTTGGTTGATTAAAATTCTCCATCGAGCAACAAAATCAGCTATGGATTCATCGTCAAATTGTCTGATAGAATATAGGTCCGTGATGGAAACCTTTTTAGTTATGTTGATTGAAAAGTGGTCAAGAAAAATTTGGGCTAGTTGAGTGAAAGAAAAGATAGAGTGACTGGTAATAGAACTATACCAATCGAGGGTAGCACCAGAAAGTGACATGGAAAATGTGCGTAGTAATAATGCATCATCATGTGTTGTAAGGTAACAAGCGTGTATGAACGCTCGTAGATGTTGTTGTGGGTCTTCTTTACTCTGAAAGTGAGTAAACTTGGGAAGTTCCCACTGGCTAGGATATGGTCAGATTGGGACTGAAGGATGAATAGGTTCATTATAGATTTGTTCATATGAGAGAACATTTCTTGAACCAGAAACGGATGTCTCAAGGATAGGCACCTTATCCATCAACATCTTGATTAGATCGATGGGTGGATTAATAGGTGGGGCACCCCCTAAGTTGTAAGGTGCTTGGAAGGAGTTAGGAGGGGTGTATGACGTAGTTGGTTGTGCTTGTATAGGCGCAACATATTGGTAACTAGTCATAGGGACTGATGTTGAAGTCAAGGGTGGTTGTGTTATGAAGCTAGAAGGCAGAACTTGGCTTGATGCCACCAAAGGTGGTTGAGTGGCGGCAACACTTGTTGAAGGATAGGTGGTTACTCTTGTATTTATGGGTGCAAGAGTAGGTGGGATGGAGACAATTAAGTTTTGGAATGGTGTAGAACTTTGTTGAACGGTTTATGGTTGAGGGGGTATCGAAACCCCAATGGAGGTAGGTCCAAAAATAGAAGGAGAGGCCACACTTTGAAGATTAGTCATGGTCGGGTTGTTAGTTGAGGCAATGGCTTGGGTGAACATGGGTTGGGTTACGGAGCCTGTTGATACGATTGCCGTGTCAACTAAAGAAGTTGGCATCCCATAAACTGGGTTGCTTGAAGAGTCTTGTGTTTGACTTCTTGTGAGATAGTGCTGAAGAGCCTTGACATTGAGGTCAAGGAATATTTCAAAGTCTTGGTCCCCTTCAGGAACAATATGGGGTTGAGTTGGGGTTGGAGTATGCTCAGTGTCTGAATGATACTCCATTAGAGGACTTGATATAGAAAGCAAAGGTGGGAGTGGTTGTTGCCTTGCGTGGTCAACAAGAGTTTTGATTTGACTATATGTCAAAACCATCTAAGGCAAGAAAGATTCTAGTTTTAAAAACTGTATGTTTTAGCCTCAAAAAACTAGAATGTGTTTTTGACAGCAAAAAGGTCAGGTTTTTAGCTTGTTGTTTTGAGAAGAAAAATTTTGACAGTGACCGACGTCGGTGGAAAAACTAATGTCGGTGAAGAAAGTTGCCGATGTTGGTCAGATAACTGATGTCGGTGAAGATCAGTTGCCGACGTCGGTGGAAAAACTGATGTTGATTACTGTGTATTTTAAGAAACTTCAAAAAACTAAAAGTTTTTAGAAGAAAGAAGAAAGTTTTGAGTTGTTCTTAGAGCTCAGAATGCGACCTCACCAGCTTAAAAAACCAGATAGAGACAGAAAAATAGATGAAGACAAGCAAACTCTAAATGTTAAATTCCTAAGAATAAGTTTTAGACTCTTGTTGGCTTATGCCTTAGAAGAGTATGTTTGGGAAGTTGGCCTTTTAGAACGGGTCCTAAAAGAAGCAGTCTAAGGTTGGTTTTGGGTTAGTTTTGGTGCTCAAAATCTATATTAGGTTCCGTACGTGGCTTGGTGCTAGGAGCTTGCTCCCCTCACTTTATGAGCCCAGAGATAAGCTGGGTTGCTTAGCTAGTATATACTTCCCCTAGAGTTTATACTCTGCCAGAGAATAGAGTGGGTTCTCCCCTTGATAGTGAAGTCCAAGTAGGATTACTAGGAAGGGTAAGGTATCCTCTAGGTGATGAAATTCTAGTCGGACCTTGTCTCAGATATGTTTAGATGTTTGATTTGTGAATGTGGTCAGGTTGTGTAACATAAGTGCACTATGCTTTATTCATAATGTGTTTTTAATTACTAGATGTGAGAGCTAAGTATGCATTCAGGCAGAAATGAAATGCAATAGATTTTAAGCCCAAATTGAAATGTTTTGTTCAGATGCAAAAAATTAGGAAAAGGTTAAGAGCATGAACTTCACTACTCTAAGATGCAGAAAAAAAGTGACAAGAAGAAAAAGTTCTTTTTAACTTCCGATTATGATTTCATTTCAAAATGAAGAGATAGAAGGAAAGGATGCAAGAAGAGATCTAATGCACCTATATGAATGTTTGCCTTTAGAAGAAATAAACCCAAGAAAAACTTCAGGGTCCCACCGGGCGTGCCAGAATGTTTCTACTCATTTTTTACTTTTCTACATTTAGAAGAAATAAGAAACTAAAATTAAATGGTCAGGGGTTTGTACGTACCCAGATGAAGTTACACACCGTATCCAGATGATTGAAGGAGCTCCTCTTTGGCTATGGAGGATGACACCTGTACAGAGAAAGAGACTAAAACAAGGAAAATGTTAGATAGGTATATGGTGGACTGTCAAGTAAAGCTCGGTCCCAGAAGTGCAAAGACTTCCTTGAGGGATGACAGTCCACTAGTTGATAAAAAGAATGTCATAATGGAAAGAAATTATGAAAGACTTAAAGAAAGAGAAATAGATAATGTGTACCTAAATCCTGTAACCAGTCTTCCACAGTGGCCGATGCTGGTTAGCCTACCGTCGTCAGTTGGTTAATGTTGCCAATGCTAATTAGTCTGCCATCGTCAGTTGGTCAGTGTGCCAACGTCGGTTATTCTACCGACATCGATAGGGGCAATGGTCCTTGGATGGGTCTCAGGTTGTGTCTTTGGTCGACATAGTGGTATGTGAGATTTAAAAGAGTTGTGCAAAGATGCGAGACAATGGACAGAGTCTTAGGAGGGACAAGGAGTAGAGGATAGGTTGTCAAAAGGGGTAAGGGTATGAAGAAGGCTTTTCAGCCTTTCTAGGGAGAAAGTCAGGTCTGGTCTGGTTGATAGCCAGGTCTGGTTGATGGTACTTAGAAGGAGTAAGAAGAAACTAATTACAAATACATTCTAAGCTACTGAAATGAAAAGATGAAAGAATACTTAGCTCTGCCCGAGGGAGAACCAGAGGTGTAAAAGACTTGTTGCTAATGCGGCTGATGTAGAAGACTTCCTGCAATGTTTCAATCAGGTGTGGAGTGACTGATGCAGAGTACCTGTAGCCTATGATGCTTGATGCATGTTTGAGAGAGAGAGAAAGAGAAAGGTTGGATTCTAGGTGTAAGAGAATTTGCCTTCAAGTCTGTGATTAGCCGTTTTGGGGGTTAGAATGTGGTTTTAAGCAACCGACGTCAGTGATATCGCCAGCATCGGTCGACTGTTGGCCGAAGTCAGTGGCTAGAGAATGGGTAAAAAGGCTAAAATTAGCCTTTTGCCCGTTCTTCCATCTATCAGGGTCAATTTTCATTGATAAATGGTCCGAAGGTGGGTTTAATGGGTGCGAGAATTAGTGGGGGGAGTTGAAATAGATCTTAAATTAGTCATGGGGTGATAAATGAGGTATCCAAGGGTAAGGAATCTGAGGTGAGGTGTCAAGGGTGATGTGTTCACGGTGAGGCGTCCACGGTGAGGTGTCAAAAGTGGTGTTATTAATTTAAAATAGATAATTTATTTAATATTAATAAGTGTGTGGGTTAGGAATATTTAGAAGTGGACCAAGGGGACCAAGGGGGAGTCGACCAAGGAGTAGACACAATTTTGGTGTCTACAATACCAAATTATTTGTGTTTTAAATCCATTCTTCTCATAATCAAAGAAAAAATTGGAATACTTATTCTTTCCATAGTTTATAGGGCCATCCTTTGTGTAAGTCTAATGAAGGGAAGATGTGTTACCTCCTCCTTTAGGATGTTTATCTCTTTTTGGAGATGATTTAAATTATTTATAGATGTTTTTCCTATGATTGAAAGGTTGTATCTTTCTTGATTCTAGCTTGCACTCACTCTCACCATCATGGAGTGACCATGTGCCATCTCCTTATACAAGTTATTTTTGAAGAACTAGTGGCTTGGGCTCTTTTATTTTACATTTTTTTCATGCTTCGTCTATATTGGAGCATTCTCCAACTTATCTTTTGACACTAACATATCCCAAACCTACATATCAATGTCTTTTTTCAACTTATATGGGATTAGTCATTCCTTGGCCATCGATGCCAAGTCCTTTTCTATCAAAATTCATCTTAGTTAACAAATTGGAGCCAATACCTCAAGTGTGTTTCTCAAATTCACCAAAATAAGCATCTATATCTTGATGGGAAGAAATAAAACGTGGAGAGTTACGTATAATGCATACCTCAGTCATGGTTTCTACATCTATGGTAGAGGATGGTCTCCTTTGCATGGTAGACTCTTCTTTATCCCCCACTCCTTTACCATGCTATAATTTTGCCAAAATTTGTTCCTTGGATTGCAACTCAAGTTGTAACTCTTGAATGATTCCCATGAGACATTCTCCCTAGAACATCACTTGATCTTGTAGCTCTAGTATGTCATCCTTCAAAGGTTGCAATATTTGTCTTAATGTAAAGTTTTCCTCCTAAATCCATTAGTTTTTTTATTTCAATATCCTAAAGCCTTTCTCTCTTCAGATCTTTACCAATGGTTGTAATTTTACAACAAAGAAACTTGCACTTCCAAACTAAAAATTGCACAAATGGAAGAATACTAACACAAATATAAAAGTGTTAGCAAACCCTTGGAAAACCACTATGATACCAAAATTGATCAAAAAAAGTTAGTTAATTCAACTATTCACTAATTTGATCATTTTAAATTCTTATGACATATTTCTCAATTTCTCATAATTTATGTGAAAATTGGCTTGATTGATTAAAAATTGATTACCAATAACAAGTAAATGATACAAAGACATAACAACGTAAACTGAATTGATAATGGAATTTCCCAACTTGGACTACATCTCTGAGTTTTCCAAGTACAAACCGATCAATTTAAATGATGTAAAATACATTGTGTTACGTCAATTTATCCAATAAAGGGCTCTCGATCTGTACATAAGTCTCTATTGTCCTCTAAGAAGGATCTGTAATAGGATCCTAGCCTTATAATGCCTTCTTCCTATAATAATTGATTATAACTTACCTACTCTCTCTATACGAATCTATTTATCCTTTACGAAGGTATCTCCTTACAAAGGGAAAAAATTATTTCTCTCTCTTTTACAAAGGGCTATCTCTCCTTTACAAAAGGGTAATAATTTCTTATACTCTCCTTTTAAAAAGGGAAAATTCCCAATAAGGATTCAACATTACATTTTAAATGCCAAGTCATGGATTATATATTATTTTCAGGATTTAGGCCCATTGGTTGGGTCGCTTAGCCTTTTTCCCAAGGATAGGGGTTTGAATCCCCTTCATGTGCCTTGTTTTTGGTTTAGTTATCTTGAAATATTATATATATATATATATATATATATATATATATTGCATTTTATTCTCTAAAAATAAGCCTGGCCCAATATCCAAGACTTAGAAATGGGAGCCATGGGGTGAGGAATTCAAATACACACTCCCACATTGGGATTTTGATAAGCCTTTAGCTTGAAAATTCAACCATTAATAACTATTCCTATGCTTTAGTTTTGAAATATGGGTGTATCTTAGTTTGTAAATATTTGAAAATAGGCTTGTGAGGTCATAAGTTTTACCCCACTCTCCATGTTTATCCTTTTGATATAACTTGGGATGCATTTTAGTCCCACATTTGTGGGAAATGGAATAACATAGGCTTAAAATGATATCTTGATGCCTTGTGAAGTGGTTTTGAGGACCATCTCATACTACAAGCATGCCTCGGAACTCAGTCTCAGTTGTGTGGAATTTGGCATGCCATGTTGGAACTTGGTTGATGGTCTTAGGGGATGTTTTTTGATGCTCCACATGGTACTTTTGGAGCCTTGCACTTGTCTTAATTTCCAATCTTTGAAAACACATGAAGGTTTAATCCCACATTCATCATGGGAAATCATTTTGAAGTGTTTATATGGAAAAATGTCTCCATAGTAAAGGGAAGTTGGTAGGAGGATTATCCTCCATAAAAATGTGAACCCCAAATAGTGATGGGCCCCAAACCGATAAATATTGTGGGCCCCACATAGAAATAGGTACACTTGTCAAATATCGAAGGTGAAAACAAAACCAACCCATTTTCCTTCTCTCCTCCATGTGTACTATGTGATTGGTCCACTTGGTAGGCTGTAATTGGTCCACATGTCAAATCTATATAGATATAGTCAACCTAATGATGTCATCTTTGTACTTGGGTTTTTTTTTTCTTATTTTCCAAAAAATTCAGTTGCCCATAACTTATACACACAATTTCAAAATGACTTCATTCAAATTGCATTAGAAAGATATCAATTAGCTCTACGTTGTTCAAATATTTTCAAAAAGTTTGCAGACCATCTAGATGTGTTAAATGTGGACATCCTCCTAAATCAGAGACATAGATCCAAACAAGGAACAATTAATTATGGCTGGTTGAAGACACCATTTATGAAGATCGAGTTTCAGTAACAATGGCTTTCCCTATCAAAAATTATGTAGTCAAGCATGAAATCAATCAAAGCAAAGATCCAAAGCAATTTTGGTAGATTGTGGCTATAAAGGCTTTAAACTCTTAGGCTTATAATGTAATTTTTTGGATCCAACATCAAGCTGAATTTTTCTTACTTATAGAATGGTAATGGAGCTTATATGAAGGAGTTTAACTAAGTTAAACTTGGAAGGGACTCTAAAAAATTTTAAATATAAGGAGTGAGTTGGGCTTGATTGGAGGAAAACCTAAAATGGAACAAGCAAAAATAATGACAAAAATCATACAAAATGCATCAAAGAATGATTCAGCAAAGCTAAATTTAGAAGATAAAATAATGGTGATAGAACTATCCCTATTAGTAGGGGTCATTACATAACCATTATCTAAGAAGATGAAACTACTAATATGCATTATGGAATAACCCATATTTTAATATGAGACCACCATATTAGGATGGAACCTCCAAAATAGTTTACACAAATATCGTGATGAACCTGTCATGAAGATGTTAGTTCTATAACCTAATAGGGTAGTTCCATCACCTATAGGATCAATTTTGTCACCCATGAGAAAGGAGTGAAAACAATCTAAGGGAAGTTACAAACATAAAAAGGAGTATTTTTGGTATCTTGATAAAGGAAGAAAAAAAGAAGAAAGTGTCAGAGAGTTTCCATTTGAGCATCATTAGGAGGTCACTGTATCATCATCAAACCTATCATGTCAAGAATATCTCACTATGAAAAAATTGGGTGCACACATATTTTCCCTTGAAAGGATGTCCTGTCATGGTTTATCAAGAGTGTAGTCCTACGTAGTGGCGTACAAAAGGCAAATAGGGAGTTATAAATACTTATCTTACTTCCCGTGGTGGCCTGACAAATCTAGTTGAGACTCCACATATCATGTAAGCAAAAGACAAGAATCAAGTTCAATGTGACAAGAAAGTGGAAAATAGACTACATATTTAAACTATGGATAAGAATACATGCCATTTATATAGGGAAAAACATACTACCTAAACCATTCCATCGGTGGACTGAATTTGGTGTGATGAGGCTAAAAACTTGCAAAACTATACATGTGCTATGAAAGCTAGAAAATTGTTAAATTTTTAGTTTAGAATCATGATTTGTAAAATATAGCAATAATATGACTTTCAAACATGAAAATATGCATGAAATTTATAAATATGCTAAAAATGGAAAGTTAATTAAAATTGAAAATGGTTAGTTTAGGGGCCAATATATTTTAAAAATTCCAAAAACCAATTCATTTGTGCCAATTGATTTTGAGAACTCTTGATCTTTGGATTGCCTATGAATATTTTGACTGAAAAGAAATTAATAAGAAGAGGGAAATGAGAGGATGGTGTTATCACATAGATTTTTCACCTATCTTGATGTTGTAGCATGATGTGTAGAAATCTAATGATACAATGGGATCACATCCAAGATGTAGGACCTTGGAAAATTGAGGTAAACCTCTAAAGAAGGTTGGATTTCTTTCACTAAATTCAGTACAAATGATAAACTACCAACTCATGTAGAAATTCATCTTATTAATGATCTTGCTTCTAAATTAGGGTTTGATTGTGAGAATAGACTTTTTTAGAAATGAAATTGCAAAACTGGAAATGGTGATTGCACCAAATATTTATAGTCAATTTTAATGCTTAATTTGAGTGAACACAGCAGAAAAATAAATATATTGAAATGATTGAAGCACAAACTCATGCAAATGTGAAACCAAAGGCACTATTGGGTATTTCTCATAAAAGGGACTTTTTTTATTTTGAATCAAACAATCTTTCAAAAGGGCAAAATAATACCACAAAAGAAATTTTTTGATTCAAATAAGAATAAAAGCATCCACAATTTTGATAAACAACCTTGCATACACAAGATAACATAGACAAGAAAGTCAAATCTTTAATCTATTCTCATTCTCCAGGTTATAGCATATAGATAACTTATTCAAAATGCAGAATAAATTCATTAATAGCAAAAAGATAAATGGGTTACACTATAGTACCCATATTTATACAAAAATTTCACTTGAAAGAGATGTAGTTAACAAAAACTCTATGCCCAGTTCAATAACATGCAAAATCTTAAAACTCCATGCAAAGGGGACTGATCTTTAGTTATAATGGAATCCTTGGCAAGGTAAACAAGTGGAAAAAAGATCATTCAATGGCTGGGCATTCCAAAAAACTATTGGAGGTGTAGGAGAACTTGTAGAATCTTCATGCAAGGCCTTCATCTTCTTTAGTTGACCTACTGTAGCTTCTCCATGCAATGAGATGCCAAAAAATGAACTCAAACTTAGAGTAAAAGATAGATTTTATATAACTTTAGGTTATTTTTCAAAACCTAACTTTTAATTTTTAATTGGGACTTTTACAACTTTTAAATCATTCAATTTTTTAAAAAATAGAAATGCAATTTACAATATGTGCTTTTGCAATTAAGTAACTCAAACTTGTCAAGAAGGAAAGTGCCATTTACAAGTTTACTTTTTACAACTTTTTACCTATCAAAAAGGAACTTGGAAATTACAAGTGGCTCTTTTTCAAAAAGAGATATCAAATTGATAGTTGTAATTTGTAATCTAAAATTTTCCAATATTTTTTACAACAAATAAATATAATATACAGAATGTTTTTTATGGAAATAATTAATCTACAACTAAAACCTCTAAAAAATATGTCCTTCTTTTCCTATGTCTTTTCAATATATGCATCAAAACTCTTGAATATATCTAGGATACAATCTTCATCAAGACAAAAAGAGTATAGGTAGCTTATTTCACATTCTATAATTGTGTCAAAGACTTCCCTTTGTGCAGTCCTATATACTTGAGTCTCTTTCCCCATTTGATCTAATGTATTATAGTACCTAATAAAATGGTGGATGGATATCAAGCTGAATGTTGTGTCTCTCAGTGATTCTACTTCGACCACTCCTTTGAACTTGTATTGAACTTCCTATGCTGAAAGGATCTGGTCTTGATGATATGTTGCTTGACATGATAATTTATTCAACAAATATTCAATGTCAAAGAGAATATCTATAACCTTGTCATGTATAGCCTTATCTTTATTGATACTCTTTGTGAGTATTCTTTTTCTGAACTAAGATGTTATGTCTAATTTCTCATGCTCTGTATCATTTTTCAATATCTTTTTTGCAATGAGGATATCAGTTTCAATTCTATCCACAGTTGTCAACTTTGGATAGAATAGGTTCAACCTTTCTATCTCTTCTTGATATTTGCTTATTTTCTCTCTCAAAGTTTATCCTCCATCCTTCAAAGATTTGTATTAATCCATTACTACATCAATAACTTTGTTTCCCTTTAAAATGAGCTCATCTACCCAGTCCTTTGTATCCCTTTCCATGTTTCCAATCTCTATCATTGCATCAAGTGTTTCTTTGTCTATGATCTAAATAATAGATTGTGTTGGTTGGGCAATGGGATCAATGAACTTCTTTAATGCAGTCATCAATTGTTCAACCTCATTATTCAATTCATCCTTTGTTACCTTGTCACTATCCATTTTATCAAAAATAGATTTAATGTTGGATTGAACATCATGTTTCAATCCCTCTTTTGTAGGACGACCAAGGTGGACTTCTGATATCTAGTAATCTCCTAGCACTAGATCTTATTTTTATTTGTCTAGTGGGGGGATTGTAATATCTACATACTTTTCCCTTGTTAAATCATATAGTATTCTTGATATGGTTTTGGGAGTTGTCTTTGATTTCTTAAATGCATCTACAAGGCCAAAATCCAATGTGCTTGGGGACACCATCTACTTCTATTTTTTCCCCACATATTTTACTAGTCAGCTTGGTGTGGCATCATGTTATCCTAGCATTCCCAACTATGAATCTACAGATGAAGCTATTGCACTAGTGGTTATGATGATAAGTGCTGAATCTATTATTGTTATGGTTGTTGAATCTTTAGCTAATGTTTTGCTAATCTCTTCCCCATCTGTGGATTGAGTGGACATATTTATATCAATGACTTGCTCTGTCTCTACCTCCTTTATGGGGGTTGGGGTTATTATGGAAATGAAATAAATGGGTACAGTGGAAATGGAAGTGCCTACTAGGGGTGTGGGAGATGGCAATGACACCAATGGAGGAGGAGAACCTGTGGGAGTGTGGAATCCATGGTCTTGAATGAATCAATCAGAGTTATGGGGACACTCAAGGTTGATGAAAAGGGGAAGGTGATAGGAGATGAAAATGAAGTAGTAGTTATCCCAGTGGTTGGGATGGATAGTGGGATTGTATCCAGAATGATTGAATCCATGGCTAAATATTATTGTGTGGTTTTAGTGATTAATGGGGTGGTGGTGGTGATTAGGGATGAGATGGAAGGAATTGTAGAAGAAGGGAGTGAAATTGTGGAAGAGGGAGGAATTGTGGAAGAGGGGAGTAGAAGTGAAACTTGAGTGTTCGATTGAGTTGATTGAACTATTAGCAATGGACTTACTAGCACAAGTGAGTTAGTATAAATAGAGGGGTAAATTACTTAAGGTGATGGTGGAGTGGAGACAAGAGGAGGAGGTGTTGAATATGATGGAATGACAGAGATAGGAGGTGAAACTATAATAGAGATAGGAGTAGGAACTATGATCGAGATAGGAGTAAAAGCTATCGATGCTTTAGTAGGAGATGTATCTTTGGATGAAATTACTATCAACTGATCTACTGCTACTCTTTGGCTACTAGATTATCCTCTCTTAGCCTTTTACTTTTACTTTCTTTTGTGAGATATCACTGGCGTATCTACCTATTCTAGGTTCCACTACTAGAACCTTCTACTGTTGGTGGCACTCCCTTCTCCTTGAGCTCTCTTAGCTTCTCATTGATGCTAATTATTTCCTTGGTCACCTTAACCCCTTTACTTCTAAAGCAGTTGATTGTTTTATTTATTACATTGGTGGTTATATCCATTAATGAGGACTCAGAAATGGACTACCTAAATGCTAGAAGGGGTTGAGTATAGATATTATTATCATAGTAGACCTTGTCTAGTGGGGATTCATCATCTACCAAGTCCTTAGGGACTGGTACCATGTTAAAAGCTTTGATCTGATCTAGGGTCATGCTAGAGTAATCCTTCAGTCTCACTTTTTCTTTATCTTTAAGGTCCTCCCAATTGTATTCATCATAGGGAACATGGGAATATGTTGATATCCTCAATTCACTAGTAATGTTTCCATTTACATCAAAGAATAGCCTTGCCTCTAGAGCCCTCAAGGTCATCTAAGTCATTTCAGCATTGGCACACTTAGATTTGGATAAATAATGGCATGTATACCTCCCTATGCTAATAGGGAAATGGATTACCACCTTATGTTTGCTTGATAACAACTTTTGAGTGTCCACGAGTTACCTCACAAATTCCATTAAAGCCCATTGGTCACTTACATACCTTGGGAGGATGTAAAGACAACCATTGAATCCCCTTACTTTTATATATGAGTATGTGGGGAATTAAATGAAATAAGATCCCTAGTTTGTAATCTCTAAAGTAGTAGCATAAAAGATCTCTTATTTTCCAGTTCTTTGTCAAACATGACTATAATGCAATAGATCAATACATCATTTAATTTTCTAAAGTGTTGCCTACTTGCCTTAAAAGTGAGGTCAGATTAATAATTGAAGACCTTGTTCACTTGGTCATCTACTGTGTTCAATCTTGGGATGGATAATATGTAGACTATATAAGAATTCATATAGAACTTCCCTGTATTCTAGACTTCCATCATTTACCTGTGGATGGAGTCACTTCTTAGTTGTGCTCAATGGATGTATTACTTGTTTTGATGGATTAATCATATGTATTAGTACATCTAGTCTTGAAATTTATTGTCATCAAGGTTTCCAGTGACTCTATGCAAGATTATGATTAAATCCCCCACTTCATCCTTAAAATCTATCCTTGCCAGTGTTTTGGGTAATATTTTAAAAGTAGGCCTAGAGACCTTTAGCCATTGCTTATTTATTACCCTTAGACATTCAATGTTATTGTCCTGATATAACTTATTTGATGATTTAGGAATTATATCAAGATAATCTCATATTTAGGTATCAGGAACATTGAGTCTATGAAGTTGGGGTCTAATTTCAGAATCTTTTTCCCCTTGTTTAATACTTCTCTCTTTTCAAAATCATAGTGCTTAACCAATGTGACCACCAGCTAAGGGTTCTACACTGATAGGGGAAAGGCTACTACTTGAGGCAGTCCACAATCATAAATGATTTGAAACTAGTCATTTTTGAATTCAGCATTTACTCTGGTCCAAAAATCACCTAGGGTAATGTGACCTAGATCTATGTTTGTGATCTTGTTTGTGTTGGAGACATTGATTCCCTTGGATTTGAATTTCATCTCTTTTCTAGACATGGATTATGTGGAATTTGCTAGGGAAAACTAATTGCATAATTGGTGGGTTTTGAGGGTACAAAACATAAGTGAAAGCTCCGATGGATATTGGGGTTGTAATTGCATGGAAAATGTCTAGTAGAGATGGTGGTTGCAAAACACACTTGCAATGTCTAGTGGAAACTTTGATGGGTTTTAGGATTACCAATGTAAGAACCCCGATTTGAAGTTGCTTATTGCACTAGGTTTGTTTGTGGAGTTATTAGGTTACAAATGCAGGCATAAATCTTACAAGTTTTAGAATTATGATAGCAAGTGAAAAATCCATGGGGACTATGTAGGGAATCCTCAAAAGAATATTTGACTGGTTACTATGAATCTTGAAACCCTAGATTTTCTAATGCAAAAAAATTGATAGAATAACTTGAAAAAGTAGACAACCTTTGAAATGACACTATGAAAATAACCTACAAAGCCTACAATCGATGTCAAGCAAGGATAAAACCCTAAAATTCTACCAAATAGAAAGATATGGCATGGAAAGTTAGCTTTGCTAGTGAAAATGAAAGATCAAAAGGATGCAAGGATGATAGAAGAATACCAAGCATGAGTAGCAATGGCATTTGGTTTGAAGCATGGATTGAATACATGGTGGCACGGATCTAATCCATGGCGGCATGATTTGAATACGTGGCTTACAAGGTCATGGCTTGGTCATAGATCTCCAATCTCAAATTTCACAAATTAATAATAAATTACAATAACCCTAATTAGATTTATATAACCTCTGCATTAAATGCATCTAAGTTGGTGTTTGGTAGGCGGCTTAGAAATCTAGAGTCTATGAGAAACTTTGCAATTTTGTAAATTTGTAATTTGCACCTTGACCTCTGCTCTCCACGGGATAACTTGTTTATTTTAAAATAGGGAAGAAGAAATTGAGGTACAATTTATAACTTTACAAGCTAAAAATTTTCAACCAGAGTTTTGGTTTCTGTAAGAAGGGTAGTCGACAGGAATCAAAACTTGAGTTGTAATTTGTAACTTTATAAGTTGTAAATTGCAACTGAAGTTCCAGTTTCCAGATGAAGTGATGCATGGGAAGCGGAGGTTGGAAAGTAATTTAAAAGTTTGTAATTTATAAATTTCCTTCCAATCTCTAGTTTCTATGGGGTATGTGTTTGGCAAGAAGTGGAGCTCTATTTATAATTTGTAACTTTACAAGTTACAAAATGCAATTGGGGTTCTAGTTTTTTATGGTCATGAGTTGTGTAGGAAGCGGAAGTTGGGAATCAATTTGCAAGTTACAAATTTCAT